>CM051239.1:132974403-134174403 GCA_027917425.1 Gastrophryne carolinensis
AAATCACTTAGCACTCTTCTCCATCTTCCCTTTTGGACCCTTAAAGCTCACCCCAACCACTAAGCACTATCCTCCATCTTCCCTTTTGGACCCTTAAAGCTCACCCAAACCACTTAGCACTGTCCTCCATCTTCCCTTTTGGACCCTTAAAGCTCACCCAAACCATTTCGCGGTTAGGTTCTTCTTCCATTTTAGCCCCCTAAAACTTACCCATTCGGTCATGTGAATATTCATCTTTAAATATTTCTGGGCCCATTAGTTTTGTGTTAATGTATTTTGTAAATGAAATGACAATGTAACATTTTTTTTTATTCCATCATAAAATATAAAAATTTTAAAAATTTTGAAAATTTCACATTTTTACAACTATAAAAAACAAAATACATAGCAATGGCAGGCCGCAGAACATTATTCTTCATCTGTGGTCCCCAACGAGTTGCGCAGCTCCTGCATCTCACCCACCAACTGAAGGACCCTGACACTCAGTTGTGCCACTCTGGCACGTGTGGTCCCTGTTAAAAAACGTAAATTAAAATACTGGTATATCCTTGTTGGGGTCATACTGCAGTGCCCCCCCCCCTGTATGGTCCAAACACCTAAATCTGGACTTCAAAAGCCAGAGGGCCCTCGCCACCACAGCCCGGGTTTTGCATAGTGCCCGATTAGAGAACCCCTGGCCCGCATTCTGCAGGCAAAGAACGGGCATCAGGAGCAAGGGCAGGAGTGGATATCCTGAATCCCCTGAAAGAATTTAAAAATACTAACATAAAATACACATTCTAAGCTACAATATTGTTTAACATGTCATGTCAGGGCTAAAAACAGCCATAGGTGAAGACATGAGTCATCAACTATATTCATTGCCATACAGTGAAAATGGATTGATGGAATGTGAGCAAATTTACCCAGGAGCCATCCACCAGATAATTCTCCAGACTCAAACTGACGAAATAAGCCGGAGCTCCGCAATATATAAGCATCATGGGACGACCCTGGATGGCCTGCAAGAACACTGAGGAATCGCATAGCTGGACCAAACACTGCTTTTATGTTGTGTGAGTGGCACATCTTGCGGTTCCTGCAACCAAATATAAAGTAATTACACAATTACACAATTACACAAAGCAAAGGTAACCGACTAAAACAATAACTCCTACAACAAATTAAGATTCACGTTCAACAATCCAAATATAATTCACAAAGGACATAAGTCTAAAAAATATAGCAATTATATGGATGTGTGGGAAAATAATGGTTTACATGCTAAGGACTAATTAAGGTCAGCATTAAAATGCTTCTATAAGGCATACATGAAATGTATTGATTCAGGTATGCATTGCTATACAATTTATGGCCTCGGCCATGCTGATACATGCAATGCCTTGGTGCTAAAGGTGCGCAGACTCCTCCACATAGCCGCAAAATATGTTCAACAATAGCAATCCGAGCCCTCAAAGGTCCCGTAAGGGGATCGGAAATGAAACGGATTTATAGGGTGGTGGTCCGTCGGAAATCAGCTCTCTGAATCAGACGCAAACCCATCCCAACAACGGAAGTTATCTGAACGAACGAAAAATATCAGATTTTGTTTGGAAAATGATCTGAACTGACGGAAATGTTCCGATTTTCTTTCGTTCATCGCATTTTCCTGAACGTTCGTACGAATGAAAAATGAACGAAAAAAAGCAAAAAAAAGACAAACACCCACTAAAACTTTCACAGACAGCTATGGAAGTCCGGACGAATGTGTCTTTGAATCGAGGCTAATGATCTGAACAAAAATTAATTGGCAAACACGCTGTTTAAAGTGGACCAACACCCAGGATTTTGACTATTCTGGGTCTTGGTCCACTTCCCCGGGACACCCCGATTGGGGGTGCCCCGCTATGTGAAACCCCCCAGATCGCGAGTAAAAACTCACCTCACCCGCTCCTACGGCGCATGCGTGACCGCTCGGCCAATATCAGCGCGCTCTGAGCCGCTGTGGTATGCGCGTCAATGAGACGTCTTACCACAGTGAATCCGAGCACGCTGGCGGCCGCATCTCGCCCTTCACTCTAACAGGGAGCATGCCCGTGCCGGCCATTCACAAATGGCCGGCGCAGGCACGCGCCCTTCTAGAGAGAAGCGCGAGATGCGGCCCGGCCGCGCATGCGCTGTTGGATTGGGGTCCAGGTAAGGATTCTGGGTGTCCTGGGGGGTTTCACACAGCGGGGCATCCCAATTTTGGATGCCCTGCAGGAGGGATCGGATCGGCCCGGGAATCTTATAGATTCCCGGGCCAATCCGCCTGGGTGTTGGTCAACTTTAAACACAAACAAATGGAAAGCCCATTGAAATGTATGGAAGAGCGACAGTGAGAAAAAGGTAATACGTGACTTCAACCTAGAGTGCCGGCGCTTTATGCTGAGCCGCCTCTAGTAATACACGTGATGCTACATGGCGCTATTAGAGTCACTCACCAGATTCGCTTTCTTAAATGTGGTTTTGCGTACAGCGCCTGACTTTCACCAGACGCTGCTTGTCTTTTTTTCACATTTCCTCCATCTCTCTCTTCTTATTACATTGCCTCATTTTTTCCACATTCCTTCAATTTTTTTTTCGACATTTTACACAAATTCTCTATTTCTCAATTTCTCTGTTTTCCACATCTGCCTCCTTAGTTTGATTTAGGACCTTATGTAAGAAGCGCTAAAACCACATACTACTACGTAGTGTCAGGTGAACACGGGCGCAGTATGTGAAAACCATATGTATGAAAGTCAAACCGGTGAGCGCCTCTAATAGCATCATGTAGCATCACATGTATCACTAGCGGTGGCTCAGTGTATAGCGTTGGTTCTGTATGTTCAGCAGCACCACCCAGCACCTGTTGCTCAGTTGTGTTCTCCTATACATTTCAATGGTCTTTAATTTGTTTGTGTATAAATATATTTCGGATCCACTTTTTCCCACTGTTTTATCATATAATAATTATTTTGGCTCTCCTGGCACCATCCAAAGATGTATATTGTCCTATATACGGTATATATTGTCCTATTTTTTGTCCTATATTGTCCTATATATATATTGTCCTATTTTTTTTATTTATGTCAGAATTGTATGTGCAGGTCTGCCATTGCAGTGTCAGCGTCACAGTGTTGAAACAATGTCATTCCATGTGTTCTCGCTCTGGTGCTGGTGTGTATGTGTTTAGAAACAGACATTTTTTATATTGCGTCGGGCGCACGTTGCTAGAATGGCGAGTGTTATAGCGCCGGTGCTGGCTTTGTAATTTTATTTTATGGGCTTCAGCGCTGAGCGTGCGATGCACTTAACTGGCGCTACCTATTGTTCGCTGCAGCATTGTCCTGTTGTTATATGTAGCGTCACTTTGGGCGGCCTTCCCTCCAGACATCACATTTATCAATGCTGGACAGGATACTACAGCGTCATTTGTGCAGCGCCAAAACTACGTTATAGCGCCAGACACCCATTTGCAGCGTACTTTACTTTCTTTCTTTTGCACATTCCATCACTTTTCCACATTCCCCACCACATGGACCTCATCTTTCTATTTCCATCACTGCCTTATATTTCTCTCTCTTTCACATTGTGGTCATGCTAATTGTTTGCTGATGCAAGTTTGGGTGTGAACTGTAGCCTGCGCCTCAGTGAGCTTTCTTTTGACAAAAAAGGGCAATAAATATTTTGTTACAAATTTTACTAAAAAAAAATCACCTGCACCTGGGATGCATTTATATTCCATTGAGGAAAGATTTATTTTTTGAAGTTTCAAGAAACAGCACCCTATGGGCTTACCCCATGAGGGATATGATAAGGTGATGTTGCTTCCAAACGTTTGCTAATGTCAAACCTGTAAAAATGCCCCACTACAGGAACAGCTGATTTTTAAAATGAAGAACAGGAAAATTGTATTGCATTTTTGCATGTTAAATTTAAAAATCTCACTGAGATGCAGGTTGAAATTTACAACCAAATGTGCATATTTCACTAAATAATTAGCATGACCCCCATTATCGCAGTCTCTCCTTCACAGTCTGTCTATCCTTCTTTCCATACTGTACAATATCTCTGTCCATCTCCATCATTATCTGAATGTGAACATATGTGTGTGTTTGGGGTCATCACTCTGAAATACCGAAAATGGCGTCTGGTGCAGGCTAATTCGTTACTAACGCCAGGTATCAGCAGATGAGCGTCTGTATAGCGGCGCTTAGAGCGGCCGCTAGTAGACGTGTAAGTGGGTATCGGGCGCTGTAACATAGCGCCTCAGTCGCTGTAGTAACCTGGCCCGCATTGATGAATGTGATGTATGTTGGGCGCTCTAACGCCAGTACAGCGCTGCAGTGAGCGAGAGGTAGCACCAGCTCAGTGCGACCGACTCTCAGCGCTCCACACCATACTTATCAAAAAAGGACACACACACAGCATCGGCGCTCTAAATCTGGTCGCTATAGCATAGAGCGCCAGACACTGTGTGATTAAAGTCTGTTTTTGAACACATATACACCTGTAACAAAGCGAAAACACATGAAATGACATTGTTTTAACACTGTGACAATAACACTTTAGTGCCAGACCTGTAATTCTACATAAAAATATAAAATGTCAAAAAAGTGTTTGTTTGCAGGGGAGAGCGACAGTGAGCGACAGTGAGCAAAAGGTAATACCTGACGCTCTGGAAGCTAGAACGCCGGCGCTATACACTGAGCCGCCTGTAACACTACATGGCTCTGTTAGAGGAGCTCACCAGATTCACTTTCTTAAATGTGGTTTTCACATACAGCGCCCAGCGTTCACCACACTCTACCTGCCGCTACGAGGTATTACCTGGCGCTATCCCTTCTTAAATAACCCCCTTAGTCTAAGGTGAACCCTGTCTGCCTATATTTACCTATGTTAATATTAATGTTAACAAAAGGAATCATTTCAAAAGGATATACTACATTGTTATTTATATAAAGATGTGATGCACTATAAAACTTACTAGGTGTAAAATAGTCACTCTCTGTTATTTTTCGCATCACGGATTACATTATGATTTAGCATAGGTAATGCTCTGCTTGATAGCCTTCAAAATTTTATTAAAAAGACCAAGGAGCGTGACAATACCAAACCATTGAATCCCATCGTTTTACATTATATGCTGCTTTCGTTAGTTCCACTTAAATTATTTCACAAAAGTCAGTTCAAGTTGAAGTCATGCCCTAAATTATCTCCAAGCTAAAAATAGGTCTAGGCTGGAATTTAAAAAGAGATGAATACTGTTTGATGTTTCTGTCATGCATATTATTTTACTAAGGCCTGGATATCAAGGTAATAGAAAAGTCAAGATGACCCCGTCGTCATCCATGGACCACAATGACTTTAGTTCTAATTTCTCCTTCGTTATGTCAAGAAAACCTCCTCTATACTGAAGAAATCCCGGGAGCCATCTTTAAAAAAATTAAAATCCAACTTTAAATTCTAAGATAAAGAGAGCCCCTCTAAATGTGTCATCTTGCACTGTGAGTTGCTGTTATTAACAGATTTGAAAAGCAATATCCAATATATGTAATATCTAAAAATATCTCACTTGTAGAAGTGCCCCATTACCACAGTCGGGTTGTTTTGCACGTAATTGTGTATCAATTTGGAAAGTATCCTTAAATTCAGTGCAGGGGCTCTCAGAGTTAGGACTGCACCTCACAGGGGCACCTTGGCGCTGGTGGTGCAGCTTAAGCATACTTCTGCAGATGTGTGTGACCGAGTCCTCTGTTTTTAACCAAGTTTAGAGACAGATCATAGGTTGGTCAGCAAGCTACCTGGTTTGAGTGCTGTGGCTCCTTTAAGACTTTTGTATCCTAATTGCCCTGCTAACGTGCACCTCCCAGGTTAGTTATAAAATGGTCTGAGCGGCTGCCACCCCTCCTTTGTTTCTTTTGAATTTGTGCAAGCACATGGAGTGTGGGGTCTAGGCTGTATTGCAAGGTCTTTGACCCTTCCACCCCATGGCTTGCACTTGAGGTTTAGGGCAACCTCAGGTAAGCCTGCTCCCAATTTATCTATTGCATTGTATGTCCCAAATGGGGCTCTCAGAGATTAGAGTTAGGACTGCACCTCACAGGGGCACCTTGGCGCTGGTGGTGCAGCTTAAGCATACTTCTGCAGATGTGTGTGACCGAGCCCTCTGTTTTTAACCAAGTTTAGAGACAGATTGTAGGTTGGTCAGCAAGCTAACTGGTTTGAGTGCTGTGGCTCCTTTAAGACTTTTGTATCCTAATTGCCCTGCTAACGTGCACCTCCCAGGTTAGTTATAAAATGGTCTGAGCGGCTGCCACCCCTCCTTTGTTTCTTTTAAATTCAGTGCAGCAGTATTCAGGAACAAATAATGAGGGGGTGCTGGGGTCTCCACCACTTGCCCCACCAACCTTTAGGTTATAGTCTGATCCAGGAGGATTTTCAGTCTTTGGCCTGACGTCTGCGGAGCCAGCAACAATGCTATCGGTGGCAGTGGGGGCCGCCCACGTGCCTGGGCAAACGAGATTAACTAATTTCAAACCCTCTTACCAGGTTAATTATTAAAATTGCACATATTCAAGCAGCTGGGCTCAAACAGCGAATAGGGTACTACTAGATCTTTCCCTCAGGCCTCCAATGGGTGGCTTATTTTATACTCTTCCAGGGTATTTGTACATGTTGCTTCTAAGAAACACTAAATAGTGACCGAAGAATTAAACCGGATCAACAGCCTGGCACAGTTGGAAAAGAAAGGTAGCGTGTTTTCATCTAGAATAGACCTAGAAACCTTCAAACCTTGAGAAATTATTGTAGATATCTGTATGATATATTGGTGCTCAAATGTAAGGACACAAATAAATACATATCGAATCATAAAGGTTTTTGCAGTGAGATACTCCAGCAATAAAATTCAAAGACATGTATTCCAAGTTGCATTAAAAAGGAAACACTCACATTTAAAAGTTCCAAATAGCAGCGCTAAGTGCTGTGACACATTTCTGGGACGTGTTGTCCCTTATTCATGCATATATATATATATATATATATATATAATCAAAAACACACTTTTAAATAGTAAATCACTCATGCTGTCTCTCCGAGAATGATGGCCCTCAGTTGGAAATGGATTGGCTGAACAAATTTGATACAGTCAGTCAAAGAGGTTGCCAGGGCTGCATGAAACACTGCGGGGCAAGTCCAGAGATTTACTTAACCATTCCCTTTCAACTGGTGAGGTTCCAGATGATTGGAGAATGGCCAATGTCGTACCAATCCATAAAAAGGGGAGTAGAGAAGAATCCAGTAATTACAGGCCAGTTAGTTTAACACCTATAGTGGTCAAATTAATGGAAACACTCTTAAAAAAACAGATAATTTCCCATCTAAAAATTAATGACCAATTGGACCCAAACCAGCACGGCTTTACTGAGGGCAGATCATGTCAGACCAATCTTATTGATTTCTTTGACAATGTCACTAAAGTGTTAGATGAAGGTGGTGCTGTGGATATCGCCTATCTGGATTTTAGCAAAGCCTTTGACACTGTACCACATAAGGAGCTCATAGATAAGTTATTGAAGGTAGGACTCAATCCCTGGATAGTTCAGTGGATTTCCAGTTGGCTGAGGGATCGGTATCAGAGCGATGTTGTAAATGGTGTGCAATCTGAACAAAGGCGAGTTACAAGTGGTGTGCCGCAAGGCTCTGTCCTGGGCCCCATTCTTTTTAATATATTTGTAAGTGACATAGGAGAAGGCTTGGTAGGAAAAGTTTGTCTGTTTGCTGATGATACAAAGGTTAGTAATAGGGTGGATATTCCTGGAGGTGTCTGCAACATGGAAAATGATTTAGCTTTACTGGATAGATGGTCAAACTGTGGAAACTAGAGTTTAATGTCTCTAAATGTAAAATCATGCACTTGGGTAGAAGGAATCCCTGCTCTGAGTACCGTATGGGCAGTGCGGTGTTAGCCAGGACCTCGGAGGAGAGAGATTTAGGGGTACTGATTACTGATAGCTGCAAGATGAGTGGACAGTGTAGCCAGGCAGTGGGAAAAGCAAGCAGGATGCTCGGCTGCATAGCTCGAGGCATCACCAGTAGGAAGAGGGAGGTTGTGATGCCGCTGTATAGAGCCCTGGTAAGGCCACAGCTAGAATACTGTGTGCAGTTCTGGAGACCTTACCTGCAAAAAGACATTATTCAAATAGAACGTGTCCAAAGGCGGGCAACGAAAATGGTGGAAGGACTTAAACTTAAAACTTATCAGGAGAGACTTAAAGAACTTAATTTGTACAGTCTGGAGGAAAGAAGGGGGAGGGGGGACATGATTGAGACCTTTAAATATGTGAAAGGATTGAATAAGGTTCAGGAGGGAAGTGTTTTTATGAAGAAGCTTAATGATAGAACAAGGGGGCACAACCTGAAGCTAGTCGGGGGGAAGATCAGGAGCAATGTTAGAATATATTATTTTACAGAAAGAGTAGTAGATGCTTGGAACAAACTTCCAGCAGAGGTAGTTGAAAAATCAACAGTCACTGAATTTAAACATGCCTGGGATAAGCACACATCTATCCTAAGATAAAGAGTACATACAGTATACACATAAGGGCAGACTAGATGGACCGTATGGTCTCCTTCTGCCGTCAACCTTCTATGTTTCTATGTCTATGTTTCTATGGTGAACTGTCACACCCACAGCGTATGTCAGGCTGTTCAATCACCAAGGCTGCAGGAGGGGATAGCAGCCATAACAGAGAATGACAAAAACTGAAAAAAATAAATAAGTTAAGAAGTATTTCAGAAACATGTCCCCCAGAACCATCAAGGGGCAGATCTGCAGTGTCATCATTCCCCAAATCATTTGGACCTGCCCCACAATGAACTGCGCTCAGAGAGACAAGACAAAATGCACAGATGGCAGCATGAAATTGTACAGCTTACAAAATTTACAATACAAACATAATGAATATTACTGAAGACATGATAAAAAAATATACCCAAATCAATTTAAAAATTAACATTATATAAGTCTATAAGCAGGATTAAAAATAGTAGCTAAAAATACTGAAATGAAAAAAAAACAACATGCAGATGAATGAATACACCTATTAATATACAGTATATCAAAATCATAAAATATAATCTTTTAAATGTGGGTGTATCCGTATGGATTCTTAATACAACTTGGAATACATTTTTGGAATGTTATTGCTGGAGTGGAAGCTGAATCTCTGCTTGTGCAGCAGGCTGCTCGGCTCCTCCGAGTTTCACTGGATATTAATGCATGTATATGCGGATTGAGTGTGGATTATCCTTCTCCTTTATGCAGTGAGCACCTACCATCAAAGGTCAAAGACCTAGAAAACAAGAACAGCCCTAATGTCTTTTCCTAATGATCTGGGAAAAACTAATAGAACGAGGCCTGTAGGGACCATATTGCCCCCGCAGTGACCTGAGTTAGTCAATATAGTGCCACTTCTACCACTTACAGTATGAGTGCAAATATCATCTTCAACAAATATCGAAGAGCAAAAGAATAATGGATTTGCAAAGAATGTGTGACTTATGGATGTTTATAGGATGAATCCTCATTATCCTGCATGCATTGAACATTGAAGACCTTACCAAGAAGTCACATGTTAGTGGAGATTTGAATTATTGGGGATTTTTTCTTTGTTTAATATTAAAGTTGAAGCCAAAACATAATGGCTTTTCAGTACTCGAGTGGCAGATTTAGAACCAGTGCTTGATAATCTTAGAGGGAGTGTTTGTTTAATAGAAAATCTATGGTGACATCAAGACCAAAGATGAAGATCAGAATATAATATGGAGTTTATGTGCCAATTTCACCCCTCTAGTCTCAGTGACACACGTGTATTTTTTAGGGATATAAACTTCCTTTATGTTCATCACAATGCAGTAAGGCTAAAATCTCCTCCAAAGCGTCACAGAGAATTTAAGATCTGTGCTTAACAATTCAAAGCTATGTTAGGTCAGCAAGAACAGGCATAACACTGAACCTGCAAAATATTTTATAACTCAGATGCAGCTTTAGATTAGATACACATAACCTTACATCGGTATGCTGGTAAAGCGCATGTCCTTGTTTAGCCTAATCGGCTGCCAGATAAGATGTTTTATTTTAGGATATTTAAATTAAATGATGCTTTTACCAATTGAAAGAGCATCCTTGCCACAGATTAGATAGACTTGGACTTATATAACTGGAACATAGAAATCTAGAGCTAAATGTCAAATGGTGGTGGAAAATAACTAATTTTTAAACTGAAAGGCCATGTTTTCTGTTCTGGGCAGAACAGAAAAAAGCAAAGCTCGCCTTGTCTCTGGTTTGGGGAGCGGGTCGGGATTTAGGGAATGGGTGCCGTGGTTTCTGAGGATTCTTTAGGAGCTCGTCCATTGTTCACATGCAATAGTTAATACTGTACCCTACCTCGTAACAGTGCTCTTTAATTTGCCATTTTCTAACTCCTGCTGTAGTAAATTGTAGAAACAAAATGGCAGGCCGGCTGCCTGCAAACAGGAAATGCTGCTGGGCTTCCTGTTACTTTGCATTGTCAGTTATGTCAGTTGAATCCAGGCAGCAGCATTGCTGAGTTACTGGGAGAGGAAGATCCAAAATGGCCGCTACCTTTCTTTTCCAACAGTGCCAGGCTGTTTGTCTGGTTTAAATAGAGTGAATGGAGTTACTGAGACTGACATGGGAGGCAGGGCCACGACAAAGAGTGAATGTTGATCATGGGCCCAAGGAAATCTGGGTCAAATGCTGGCCTAGGGAATCTTTCCCTGAATCTGGGAGGTTGTTGAGTGACAGACCTGAAGAAAGCTGCTTCAGGGGAGAAACGTTGAGTACCTTTGTCTAACCCCTATTATTCTAATTCAACCTCAGCTCATATCTGTCAGTAGAAAGATTCAGGGATTTGTAGTCAGAAACAATAATAAGGGCTTTTCTTAAGGACTCCCACTTGAGCAACACAGAGCCACAGGAATATAGGACATGTCGATAAGTAAATAACAGGTCTGGGGGTACAATCCTGACACACATGCTTATTTTATATTCCAGAAGAGAAAAACAATAAGACAGGACACCCAAAACCTGACAAAATGCAGTATTCTATTAAGCTCTACAGTGTGAGAGGGAAAAAAAAGGGACATGGAGTTTACTGTAAGTGCCAAGAATAGTTTTTTTTTACCCATTTGGTAGCCACTGTAGTAGGTTAATTTCTAACTGCACAAGAATGTGGGCCAACCACCCACAAGCAAGTGTCATCACATTAAAGTAATTATTAATTATGGATCATTATAATCACTTTGACCATGTAGCTCAGTGTTAGACTTTTGTAATTACATTTTCAACCCAGAAGCCTTTGGAGGGCAAACAGGGAAGAGTCTGTCATGGTTAATATACTGTATATAATTCAGTATTCCTTAGAGGGATTTTGAGCTGCTCCGTGTATCTCAAGATGCCACAGGGTAATTAGTACAGATGGTGCTGTGCAATCTGATGAAAAGAATAAATTCTCCAGAAAACATCATTTTTATGTGCCATAGATACGATACTATCTGTCACAAAGAGGAGGAAATACATACTTCAAGAGCTTTGTTACAACCAGAGGACTGAACCATGTTTGAAATGATAGAAGTTACCAACATGGACTTGCTTTATAAGTTTATACTCACATATTTTGGCCTATGAATTAATAGATCTATGCTACTTGCTAGTTACATATGTTCAGCAATACAGCTGTATGACTTTTAGGCCCTTATTTAACAAGGGATTGCGCCAGGTAGCGAATGGTGAGCGGCCGGTAATGACGGGCCCCGCCACGAGAACGCCGGCTCCCCTCCGCAATCACACATTTATCAAGCCGATCCTGCTTAGCGACTGACAGAGCGCCAGATTGCGAATCATTCATCATTATTCCAGCCTCACCCCACAGCGCCAGCGAGCGACCTTGAACAGCGACAGGTATGACCTCTCGCTACCTGCCGCTCTCCAATGCATTTCAATGGAGCAATCTTTAAATATTCATAATTAAATGCTATTAATGTTTTTTTTTTTCTTTTTAAATGTGAAAAATTCTGTGACCACTTCTGCAATGTTAGATATTTTTTTTTAAGGTTAAAAAAAAAAAATTGTGCAGAATTGATATTACAGTATTCATATTACAAAATGTTTGTAAAAACATGTTTTTGTTTTTTTTTTCTAAAAATATGGTTATTTGGGGGTTAAAAAACTACTTTTAACCCATCGCCGCCAGCGCTCTGGGGTTTAAACAAGCATTTCACAGCGCGAGAGTTTTTTGAGCGTGATTTGTTAATGAATATGCTGGGAGCCGTTCGCTATGGCCATTCGCTGTCATGCGCTCCCATACAGCGCGGAACCTGTCAAACAGCGACTCCTAACCCCGTATTCAACATTACCGCACAGCGACTGAGTCGCTGTCAACAGCCGAACAACGGCCAAGCACAGCGAATACTAGCGTGCGCTGTGAAAATAACGCTACTGGCGCTCATCTGTCGCCACCTGGCGCAATTAATGAATCGGCCTCTTAGACTGACAAGGTTGGATATTCAACCCCAATTCCCCAAAAGTTGGGACACTGTGTAGAATGTTAAGAACGCAAGTAAGCAATGATTTAATATCTCATATGCTCATATTTCATTTCCATCAAAACACATATCAGAAGCTGATAGAGAGGAATGTTGTCCCACATGTGCCTTAAGGCTTCTAGCTGCTTATCAGTCTTGGGCCTCCTTTGCTGGATTTGTTATTTCATCCTGCACTAAATGTTTTCTTGTCTAGTTAAAGGTCCAAATTGCACCTCTCCATCCGCAAAGCCACGCTATTGTTATGTATGCAACATGTGGTATTGCATTGTCTTGCTGAAAGTGTGAGGCCTTCCCTGAAAGAGACATTAGGGTCGATTCAAAGAAACATGTAACAGCTTTGATTTTGGTGCCGATCATCCTATTTTTCCCGTACGCTCGTGCGTTCGTATGAACTTGCGAGTGATTCTATAAGCAAATACGTTTCTATCCTAAAATTTACGTCCGTTCGTATGGCAGTTCAGGAATCAGACCTATGTCAGTTTCCATCCTGAATTTTCCGTTTCATTTCTCAGGTTGCAACATTGGTTTTGCCCTTTTTCCTTTTTTGTCTGGACGTAAATCCTTCTGATCTTGCGGCTGCGCACTACAAACTTACCTCATTAAAGTGCATTCTAAATATTTGGTCTTTTATTTTTCTTTATTTCATTCAATTTGTAGTAACCAACCATTAATGAATGCATTTGCATAAGTAAATCTTACTTTGTTTAATTTTTAGTTAACTTGCATTTTTTACTTGTGGATTTAATTTTAATATTTTGGCTTCAAATGGTACAACTTTAAATTTTGTGTGTGGTTACCCACACCCTCTCCATACAGATTGCTCTCAAATATAAAAAAACACCCAGCAACTTCTGCATGTTATGAGTCTAGAAACAGCCAAGATGGCGGGTCAGGTATTATCGGGCAGCCTGCAAACAGAAAGGGCCTTGTGACTGTGTTGCTCTGCATTCTTTGATTTCTGACCTTTCCGTGCCCCCAGCTCTGCTGTGTCTGTGCAAAATACAGCAGTAACCCACATCCTGCACTTTATCCCGCTTTCCTCTCCTCAGTAAGTGTGATGCATCTGACCAAAGATGTGCTTAAATAATAAACAAAGCAAAGGTAAACAACTACACCAATAAATGCAATCTAAAAATATTATTCTAGTACATCAATTTAAAAATAAATACCAAAGGACATAAGTTTCTTTAATTAACGCAAATATATTGCAAAATAAAGGTTTACATGCAAAGGACTAATTAAGGTCCACATTAAAATGCTTTTATAAGGCATACATGAATCAGGTATGCATTGCCATACAATTTATGGCATCGGCCATGCTGATACATGCAGTTCATTGGAGCTCAAGACGCGCAGACTCCTCCACATAGCCAAAAAACCTGTTCAAGAACAGCAATCCGACTGCTAAAAGGTGTCGGCAGTGGCTTTCTATTAAAACGTCTTTAGAGGTTTGAAAAATGTTCTCTGAATCACACCTAAACACATCCGATTATCCTAAGTTTTACGTTTTGATCCTAAGTTTTAGGATTTGATCCTAAGTTTTACGTTTTGATCCTAAAATTTAGGAACGAACTTGCGATGATCGTAAGAGCATATACGCATTCGAACGTAGGCTCATGAAATGGCCAAAAAAACAGGAAAAAATGACTAACACCCACCCAAACTTACGATTCTCGATCCGAAATCAATTAACTTTTGCTCTTTGAATCGAGGGGATTGTCTGAATGGCAAATGCTGTTTTAAAACCTCTATTTTGGGGTCCCATAACCTTTCAGAACACTAGAGCCAAGCTCAGTACTGAGAGATGGTCAGGAGGCAGAGGCTGGAAACTGCATAGTGACGCTTGGCAAACAAGTGTACTGCTAAAAGCTGCCCGGACTGTTGAACTAGCACACTTCTCCTGTTTGCTACTGTCTTAAAGTACACTCCCGTCGTACCTAAGAATAGATGTGCCCTCAGAAGTTTCTCATGAACAGAGGTGCCCATTAAAATTAATAGTAACGATACAGGCTGAGATCATGGCCATTCCCAGTGGGTTGCAGGTATGTGAAGAGTCTTGTGTCCTCTAGGGACAGATGTCTACAGGGAAAGTCCAAGCTATATACCTCTCCATCCTCAACAATACGCTACAACTCCACAGGTGCTATGATCTAACAGACTGTCTGGCTTCCAAGCTACACTGCTCTATATACTGCTCTGCATTGATGGTGCCTTTCAGGATGTGTAAGCTGACCATGCGATATGCACTGTGGGCCGAAAACAAGCTAGACAGTTACTCTTCTCCTATGTTTGCATGAGTTTTTAACCAAAGAAGATGGTGTTTCTGGATTGTGTTGCTATTTTGTATGATACAGCTTTTGTGTATTGTATGGTGAACTATGTTCACAGACAATGATTTCTGAAAGTATTCCTGAGCCTATACAGTGATCTGCATTGCCAATTCATTGATGTTTTTAAAGCAGTATTTTCTGAGGGCCTGTAGATCATTATCATCCAAAATTAACCACAAGCCTTGTACCATGTACATATTGATTTCTCCTGTTTCTCTTTTCATGAAGTTATGTACTGTAGATGGATGGATGGATTGGAATTGGGGTTGTATGATAGGCACAGTAGGAATATTTCATAGGCACTATTTCTACAAAGAATATTTAATCCCGCACCACCTTAAATCTAATTAGAGTTGCTGTGCCCGACCCAAAAGAATCCTAAAACTATGCATAAGCTGCAGACACTACTAATACAAAGAGTGGTTCCAGTACCCACAAAATTCAATTTGAGTCAGCACAAAAAGTCAATCAATCAATCTGCATAATCAAATCATTATCCTGATTTATTCATTAAGTTAAAAAACATATATATTCACAATACACCATTTAATACATGACCTACCAAAAACCAAAAAGCTATACAGTGGTCCTGTCCCCTTTTAAATGTGCAAACCCTCCAAACAATTCATTTGGAATAACTTTAAGACATACACATTCATCTCTAAACTCTTTGTGCAAATAAGTATACATAGTAACATAGTAACATAGTATGTAAGGCTGAATAAAGACTTTAGTCCATCCAGTTCAGCCTGTTTAACTCCTTCCAGTGGTCTAGTAGCCATAGCCGGAAATGTTATTACATGCCAGGAAGGCATCAAGGCCACTTTTGAACATTTTTAATGTATCCCTCATTACTACCTCCTCTGGCAGCGAGTTCCATAGTCTCACTGCTCTTACAGAGAAGAATCCCCTCCTATGTCGGTGGAGAAAGCACCTTTCCTCTAACCTTAGTGGATGCCCCCGGGTTATGGTTACACTCCGGGGTATAAATAGATTGTGGGACAGATCCTTGTATTGACCCCGAATATATTTATACATAGTTATTAGATCACCCCTCAATCGTCTTTTTTCTAGACTAAATAAGCCTAACTTGGACAATCTTTCCGGGTACTCTAGCCCCCGCACTCCTTTTATTAACTTTGTTGCCCTTCTTTGAACGTGCTCCAGTTCTGATATGTCCTTCTTAAGCACAGGTGCCCAGAACTGTACACAGTATTCCATATGGGGTCTGACCAGTGACTTGTACAGGGGTAAAATGATGCTCTGGTCATGAGCACCCATGCCCCTCCTGATGCACCCCATGATCCTGTTTGCCTTGGCAGCAGCTGCCTGGCATTGATTACTACAGTTGAGCTTATTGTCAACTAAAACCCCTAGATCCTTTTCCATTGTTGTTTTACCAAGTGTTTCTTTATTTAGAGTGTAATCATGACACATATTTCTCCTTCCCATGTGCATAACCTTACATTTATCTGTGTTAAACTTCATTTGCCATTTAACTGCCCATGCTTCCAATTTATCTAAATCTGTTTGTAGTTGCCTGTTGTCCTCCTTTGTTTTAATTACTTTACTCAGCTTAGTATCATCTGCAAAGATTGAGACTTTACTGTTTAATCCATACCCAATGTCATTTATATATATATTGAAGAGAATTGGTCCCAGAACTGACCCTTGTGGTACTCCACTAGTAACAGTGACCCAATCTGAGTGTGTACCATTGATAACCACCCTCTGCTTCCGATCACTAAGCCAATTTCCCACCCATCTGCACACGTTTTCCCCCAGTCCAAGCATTCTCATCTTTTGTACCAGCCTTTTATGTGGCACAGTATCAAATGCTTTAGAAAAGTCAAGATATATGATATCCAATGACTCCCCCTGATCCAATCTTGAACTTACCTCCTCATAAAAGCCGATCAGGTTTGTCTGGCAGGAGCGATTCCTCATAAATCCATGCTGATATGGAGTAATAAGGTCATTTTCCTCAAGGTGCTCCAGGATAGTATCCCTTAAGAAACCTTCAAACAGCTTGCCCACCACAGATGTTAAGCTTACCGGTCTGTAGTTCCCAGGTTCCCCCCTAGATCCCTTTTTGAATATTGGCACCACATTTGCCAAGCGCCAATCCATCGGAACAAACCCTGTAGTTATGGAATCCACAAATATTAGAAATAACGGCTTGTCTATTACTGTACATAACTCCCTTAAAACACGAGGATGTATGTCATCTGGTCCCGGCGATTTATCGATTTTCATCTGCTTGAGACGGTGCCGGACTTCTTCCTTGGTTAGACCAGTGACATTTAATGGAGGGTTTCGGTTATTCCCCTGCATTTCACTGGGCATGTCAAATTCTTTTGTGAATATAGAAGCAAAGAAGTTGTTAAGCAAATTAGCTTTCTCCTCATTTCCCTCTATAGGGGTCCCATCCTTGCTTTTCAGGGGGCCCACACCCTCAGGTTTGTACCTTTTACAGTTTATGTAGCTAAAGAATAATTTGGGGTTAGTTTTACTCTCTTTCGCGACCAGTCTTTCTGTCTCCAGCTTAGCTGCCCTTATCTGTTGTTTACATTGTTTATTTTCTTCTTTATAGTTTTTTAACGCTTCCGCTGTCCCTTCCTGCTTTAAACGTTTAAATGCCTTTTTTTTGTTGTTTATTGCCCCCTTAACCTTTTTATTTAGCCACATCGGTTTACATGTGTGTCTAATAGTTTTATTCCTGTAAGGTATATATCTGTCACACTGAAAATTAAGTATTCCTTTGAAAGTATCCCATTTAGCGTCCATGCTTTTGTTCTTAAGGACATTTTCCCAGTCAATGCAGTGTAGGGCATCTCTAAGTTGGTCAAACTTTGCCTTTTTGAAGTCCCGCATTTTTGTGACTCCTTGATAAGGCACCCTAGTCACTGCTAATTGGAAATTAATGATATTATGATCACTGCTTCCAAGGTGTCCCCCAACCTGTACCTTTATTACTTTGTCTGGTACATTGGTTAGTATTAGGTCCAATATGGCTTTCCCCCTTGTTGGAGCTTGTACTTGTTGGGAAAGGTAGCCATCTTTTGTTTTAGATAAAAAACTATTACTTTTCTGCGAAACACATGTTTCAGCATCCCAGTCTATATCTGGGTAGTTAAAGTCCCCCATAATCACTACCTCATTTATTTTAGCGGCTATATCTATTTGCCTTAGCATCATATTTTCTATGGATTCGGATATATCTGGAGGTTTATAGCAAACCCCCATCAGTATTTTATTTTTGTTTCTCCCTCCATGTATTTCTACCCATACCGACTCCACATGGTCATTCCCCTCACATATATAATGTGAACTTAGTGCTAAAGTGCTTTTGCATAAAACAATGAATAATTCATAGTCCAAGAGAAAAAGAAATCAAATAGCAACCAATTAAGGCCAATAGGCCGTGCACAGTGTGAAAACAAAATATAAAAAACAATATCACCCTTTATCAGGAGACCGCGCCGCTGCATCAACCAGACCTCTTATCCCCCACGCGTTACGTGGCAAACCACTTTTTCAAGGTACCATTTCCAGATTGGTGTCCCACACATACTTTATGTCACCCTGTGATAAATTCAGAGCTATTTTCCAGGTTGCCATCTTCATTCAGCTCTACACTTACAGTTACACAGAAAAAATAATATGTCCATCAAGTTCAATGTCAGTGTTGGGGTAGGGGAAGTTATTTTTCATTTTATTTATTTATTTATTTTTTACTGATACTGATTTTTTGAAGCTGTCAGCAGCTGATGCCGTAGCAACCTTCTGTGGGGGGCTATTCCACAGATTTATAGTACTTATTATAATGTTCTTATTCCTCTAATTAGTTTGGTGACTCTCCTCTGGACCCTTTCCATAGTCACAGCGTCCTTTCTAGGAACTGGTGCCCAAAACTGGATGGCGTATTCCAGGTGAGGGCGCACCAGTGCCTTGTAAAGAGGCAAAATTACATCCCTATCCTGTGATTCCATGTCTCTTTTAATGCATGATAGTATCTTGGTGGCCTTGGAAGCAGCAGCTTGGCATTGCATGCTGTTAATTAGCCCGTGGTCTATCAGTACCCCTGGATCCTTCTCAACAAATTATTCTCCCAGTTTAACTCCCCGGTTATTAGTTCCTAAGAGCATGATTTTTCCACAATGAACTTCATTTGCCATGTGGATGCCAAGACACTCAAAATGTCCAAGTCAACTTGAAGCTTGTGAACATCTTCAGTTGACTGCACTATGCTACATATCTTGCCATCTGCAAGAATAGAGACATACCATATAATTCCATCTTCTAAGTTGAATAATAGTGGGCCCAGCACTGAACCCTGAGGTACACTGCTTACAACCAGTAACCATTCAGAGTAGGTATCATTAACCACAACTCTCTGCACACGATCCTTCAGCCAGTTTTCAATCCATTTACAATCTGTATTTTCTAATCATGAAGACGATTTCCCCAATAAGCGTCTATGGGGGACAGTGTCAAATGCTTTTGCAAAATCCATAAACTATATCTACAGCTGCCTCCTGTCCAAGCTTCTGGTGGCTTCTGTCTGTCCGTGCTGGTTGCGACTTAACATATTATGCATAGTTACATATTTATGTATGTCGTAATAGCCCCTTAAGCAATTTTCCCACAATGTTTGCAATTGCCCGCAGACCTAGACCTAGAGCTCTTTTTAAAAATGGGCACCACATTTGCCCTGCGCCAATCTCTTGGCACTATACCAGTGTTTAGTGAGTCTTTAAAGATCAAGAAGAGGGGTGATGAGATAAATGAGCTGAGTTCTATAAGAACTCTTGGTCCTGCAGTCTGATTCACATTTAAATTATTTAGTCTTTCTTGGATGATATCCATGTTAGCTTGTTAATTATTATACTTGGGCTATTGCTATCAGCTGCATCTCCTGTGTTGGCTCCTTGCTTCTCTCTTGTGTACAAAGAATACATTTAACAGCTCTGCCTTCTTTTCATCCCCAGTGACAATTTCCCCATTATCATTAATTGGGGCACCTATCTGTTCTGATTTAGTTTTATCTGAGTTTATATATTAAAAAAAACATTTAGGGTTTGTTTTGCTTTCTTTGGCCACATCTCTATCATTTTGTGTTTTTGCCAATCGCATTTCCGCAGGTTGAGAAACAGTGCACTGGAGGACTCACTTATATCCAGCATGCTAAGAATGAGTTAATTCTTCCAATAGAAAAAAAAGGGGGCAAAACTATCCCCCCCCCTTTAGATTTCTCTGTTTTTGGAAGTTATTCAAGAAAACTAATAGCTGGTAGCAGCCTGCTATGGAAAACTCCCAAACCTCACCTATAAATGTCCTACTGTGCTAGAAACTCAAAACCCAGTCAGGTGTAAGAAATTCAAACAAATGTAGCTTTATACATTTTAATTGTTATGACTATGGGTTTGATTTTGGTTGTTGTAATTTATCTGCACTGCAATATTTCTCAGCATGCAAAAGGTTAACACTATCCAAACTCTAATCTTAAAGCGGACCTTCACTCTGAATAAGAGTCTATCTTATATGTTTCCCACACCCTGTACATACAGATTGCTCACATTAAAAATCATCCTACCTGCATCTACTGCATGTTATGAGCCTTCAAACATCCAAGATGGCGGCTTATGGAAGCCGCCATCTTATCAGGCAGCCTGCAAACAGGAAGTGCCTCCTGACTGTGCTGCTCTGCATTCTGGGACTGCTGACCTTTACCTGACCCCAGCTCTGCTCTGTCTGAGCAAAGCACAGCTATAACCTGCCCCCCTGTACCTTATCCCACTCTCCTCTCCTCAGTAAGTGTGATGCTTCTGAGTCAAGATGGCGGCACCGTATCCTAAATTCCTGAACAGAGTTGCAGCCCAGTGGGGGAAAGAATAATAAGTTAGTGACTAAAAACGTAAAATATATTAATTTTAGATGCTGGGGAACCGTTTTTTAAGAGTTTGGGCTTTTCATTAAATCACGCTGAAGGTCCGGTTTAATTAAATGCCTTATATTGTGTACACACATCACTTCAGAGCATCTGTGGTGTAGTAAATCTAAGCAATGTTAAGTTGCTGAATGAATGAATGCAGCTCATAAATTAATTGTTACAGGGCTGATTATTTATGTCTCCAAATGTTAGCTGTTTTAAAGTGTTTTGTATCTTCTTGCCATGAGTGTATATTAGCATACTGAGAATACAAGGCATGGCAGATATTTTATGAGCTGTGCTCATCCACCTGTTGAGCAGTTTTAACTGTAGCAAATGTGCTAGATGTGGCATATAAATTGTGTTTGGGCAAACCTTCCTAGGCAGTTCCAAGCATATTTGAACTGTATCTGTATATTTGATACAAGTACTGTAATTTTGGCTCTATAAGATGCACTTTTTTAAGCAAATGTGGGGCTGATAAAGGAAAAGTCCACTTAAGTTACCAGCGATCCCATGCCAACTTATCACCAGCATTGCTGTGACAACTTATCACACTTGCATGAACCACGCAGGACAGAAACTGCTACTCACACCCTGCTTGTTATGTTGAAAAGGTGCCAGCTCCCATCCTCAGTAGTCCTCAATAAAATAGAACTTTTTCAATCGCCATTAAATAAGAAGAATGACATGACTAGGGGAGTTTTCCTTATCCCCTAAAATCTGTGGTTAGGAATTTTTACCAGAAGCCTTTTTCCTATTTTTAGAAAAATTGCAGCAAAAATGTTTGTACTTTTTGTTAGTCTTAGGCCCTTATTTAAGAAGGGATAGCGTCAGGTAGCGCCTGGTTAATGAGAGGTAGCGACAGGTAGCGACTGGTCAACGCCGGACACGGCATGCAATTACACATTTAAGCAGAATCTGTTTAGCGACTGGGATAACGCCATGTAGCGTTTGATTCATCATTTTCACAGCCTCAGCGAACAGCGCCAGCGTTCAGCCTTGCACAGAGCCAGGTATGACCTCTCACTACCTGGCGCTCTCCCATACATTTCAATGGACGATCCTTTTCTTCTCTTTAAACTGTTTTTTTTTTATTTTTTTTTTTTCAAAAAAATCACAAATAATTTTGTGACCTCTTCTGGCATTGAGCAGTTTTTTCATAATTTTTTCATTTTTTAAATATTTCCTCAAAAATGACATTATAGGTCTGGCATTAAAGTGTTCATGTTACAATGTTGTTACAATGTAATTCCATATGTTTTCGCTTTGTTACTAGTGGATAGATGCTTGAAAACAGACTTTAAACACACCGCCTCCTGCGCTCTGGGCTTCAAACAAGCATTTTTCAGCGCCAGAGATTTGTGAGGCTGTTTTTTTGCTTAATATGGTGTGAGTCGGTCGCTATGAGCAGTCGCTAACATGCGCTCCCATACAGCGCTGTACTGGTCAAATAGCAACTCCTCACAATGTATTCAACATTACTGAACAGCGACTGAGTTGCTATAAAGTAGCGACTCACGGCCGAGCACAGCGACTACTAGCGGGCGCTCTGAAAATGCCTGCTACAGACGCTCATCTGTCGCTACCTGCCGCTAATGATGAATCAGCCTCCCCGTCAAAATGCTTACTTGGAATTTAGTTCCAGTTCACACTCAAAAGTGCACCCAAAGGCAAACTCAATTCACCAGCATTACCTCAATATTTCATTAAACCCTTAAAGGGGATATGCATAGAAATAAAATGAAAACAAGTAAAAGTCTAGTGCTGAGAGTAATAAAAACTTGGTTTGGGATTTTTAAACCTGTGCTGCTGCCTTTTTCCTTCACCCTGAATAATGCTCTTACATTTTAAAAAGCTAGCCAGATGCTTGCTTGGTTGCATTGTAAACAGCCAAGCTTGATGCTATTATGCATTTACCAAGGGCAGCACCCAGCTGTGTTTATAATATATAGCAGCAGAAAAATGGGTAAAAATGCAAAGAAAAGGCCTTGCTGGATGGAATGAATGGATTGGGTTATCCTTGCCCACACACACTCCACCAGGACATTGCAAGGGGTGCCACACTCTGCCACAGCCAGAAGACAGGACTCAGCAGTCAGATTGGTGCCCCCTGCCACTCTTGCACCCAGGGCAATAGCACTGCTCACGCAGGTTTAAAAACAACCCTGGAGCCCACATAGAGGGAGGTACCACTGCCATAAATGCTTGTAACTGTTTTCTCTAGCATTAATGTTATATGTGTTCTAGCTGTCTCCAGTTGCAAATAAAATCTATTTATCTTAAGATATAGACTCCCCCAGCTCAGTTTGGTAGGTGGGGATTTTCTGTTGTGTTATGGCAATGTACAAATTGAAGTTCATATGTTACCAGTTTATTGAGCCTGTTATGGAAGCATTGTCCCGAACAGAAACTGGACCTGAACCTCACCTTTGAAGCTAAGAGGCCGATTCATTAATAGCGCCAGGTAGCGACAGTTGAGCGACTGTAGCAGCATTTTCAGAGCGCCCGCTAGTAGGCGCTGTGCTTGGCCATTGTTCGGTAGTTGATGGTGACTCAGACGGTTTGCCGTAATGTTGAATATTGGGTGAGGAGTCGCTATTTGACAGGTTCCGCGCTGTATGGGAGCGCATGATAGCGACTGGCCATAGCGACCGGCTCCCACCATATTCATTAACAAATCACGCTCAAAAAATTCTCGCGCTGTGAAATGCATGTTTAAATCCCAGAGCGCTGGCGGTGATGGGTTAACAGTAGTTTTTTAACCCCCAAACAACCATATTTTTGGAAACAAAAAAACACAAGTTTTTTAAATAATTTTGTAATATGAATACATTAATATCAGACCTGTAATATCAATTCTGTACATTTTTTTTTTTACCTTAAATAAATTATTTAAAATGGCAGAAGTGGTCACAGAATTTTTCACATAAAAAAAAAAAAAAAAATTAATAACAATTAATTATGAATATTTAAAGATTGTTCCATTGAAATGCATTGGAGAGCTCCAGGTAGCGAGAGGTCATACCTGTCGCTGTTCAAGGTCGGATGCTGGCGCTGTGGGCTGAGGCTGGAATAATGATGAATGAGTGGCTATATGGCGCTATCTCAGTCGCTAAGCAGGATTGGCTTGATAAATGTGTGATTGTGGTGGGGAGCCGGCGTTCTCGTGGCGGTGCCCGTCATTACCGGCCGCTCACCAGTCGCTACCTGTCGCTATCCCTTGTTAAATAAGGGCCTAAGTGGGATGACTTCTTTGCCCCAGATCTGCATCTGGTTTTCCTCCAACTCTCATATATCAATTAGAGGAAATTCCTGGGAATTTACAGGAAGGCTTATGTTGAGGAAATTGGCAGTTATATCAGTATTTCCTGCTGCTTACTGTTCCTTTCTAAACTCTCATGACTAGAGATGAGCGAACTTTTGAAAAATTCGATTCGACTGATTCGCCGAATTTTCCGACAAAAATCGTTTCGACCCGAATAAATTCGCGACGAATCGCTATTAAAAACGGCTATTTCTGAGCCTCCTAGAGCCTCAATAGGGTTGTAAACCATTCAGCCTTGCTGTAACACGCACAGGATGCGTGCTGGGTTAGTTAAATAATACTTTGAAGAAATATCACATGCAGATCAGAGGCATCGCTAATAGAATCGCAGAGCGGCACAATTGCAGAGAGTTGAAGTGGCATCACTATGAGGGGCAGAAGGAGCCCAAATATACACTGGAGTTGGCCTCAGGAGCCCAAAAATTGGATGAATCACACCCTGGAGTTGGCAGAAGTTGGCAGCAGCAGCAGCAGGAGCCCAAATATACACTGGAGTTGGCTTCAGGAGCCCAAAAATTGGATGAATCACACCCTGGAGTTGGCAGGAGTTGGCAGCAGCAGCAGCAGGAGCCCAAATATACACTGGAGTTGGCTTCAGGAGCCCAAAAATTGGATGAATCACACCCTGGAGTTGGCAGGAGTTGACAGCAGCAGCAGCAGGAGCCCAAATATACACTGGAGTTGGCTTCAGGAGCCCAAAAATTGGATGAATCACACCCTGGAGTTGGCAGGAGTTGACAGTAGCAGCAGCAGGAGCCCAAATATACACTGGAGTTGGCCTCAGGAGCCCAAAAATTGGATGAATCACACCCTGGAGTTGGCAGGAGTTGACAGCAGCAGCAGCAGGAGCCCAAATATACACTGGAGTTGGCCTCAGGAGCCCAAAAATTGGATGAATCACACCCTGGAGTTGGCAGGAGTTGACAGTAGCAGCAGCAGGAGCCCAAATATACACTGGAGTTGGCCTCAGGAGCCCAAAAATTGGATGAATCACACCCTGGAGTTGGCAGGAGTTGACAGTAGCAGCAGCAGGAGCCCAAATATACACTGGAGTTGGCCTCAGGAGCCCAAAAATTGGATGAATCACACCCTGGAGTTGGCAGAAGTTGGCAGCAGCAGCAGCAGGAGCCCAAATATACACTGGAGTTGGCCTCAGGAGCCCAAAAATTGGATGAATCACACCCTGGAGTTGGCAGGAGTTGGCAGCAGCAGCAGCAGGAGCCCAAATATACACTGGAGTTGGCTTCAGGAGCCCAAAAATTGGATGAATCACACCCTGGAGTTGGCAGCAGCAGCAGCAGGAGCCCAAATATACACTGGAGTTGGCCTCAGGAGCCCAAAAATTGGATGAATCACACCCTGGAGTTGGCAGGAGTTGACAGTAGCAGCAGCAGGAGCCCAAATATACACTGGAGTTGGCCTCAGGAGCCCAAAAATTGGATGAATCACACCCTGGAGTTGGCAGGAGTTGACAGTAGCAGCAGCAGGAGCCCAAATATACACTGGAGTTGGCCTCAGGAGCCCAAAAATTGGATGAATCACACCCTGGAGTTGGCAGGAGTTGACAGTAGCAGCAGCAGGAGCCCAAATATACACTGGAGTTGGCTTCAGGAGCCCAAAAATTGGATGAATCACACCCTGGAGTTGGCAGCAGCAGCAGCAGGAGCCCAAATATACACTGGAGTTGGCTTCAGGAGCCCAAAAATTGGATGAATCACACCCTGGAGTTGGCAGCAGCAGCAGCAGGAGCCCAAATATACACTGGAGTTGGCCTCAGGAGCCCAAAAATTGGATGAATCACACCCTGGAGTTGGCAGGAGTTGACAGTAGCAGCAGCAGGAGCCCAAATATACACTGGAGTTGGCCTCAGGAGCCCAAAAATTGGATGAATCACACCCTGGAGTTGGCAGGAGTTGACAGCAGCAGCAGCAGGAGCCCAAATATACACTGGAGTTGGCCTCAGGAGCCCAAAAATTGGATGAATCACACCCTGGAGTTGGCAGGAGTTGACAGTAGCAGCAGCAGGAGCCCAAATATACACTGGAGTTGGCCTCAGGAGCCCAAAAATTGGATGAATCACACCCTGGAGTTGGCAGGAGTTGACAGTAGCAGCAGCAGGAGCCCAAATATACACTGGAGTTGGCCTCAGGAGCCCAAAAATTGGATGAATCACACCCTGGAGTTGGCAGGAGTTGACAGTAGCAGCAGCAGGAGCCCAAATATACACTGGAGTTGGCTTCAGGAGCCCAAAAATTGGATGAATCACACCCTGGAGTTGGCAGCAGCAGCAGCAGGAGCCCAAATATACACTGGAGTTGGCTTCAGGAGCCCAAAAATTGGATGAATCACACCCTGGAGTTGGCAGCAGCAGCAGCAGGAGCCCAAATATACACTGGAGTTGGCCTCAGGAGCCCAAAAATTGGATGAATCACACCCTGGAGTTGGCAGGAGTTGACAGTAGCAGCAGCAGGAGCCCAAATATACACTGGAGTTGGCCTCAGGAGCCCAAAAATTGGATGAATCACACCCTGGAGTTGGCAGGAGTTGACAGTAGCAGCAGCAGGAGCCCAAATATACACTGGAGTTGGCCTCAGGAGCCCAAAAATTGGATGAATCACACCCTGGAGTTGGCAGGAGTTGACAGTAGCAGCAGCAGGAGCCCAAATATACACTGGAGTTGGCTTCAGGAGCCCAAAAATTGGATGAATCACACCCTGGAGTTGGCAGCAGCAGCAGCAGGAGCCCAAATATACACTGGAGTTGGCCTCAGGAGCCCAAAAATTGGATGAATCACACCCTGGAGTTGGCAGGAGTTGACAGTAGCAGCAGCAGGAGCCCAAATATACACTGGAGTTGGCTTCAGGAGCCCAAAAATTGGATGAATCACACCCTGGAGTTGGCAGAAGTTGGCAGCAGCAGCAGCAGGAGCCCAAACATTACTTTAAACAGACCCTGGGGTTGGCCTCAGGAGCCCAAAAATTGGATGAATCACACCCTGTGGAGAGTCATGTGGAGAAAAAGTAGCTTAGTTAGTAATATCTACATAAAATTATGAATAAACAAATGCAAAAGTTTGCCAAAGTGAAGTTTTGTTTGAGGGTGTGTTTCCACCTTTTAATTAAATCAGAAACAAGAAGGTGTCATTGCCTCTGACTAATTAGCCCTCAAAAATTCTTGGAATTTTTAATCTGGAATCATGTCTGATCCGTCTTATCCGAAGAATATTAATAAAAAGTAAGAGTAACGTAAAGGATTTTTTATCAATACTTACTTGTGGTCCGATGCGGAGGAATGTCTGTAACTTGAGAGCAGCGCCTTAAATCTGTTTTGCACGATCCATCTTTCTTGGTCTGGCCCCGTCATCAATCTACTGGAATACATCAGGCATTGTTGGGAGGAAAGCTTGGCTGATCCATGCGCCATTCATTTCCACGCAGGGCAGTCTCTGGAAAAAAAAAGTCTGTATAAACCAGGGTCTTTTTCATATAAAAACAAATGGTTATTCTTGCTTTTCAACCATATGTTCCACAGCTTTACCAGTCATTGTGTCAGCCAATGAAGCAACTTTGTCTGGAAGTGCTGCAAAAGCAGTCCACTGCATCACAAGTGGCATCTGACACCCCCAGTCAACTGTCTGCCTGTTATGCTTTGGGTTCAGCTCCACTATCCATTGATCTGATATCCAAGATCTGATAATCATAAAATTCAGCAGCTACTGCCCAGCCAAGAAGTGGAGGAGACACTCGCCTCTTCTTCCACTATCCGGCAACTAGTGATGAGGAGAGTGTCGTGGGAGGAGGTGTTGCAAGCCGAGGTAGTGGAAGAGGGTCCCTGGAGTCTGCGGCGGTGGCGGCGGCAGCAGCAGCGAATTATTGCGGACTGTTGGTAGGAAAAATCAGCTACTCAGCGATGTGGCAGTGTTCCATGCAGCATCCTGTGGAGAAAAAGTAGGTTAGTTAGTGTATATACATAAAATTATGAATAGACAAATGCAATAGTATTGCGAAAGTGAAGTTTTGTTTGAGGGTGTGTTTCCACCTTGCAATTAAATCAGAAACAACTAGCTATCATTTGCCTCTGAATAATTAGCCCTCAAAAATTCTTGGAATTTTTAATCTTGATGTCTGAGGGATTTCTCCTCTCAGACAGCGTCACCATAAGTCCAGCCTGCTGCATTACCCAGTGGTGGACCTTTCAGGGAACTGATGGCTTGTGCCGAGCCGAGGTGGAGAGTCACATGGCATGGTTGTTGAACAGAAGGTGGGCCAGTCCTTTAGCCTGTCAGTGTGTACCAAAGTGCACAGTGTTGTCTACGCCTGGAGCTGTAACTATAGACTCATGGTGGACAATATATATCCTTTTAGGCCCCCTTGGTGATTGTGGTTTCACGCTGTTCTTCACATGGTTTTCCTTGACCATCAGAGTCACACATGGGAGGAACTACTAAAAATGAGAACTCAATCCATGAAAGCATTGCTTAATCCACGAAAACTGCAAATTTGGACCCATGGTGACTGACACTTGGAAGAACATCTTGTTTGCGCTGCGACAAGGAAGCCAGAGTCATGCGTCCTGACATGGCACACGTGTTCAGTCTAGTTTTGAAGTCTTGCCCCCATCTGAAAGACATCCGAACAACAGGAAAGAAAGTTAGCATGCACTTCTGGCACTCCTACACCACCAAGCACAACCTTATTGAGCCTCAGCGTCACAAAGGTGTACCCCACCATAGTCTGATTTGCGATGTTTCCACCCGTTGGAATTCCACCCTCCATATGCAGGATCCACTATAGCAGTGGTCCCCAACCCTGTCCTCAAGGCCCACCAACAGGCCAGGCTTTGCAGATCTCCACAAAGATGCTCAGGTGGAGTAATTAGTGCAGCTGCAGAGCAATAGAGCTGGCTATTTGGAGATCCAAAAAACATGACATGTTGGTGGGCCTTGAGGACAGGGTTGAGGACCACTGCACTATAGGAACAGAGAAAAGCCATCACGGATTTCTGGATGATCCAAACGGATAGGGGGACACCCCTGTGTAAATTCAATGTAAACCATTGGCAGCTCATACGTGACACCGACCGTTTGTTTAGGCCCTTTGAGGAAGCTACATTATTAGTCAGTTGCCAGGACTATGAGATGAACGATGAGATTCCACTGCTTCATGTACTACAACACATGTTGGAAAGCATGGCTGGTCAGGGCACTGGAGACATGGCACATACATTTCACAGCCACATGAAGCCTGTGGGGGCTGAAGTGGAGGAGGAGGAGGGGGTGGGGCACAGCAAACCACAGTTTAGGTTTCACAAAATGACCATTTTATCTAGTCATCTGACAGGAGAGGAGGTGCAGCCACAGGAGCTAGAGGGTTGTGAGTAAGGCGAGACAGAGGACCCAGACACACCATGGCAGTTTACAGTGGAGATGGAGACAGGTAGTCCCTCCGAGTCACTTGCACAAATGGCACGATGCATGCTCACATGCATGCGTACTAGTGAGCGCAGAATTGTCTCCATTTGTCAGCGGGAAGACTTCTGGCTCTCCAACTTATTGGACCCTCGCTTCCGGCACAAAATGGGGGCATTTTTTACGCCCACTGAGAGGGAGGAAAAGCTGACCTACTACAGAGACATCCCACGTAGTCAGTTGGGCGATGTCTATTTGCGCCATGGCCCATACTCCCGCAGGTCTGACTCTAGGGGAACTTTGCGATCACCTTCCACTGCCATGGCTGCTGGGGGGGTGGAAGGAGCAGCAGCAGCTCCATCAGCAGCAACCTCAGTCTTCAGTCGCTAGTGAGTAGCTTTCTACACCCGCATAGTGAGTCTACTCATGAGAAGCAGGAAGACCTGGAGCTGGACCTCAAACAGCAGGTCATGTCATACCTTGACATGACCATGCCAACACACCTTCAAGATCCACTGGATTTGCTGGGAAGCCAAACTTGACTTGTGCCCGCAACTAGCAGAGTTTGCCCTGGAAAAGCTGTACTGGCCGGACAGTAGTTGATTTAGATGGCAACTGGGCTGCTCTATATAACGAAGCAAAATGGCAAATTTACCTCACTATATAAGCTATTGCCCCTCAGATTTACACAGGGGCTGCTCTATATTATGCTGCAAAATGGCAAATTAACCTCACAATATAAGCCATTGCAGCTCTATATAAATAAAAATAAATAAATAAAAAAAGGGCCTGTAGAAGCTTATTTAGTATAACAGATAGGGTGACATGTGCTGGTTTGGGATGCCCATATGGGCTAGTGTTTTGGCAGCAGTACAAAAACCAATGCAAAATGCAATAGCTTAATAAAGCTGATGCTGATCAACGCTTATTTAGTATAACAGATGGGGTGCAACATGCAGGTTTGGGATGCCCTGCGGCCTGGTGTATTTAAAGCAGACCAAAACCAATTCAAAATGCAATAACTTAATAAAGCTGAGGCTGTAGATGCTTATTTAGTATAAACAGGTAGGGTGCAAGGTGCAGCTTTGGGGTGCCCTGCGGCCTGGTTAAATGAAAGCAGTCAAAAAGGAAGTGCAAACTGAAGTAGCTTAATGAAGCTGATGCTGATCAACGCTTATGTTGTATACCAGATAGGGTGCAAGGTGCAGCTTTGGGGTGCCCTGCGGCCTGGTTTATTAAAATCAGTCAAAAACAAGTGCAAACTGAAGTAGCCTGATCAACGCTTATGTTGTATAACAGATAGGTTTAAAATAGCATGTGCCTTGGGATGCCCGTGTGGCCTGTTATATTTCAAGCTGAACAAAAAGTAACAATAATCCAAGTATGAGACATCATTTTGACCTTCTTCACAGCGCCATACTTTGAAAAAAAAAAATTAATTTCATGCCGATCAATCCAAAGGTCAATGCCCCTAACAAAAATAGTGTTCGGCATAAGTTTTCCTTCTGGAAGGACGTAACCTTTAGTTTACATGGTTGGGGTAGGTTATCTTACAAATTGGGATACCCCAGGCAGCAGTGTCATTGAAAGAGACAGATTGTAATGCAGGCCATACGCAAGCAGAGAAACTCAGGCTGCAACAGGCCTATTTAGTTTACATGGTTGGGGTAGGTTATCTTACAAATTGGGATACCCCACTGTATATGAAACCGAATATAAATGCACACCCAAAAGTGGACACTCAGCCTCCAAGAGGCCTGCTTATTTTAAATAAGAGAGCTGCTTAGTATGGTAGGTAGGTTATGTTATGTTACAGAATGGGATGCCCCAAGCAGACTTGAGATCAGTATATATGCACACAGCAGCAGTGTGTTAGCAGGCTCATACAGGCCAAATTTCTTTAAATAAATGTGCAGCTTACAGTAAATGCAGAGGCTAATGGTATGTTACAGAATGGGATGCCCCAAAGCTGACTTGAGATCAGTATATATGCACACAGCAGCAGTGTGTTAGCAGGCTCATACAGGCCAAATTTCTTTAAATAACTGTGCAGCTTACAGTTAATGCAGAGGCTAATGGTATGTTACAGAATGGGATGCCCCAAAGCTGACTTGAGATCAGTATATATGCACACAGCAGCAGTGTGTTAGCAGGCTCATACAGGCCAAATTTCTTTAAATAAATGTGCAGCTTACAGTAAATGCAGAGGCTAATGGTATGTTACAGAATGGGATGCCCCAAAGCTGACTTGAGATCAGTATATATGCACACAGCAGCAGTGTGTTAGCAGGCTCATACAGGCCAAATTTCTTTAAATAAATGTGCAGCTTACAGTAAATGCAGAGGCTAATGGTATGTTACAGAATGGGATGCCCCAGAGCTGACTTGAGATCAGTATATATGCACACAGCAGCAGTGTGTTAGCAGGCTCATACAGGCCAAATTTCTTTAAATAACTGTGCAGCTTACAGTTAATGCAGAGGCTAATGGTATGTTACAGAATGGGATGCCCCAAGCAGACTTGAGATCAGTATATATGCACACAGCAGCAGTGTGTTAGCAGGCTCATACAGGCCAAATTTCTTTAAATAACTGTGCAGCTTACAGTTAATGCAGAGGCTAATGGTATGTTACAGAATGGGATGCCCCAAGCAGACTTGAGATCAGTATATATGCACACAGCAGCAGTGTGTTAGCAGGCTCATACAGGCCAAATTTCTTTAAATAAATGTGCAGCTTACAGTAAATGCAAAGGCTAATGGTATGTTACAGAATGGGATGCCCCAAAGCTGACTTGAGATCAGTATATATGCACACAGCAGCAGTGTGTTAGCAGGCTCATACAGGCCAAATTTCTTTAAATAACTGTGCAGCTTACAGTAAATGCAGAGGCTAATGGTATGTTACAGAATGGGATGTCCCAAAAACCAGAGAGCACCTGGCAGGCAGCAGTAAGACTATGCACAGCAAAAGTGTCTTTATCATGCCTAATTTCAATTAGAATAGGTGCAAATGGTTAGGTTCTTAAATAGAGGCTGGTGTAGTCACAGAATGGGATGCCCTAAAAACCAGCAGTAAGTACACCTGGCAGGGACAAGTAGTGCTATGCCCAGCAAAAGTGTCTTTATCAGGCTAATTTCAAATATGATAAGAGCAAATGCTTATATGGTCTTAAACAGAGGCTGCTTTAGTCACAGAATGGGATGCCCCGGGCAGGAATCGAGCTGCCAGGGTACAGTAGTGCTTTGGCCAGCAAAAGTGTCTTTATCAGGCCTAATTTCAAATATGATAAGAGCAAATGCTTATATGGTCTTAAACAGAGGCTGCTTTAGTCACAGAATGGGATGCCCCGGGCAGGAATCGAGCTGCCAGGGTACAGTAGTGCTTTGGCCAGCAAAAGTGTCTTTATCAGGCCTAATTTCAAATATGATTAGAGCAAATGCTTATATGGTCTTAAACAGAGGCTGCTTTAGTCACAGAATGGGATGCCCCGGGCAGGAATCGAGCTGCCAGGGTACAGTAGTGCTTTGGCCAGCAAAAGTGTCTTTATCAGGCCTAATTTCAAATATGATTAGAGCAAATGCTTATATGGTCTTAAACAGAGGCTGCTTTAGTCACAGAATGGGATGCCCCGGGCAGGAATCGAGCTGCCAGGGTACAGTAGTGCTTTGGCCAGCAAAAGTGTCTTTATCAGGCCTAATTTCAAATATGATTAGAGCAAATGCTTATATGGTCTTAAACAGAGGCTGCTTTAGTCACAGAATGGGATGCCCCGGGCAGGAATCGAGCTGCCAGGGTACAGTAGTGCTTTGGCCAGCAAAAGTGTCTTTATCAGGCCTAATTTCAAATATGATTAGAGCAAATGCTTATATGGTCTTAAACAGAGGCTGCTTTAGTCACAGAATGGGATGCCCCGGGCAGGAATCGAGCTGGCAGGGTACAGTAGTGCTTTGGCCAGCAAAAGTGTCTTTATCAGGCCTAATTTCAAATATGATTAGAGCAAATGCTTATATGGTCTTAAACAGAGGCTGCTTTAGTCACAGAATGGGATGCCCCGGGCAGGAATCGAGCTGCCAGGGTACAGTAGTGCTTTGGCCAGCAAAAGTGTCTTTATCAGGCCTAATTTCAAATATGATTAGAGCAAATGCTTATATGGTCTTAAACAGAGGCTGCTTTAGTCACAGAATGGGATGCCCCGGGCAGGAATCGAGCTGCCAGGGTACAGTAGTGCTTTGGCCAGCAAAAGTGTCTTTATCAGGCCTAATTTCAAATATGATTAGAGCAAATGCTTATATGGTCTTAAACAGAGGCTGCTTTAGTCACAGAATGGGATGCCCCGGGCAGGAATCGAGCTGCCAGGGTACAGTAGTGCTTTGGCCAGCAAAAGTGTCTTTATCAGGCCTAATTTCAAATATGATTAGAGCAAATGCTTATATGGTCTTAAACAGAGGCTGCTTTAGTCACAGAATGGGATGCCCCGGGCAGGAATCGAGCTGCCAGGGTACAGTAGTGCTTTGGCCAGCAAAAGTGTCTTTATCAGGCCTAATTTCAAATATGATTAGAGCAAATGCTTATATGGTCTTAAACAGAGGCTGCTTTAGTCACAGAATGGGATGCCCCGGGCAGGAATCGAGCTGCCAGGGTACAGTAGTGCTTTGGCCAGCAAAAGTGTCTTTATCAGGCCTAATTTCAAATATGATTAGAGCAAATGGTTATATGGTCTTAAACAGAGGCAGCTTTAGTCACAGAATGGGATGCCCCGGGCAGGAATCGAGCTGCCAGGGTACAGTAGTGCTTTGGCCAGCAAAAGTGTCTTTATCAGGCCTAATTTCAAATATGATTAGAGCAAATGCTTATATGGTCTTAAACAGAGGCTGCTTTAGTCACAGAATGGGATGCCCCGGGCAGGAATCGAGCTGCCAGGGTACAGTAGTGCTTTGGCCAGCAAAAGTGTCTTTATCAGGCCTAATTTCAAATATGATTAGAGCAAATGGTTATATGGTCTTAAACAGAGGCTGCTTTAGTCACAGAATGGGATGCCCCGGGCAGGAATCGAGCTGCCAGGGTACAGTAGTGCTTTGGCCAGCAAAAGTGTCTTTATCAGGCCTAATTTCAAATATGATTAGAGCAAATGCTTATATGGTCTTAAACAGAGGCTGCTTTAGTCACAGAATGGGATGCCCCGGGCAGGAATCGAGCTGGCAGGGTACAGTAGTGCTTTGGCCAGCAAAAGTGTCTTTATCAGGCCTAATTTCAAATATGATTAGAGCAAATGCTTATATGGTCTTAAACAGAGGCTGCTTTAGTCACAGAATGGGATGCCCCGGGCAGGAATCGAGCTGGCAGGGTACAGTAGTGCTTTGGCCAGCAAAAGTGTCTTTATCAGGCCTAATTTCAAATATGATTAGAGCAAATGCTTATATGGTCTTAAACAGAGGCTGCTTTAGTCACAGAATGGGATGCCCCGGGCAGGAATCGAGCTGCCAGGGTACAGTAGTGCTTTGGCCAGCAAAAGTGTCTTTATCAGGCCTAATTTCAAATATGATTAGAGCAAATGCTTATATGGTCTTAAACAGAGGCTGCTTTAGTCACAGAATGGGATGCCCCGGGCAGGAATCGAGCTGCCAGGGTACAGTAGTGCTTTGGCCAGCAAAAGTGTCTTTATCAGGCCTAATTTCAAATATGATTAGAGCAAATGCTTATATGGTCTTAAACAGAGGCTGCTTTAGTCACAGAATGGGATGCCCCGGGCAGGAATCGAGCTGCCAGGGTACAGTAGTGCTTTGGCCAGCAAAAGTGTCTTTATCAGGCCTAATTTCAAATATGATTAGAGCAAATGCTTATATGGTCTTAAACAGAGGCTGCTTTAGTCACAGAATGGGATGCCCCGGGCAGGAATCGAGCTGCCAGGGTACAGTAGTGCTTTGGCCAGCAAAAGTGTCTTTATCAGGCCTAATTTCAAATATGATTAGAGCAAATGCTTATATGGTCTTAAACAGAGGCTGCTTTAGTCACAGAATGGGATGCCCCGGGCAGGAATCGAGCTGCCAGGGTACAGTAGTGCTTTGGCCAGCAAAAGTGTCTTTATCAGGCCTAATTTCAAATATGATTAGAGCAAATGCTTATATGGTCTTAAACAGAGGCTGCTTTAGTCACAGAATGGGATGCCCCGGGCAGGAATCGAGCTGGCAGGGTACAGTAGTGCTTTGGCCAGCAAAAGTGTCTTTATCAGGCCTAATTTCAAATATGATTAGAGCAAATGCTTATATGGTCTTAAACAGAGGCTGCTTTAGTCACAGAATGGGATGCCCCGGGCAGGAATCGAGCTGCCAGGGTACAGTAGTGCTTTGGCCAGCAAAAGTGTCTTTATCAGGCCTAATTTCAAATATGATTAGAGCAAATGCTTATATGGTCTTAAACAGAGGCTGCTTTAGTCACAGAATGGGATGCCCCGGGCAGGAATCGAGCTGCCAGGGTACAGTAGTGCTTTGGCCAGCAAAAGTGTCTTTATCAGGCCTAATTTCAAATATGATTAGAGCAAATGCTTATATGGTCTTAAACAGAGGCTGCTTTAGTCACAGAATGGGATGCCTCACAGCAGACTTAAGATCAGTTCAGTATATATGCACAGTTAGTTACTATAAGCAGCCTGAAAACGCTAACAAAGGCTGGATGAAAAAAAAAAAATCTCCCTGTCAGCCAGCTCCGTTTTTCCTACCTTTCCCTGGCTTTCTGTCTGTCTCCTGTCTGTCTCCTGCCTGTCTCCTGCCTGTCTCCAGCCTGTCCCTGTCTGTCCCTGTCTCCAGCCTGTCTCCAGCCTGTCTAACTGCCTCAGCTACACAGCGTTCTGTCTGTCTGTCACGAATGCAATAGAGAAATGAGGAAAAGCAAGATGGCCGCCGTTAAATACCGCTGTGTGACGTCACCGGGCTTGCTGGCTGCTGATAGGCTGCATGTGACTGCCCCAGCTTGCACTGGCGCGGGATACATGTCCAGACATGTCCCGCCCGCCATCTTAGAATGCCTGTAATGTAAATGAATGGATGTTAAAGGAAAACTTCGAGTGATCGAATCGCGGGGAAATTCGGATTCGATCCGAATCGAATTTTTCCTGAAATTCGGATCGAATCCGGGTTCGTCCGGATCGATTCGCTCATCCCTACTCATGACCATGAATTGTATATAATTATGGTACAATAGTACTTTAAGAAAACATTTACATTCTGTCAAATGTTGTTACCTGGATAAACCTGCGCTTCTTAAACAGCTCTGATTAAATATAAAAAGCAAGTGGGCTATTTAAACTTGCAAATTAGCAGGCTTAAAACCTAATTGTAAGGAGCCTAATGGAACATGGATTTGTATGCTGACCACATTAATTATAAATCTATCTCGCAGCAGAATGTATCAAGGACTCAGCAGACATTCACTTGCATAATATTTAAGAGGCAATTAAGTGAACTGGATTAATTTGAGTGCCGCAGACAAGACGCAAACGCAATATTTATATGTTTGCATGGCCAGGATCATCTGATCAGGATATTGCTGTGCGTTAATAGACCTGGAAATGTTCTACCTTTTATTTGGCTCTAATTAAAAACAAAGCCCTTTCTATTATCTAAATTTAATATTCCGAACAGGCTGCATGGATCTATTTTTAATAGGAGGTCAACAAGTATAGCAGGCAGCTACAGATGCAGAACATGTCATTCCAGCTGTATGTATGCTCGGGTGAGTGATAGCTGAGTGGTCTGCTTAGCATGCATGTTCATGCTTCCCTGCTTCTCTATTCACTGGCATGTTCAGGCCCAGCATAGACCAGATGGTATCATCACATTAAACCAGCATTGCTATGCAGTCATACAGTAATTACATGACAGTCCTCCATGAAGAAGAAAGGTTAATAACATCCAATTACACAAAACAACACAATGGACAATTAGAGTGGAAAAATATTTGAGAATACCAACAGTTATTTTTAAAGGCAATGTTTCATATGAAGTGAAGATCTGCAGTAATCACATGCTGGGTAAATGGATACCCTCCTCGTGGTTACAAACATAGGTTTTTAAGACAATTTCAGTTGGTTCTTAAAGTGGACCAACACCCAGGATTTTGACTATCCTGGGTGTTGGTCCACTTAGGTGGGGCACCCCGATCGGGGGTGCCCCGCTGTCTGAAACCCCCCCGATCGCCGCAAAAACTCACCTCTCCCCGCTCCCACGTGACCTCGTCCGGCCAATGACAGCGCTCAGAGCTGCTCTGGTATGCGCGTCCAAAGCCGCTTGGACGCGCATACCAGAGCGGCTCTGAGCGCTGTCATTGGCTGCGTCTCTCGCCTTCCCTCTAACAGGGAGCGCGCCTGCGCCGGCCATTCACAAAACGGCCGGCGCGGGAGCGCGCCCTGCTAGAGGGAAGCGAGAGACGCGGCCACGTCTCGCGCATGCGCCGTTGGATCGCCGGTAAGGTAAGGTTTGTGGGCCTCCTGGGGGGTTCCTCCCCGTGGGACATCCCGATTTCGGATGCCCCGCGGGGAGGGATCTGATCGGTCCGGGAATCTTATAGATTTCCGGGCCGATCCCCCCTGGGTGTTGGTCCACTTTAAAGGCAAAATAATAATTTTACCTAGCTTTGTTAGTGCAGATGTATGATATTTTTCTTGTTCTCCCACTGAAAAGTATTTATAAAATCAAAGCATAGATAGCTGATGCCTCCTGGTTGGCTCTCCCAAATGTCTGTTGGTGGTACATGTTCTTTAGCCACAATCCCTGCTCCCTCAATAGTCAAGTCATCATCTTTTAAGAACAGAAATGTGCTTTGCATCCCACCAATGCCTGCAACATACATGCTGACTCTACGCTTGTATTTCCCGGAACAGGCAACAAGGGAACTTCACAGTTGAGATTATAGAACTTCAGCAGGTCATGGGCAAAGGTAGATATGGACGCCACCACATTGAATCTGAAAGCTTTGGTATTGTAGGTGCAGGTAATAAATCAGGGTGGCTATGCCCCACAGCCAGGATGCTGGGGCTATTATATGGAAAGCTGTGGTCTCTTGGCTTGGGGGGGGGGGGGTACATTGGGGCCTGCGGGAAACTAGGCAGGAATTGTATAGAAATGTTAGAAGCAGTAGCTCAGCCTTTAAAACGCAATGTGGCTCACTGGGATTTATTCCAGGTCTCCCTTTGGACATTCCCCTGCCTGTGTGCAAGGAGGAGCTGCTCCTACTGTCTATCTGTTTAAACTAGATTTGGTGCATGAGCCGAAGAGCATAGCGGTCAGAAATTCACTGTCAGTAATTTCTTTTAATACTGCTAGTAGGCTAAAATATACAAATTGGCAGAGGGAGTGTTTCCCACCTTAACCCAATGAATGGAGCTGCCAACTGGGAATCTGAATAAAAGATACCAGGAATGTGGACAAAGGAAACAAGGGACTATCTCATGCCAGTGACACCTATTTTTTTTTTTACTGAACTTCCCGTTAGGTCATCAGACAAAATAAAGAGACAGAGTAAATAGGCCCGAAAATTGGTCTAACACTTCTATTCTAAAATAAATATTCTGACCAGAGCTGGATGTTAAGGTGGTTGTAATCCTACATTTAGAAACAAACAAAAAACAAAAATAGCAGGAACTAAACTTTAATGTGAAAGTTCATTCTCATGGACTTTCATTCAGACCAAAAGATCAGGGGGTGCCAGAGGGCAGGAGACTGACTCTTATCTGTCAGCCGCAACCAAACCGCCAATTGCTCTTCCGCTGTTTCAGTATGAAAAGTGGGTGGCCGTGGCCTGAGTACCAATCGAGAACAATAGGTTCCACCATACTCAGAAGAATGACTACTGTGTGCTCTATGCATTCTCCTGGTGGGTGTGGAGCGTGGAACGCCGCTCAGTAAAGAAGACAACCTGTAATCCAAAAAAATGGGCTGGATTTTTGGAGATTCTTTTTTTAAACTTATTGGAGCATCTCCTTAAGTGTGGACATCCCCACATAAGCAGGAACAATGAGCGCAGGAGCCAGGGAACAACAAAGCAGTTTTTATACCTAAAGACTTACCAGAGAGCCTGTAGGGCCGCTTTAAGATAACTCTGCTGCTAATATTGTTTGTAGCACTTGATTGTAAATATGCAGCAGAAAATTGAGTCTATTTTTTCACTCGCTGGTAAATGACATAAACGTGATTACCTAATTTCTGATCCCTTCTGCTTTTCAGCGTCTTGAGACGAGAAGCAGAACAATTTGATGCAGCCTTGTTTTATCTTACTTGAAATCGGTATCACTGATTAAATTAAACTGGGAAGGAATCTGTCAGGCAGGGCCACAAATTACAAACATCTGCTTCATAACCTTAGCCAACCATGTTTAAAGGTAAGTCTTGCAGCATCGTGAAAAAATCCCCTTTGTTTTAAAAAATGACTAAACAAGGCTCTTTTTGGAGGACACTTTATAATCAAAACAATGACAGGTAATTAATTGTGTGAATTTGTCACTACGGCAAGCACAACAAGCATTGTGTTAGAACTATAAACTGCAAGAAGCATCCACATTAACCTGGGACTTTTGTAGCCTCAAAGTATTGTGTGAACCTGTCAGTTGTATTTGCAGAGGCATAAATCAAGTGGACAGGGGAAACAAAAAAAAAGAAACAGTTCATGGCTATGAGGCAGATGCTCCGGTATGTTCAATTTTCAAAATTAATAGGATTTCTGACCTGCTATCTGCTTGCTAACGCCATGATATTGCTGAGCAAGATAAAGCCACCAGTGACATCCAAAGAAAAAGCCACGTTAAAAGGATGACAAATGCTGGTTTCTCAGGATGGGAGTACCTTTAGCCAGCCAGTTTTGCTGCTGGCAGTAAACTTATTTGAGTAACAAAAGGGGAATTTTGGTCGGAACTGGAACTAACGGGAGGTTACACCAAATATTGATTTTATTTAGGTTTGTTTTTTGGTGCCTGTCTCCCAAATCCACTCAAATGTCAACCTACTATGCATCTTTCTAGAGTTTTGGACTGGTGCAGGTATGTGGCTTCCAGGTGGTAATGTGTACTGAGTCTCCTTCAAGTTCCCTCTTGAAGTCAGCCTGCTCTTTTGCAGATGCGGGATAGATGAGGGGGTATCCACATCTACAAGATTTCTGGTTAAACCATTGAAAAGTCAACTGGTATTGACTTAATGTGGAACCATGCCACTTGCCTGCTGCATCTCATTCCCCATTTGAGAAAGAGAAACAATATTCCTTGATTATACATCTTCTGGTTGCTGCCTGGGACTGTATCTCCACCACATCTCCCTCCATAGCACTCTGGCTTTCCAGAGTAAACAAGATTTATAGTATGGAGAATCTTAATGTCACAGTGGGGTAGTTCCGCTAATAGCCTGTTGGTGACACTGTGCTGGTACTTAGCAGACACGCTGTTTTAGCAGTCATCAACAGGTATGCTATAAAGCTGTATGCCCAGCAAACCCAGTTTTTCCTCACCTGGGACACCTAGCGACTGGACCTTAAATTAGGGACACGTCCAAAGCCAAGTGTCAGCAGAATGTTGTCTAGCTTCCATTGTCTAGCAATCCCTCGGAATTCCTCCTCCTTTTGCTGGGAAAAGGCACCCCTGGAGTCCAGCTGGTTCTCCCTGTTCCAGTGGTTTGTCAGCCTGTCTCGGCTCCTGCTCCTAGGGAGCCTGCCTCTGTTCCTGTAGCTGTCCAGGTCTGGGGCAGCTGGTTTCCCTTATCTTGCTGGAGTCTTCCCCTCCTAGTGCAGCCTGAGTTAAGATGCTTTAAGTTTTGTTATACCCTGTATCTGTGTTGTCTTTCATGAAGCTAAGGAACCTGTACTTTATTATTTATCATTAAAGCCTTGTTTTTAACCCAGGTTACTTGTGCTGGTGTGTCTCGGTTAACCTTCAATGATGGCGAGCCTTGGCTGTAGGGCTCCCCGCATTATTTACCTCCATCCTTAGAAACACCAAACAAAAAAAAAGACTGGGGCCCTCTTCCTTCCCCCCTTCCCTTTTTCTCTACTTTTCTACCTCTTACTCTTTTCCTTTACAGCTTTTTCCTTAGCTTCCATCTCTACGTTGGTGCCCTTCTTCTACACTCTATCTGTCAATGTTTAAATAATAATAATGTCAGCATACATACCAGGTCAGTTTCACTCTTGCATAATCTGGCTTATCTATGTATTAATCCATACTGATTACATAATAATAAAAAAAGAAAAGATTTGCTTCGATTTTGTGTAAATCAGAGAGACATGGAGAACATAGTAAATCACCCCCTAATAGTCTAAATTTCCCCAATTACCACTCTGCAATCCCTACCTTCCATTCCCTAAGAAGCAGCATCATCTTCTCTGGGAGTTCTACATCACTGGTATCTTCAATGCCATCAGTGATGTCTGAAGCAAACGCCTACACTGACATCCCTTGCACAGGTGAACACAGGCAAAATATCTAAGGATTCCACCCCATGTGACTAAATCTGTCACTGGAGTGAGGGGTATGGAGGGGGTTTTCCTGTTACATGGGGAGATTCCATAGAGGCCCTGCCTATTTAGTATAAAAGCTCTGCTCCCCCGAGATCTGTTGTTTCCCTAGGTTTGGTGCCAAGGCAGAGGCAGCAGAGACCTATGGACCTTTTCACTCCAAATACCAGCAGGGCATCTGATATAGCTGTTGCACTGACATCATTTAAAAATAGCTGGCATAGGGAAGAGGGCTGGTTGAGGTAAGTAAAAATTAGAAAAATAAATATTTTTTTGTGGCTAGGTGGGTGAAGAAAAGCCAGGTGCCCCTCAGCATAGGTCGGGGCCTCAGCATCGGACCTGAGCTATAGGGCATAAGTGCTGGTAATATCTAGGGCTTGCAGTTTGAGCCCATGGTTACCAGCCCCTATGCTTGGGGTGCTGGGATGGTAAGTTTTAGGGGAGAGGGCGAGGGAGAGTTAGGTCACCCCCCAAAAAAAGAAAAATAAGTGGAGTTTTAAAGACACAAAAGCCGAACTGTCAGTCCCTGGTCCTAGCTATTAAGGGGCGCCGGGCTCTTACGCATAACCAAGGACATTGGTAGTATGGGTAATGTGGCAGGGGGGTTTAGAAATCCACCCTCTGGGAGGTCGGGCAAGAGGCTTGTTGGTCTCCTGCCTTTTGAACTGGTATAGGGGCACATCTTGAGCTGCCTCTGTCTCACAGGGGTGGGGGCACAGTTTTCGAAATTGCCAGCAGTTCTGTAGTAGTTTACATGTGAGATGAGAAAACTACTACCCCTGACAGCAGGCCATTATCAAGCCACCAACAAGTAGTTTCTATGCCATTGCTGGTAAATTACCTGTGAAACTGGGCAAAGTCTGTTTCTATCATGATCACCTCACCCAACATATTGCGCTGCGTTGGGGGCATGAATGATCATCCCTGATAGTGATAGGTGCTGTAAGATCTTGTAAGACAATCCTCACCTAGGAGAGTACTTACAGATTTCAGGAGGGAATGGCTTTTTAGTAGCAGGACTGCATTGGAGAGAGACAGAGAGGGAGAACAGACAGAAAGCACTGGCATCAACTTTCCACTTTCACTCCAAAAAGGTGTGCCTTATGGATTAAAATATGATATATATATATATATATATATATATATATATATATATATATATATTACAAATAAGGCTTAAATGTTTGTATGAATACACCCTCATTGCTTTAGCAACATTTCCTGTTACCAGTTTTTACACTTTGTAGCTTGGCAGCTTACCAGTGTTTCCAGCTACATAGCTGGCTAATTAATGTTATCACACAACTATAGTAGTGCTTGTCCTTTTTATAACTTGTTTTCTGCTATTTATTTTTATATAACAATCCGAAAGCTGTAAAATTGTAACATTATTTAATAATTATCCACCAATGAAGAAATTGCACTAGAGAATGAATCCCGATTTCAAATGCTTCCGCTGCCACTAACAGGAAGAGGATTGCAGGCCAAGGTGAGTTACAGCAGCATCCTGCTGCTACACCCTTAAACCGTACCAACACCCATTTTATTCTATAAAAGTGTTGATCCCACTGTCAGTTAAATTGTGCCAATTGCGACACTTAATGAGGTTGAAAAGGTGTAAACGCCAGGATAAATGAAGTTATTGTGGATATATCAAGCCCTTGGTGCCGGAATTGCCAAGCCAAGTGTTAACGCATGGAGTATATGCAAATTAGGGCTCAATATGAGAAGAATTGAGTGGCGTGCCTTCCCTATATAAATCTGGCTGTGGACACCGGCCCCTCCCACCCTGACGAAGCTCCAGAGGCGGAGCGAAGCGATCGTCGGTGATCGGCCCCCAGGCCAAGCCCCCCCCTCCGACGTAGCCCAGCACACTCAGGCCGCATCAAGGTGTAACCGCGTCAGCAATATGCGCGATGTGAGACACAGCACCCGAGGGAACTGATGTGTGGATGCCAAATCGCTGAAGGGCGGTGAGATTGCAATTGCACTGCTAGCGTCAGCAGCGGGGAGGGGCCGCCGAGCCAACGCTGCTTAACAGTTCTAGTTTGACGCCCCTGCACTATTTCCTGCACTTGGATTCTCACATGCGTGGCGGTGTACGAGATCTGGCCCCATTCTAGGCATGTGGGGGGATGTGTGGAGTCCAGGGCTTTCCTGGCGGGGGCCCTCTTCTTTGTATATATTTTTAAATAGCAAGTTGATTTTTATTGGCTTACCACGGTGTGCGTAATTTGTGTGTATATATATGCTTTGTGCCACAACTTTTGTGATAATAAATTGAAGTCCTTATTTAAGAAGGGATAGCGTCAGGTAGTGGCTGGTTAATGAGAGGTAGTGACAGGTAGCGACTGGTGAACGCCAGACACGGCACGCAATTACACATTTATCAAGCAGAATCTGTTTAGCGACTGGGATAACGCCATGTAGCGTCTGATTCATCATTTTCACAGCCTCAGCGAACAGCACCGGCGTTAAGCTTTGCACAGCGCCAGGTATGACCTCTCGCTACCTGTCTGTCTCCCATACATTTCAATGGACGATCCTTTTCTTCTCTTTAAACAGGGTTTTTGTTTTTTGTTTTTTTTTTCTTCACAAAAACACAATTAATTCTGTGACCTCTTCTGGCACTGAAAAGCTGTTTTTTCACATTTTTTTAATTTTTTATATATTTCTTCAGAAATGACATTACAGGTCTGGCATTAAAGTGTTCATGTTACAAAATGTTCCTACAATGTAATTCCATATGTTTTCGCTTTCTTACTAGTGGATAGATGCTGGAAAACACACTTTAAACACACCGCCTCCTGCGCTCTGGGCTTCAAACAAGCATTTTTCAGCGCCAGAGATTTGTGAGGCTGTTTTTTTGCTGAATATGGTGTGAGTCGGTCACTATGGGCAGTCGCTAACATGCGCTCCCATACAGCGCTGTACTGGTCAAATAGCGACTCATCACAATGTATTTAACATTACTGCACAGCGACTGAGTCGCTATAAACTAGCGACTCACGGCCGAGCACAGTGACTACTAGCGGGCGCTCTGAAAATGCCTGCTACAGACGCTCATCTGTCGCTACCTGGCGTTAGTGATGAATCAGCCTGCCCGTGTCTTTGGCATATTGAAGCCTGATTAGTGTTATTTGCCAGCCCAGCATTTAACCGCTGTCCTTTGTGTATATTTTTGATCAGTTTGGGTTAGCAGGGCGCCCGCTGAGCGGGCAGTGCATTACACATATGTATATAGGGGACTCCCAAGACTTTTTGCTGTTTCTAGTTGTATACTGTGTCTGGCCCTAGCCCAGGCCCTTTCATATCTGCGATTGGCGATTTTAATTGCATCCTAAAAGTCCTGCATTTAGCTATTTTGCGGCAGTAATCGCAAGCATTAGAGCTTGTTGATCACTGTTCTAATGCAATCGCATGTGTGCTAGTGATTTAAATCGCTAGCACTTTGCAATCACAGCACTGTGCATATAGGTATATATATATATATATATATATATATATATAAATATATATATATATTGTAAGCAGGCAAACAATCAGCAGTGACGGACAATGGATTTGAACGGCAAAAACGGCTTTTATTCAGTTCAGTAGATAGTTCAAAAGATTGCAGCATAAATGCAGTAAGCAAAAAGGGTTACTTCACCAACCAAATAGTCCTGGGCTGGGTACTCCCGGCAAGCTGATCAATTCCAGTCCACTTTACAGGGCATATCAGCCCTCTGCTCAATGTCCAGTGCTATCCTTCACCACGGTGCAGCTCAGCCTGGGCTCACTCCAACAGGCTGGTCATAGACAAAGGAAAGGCCGTGTGCTCTCTTCTTATACAGGCTTCTCCTGTAATCAGTGTGCACACTTGTGGAGGGCCTTAGAACATGTAACAACCCGTTAGGGAATTGGGGAAGTGACCTGGGTCCTGAAAACCCGGCCCGGATTGTGCTTTATACAACCAAGCAGGGGAGAAATAGACATTTTGATACAATTTACCACAATATATATATATATATATATATATATATATATATATGCCACAGCCCTGGCATTTTGCTGCTATCAACTGCTCCTGGCCCCACTATGGGAAGCGGATTATGCTGAGCCATGGCTTGGAATCATGAGGGGGCAAGGCTCTCTTATTGACTGGATGCAGAAGGAACCCTGCATCAACAGATGACTGCTCAGTATATTCCTACTCGCTGCAGACAGCTAAGAGGGTCCACCCGGGTACACTTTAACTTTAAATATCTAACCCCAATTCTCTGTTTACCCAATTTCTCCTGTCATTACATATCTTCTGCCAGCTCTATTTCTTTCATTCCCCCTCCTTTGCTTTACGCAGGTTAAGAGGTGCCCTGTGTAAAACTTCAGAATGGCACCCAAACACACATAGTAACTACAGAGAAAGTGAGTAGATATCAAAAGATGGATTAAAGGGTACCAACCTTTGATACCCTTTCATGTTGGCATTTCTATTTGGGATGCCTCACTAGTTTATGGGCAGCTAACTTACCTCACTTCTGGGTCTCTAGTGTGTTAGGTTGTATTCTAAGTGCCCTTCAGCTGTACACACGCTGCCACTAACCTATGACAGCAGGGTGATCACATGCTGAATGGTGCTGCGGATGCCACACAATTTTTGGCTGTGGAATCAGCTGCCCCCAGAACTCTGACAAAAAAAAGGTTGGTTAGAAGAGCTATTTGTTATTTTATAACCTCGCCGGGCATCCCAAATATGCCTAATGCACCCTTAGAGAGTGGTTGACTGGTACAGATGGTATTGCCAGAATGGTGTAGGATATATAGCCGAGGTCAGGGGTATCATGGAAAACTGAAGGAAATGGGGATAATGTGAAAGAGATGAAAGGGAGGAGAGAAAATTGGAAACAAATACATGGCGTGAGCATGGAAAAAGAGAGAGAGAGAAAGCAATGTAAAAAAAGAAAACAAAAAAGGACATTTGATAATGGAGAGACAAAAAAGAAAGAGGTAATATGAATTGAAAGAAAAACTGAGCAAACGTGGAAAAGAGAAAATGTTGGAGGGAATATGAAAAAGTGAAGAGTGCAGGAATGTGGGAAAAAGTAAAATGGGTGAAAAATACAAAAAGTGAGCAAGAGTGAGGAAATATGTAATAGCGAAAGACATGGAGTATGCAAAGGGGAGGGAGGAGGTAGAGAATATGGGAAAAAAAGATGGGGGAAATATGAAAAAGAGAGAAAGATGTTGGGAATGTGGAGGTGAGAGGGAGGAGGGGCAGAGTGCTGAGAATAGGAGAGGCAGGAAATGTGAAGAAAGGTGAAAAAGAGAAGGACAGAGGCAAAACAGAATAAAAGCCTTGCAGTACATTTAAGAGTGCTTCAACATTACACAAACAAATTTCCTGGATGCTGCATTTGTGACCACACGCCTACCTTAACTGGTAGTGGACCAAAACTGACCATGGCTTCTAAGAGACTCCAGGGCTGGCTGATTTCCTCTCTCTGACCCTTATGCCCTGTTGTGTGAAACTGTTAGGGCGAGCGCTGCACGCCCGTCTCACAGCAAGTCACTTACCTCCATGGCTGCATGCAGCCGTCATCCATCTTGCAGCACTTCCCTCATGGCTGTTCCCAGCTGTCTCCCTTCCCCCCATGCTCCCTCCTCAAATGCTCAGGTGCGCGCACGTCTCTGTCCACTAGAGGGCGAGCGCACTGGATTCCTGAGATTTAAAGGGCCTGTACAGCACTGATTGGTGTTTGGTCATCCAATCCTGCATCCTCTTCCCCTATTTAAAGAGGCACTTCCTTCCTTCAGTGCCAGATCTTGGTCTCTCCATGCTTGTTGAAAGTCAGACATTCTTGGATTGCTCACCCGTGTACCGACCTCTGCCTGTCCCCGATTCTGAACCTTTGCTGCCAGCCCTGACCTCTGCCTGTACTTACTACGCCTTTTTGCCTGCCACTTGTGTACCTCGTTGAACCTCGGCTGACTGTGGGACTGGGCCGCTGTTGGGGGGTAGCGACCTGGGGGTCACTCGCCGCACAAGACCAACCTGCCTTGCAGCAGGCTCTGGTGAATGCCGGTGGCCCCTTAGACTCCGCTCCCCTGACACGGTACCCGCCATCGGTCCCATGGTTAAAGCGGATCCACACCTGAGTCCGCTCCACCTGGTCAGTGACAGAAACTCTGCAATTCACCTGGTATTCTTACCGGTTCGACGAGCCCTCAGATCATGTATGGGCGGCAGCAGCATCACTCACATCCTCTTTTTGCTGTGTGCGGCCATGCCTGCCACAACTGAATGGCTATGCGTAGGCAGGATGGGTTTCACACAGCTGAGCATCCCAAACCGAGAAAGCTCATATTTCTCTGGTGATCCCATGACGCCTGCACAGAGAGCAACTGGCATCCCTCACCAGCATGGCCTATCTAAATGGGTAGCAGGGCTTTAAACAGCCAGAGGCGAGCAGCCAATGGGATATCGGTCTGGATGACACATGCTCCATGAAAATATGGAATAAGGTAAAACAGATCTGGCAGAACTGGGGGCTTCACAAAAGGGCTTATCCAAAATCAGGGGGCTTCAGTAAAGCACAAAACAATGTTCGTGCCCCCCCCCCGAACTGAGTGCCCCATGCTGTTGTATGTTTTGCTAGACATCAGTAGCTAAATGGTTAAAAACTTCTCTCTTATCTATCTCTCTCTCTCTCCCTGACTCCCACCTCGTGCTGTGTCCCGGCAGTCTTTGGCCCTTATTTAACAAGGGATAGCGCCAGGTAGCGACTGGTGAGCGACCGGTAATGACGGGCACCGCCACGAGAACGCCGGCTCCCAACCACAATCACACATTTATCAAGCCGATCCTGCTTAGCGACTGAGACAGCCCCATATAGTATTGTTTTTTTTGGTTTCCAAAAATATGGTTGTTTGGGGGTTAAAAAACTACTTTTAACCCATCGCCGCCAGCGCTCTGGGGTTTAAGCATGCATTTCACAGCGCGAGAATTTTTTGAGCATGATTTGTTAATGAATATGGTGAGAGCCGGTCGCTATGGCCAGTCGCTGTCATGCGCTCCCATACAGCACGGAACCTGTCAAATAGCGACTCCTCACCCAATATTCAACATTACTGCACACCGACTGAGTCGCTGTCAACAACCGAACAACGGCCAAGCACAGCGACTACTAGCGGGCGCTGTGAAAATACCGCTACAGTCGCTACCTGCCGCTATTAATGAATCGGCCTCCCCATCTTTCTCTTTCATGGTAAACAAGCAGCCGTCGGCCCCTCCATTCACATCCTCCATTAGCAGCACTGCTGGGAATGACGTCATTTTCTCCCAGCCACCCCTGCACTGCTGTCAGGCACTGATTGGCTGGGCCGACGGCTGCTGACTTGCTATGATGGATAAAGGTACCGGCCGCCAGGACTCAATTAACCATTGAGCTACTGATGTTTGCACATTGTGGAAGTGTGGGGCAGCCGCGGCCCACCGGGATTTTGCCCAGTTCTCCCGATGGCCAGCCGCCCCTGTGTATGACTGATCAGATACTGCTGACTGTAACTCCTCTGAAGAGTAACTGCGTGACTTGGGACACAGGGGATGCTGTTTAGCTGAATAAGCCTATCTGTATAGGTATTCATACACTGATTTGTCTAAAAAAGAGTGTATTCTTTCTAGACAAAATTGCCATTTAAACTTTCATTTGTGTTAGTTTCTTTCTGTAATTAAAAGGTTTGCAACTATCTAAACTGTTCTAACTTGTTTGTGTGTATGAGAAATCCAATTTTAGAAGCAATTTACAGAAGTTTTTGGAAAATACTATTTCATCCTGTAGAGCAAGTCATTAATTAGCTTTCTCTTTAGAAAATTAGCTTTTTAACGGGCAGAAGAAATTTACATTTCCTCTCAATCTTGTAAAAAAGGAAAAAGCAATGAACAAAATACAGTAATGTATTTAAGTCATTTGCAAAGAGAAACAATATTCATCATTAAAACATAGGTACATTGTTCAAAAAGGTGTTCTAACAAAGAAGAGGAGATTTTAGAATCTTACAACAGTAAGCATACTGTATTTTTGAGATAATTTATTTGTAGGGATCCTATGGATTCATATCTCTTTATATATACAAATTAGCAACCTTTATGAGCCAAAATCCAAGAGGGGTGTCCGGCGGCTGAAGAGCCAGAGGCATAGGCCCTTATTTAAGAAAGGACAGCGTCAGGTAGTGGCTGGTTAATGAGAGGTAGCGACAGGTAGCGACTGGTGAGCGCCGGACACGGCACACAATTACACATTTATCATGCAGAATCTGTTTAGCGACTGGGATAGCGCCATGTAGCGTCTGATTCATCATTTTCACAGCCTCAGTGAACAGCGCCGGCGTTCAGCCTTGCACAGCGCCAGGTATGACATCTCGCTACCTGTCGCTCTCCCATACATTTCGATAGATGATACTTTTCTTCTCTTTAGAGAAGGGGTTTTTTTTTCAAAAAATCTCAAATAATTCTGTGACCTCTTCTGGCATTGAAAAAGCAGTTTTTTGACTAATTTTTCATTTTTCATATATTTCTTCAGAAATGACATTACAGGTCTGGCATTAAAGTGTTCATGTTACAATGTTAAGCATGTTTCTGCGCCAGAGTTTTGTGAGGCTGTTTTTTGCTGAATATGGTGTGAGTCGGTCGCTATGACCAGTCAATAACATACGCTCCCATACAGCGCTGTACTGGTCAAATCGCGACTCCTCACAATGTATTCAACATTACTGCACAGCAACTGAGTTGCTATAAAGTAGCGACCCACGGCCGAGCACTGCGACTACTAGCGGGCGCTCTGAAAATGCCTGCTACAGACGCTCATCTGTCGCTACCTGCCGCTAATGATGAATCAGCCTGCCCGTATGTGGAAAAAACAAACCAAATGGCCATGAAACAGAGAGGGAGCTGCTACCTCCACATTTATAGTGAGTACTAAAACTCATTTTTACTCCCTTACTTGTGGAGGATGCAGCAGGATGTGTTTATTCTAAATGATGGCATGTCCCAAAGCAGTCAGAAGTAGGGTAGGAGTGAATATACAAAAAAAAAAAACAATAAATATAGTAAACCGGACCTTCACCCTGAATAAGAGTCTATCTTGTATGTTTTCCTCATCCTGTGCATACAGATTTCCCACATTAAAAATCACCCTACCTGCACCTATTGCATTTTTTAGCCTTTTAACATCCTAGATGGCGGCCCATGAAGTCTCAGACAGGAAGACAGGAAGTGTCTTCTGACTATGCTGTTCTGCATTCTGCGATTGCTTTAGAATTTTAGAATGTCACAGGCAAAAATGAAAAAAGCTGAATATGCTGAATATGCTGCCCCTAATGGTGAAGAGACATAATGGGGACAGGAGCTTGTTTGCAAGCTGTTCTATTTGACATATAATTATTATATTAGAAAATATAGGGATTAACCCAATTCCATCTACTCACTGAACGCTACCTCCCTAATTAAGAGTCTCAGCACAGGGTGGACCTTCCTTTATGAACATATTGGTGAAGGAACAACTGGATGGAACACCATTGGTCTAAGTGAATGAAAATTTGCCAGGGTGACCTCTGTTTCCAGGGGGAGGGCTTGGAGGATGCTGGGAGCAACACAACATTATTTGTCGTGTCTGCATTCTCCTAAGGAGAGCTTATTGTTTAGATAAAGAAGTCCAACTGCTGCATCTGCAACAGAAGAGATGACTGGAAGTCAAATTCATGTGGTAGGACATTATAATTATTAGGTCCCTCTTAGACATGTGTCAACTCATCTTGACAGAAGCAATGGTGTTCTTTCTAACACCAGAAGTTGGCTTCTAAATGGACATTTTATGTTTTACCATATGGTTTTGACTTCTGGTAAGGCTGGATTGTTGGACTTTTTCTGCAGTGACATATGTTTAGGTTAAGTGATCCTATGTGCGGGGTGTGGCCAGGGCTGCATATTGCATGTCTGAGGTAAAGAAAGAAGGAGCATTGCCTTCGTACAGCCTCTCTGACAGGCTGGAAACAGGAGGAAGACAACAGCTTTATTGGTTATAGCAAGGGATGAGCGAACCTGAATTCGCTCCGAATTTCAGGGAAAATTCGATTCAGCACGAACCCGAATTTTTAGTGGTTCGTGCTGACCGAATTTTTTTTCCCTGAAAAAAAAAAAAAAAATGCCGGCTTGGTGGGAGCGGGGAGACCGGCTGCGCTGTCAGCTGTCATCAGAGGACGCGTCATCAGAGGAAGCAGCTTCCTCTGATGACGCGTCCTCTGATGACATCTGACAGCGCAGCCGGCCTCCCCGCTCCCACCAGAGATGAGCGATTCGTAAAAGTTCGATTCGGACGAACCCGAATTTCTTTGAGAAATTCGGCGAATCGCCCGAATCGAATTGTTGAGAAGTTCGCTCATCTCTAGTTATAGCTGCAAAAAATCTGAAACCATATGCTTGTCTAAATAAACCCGTCCTCCCCTCTCCGGCCTGTTAGTGATACTGTGCGAGGTGGGTACTGCTCAATTTACCTCAGGCATAATGTGAGAATCTCCAGTTTTACCCCCTCTCTAGGTCAAAGCTGGGACTGTGTATGACTCTCATCACTAGAGAGAACCAAGGGGAGCTGCTACAGGGCCAGGGAGCCATATGGTCACCATTCAAACATCATACAGCATCCTGTTAGCATTTTATGAATATTGTGCAACCACTGACTACATAAACTTCCGTTCTGGGTTTAGGACCACGTTAAGGGTTCTGCGAGATCTCTGGCATGTTCTTAGTATTGTGTCAACAGTATTGGACGAACCTGAACCATTTGTACCGGACTTTGCAAGTTTGGGTTTTCAAATCCGAAAACGGGCTTAAGTCAGGAGCCGTGTTCGAGTTTGGCATTTGACCTGAATCAGCCAGCCTGAACTAATGCAGAGTGTGCAGTAGAGCGGCTGTACAACTTACCTGAGCCAGTGAACCTGTCGGCTGTCGGCATTCTTTCTACTGTCTGTCAAAACAGCTACAGCTACAGCTGGGGGTACAGGAAGATGGCCACTTCTCCCATGAGTGAAGACACTCCTAGTGCCAGTAATTCTAGTGCCCGCTGCCAGTGTTCTCACTCATGGGAGCAGCTGCCACCTTTCTGAAGCCCGATTTAACAATGACAGACACCGACGGGATCACAGGGCTCAGTTGTACAGTTGCTTCTTGTTGCATTTAGTTTGAAGCATATCCCACACCCGCCTACATAATTTTTTTTACAGTCCCTTCGCGACTTTCCCCATTGATTGGGTTCAGGTTCGGGTCAAGTTCGGTCGAACTTCAGCCGAACTTGCCGAACTCAATCCTCTAGGGTTCACCCAACACTACTGATATAGTCTACTTTGGGTGCTTTTGCCAACAGTCAGACCCATGTGATATTGTTAGCACTGCACATGTGTACTACACCATGCATGGGCAATAGAAGGTTGTAAAAGTAATCTATTAACCATTATTGGTTAACCACTAACGATTGAAGGTAAGCCTAGTGGAACGTTGTGTAAAATATGAATTCAGGAAATGTCATATAACTATATTTTATTCACAACGGAATGTAAAACAACAGAATCATAACTGAAATGTTCAACATTTTTCCCTATCATTTAAAAAAAAGACCTCATTCCTCATTTGAAAGTAGTTCAAATAAAAAACATAAACAAATAAAAAACACCTACTATTTTGGCACAGTCCAGAAAATGACGATGAACTCAATGGGCCAAATCATATTTAAAGTGGACGAAAAATGGCCCTGAGTCTCCAGGACTGGCTTATTCCCTCTCCCAATTTGGGATGCCCCACTATTTGACCCCCCCAGTTGTTGCCTGATATGCTTACCTCTCCAAAAAACCCACAACAGGAGGGACCAACCAGCTAGTTCAAAAGCTGACATCTCTGATGGTATGGGATTGCATTGGTTTACACACCTTGAAATGCAATAGTAAGGCTGAGCAGTATACAGAGGTTTTAGAACAACATAAGTTCCTATATACAGTATGCTCCCATCCAGACAGTTTCTGTTTCAGGGAAGGCCTTGCATATTTCATGCAGACTATGCCATACATTACAACAGCATGGCTTTACAGAAGAAGAGTCTAGGTGTTGAACTGGCCTGCCATCTAGACTTTCACATAAGCAAACATTTGGCACTTAATTTGGCAATTAATACAGAAAACCCAGCAAAAAGGATAAGGACTATTGAGCAGCTAGAATCCTACTTCAGGCAAAAATGGGACAACATTCCTTACTTCACAGAGGTTACAGGCGATAAATGCACAATGGTAGACATGGGCTTGCCTCAACCTTTTTAACGTGTGTTACTTACATTGGTTTTTAAATGAGTTATTTTTTTTTATTTGATTACACAAGTATTCCAAATAATTGCATTCTAGTTTTCTTCACATTTTTTTTTAAATCAGGGTCATAGTTACCTTAATATAAATAGTACAGATGTGTATCAAGGAGCAGTGGAATAATGAAGAATGATGTCAAACACAAATCAGCTTCTCTCGCTAGATCCAAAACAAACCAGAGGCTTACTAACGACTTATTCATATGTCTCTCGATAAATGAATATTTACTTTGTGGGGGGGGGGGGGGGGAATACATGCATGTGACTATTTAGTCCCCGTTGTTTCTCCTTGCTTGTCCTAGAACAGAACACTTTGCAGCTATGGGTATTACCCAGCTCCTCTTCAGATTCCCTCCAGCTTAATTTTAAATAAGCTGTTGGATTATGGGAAAAGCCAGGTGGCAGTGTTAAAACGCTACACTTCAGGATAGAATGCACATTCCTTTTTAATTGCATGTTATATTTGGCATGCCTTTGTGTATTCCTTTATTAGCTGTTTGTATTCTAGCCGTTTGGACAGTAACACTTGAAAATATCAGCCAAGGAGAAGAGATATTGACTTCTGCGCATAATACCGCGGAGGGTGGTCCCAAACATACTGATCTCTAATTTCTGGATAATTACATAATCTATTTAGTGGCTAAAGGTTGGAGGGGGATTATGTCATGTGTGCCTGGAGCAGTGTGAATAGTAGGCTTTCATTATCATTCTTTTTTTTTCATTGCTTTACATGTTGTGAATTAATATGCTTATTGTTTTATTTTTAGATTTACTGTGCTTCTGTTTAAGAAATAAATATTTATGCAGTGACTAAATGATATATCATAATGCAAGACTGGTAGGCTTTACCCCTGCATTGTGGATATACAAAGCTGATATAACGTATTTACATGCTAAAGGAAATAGTGTAATGGCTCTTTTCAGTTTGTTAGGCACACGGTACGCTGTCCGTGGTGCTGAAAATGTCAAATACTTTGCAAGTGTTGGTACAGGTCAGTAAATCTGTAAAATAATAAACAGTGTATAATACACCCCTCCTATCAAAGTGAATGGAGCTATTAGCAGCCAAAGAGTGGTCTTGCACTCTTTTATACAGCTGAGAGTTTTACCCTAAGAATGATTTCCTTTGGTGGGCCCCAAGAATGATCTTCTCTGGTGGTCCCCAAGAGTGATTTCCAGACCGACACTGACTAGATCTACAGTATACCTGCTGTGAAATGCAGGTCACCAATAAGTATTCAAACCACTCAAGGGGTACAATACTATCTGATGATAACTAGGCTGTGCCACCTTTCAGATATCACATGCCTTCATATTTGAAGCACAGATCTTTTTTTTATGCTTCTCCAATAAAATAAAAACATAAAGCTTTGGTTTCTAAACTGTCTAGAATCTTATAAAAAAAGTAAAGTTCCAGAAATGTAATCATGAATAATGGAATTCATAATATATATGTAGATCATTAGCTTTTATGTTCTATGTGCACTATAATCATTGACATATTTTTTATGAAGTCTTTTATATTAAAATTAATTGGTTTGTTGCAAAATGACATATAGAAGACACAATTTTAAAGTGGACCAACACCCAGGGGTGATCGGCCCCGGAATCTATAAGATTCCCGGGCCGATCACCTCCCACACCGTGGGACACCCGAGATCGGGATGTCCCGCGGTGAGGGACCCCCCCCCCAAAAGCCCCCAAAAACTGACCTGATCGGCGGCGGCCGTTTGTGAATGGCTGGCGCGGGCGCGCGCACTGTCAAAGGGCTGCGCGGGAGGCGGCGGTGGACGCGCTGTCTTGTCCGCGCTTGTCCGTGGCTACGTGGGAGCGTGGTGAGGTGAGTTTTGGGGGGTTTCTGGGGGGTTTTACAATCGGGGTGCCCCCCCTGAAGTGGACCAAAACCCAGGATAGTCAAAATCCTGGGTGTTGGTCCACTTTAAACAAATCGAACTATTAAACAATTAGACCTATTCCTGTGCTGCCCAACCCTGGGTTGTTGCCTTTCGCTGGGACATCCCGGTACATGCATTGCAAACTTCCCCCAGGGGACCCACTCCTCACTTCCCCCATAGAGAAGTGGCTTGGCATCTCTGCTGTGCACACACACTACGTCTAGCAGGCTTAATTTATAATTGTGCACATCCTACCTCTAGTGTGTGTGTGTGTGTGTGTGTGTGTGTGTGTGTGTGTGTGTGTGTGTGTGTGTGTGCAACTGCAGCGGGGGTGTGGGAGACAGATCACATAAGCTGAAGGATTTTTGAATGAAGGAGACATGGAGGTGTGGCCCAGATAACTAACCTATAACACATAACCCAGTCTGTTTAATAATAAGAGACAATTTTCACAGTGCTCTCTCCATCACATCAGCACAATGCAAACATCACAGAACACATGTAAATCAAGCTGTGAGCTATTTACATTTCAAAAGCAGGCTCATGACTGCTTTACAATGTATCACAGCGGATTGCAATTGAAACTATTATGATACTTGAGCTGCAGCCTAGCTCTTACAATGTAACACTTACCAGGGAGGCATGCTTTTCAGGATGATTCATCTTGCTTGTTACATTCACAGCAGGAGGTAAAGATAATGCAAACCAACGTTAATCATCGCTGCACTGCTGCAGGCTGCTATGGTCCCACTGAACCCCAGCCTTGTTATCTGCTACCAAAAGTGGGGTCCCTAGTTACCAGCTATAGCAGCCTAGATCTGTGCAGGCGACTCTAGCACCAGCCATTAGGACATCTTCTCTTGCTACAAACCGAAAGCTTAAATGGTATGAAATGGTATGGTATAGACTGTATAGCAGTGACAATTTCATTTTTAACAGTACAACATTTCTTTTCTTTTTAGTACCTTTACTAATACAATTAAAGCTATTTATAATTAAATAAAAGTTTACTAAGCTTTTGCTCTAAAATACTACAGCTGGCTAAAGGCAATCCAAAGGCGAGGCATCAATGTTCCTTCCTTGCAACAATATGTTGGAGGGATCATAACTATTTTTTTGATCAACTGATCATTCAAACATCAAAGAAGCTGTGAGCTGATTACATTATAATAGCAGGCACAATGTTGGTTCATGGCAATTATACGTTGAAGCAAGTTTTTTATTTTCTTGAGTGTGAACTGAAATGTACATCTGAGTGAGCTACAACCTCCTATAGTGCTTTGCATAGTCCATAGAGTGACTTTCCAAACTTTCAGAAAACATCTTTACCTCACTGGAAAACCACGCACATCATCTGTATGCATATACATGATTGCAGTGTGTGTAATAAAGCTTACTAAAAGTTTGCGTTCACACCAAAACTCGCTTCAAAAATAATTAGCATGATCCACAAATGCAGCACAGCAGATACCCGATGTAGCACAGCAGGGAGCGACTGTGTTGCCTTGTAAACAACCTTGTGTAAAACAGCAGGGAGCCTGAAAGCTTTTTACAATGTGACAGCAGGACTCCCACTCTGTTTGTTACCTTGTACAATGGGAGGAACAAACCATCAGTAGACTTTCTAAAACTCCAAGCCCAAGTTTATTATAACAATGAGTGCTGGTGCCTCTGTAGCTTCCCCATCGCTTCCCGGGTCACCCCAGCTCCATGCAAATGATAACAGGATGTAAAAAAGGGTTATTACATTTAACTCTTCCCATTACTTTTACTCTGGCCAGGTCAGAGAAACAGAAAGTATTGGAAAAAGCAAAGGAGAGGGAGAGTATGAACTCAGGGAGGGAATAGTGGAGGGCAATCGGGGCACTGACCTAAATTGCACAACAGCGTCGCTATTTTTAGCTAAGGGGCTATGGCACTGAATGTAATTCTGTTTTATTCATTACATCTCTGACAGCAGTTTTTCAAACCCCTTACTTACCTCCCCCCTTATATCTACGAAATAAATCTAAAACGACCTCCAAAACATGTACAGTCAGATATTGAGCCTTCAGCTCTTCAGTAGAAGAAAAAAAAACGTTTTCAATAAAGCAAGTTAAGTAATGTTCCCTTATGCGGCTGGTTTGGTTTCAGCCAGATTGCCGCTTTGAAGGTTTTTCTTATATTTCCAGCAAACATTTCCCAAAGCGCCAGGTTTATTGTTCTGTTCCACTATGCTCCCCTAAGAAATAGCTTGTCATTTAGGAGAGCTTTAGTTAATTTGCTTTATTCTAGGGTGACAATACTGGCTAGAATGCACAAATTCCCTGCAGCTACAATTTATCCCTTTAAATGAAATTACAAATCAACAGTCCAGAAACTTATATTAGCTCACATTTAGACGGCATCTTATGATGAACACCCTGCAGCAGGGAAATACAATCTTATATTGATTCGTTCTCTGCCTCAAAAAATACCATGCTATGGAAGGCAGATGCCATTTACCACATCAAGAAGCAATGCCGGCTTTATTAGGCAGAATGCCTTCTAATCTAATAGCATGATAAGCCATTATGCGATTGACATATAGGAAGATCTTTTGGCATTATTGGCTGCTTCAGAGAAGAAAATTTACCAGAAAAGTGTTAAACACAGAAATCTAAATGACTTGGGTCAATGATTTGGGCAGTTGACTGATGGTAGACAGGGGCTGTTACCTACTTCTACCTACTACTCTATTTATATATATTTAATATCTAAAATTATGATGTCGTGGGGGGTGGGGGATGCAGTGGGTTAGATGGCCATAATTAAGGTAAATGTACCATTTGCAGATTTGCTTTTTCCCCTAAAATTCCCTCTTTACTGTTTTATGGGAGGTCTAGCTCTGATCCCACACTCTTTGGGTCAATGACACAAAATAAGGTCAGTGAGTACTATTGTGAAAAAAAAACAGTCCAGTAATAAAACCCCACATAAATATGCAAAAAGGAAAAGGGAGGGTGTTACACCCTGCATAAAAAATAAAATAAAGTTTGTTTCTGTAATTTATAGGAAAGAAAGAGGTATAAGGTATGATAGGCTTTCAACATACCATTCTGTTTTTACAGGGGATGACTGCTCAATTCTAGTGGCCTATCCCCCGATCTACCCTTTGAATAACAGTATATTGCTGTTGCTATTCTTTTGATGTGTGGAGATGCTTTCATTCAGCATGCAATGATTTGGGCAGATGTTGAAGCAGTTTATGCTGCTGTTCCCCATAGACAGGTGACGGGTGACAAGCTGTTAGACAGAAGCAGTTTTCCCCATTAAAAGTGGAATGGTAGATCTAAAGAGGAACTATGGCATTAAATGACCATAGTCCCTCTGTAACAAGCAGCAGCGGGGTTGACCCGCTCTGCACAGCATCGCTGAAAAAAAGAACCGGTCACCCGATACTCAGCGCTTCCCTAGTTGCTGTGGATCTATAAACGTGCATTGCCAGTGCCGGACGCACTTATGAGGTTGGCCACTGGCTGAGCTGTGAGGCTGCCCATCTGACTGCGAGCAGCCTATCAGTGTGGCTGGCAGCCGAGCCAATCAGCGTGCCTGGCACCGGCCATGCACAGATAGGCTGCTTCATGGCAATGGGAGAAGAGGATCCTGGAAGTAATGAGTTTTGGGTTGTCCGGTTCTTTTTTTCAGCAGCGCTATGCACAGCGGGAAAACCTGGGTCGTGCTGCCTGCTGCTGCTTATTAAAGAGGGACTATGGTAATTTCTGGTCAAATATCCTCCCTGATATTTAGCATGTTGATAAAGATTTTTATTCCTTTATGGTAGATGGGGTTATGGTAATAGTCAAACTATTTTTTACTGACTATAAGCAGCTACAAAAAAAAATCACAAAAATACAAAATGCTGTTGTTAATTCTAAGATAAAAGATAGACAGAACCAGGGTCATTCTCCGGTGGCTCCTCAACCTGACAGCAAGACCCTTTGCTATAGTCACTTGCCATTTCACTTTTACATTGCGAGAACATGAAAACCCTGCACTTTTATAGTTCAAGTGATCTTTGGCAAGCTGGTTTCCTGTATTCTGCGAACAAGGATTTGTATTTGATATAGAATGCTATGAGCAGTACTTTGCCTGAGGACATTGGTCATAGTTAAAAAAACAAGTCCCTGCATGCAGTATTCAATTTAGAGGAGCAGTCATTTTGTAAATTTCAATTCTGGGAATAATAAAGCTTAAAGTCAGAAGTCCAAAAACATACCATCTGTTTTGGGATGCTGGGCTCTGCTACTGCAAAGGGAAAATGCAAAATAATACCAGTGAATATATTAAGTCTCTTGCTAAATAACATTGTTTATTGTGAACATTGTTAGATTTCTCACTGTGCAGCACAAGTACATTTTTTAAACTGAAACATTTTTACAAATGGGTGTTGTTCCCTGTGCAGGGGGGGGGGGCATCCCAATTGCCAATTGCCAGTGCCCCCCCCCCCCCCACAGACCAAGAATTCCTACCTTGATCCTTGTTCTACTTTTGAAGGGTTGTAGAGAATAGTAACTACAAGACTGGCGTTAGCTCAACATCTGTAGTGGTGAAACTAATGGAGTATCTTGAAAAAAAACAAATCATTTTCCATCTAAAAAATAAACAACCTGTTGGACCAGGAACAAGGCGGCTTTACTGAGGGCAGATTAATCTTATTGATTTCTATGACTATGGCTGTTGACTGGCTGCATAGCTTGAGGCATCACCAGTAGGAAAGGGGGGCAATGTGTTGGTACTGTATAGATCACAGATGAGGGCACAGCTGGAAAAATGTGTACAGTTCTGGAGAACTCTAAAGGTGGAAGGAGGGGAACAAAAATGGTGGAATGACTTTAACTGCAAACTTATAAAGCTAGACTATATTTGTACAAACTTCATTTGTACAGCCTTGAGAAAAGAAGGGAGGAAGGAGACATAATTGGGCACTTTATATATGTGAAAGGATTAAATAAGGTTCAGGAGAGAAGAGTTTTCAAAGTGGACCATCCCAAGTTTTGATCCACTTTCCTGAAGCATCCCAATTTGGGGCAATCACAGATGGTTAGCACAGCAGGGCATCTCTAAACAGTTTGCCCCAGGGGAATTTAATCATCTTTGAGGCTTCAAGGCCAGACCAGTTGGTGGTTCCTCCTCTTCAAAAAGAAACTTAATGATAGAACAAGGGGGCACAACCTGATCTAATCAGATCTAATCCGAGGGAGAATCAGGAGCAATGTTATATCCAATGCTTGGAACAAAATTCCCGCAGAGGTAGTCATATAAATCATTATAAGTCATATAAATTATATAAGTCAATATAAACAAGCCTGGGATAAACATAAAGCCATGCTAAGATAAAGAGAACGTATATACACACATAAGGGCAGACTAGATGGACTTTATGGTCTCCTTCTGTTGTCAATCTTCTATGTCTCTGTATTAATAGCACAAACATTAGCATCCTTCAATGCGAACAGAAAAACAAAAATTTCCATGGGTAGAGACATCCAAGGTCTAGTTTCAAAATGCATGAAAGGCAATATTTACCTATTATATTTACAATCTACAATTGTCTATTTTAAACACAACCTGTACCTAAAAATAAATGGCTATCAAAAGGATGCTTGCTTCCATATACACCCCCTTTTCATTTTTTGCCAGTATGACCCCCAAAGCTAAATCTTGGTCAGGTAGTGGCTTTGCCATTGATTTCTGGGCAGCAACATCACAGAGATGGGTGGAACACACAGTAAATACATAGGCTGGCAACGGTTTTTATTTATTCCTGAAAACTAGGGATGTCAGCAGTAAAGTTAGTTTATTACATTCTTAACAAATCACCTGGTAACGGTTTCCTATTTTAAAACAGGCTAATTTTGGTGCTGAAATATTCCTCTGTAAGTGTTACTTGATACACCTGTGAGCTTTAAAAAGATTCTTGTGTAGCGCCCAGTCTGTGTGCTGTGGCACGTCTCTGATCTTTCCAGCACTTAATATTGGAGGACAATGGAAAACACACAAATTTCAATAGGGAAAACGATGTCCAGTCCCCCCAAAATGTTCTCCCTTTACCCTGGAGGTCTCAGCATTTTAGAATATGCTGCTAGACAGGAATAGGGCTCCTCTGCAAGAAAATAGAATATATATATATATATATATATATATATATACACACACAGTATTTTTCACCTTATAAGACACACCTGCCCATAGGATGCACCTAAGATTTGGAGGAGGAAAATAATAATAAAAATAATTTGAACCAAGTGTTGTGCTAGAACATCGTCCCCCAAGAACCAAATAATAGGCAAGGTCCAGAATCCCCCACTTACAGGCAGAGTGGCATCTCCCCCCAAATTCCCCATGGAGAGTGTGGCACCCCCCATTCCCCCTATTGGTAGTGTGGCATCCCCCCTCCCATTCCCATATAGGCAGTGTGGCATTATTCCCTCCCATGGGCAGTGTGGCATCCCCCTCCCATTCCATAGACAGTGTGGTATTTCCCCTCCCATTCCCCATAGGCAGTGTGGCACCCCCCTCCCATTCCATAGACAGCGTGGGATTTCCCCTCCCATTCCCCATAGGCAGTGTGGCACCCCCTCCCATTGCTCATAGGCAAAAGAAAAATAAAACAAACTCACATATCCATCTCCCCGTCGTCCATGCTGAACGCTGTCTGCGCTGCTGCTTCTTCTCTGGCAGCGCCTGCACACCCAGTGCAAAAACCTGGCTTCGTTTAGCCAGTGAGTGTGGCCGATGCTTGAGACAGTGTGGGCGGCGGGATAGTGTGAATGGGAGGATATCAGAAGCGATGGATGTGAGTCTACTTTGTTTTTTTTTTTTTTACACTTTCCCGATAAGTTGCAGTGGCATTTTCTCCCACTTTTGGGGTAAAATAATCGTCTAATAGGGTGAAAAATATGATATATATATATATATTATACATTTGTGCATGTACACTTAGCCAGCACCCTGATTATCTGTAGCTGTGCGGGTTTCTATATAGTAATGTGCATGTACAGAGATAGTATTGCTTATTTGAGATGCAAGTTATACCTTGTGCTGCTGCCTCTGTACCTCGCACTGTACAATGTAACCCTCTGGTTATTGTCACACTGTGCTACATTGTAAAAGCGGCCACTTAGCTTCCAGTTAGCGACGTGCTAGGAATTTCCCTAGTTTGCAGAGACACTGGGGAGATGCCTTTAAAAAAATAGCACATCTGTATATATGGAGCATTGAATTTGCAGAAATGCATACAGTAAATAATATACCAGATAATACATATGACATATATGACTAATCAAATCTTTATTCATATTTTCAAGTTAGAAGAGCCCTGCAGAAATAAAGTTTAGCCCCTAAAACATTAATCCTGCTTTCAGCACCTTTCCTCTTTGTAAATGCTGTCAAGGCAGTTATAGGCGTTAGGGTACTTTAAGTGCTGGCCATTTACAATATGGAAAAAAGGCCCTAATGTATAGCTTTTACTTGCATTTACTGTGCTTCCTGTATGAAGCTATTCAAAATGAACTGTAAATAGCTAGACTAATATGAGCTATTATATGTCCTGAAAAATCCATTATATTCATGTAAGCATTGATTGGGTTTTTATGGAGTCTATACACAGGTTAGAACAATTTTTTTATTATATTCATATAACCTAAGCATTTGCTTATTTGTATGGCCCTGATTCTTCCTTTTATATCTTTCTATATATACATATATGTTTAGCACCCAAATGACTGGGCTCATTTTAAGCACATCTGGTTTTATTGAATACCAGAGTGTTGAGTTTGAAGAGGCTTTCTCAACCAGCATATCCTGCACCTTGTTGTATTTTGCTTGGGGCAGTTGTATGGGTGGGGCAGTTCTACAGGTCCATCATTAGTTATTAGCTTCAGCTTATTTGACCTGGATCTTGCCTATTCAGTTCGGCGAGAGGGGCAACATTTGCATCAAACAATTCGTACATTTTTGAAAAGAATTTTTACTTCAAATAAGTGGTTTATTCCCCTGAGATTACTAGCATGCACATCAGGCATCAGGGATGGTAACTACCCATAAATCAGAGTCCGAACAAGACCCCAATACCAGATCAAAGATAAGATCACCCACAAGACACATTCTGGTGGGTGGTTTACTACATCACATGTGGTGGGTGGTTTACTACATCAATCTTCAGTTTTTGACATTGTTGAGAGCTCTCTGCTTCTCAACATATTCTCTTCTGTAGGAATTGAAGGTCCTACACCCTCCCAGCTCTCATCCTATCTGTCAGTTTCCTCCTAGGACCTCTACTATTTTCAATCTATACTTATGGTCTTGGCCAACTTATAACCTCACTCATTTTCCAATATCACTTTTAAGCAAACAACACTCATATATACCTCTTTGAACCAAATCTCTCTTCCCTCCTCTCTCACCTTCCTAAATGTTTAACAACTCTCTCATCCTCTGGGTCCTCTCACTCCATTAAACTTAAAGGAGCAGTATTGCAAAATTGTGTAATATTAAAAATTCAGGCAGACATGTCGGCTTATGAGAGGAGGTCTGACTTATACACCCAAACTGAAAAAACTCCCACCAAGGTTGCAGTTTAATCTCTTGTGGTAGGAATAAAATCCAGGGGTGACAGGTTTAGCGTATTAGGGGTACAGAGCCTGCCACCCCCTGATTTCCTCTTTCTTCAATTAAAGAAGAAAAACATGCCTGGCTGGATATTTGTTGATGGCGGGTGTATAAGAGACCTCTCCTTCCCGCCATCCAGCATATTTATATATATTTTTATTATTGGGACATTTTTCGCGATAGTGCTCCTTTAACATGAACAAAAAAGAACTGGTTATATTCCCACCATCCAACTATCTATAACATGAGAATCTCTGTAAATACATTTACAATAACTGTAACTTCTAAAGCTCCATGCCCATGAGTTATTGCGGACCCTAATATTGCATTCAAACCTCACATTCACTCTCTAGCACCTACCTTCAGTCTCTAAACTAAAACATCTTCCATATCTCACCTGAAACTACCAAATGGCTCCTCGCTAAATGTTTTATTTAATTCAGCAATACCAACCCTGATGCATTCTCTGCTCTGCCTCCAACATTCTATCCTTCATCTCGGTCACCTCCTCTCACTCCCAACTCTAGGACTTCTCACATGGAGTTCCACTGCTCTGAAATGACTTTGCCTGCTCAATTCACCTTTTCACCCTCAAACTCACTGTTTCAGCCAAGCATATGGTAAAGTTCATATGGGCAGGGCTCTCTCTTCTGTGTTTACAGCATTGACTTTGAACTTTGTAGCATCTTGTTTGTAATAGTCCATGTACTACATGTACTATACTTTGTACAGCACTATGGATGAAGATGGGACTGTATAAATTAACAATAGTAATAATTATAATACATCTTCCTATAACACATTTGGGTTGATTCAAAGAAACATGTAACAGCTTGGATTTGGGTCACGATCATCCTATTTTTCACGTCCGCTCGTGCGTTCGTATGAACTTGCGAGTGATTCAATAAGCAAATACGTTTCTATCCTAAAATATACGTCCGTTCGTATGGCAGTTCGGGAATCAGACCTATGTCAGTTTCCATCCTGAATTTTCCGTTTCATTTCTCAGGTTGCAACATTGGTTTTGCCCTTTTTCCTTTTTTGTCTGGACGTAAATCCTTCTGATCTTGCGGCTGCGCACTACAAACTTACCTCATTAAAGTGCATTCTAAATATTTGGTCTTTTATTTTTCTTTATTTCATTCATTTTGTAGTAACCAACCATTAATGAATGCATTTGCATAATAAAATCTTACTTTGTTTAATTTTTAGTTAACTTGCATTTTTTACTTGTTGATTTAATTTTAATATTTTGGCTTCAAATGGTACAACTTAAATTTTTTGTGTGTGGTTACCCACAACCTCTACATACAGATTGCTCTCAAATATTAAAAAACACCCAGCAACTTCTGCATGTTATGAGTCTAGAAACAGCCAAGATGGCGGGTCAGGTATTCTCGGGCAGCCTGCAAACAGAAAGGGCCTTGTGACTGTCCGTGCCCCCAGCTCTGGGGGCAAAATACAGCAGTAACCCACATCCTGCACTTTATCCCGCTCTCCTCTCCTCAGTAAGTGTGATGCATCTGACCAAAGATGTGCTTAAATAATTAAACAAAGCAAAGGTAAACAACTACACCAATAAATGCTATCTAAAAATATTATTCTAGTACATCAATTTAAAAATAAATAACAAAGGACATAAGTTTCTTTAATTAACGCAAATATATTGCAAAATAAAGGTTTACATGCAAAGGACTAATTAAGGTCCACATTAAAATGCTTTTATAAGGCATACATGAATGTATTAAATCAGGCATGCATTGCCATACAATTAATGGCCTCGGCCATGCTGATACATGCAGTTCATTGGAGCACAAGACGTGCAGACTCCTCCACATAGCCAAAAAACCTGTTCACGAACAGCAATCCGACTGCTAAAAGGTGTCGGCTGTGGCTTTCTTTTAAAACGCGTTTAGAGGTTTCTCTGAATCACACCTAAACACGTCCAATTATCCTAAGTTTTACGTTTTCATCCTAAGTTTTAGGATTTGATCCTAAGTTTTACGTTTTCATCCTAAAATTTAGGAACGAACTTGCGATGATCGTAAGAGCATATACGCATTCGAACGTAGGCTCGTGCGAGTCGTAAATGGCCAAAAAAACAGGAAAAAATGACTAACACCCACCCAAACTTACGATTCTCGATCCGAAATCAATTAACTTTTGCTCTTTGAATCGAGGGGATTGTAAGGTATCACTAAGGGCCACTATTGAGCCTGAAACATGTTTCAATTCGGGGGGGCAGAATCACTGATTTTACCTACTGTTGCTTATTGTTGTTATAATGATCTCAATAAAAGAGGACTTTTAAGTGTCGGAAACTTCCACAAATCTTTGTAAGGATTTGCAGACCCATATACCGGCATGTCAAGGCGTAGACTCACGGGTGGTATATTCTTCTGTTTCACATTGTAAATTTACCTTATTTAAAGAAATTCAGAATTTTGGCCTTGCATTTGCTATTAGCTGTATAGAGAGAGCCCATTCTCTAGCCAAGAAAATGCTCTATTTATTTCCACAATGTCATACAAGTGAGAGGGCTTAATAGAAAAGTCAGCAAAAACCATCATCCTTATACACGCATAGCTTTTACAGCTAGAGTAAAAATAAATGGTATGGAAAACACTAGCAGCACAAAACACAGACATCATTTTTGTTTTTTTAATGATACTTAAAATACATTTTGCTCTCAGTCAGAATATTTAACGGAAAACAGAAAATAGCTCAAGGCTCACTGCAGTTGTTTAACTACATCCTAGAAATCAGATCACAGCTCTGACTTGTGGAACCCAAACCCTGGCTACTCAGGATACGGGCCCTATGTTACCCTTATATTTTCCTGATATAATTAGATCCATCATATGACATATAGACTTCTGGGAAGCACTGAATAGCTGGAATACTGTATGTAAAAATCAAACCCAATTTTATTCCTGTGCTATTGCTCCCTATCACACCTACTTTTCTGCTTGATACACTTATTAAAGCCAGTAGGGTGTAGGGTCACAAACAACAGAAGTAACACTCACTGATTATTTCCTCCCTATCCAAACAAAAAAAACAATTTGGCTTGAATTCCCTGTAAACATTCACTCACCTTCCCCATACAGGCTCGGTCCTGGGGAATCCTAGAGAAGTTCTGCTAGTGCACTCCTGGGACAGACTAAGGGCCACACTCAACCTGTCCCATTTACTTTAAAGTGGACCAACACCCAGGGGTGATCTATAAGATTCCCGGGCCGATCACCTCCCTCACCGCAGGACATCCGAGATCGGGATGTCGCGCGGGGTGAAACCCCCCAAAACCGCAAAAAAACCTTACCTTATCCCGCGCGCCCCTCTAGACGTGCGCACGCCCTGTAAGAGTGACGTGCGGGAGGCGGCGGCGGACGTGCTGTCTTGTCCGTCGCTGTCACCCGCTTGTCCGCCGGCGGGGAGTGGACGGCGCGGTCACGTGGGAGCGTGGTGAGGTGAGTTTTTGGGGCTTTCTGGGGGGTTTCACACAGCGGGGCACCCCCAATCAGTGCCCCCCGAAGTGGACCAAAACCCAGAATAGTCAAAATCCTGGGTGTACGTCCACTTTAATGAGCAGGTCGCTGCAGCAGAGTGGATCTCTCTACAGGAGCCACAGATGGAACCCAGAAGTAGGTAAGTCATCAGACTCTAAGCAGGGGGTCTAAGTAATGCCTAACCCTGCAGGGCACCGCATGGAGTTAGAAAAATCATGCCAAAAATAATTTTTAACCTTTGGTCCACTTTGAAAAGAGGGCAATGAAGCTTTAGTATTGAGGCAGATATTGTGAAAGGAGTGGGCAAGATCTCCCACTCACAACAATGATGCTGAGGCTATAGCACTGTAATTTAAAAACATGGACTGGAATATCTTAGGTGAGAAGCTGGGCTGGGAAACAGGTGTGAGGAGCAAGAGAGAGGCTTGGTAGGCAGACAGTGGTGGGGGGTTTAAAAGATACAACGTGTGATAATGAATTCAGCACAAGCTTTGGGTGAAGCGAGCTTCATACTGGAGACCACATCCAACCCAAGAAGCTCTGAAACAGTGTTGTCCTATGGGAATTGTTCTTATTCTCCCTATGGCCAGTCCACCCCCGACAATGGGGACCAGACGGGAGCTTGCAGGCAGCTTTGAAGGTGATATCTCTGAAACGTCAGCTCTTCACCACCAACATCACCAGCCAGCAGGACTACAAGGGATCAGACCTGCAGGCTCGGAGGTTAGTTTAGATTTTCCTTTATGCCTTTACCTACAGCAACTCTATAGGAGGTGCGAGTCACTGTTTCCTAGCCTAATTTGTATAAAACTGCACTAGTAAAAGGTGGAAATTTAAATTTAGGGGTTCACAGGCAGCAGGACTATACGGATTAGGGTTCATATGAACCTGGACCTTGCCTGAAACAACGTTGCCTGATAGGGTCTAGATCCAATTTAAAGTGGCTCAAACCTTCTCTTTTTGTTATCAGAAACTTAAATTGGACCTTCACCCTGAATAAGAGCTTATCTTATATGTTCCTCCACCCTGTACATACAGATTGCCCACATTAAAAATCACCCTACTTGCACCTATTGCATTTTCTGAGCTTTTAAACATCCAAGATGGAGGCACAGTCTCAGGCTGCCTGCAAACAGGAAGTGTCTTATGACTGTGCCGCTCTGCATTCTGGGATTGCTGTCCTTTTCCTAACCACAGCTCTGCTCTGTCTGTGCAAAGCACAGCTATAACCCCACCCCCCTGCACTTTTGCCCCCTCTCCTCAGTTTTTGATGCTTTTGAGGCAAGATGGCGGCACCCATATCCTAGGGTCCTGAACAGAGTTGCCACCCAGTGGAGGAAAGAATAAAAAAATGTGACTAAAAATGTAAACTATATTAATTTTAGATGCTGGGGAATAGTTTTTGAAGCGTTTGGGCTTTTCATTAAATGATGCTAAAAGTTTTCTAAGCAGCTCATCTGTAAATGTGTGTGTGTTTTATTTACTGCCATATTTGGAGAAGCAGACCTTGCCATGTTGAGCAATCACTTTATGCATTTTAGATCCTGATGGCGCATTTCCTCATCAAATAATAATCACAGGACTGTCATTACTACGCACACAGAAGTGTATGCTGAGAATACTTCTTCACCACCGGCAGAAGATTACTGCCGCCAGTGCTGTAGTTACACCAGTTACTAATATGCATAGGCCCCATTATCATCATACTCTATTGTTACTGCATTATTTATCCCCATTGTTTATTCTCAAACAAAATGACCATTCAAGTGCAGTGATATTCATCCGGAAGAGAAGAATTGGTGTTGTTATAATCTGTGTTCAATTGTTTGTAACAACAATAATATATTTCAAAGTAGATCCTGGAGTTAGGAGAAACAGCTGCGTAAATACCTCTGATCATTAGCAGAGCGCTAATGAATGGGTTGGCAGTGTAATGCATTAGATGACGGCTCGCGGACGGGCTGCTTTGTGTACAGCTGCAGAAAATCTCCCGCCCTCCCCCCTGTTTGATTGCAGCCTGGCAATCTCAAGCAATGATTATTTTATGTCTATGTTTATGGATAGATGGCAAGTTTGATTAAATAAATAATTTGAGACTGGCAATCTGCTAATTTCTGTTTTCTACTAGAATGACAGCAAATTGTAGTACACTATCGGTTAACCCATCTGCTCCTTGAACATGATTATAGAAGTGGATTCCAACAAAGCCAACAGCTAATGGAAATAACGGCAAAATATAGACTGCTTAGCCTTAAACAAATTGCCATTTTCGAACTGGTTCCACTTAAAGGAAACTCTTTTTCTTCTATTAGACATGTCTTACAACATATGCTTCAAAAGTAACTCATTGATTAAAGCTGTACTCATCTGTCTGTCTGTCCTCTGGTATCTGCTATTGGGGCAGGAACCTCCTGGAAGGCAGAATACAAAATGTTTGACTTGGAAAGTTCTTAGGCCCTTATTTAACAAGGGATAGCGCCAGGTAGCGAATGGTGAGCGAACGGGAATGACGCTCACCACCACGAGAACGCCGGCTCCCCTCCGCAATCACACATTTATCAAGCCGATCCTGCTTAGCGACTGACAGAGCGCCAGATAGCGAATCATTCATCGTTATTCCAGCCTCACCCCACAGCGTCAGCGAGCGACCTTGAACAGCGACAGGTATGACCTCTCGCTACCTGGCGCTCTCCAATGCATTTCAATGGAGCTAACTTTAAATATTCATAATTAATTGCTATTATTATTATTATTTTTTTTTTTTAATGTCAAAAATTCTGTGACCACTTCTGCAATGTTAGATTTTTTTTTTTTAAGCTAAAAAAAAAAAAAAAAAAAATTGTGCAGAATTGATATTACAGGTCTGATATTAATGTATTCATATTACAAAATGTTTTGAAAAACATGTTTTTTTTTTTTTTCTAAAAATATGGTTGTTTGGGGGTTAAAAAACTACTTTTAACCCATCGCCGCCAGCGCTCTGGGGTTTAAACAAGCATTTCACAGCGCGAGAATTTTTGGAGCGTGATTTGTTAATGAATATGCTGGGAGCCGTTCGCTATGGCCGTTCGCTGTCATGCGCTCCCATACAGCGCGGAACCTGTCAAACAGCGACTCATAACCCTGTATTCAACATTACCGCACACCGACTGAGTCGCTGTCAACAGCCGAACAACGGCCAAGCACAGCGAATACTGTGAGAATAACGCTACTGTCGCTGCCTGGCGCTATTAATGAATCAACCTGTTAGTCACCATCATAGGTGTTCCTCAACTTTGTGTGCTGTCACCCTTACTGTTTTTACTATACACTAATCAGCGAACCCGGGCCAAGAGCGAACCCAGGGATGTTTAGGTTCACAAGGTTTGGCTGAACTTAAGTGAAAAGTTTGGATTTGGATCCGAATTTGCCCCAGATCCCCACAAAAGTCAATGGGGAATAGAACTTTGATGGTTTAAAATGGGTCTGGTGAGGTGCAGGGACCATGGACCCCTTGGCCTGCTGTGAGCAGGTTTTTTATTTTAACAAAGTAAATATGTGAATACCGCGCTATAAATTAATTAATTGCCATATAATTATTAAGTCATGAATGAATTTAGGTTTTTTATTTTGTGTAATTGTTTTTTTTAAGAAAAAACATATTTTAAAAATGCACAAAGTCTCTTTTTTAAGGCACTAACCAGACCAGCACACCAAGCATAGGGGCTGCTAATACTCAGAGCCAAGGGGGCCAGCAGCCCTGTTGCATTACCAGCCCCTATGCCCTTTGGCATAGGCACTGTGCTCTTCTGCACTCCCCTGGTTGATGATGATGCAAGTAATATGGCAGGTGTACCTGCAAGCCACTCGCCAACATGTCGGGCAGTTGCCCTGTAAACTAGTTTAGGGTTATTGGACCGCTTACTAGTTCAGAAGTAGTTAAAAAAGGAAATAACCACAGCACAAAAATAAATATTTATTGATCTAATTTTGATCTAAATATCTACATTTGACCAGTATTTCAGGAGTCTCTTGCTACCCTCTCTGCCAACAGGAGCAGTCATTTGTCATTTTTACACAAGGGGGACAATAGTTCCCCATCTGTGTTCGGCCTCCCCGCTGCATCTGGGGTCCCAACTTTGGAAAGTATTTTTTGCAAGTAGATCTAAAAACAGAGCTGGAAAAATGATTTGTGCCAACTTACTACCTGGTTACTCTCTCATCAATTTACTAGCATTGGGAAGTTGCTTCAAGGTACCACAGATTAGGACTAACAGACACAAGAAAGGCTTTTTTTCTACAAGCTATTCACCTTCTCAACAGCTTGCTATATTCACTTTAAATTAAAAGTCTACTTTAGTGGACTTTTCCAAAGGACTCCAAGGCTTGGCAATATCAGAGGTAACTAAATTCACTTACTTTACTCCTGCTCCTCCACCACTGATCGTCCTCCTGCAGCTCCGGTTTGTGATGCCAGGAGGTGCACTTCTGCGTTTCAGCACTTGGTACATGGAAGTTCTTGGCTTACTGAGGCATCCATTGTTTTGTATGAGAACTGGCTGTACAGTGGCCACACTCACCCACCATTATGAAGCTGAAAGTGCAGCTCCCGACACTGTGAGAGGATAATCGGCATTGTGGGAGCAGTGGTTGGGTAAGTAGAACGTCTAGTTACCTTATGCACTGCTGACACTTGGAATGGAAAAGTCCATGCCTACACTTTTAGTGCATTACTAAGAAATTAATTCAACCCCAATATAAGTTCCTTAAAGCGAGATGACATGTATTATATAGAAAATCTGATAGCAGTGTGTGTGTGTGTGTGTGTGTGTGTGTGTGTGTGTGTGTGTGTGTGTGTGTGTTTGTGTGTGTGTTTGTGTGTGTGTGTGTCAGACACCAAACCTAATTCTGCCTCCTCTTTGCCTCCTTGTTGAGGTTAGAGAGGAGGAGAAGAGGAGGGATCTGGAGATTGTAGGCCGCGGTTTGAGCAGCCACGTGTGTGCAGGTGATAGTGATGCCTGTACTTGAAGCTTTGTGATGGTAACCTGCTTGAATGACATTTATTTACCTGTGCTGTGTCTCTGTTTCACTGTCACCAACAGCCTTGAATCTCATGTTGACCAACACTAAAGAGTTAATTTCCACATTATGTATATATATATATATATATATATATATATATATATATATTTGTATTCCTAGCAATTGAGTTGGTTATTTTATGATTCTTAGACTTTTAATTGTGAAATCAATAGGGACCTTGAACTTTGGGTATGGGGGGCATTCTTCCCCAGAATCATGACCAGACTGTAAAAAACGAAATTAATTGCAGAGTGTGCAGCAGGATGTGGCTGTACAACTTACATGAGCCCTGCAATCCTGCCGGTGCAGAATTCTTTCTGTCAAATTGGGGCTTCAGAAAGATGGCCGCCGCTCCCATGAGTGAGGACACTGGCAGCTGCCACTAGTAGTATCCTCATTCATGGGAGTGGTGGACATCTTTCTGTAGCCTATTTGACAGTTGAAAGAACACTGCCCGACCACTGATGGGATTGCTGGCTCAGGTATGTTGTACAGCCACTCTCCTGCACACTCTGTAATTAGGTTAAAGTGGAACAACATTTTTGACTAACCTGGGTTTGCTCCTTGCCCCCTGGGCCCCCCGATTGGGGATGCCCTGCTGTGCGAAATGCCCCAGGTGGCCCAATCTCACTCATTCTTACTCAGTTCTATGCGAAGCCTCTTATCCGGTCAAAACCAAGCTGGCAGATCCAAGCTCGCTGGCGAACACATCCTTCGCTACCCTTTAACAGGGAGCGTGATCATGCCGGCTATTCACAAATGGGAACCTGAACACGCAAAGTACGGATTCGGGTTGGCCCAACACTATCCATGACCTGTTTAAGCGTTAAAGTGTTATTTTACAACTGATAGTTGATGACACATCTCAGGGAGAAATCTAACATATTAGGTCACATTTATATCATAGCAGGGAAGTGTTTTAACAAGCTTTTTTTTATGTTTTATTATGTGTGAAATGTTAAAAATGTAACTTCAGAACAAGCTTTTCCCATGTTTTAAAGCGGTACAAAACCCTTTTCCCCTCAACTGTAACCCCCCCCCCCCCGAGTATCTTGGGCTGATCTCAAGAATGCCGCCTTTAAATTCCAGGCTTTAAAAGGGAACCTTCATCTTTTTATTTGCATATCTGCACCTAAACACCTCTTCTACTGCCCCCAGGGAGGGATTCCTTTCATCCATGGTAAGACCAAAAGTGTCAGGGTACACTACAGCAGTAGGAGGTGGTGGCTGCTGTGTTTCCTGCCATCTCCAGTTGTGTACAATGTGCCACTCATTTGAGGCTGTGGGAGAGGTGTTTGGGTGCAGAATGCATGTAATACAATGCAGGTTCAATGTAATTGTTCTATGGGACAGGTTTTCCCCAGAACTTTTAAAGGAGACCGCCCCTCCAAGAAGTGGACCCATAGGAAAACAGGGATGACCCCCCTCCCCAGCAATCTAAGCTGACCAGCAATAATACGGAACAAAAAGAACCCAGGTGGGATCGCCAGTTCATGTAAGAATAAGCAGTGACCCAAATAAACTTAAAAAGAAGGGTTTGAATTTGGTTCCAAATTGCTTGGGTACAACTTAAAAATGAGCCACCACTTTCCTTGAGTCTATAAGACTCGGGGTGCAGTGGTCTTCTTTATAGGGAATTCCAAAATCTAACTGCTCTGTGAAACTCCCTGGATCACCCATTTACTTATCTCCTACTGGAGCCATTGCCATGTCTCGGTGCCACTGCTGCATCCCCAGTTACCTATCTGGGACACGTACCTGCACCAGGCCTTCCTGAATGGCATGTCCACCGCTAAAGCTGAACGGGGATGCGTCTAGCGGTTCTTGCTCTACGCAGATTTCCTTGCCGCCCTGATCTCAGTGTGGTAAATTAAATCTTATTCGAATGAATGCTGTTTATTGGCTGGCCGGCAGATGTGGGAACCAGGGGCATCTCAAATCGGGATCTCCGCCAGGGGGGAACAAAACCCAAGAATTTCACTTTATTGGGTTTTGTTCCTCTACCGGTCTATTCAAGTTAATAGGCAGGTAGGGCCCCACACACAACAGGAGATGCCACTCTGAGCAGCCTTTCAAAGATGGCTGTGACCAATGCTGGAATAGCTGGGGAACGGCACTGGATAGCATGTGAGGTAAGTTCCTGCTTCCTAACCCAGGAAGGGGGGCAGGGTGGAGGGAAGGTTTATGAAGAGGTTGGACTTTCACTTTATGTGACAGCTGGAACTAAAAGCGAGAATTATCGTGTTATGTTCTCACCAGCTTGTGACCTGGAAATATTGCTGTCAGAGCTTGTGAAGTTACAGGGGCTGAAGAAAGGAGACCAGGTGGTGTGGAATTTATGTGGATATCTCAGTGTGCAGCTTATGGTATTAGCTTTTAACCTTAGCTATAATGTTTAATGCTGCAAATGTAAACCAGAGGTTCTTTGAGTCGATTTGTCGTATTTTTAGAAAACCCTAACATGCAAGATTACAAATTGTGCTATGGGATAACTAATCACTTGCACTTGGCAGAGACAATATTTCTAGTGTTTGCTCTGCTTCCACAGAGGTTTTATCAATCCCTAACAGCATTTAAAGCAGATGGTTAATTGTTATAAAACTGCATATAGCTATTTTCCAAAATGCGCATACTTCTGCTAGCATATGGCTTCTATAAATCCCATCCTACGTTTACTTTAGAAGGACGGTTGTAAACCTGGTGCAGCTTCTGCTCCCATCTTTTTTGTGTTGGCGTCTTGGGGAAGCTTGAAATTTAGAATGATTGATACTATGAAACAACAGAATGGGAAGGGTAGAAGTATATAGTGGTAGGTATCCTTTAAATGTTTATGTGCACATTCAGTATATCTTAACTGATTTATGCAGTTTCTATCATAATGAGTCAGCTTCAAGTCCACCTGCAATTTCCTACAGATCTCAGTTCATGGATGCCACAGGAGACATAAAGCTCCCCTGTTAAAGTGGACCAACAGTCAAAAATGATGGGGAGGCCGATTCATTAATAGCGCCAGGTAGCGACAGATGAGCGCCAGTAGCGTGATTTTCACAGCGCCCGCTAGTATTCGCTGTGCTTGGCCGCTGTTCGCTTGTTGACAGCGACTCAGTCGGTGTGCGGTAATGTTGAATACGGGGTTAGGAGTCGCTGTTTCACAGGTTCCGCGCTGTATGGGTGCGCCTGACAGCAAATGGCCAGAGCGAACGGCTCCCAGCATATTCATTAACAAATCACGCTCAAAAAATTCTTGCGCTGTGAAATGCTTGTTTAAACCCCAGAGCGCTGGCGGCGATGGCTTAAAAGTAGTTTTTAACCCCCAAACAACCATATTTTTGGATTAAAAAATTAAACAAGTTTTTCTAAACATTTTGTAATATGAATACATTAATATCAGACCTGTAATATCAATTCTGCACAAATTTTTTTTTTTTTTTTTTATCTTAAAAAAAAAATCTAACATTGCCGTAGTGGTCACAGAATTTTTGACAGTTAAAAAAAAAATAAATAAATAAATAATAATATCAATTAATTATGAATATTTAAAGATTGCTCCATTGAAATGCATTGGAGAGCGACAGGTAGCGAGAGGTCATACCCGTCGCTGTGATGGGATTAGCAGCGGCGCTGTTCGTTGCAGTCCGCTACATGATGAATCCCGCGCTAGGTGACGCTCTCGCCGGCGCTAGCCTCATTTAGCGTGATAAATGCCTGATTGTGTCCGCCGCCTGGCGTTCTGGAGTCGGTAGCCGCCGATAGCTGGCGCTACCTGGCGCTAGTGAGACACTACCTGGCGCTATCCCTTGATAAATAAGGCCCTAAAACCAGACCAACACAACAAACAGTGCTCATATGCATCCCTCCCCAGGGCAATTGCTGCACATAAACATTTACTTACCTTTTTCTAACTCCGTCTGCATTAAATGTTAGAAACAAAATGGTGGCTCATGCATTTGCAGGCCACCTGCAAACAGGAAGTGCTGCTGAGGTTCCTGTTACTGAGCACTGTCAGTTATGTCAGTTGAATCCAGGCAGCAGCATGGCTGAGATGCTGGAAGAGGACGCTCCAAAATGGCCGCTACCTTCCTTTTTCAACTGTGCCAGGCTGTTAGTCCAGTTTAACCTTCACCCAGTCCCACAGTGACCACTGCTCTCCTGCAGCCCCTGTATCTGAAGGCAGTAACTTAGCCTATATGTCCATAGAGAAAAATGTGCAACATGCTCACCTACAGGCTGGAAAGCAGAAATGCAGCACCTGGCTTAAGATACTAGGATTGCGGGAGAGCGTTCACCACCATGTGGCTGGGTGAAGGTAAGCGAACAAAACTCATGCCCCTCTGGAAAGCCCTGTTTAGAGGTCTGTAGGAAAAGTACAAGAAAGTGGACTTTACCTTTAACTATCTAAAATATTTTATTTAAAGTGGTCCTGGGTTTTGGTCCTTGCCCCCGGGGCACCCCGATTGGAGATGCCCCGCTGTGTGAAACCCACCAGGTCAACCGATCTGACTCACCCTTCCCCGGTCCTACGACACATGCATGGCCTCTCGTCCAATCAGCGTGTTCAGATCTGCTGCCTCCCCTACATCTAAGCCGGGGAGGCCGATTCATTAATAGCGCCAGGTAGCGACAGATGAGCGACTGTAGCGTGATTTTTTCAGCGCCAGCCAGTATTCGCTGTGCTTGGCCGGCATTAGCTTGATGACAGCGACTCAGTCGGTGTGCGGTAATGTTGAATACGGGCTGGGGGGTCGCTGTTTCACAGGTCCAGCGTTGTATGTGAGCGCCTGACAACGAATGGCCAGAGCGAACGGCTAGCTTCATATTCATCAACAAATCACGCTCCGAATATGCTGTCGCTGTCCATTCCTTGTTTAAACCCCAGAGCGCTGGCGGCGATCTGTATTAACTAGTTTTTAACCCCTAAACAACCATATTTTTTGAATGTAACATTATACATGTTTTTAGAATCATTTTGTAATATGAATACATTAATCTCAGACCTGTTAGATCAATTCTGCACATATTTTTTTTAATTTTTTTTTTTACTTAAAAATAAATCCTAACATTGCAGAAGTGTTCTCCGATTTTTTGACATTAAAAAAAAAAAAAAAAAAAAAAAGTAATACCAATTAATTATGAATAATTATAGATTGCTCCATTGAAATGCATTGGACATCGCCAGGGAGCGACAGCTCATACCTGGCGCTGTGAGGGAATTTGCAGCGGCGCTGTTCGGTCCAGGCGGCTTCATGATGAATGCCGCGCTAGCCGTCGCTCTCGCTGGCGCTAGCCTCATTTTGCTTGATAAATGCGTCATTGTGACCGCCGCCGGGCGTACTTGAGTCGGTAGTCGCCGTTAGCTGCCGCTACCTGGCGCTCGTCAGACACTACCTGGCGCTATCGCTTGATGAATAAGGGCCTTAGTCTAAGGCGATCGGTTCCAAGTGCACTGGCAGCCACATCCCCACTTCCCTCTAAGCCAGTAGTCCTCAAACTTCCTCCTCAAGGGCCGAGACAGGCCAGGTTTTGCAGCTCTCTATGCTGATGCACAGATGTAATAATTAGGGCTATAGCTCTGTCTGAGCACCAGTTAATTCACCTGTGGAGTAGGGTGGAGAGCTGCAAAACCTGGCCTGTCTCGGCCCTTGAGGAGGAAGTTTGAGGACTACTGCCCTAAGGGGACAGCGGGGATGCGCCCTCTGTGCTCGCATGCGCTGTTGGACAGGGAAAGAAGGTGAGTTTCTAGGTGACCTGGGGGGTTTCACACAGCGGGCCATCCTGATTCTGGATGCCCCAGGGGGAAGGAATCAAGCAGCCCTGGAATCTTACAGATCCTGAGTCAATCTCTGTGGATTTTAGTCCACTTTAAGGTACTTTCCCAACTTTCTATTTTTTATGCCTGATTAGGTTCAGTTAAGGTGAAGGAGATGGTGTAAAACATCTTTACACCTAGAGAGTAATTCAACTTATGTGACAAGTCTGACATCCTTAATTGCTCTTCTCTAACGAATCTCATAAAAACATTTTTGGATGAAGTTTTTCACACAGTTTCGATTTCATAAAAATATTCCAAACAAACCTTTAATTTACATTATTCAGAACTTTTGCCATGACACATTTTAGTCGGTTATCAGCCTAGTGTGCATAATCTGACTAGACTGAAAATAAGAGAATGTCGGGGAGGCCGATTCATTAATAGCGCCAGGTAGCGACAGATGAGCGCCAGTAGCGTGATTTTCACAGCGCCGGCTAGTATTTTTTGATTGTAAAATTATACAAGTTTTAATAAACATTTTGTAATATCAATACATTAATATCAGACCTGTAATATCAATTCTGCACAAAATCATTTTTTTTTTTTTACCCTAAAAAAAAAACCTAACATTGCAGAAGTGGTCACAGAATTTTTGACATTAAAAAAAAAAAAAAACATTAATAGCAATTAATTATGATTATTTAAAGATTGCTCCATTGAAATGCATTGGACATCGCCAGGGAGCGACAGGTCATACCTGTCGCTGTGATGGGATTAGCAGCGGCGCTGTTCGTTGTAGTCGGCTACATGATGAATCCCGCGGTAGCTGTCGCTCTCGCCGGCGCTAGCCTCATTTAGCTTGATAAATGCGTCATTGTGGCCGACGCCGGGCGTACTTGAGTCGGTAGCCACCGTTAGCTGGCGGGACCTGGCGCTCGTCAGACACTACCTGGCGCTATCGCTTGATGAATAAGGGCATATGAAACATGTATAGATCTGTAACACAAGGTAGAACTGTAGGCAAACATATTATTCTATAGTTCTGATGAGCCCATTTAGTCTTTTCATTATGTGCTATTAAGGAAATGACCCCTTTTACCAATGTTAGTTCAGTCCTGTAATTTACTAACCACTTCCTTGGTTCCAGAATGCCTCCTGTCTGGCGATTAATCGCACATCATCAAAATCCTTTAAAACACAAAACCCCAGCCAAGGCGTTCTTTTGGCTAGTGCTTGAAGCCACAATCTGAAAGCAATGCTATCATAAAACTGTTCTTACTGTTGTGTCACAGAAGTCTTGAAGACATTGCTGTTACAAGGATGCAAGCATAGACTGCTGCTATGGAGCAGGAAGAAACTAGCACTAATGTGAAGAAGATGCATTGTATTCCCATGTTAAAAATAAGGAAATATTTTTTTAGAACGCCATTTAAATGTCCCAACCAATACCTCATGAGCAGTGGTCCACCCAGGATTTCCTAGGGGGGGGGGGGGGGGGTGGTCTCGACTGGGATGGGAGGGGGCGTGGCCTGAAAGAGGCATGGCGCCTCATGAGAAGCATACCTCTAAACTTTGAAGATGAGAAGTGTGGGAAAGAGTAAGTGCCCCATTTTTCTGCAATAAAACCACGCCCCTTGTTCACACCCATGTCACACCCCCTAACTAGTGGGGTAATTAAATGTGCTGGGGCCCTGGTGTGAACATTAAAAGGGGCCCCTTTCAAGGCTCATACAGTAACATTTTTTTCTCTCTTTAATTTCTGTATGTACCTGGACGCAGCTAGATAACTAAAGATTGAAACAGCAGAAATGAATGGTGCTTTCTTTCTCTAATAGATGCCAAGTGAGCACAAATATGATAAATAAGGTGGAGGAGCAACAATAATTGGAGACAGATCATGAAAGTAAAAAGGTAAGTATCTACCTAATCTCAGGCTCACCACTAGGTTCCTACAAGCCAAGACCTTTGGGTGAGGAAGGGGTCCTAGTCCACAAGGTGATTGAAAACTCCAGGGCCTGCTGATTCCCTATCCCAAATTAGAATGCCCCCCTGTGTGAAATGGCCAATAAACTCGCCTCACCAATGTTCCAAAGATGCAGAATTTGATTCCCGCTGTAGGCATTTCTGAATGGCATGGCTGTACACAGCCAAAGGTCAGCTGCTTATGCTCCTTCTATTCAGTTTACTAAGCCACTCTTATATTAGCTCTGTCAGAGTAGCTTGGTAAATCTGAAAGGAGCACTAGCCACTGATTGGAGGATATGATGTGCATGCACCATGGGATCCCTAACAAGATAAAAATTATTATATTGGGATGTCCCTCTAGAGAGGCAAAATCTCAAAGATAGTGAAAATCCTGGTGATTGTTCCTCTTCTGCCACCTGTGAGCCCTGCAGGGCAAAGATACCTACCTATTTCTCCTGGTGTTATATTTGAAGGGGGGCCTGGAAATGGTTGCACACTGGGGAAGTTGTATTTATCTGTATTCACTGCATTGTGGGTCAGTCTCTCAGCCCTCTGATTGCCCTCTGGTACTTGCTGCCCCATCTGCTCCTCCAGTTTTTCCTCCCTCCTACTCTGCTGCTGCTCCTGGGCCCTTGCTATTGAGTCTTCTGATAGGTCAGAGACATGGATCAGTTGCTGGGGGGGGGGGTTAGGTGAGTGGAAGAGGACAGTGACAAGGGGTGGTGGGGTTAGGTGAGCAGTAGAGTACAGTGACAGGGGATGGAGGGGTTATGTGAGTGGTAGAGGACAGTGGCAGGGAGGAGGGGTTAGGTGAGTGTTAGAGGACAGCGGCAGGGAGGAGGGGTTAGGTGAGTGTTAGAGGACAGCAGCAGGGAGGAGGGGTTAGGTGAGTGTTAAAGGACATCGGCAGGGAGGAGGGGTTAGGTGAGTGTTAGAGGACAGCGGCAGGGAGGAGGGGTTAGGTGAGTGTTAAAGGACAGCGGCAGGGGTGGAGTGCTTAGATGAGTGTTAGAGGACAATGTCAGGGGGTGGAGGGGTTAAGTAAGTTATAGAGGACAGCAGCAAGGGGTGGAGGGGTTAGGCGAGTGGTAGAGAAGAATGACAAGGGGTGGTGGGGCTAGGCGAGCAGTAGAGGACAGTGACAGGGGGTGAAGGGGTTAGGTGAGGGGTAGAGTGGGTGGTGGGGTTAGGTGAGCAGTAGAGGACAGTGAAGGGGTTAGGTGAGAAGTAGAGGAATGTGGCAGGGGGTGGAGGAGTTAAGTTAGTGATGGAGGACAGCAGCAGGGGTTAAAGGGTTGGGTTTGGTAAGTGGAGTGGTAGAGGGGTTAGGTTGAGGGGTTAGGTACAGTAAGTGGAGGAGGAGAGAGGCAGGGGATGGAGGGGTTAGGTGATAAGTACAGTGGCAGAGGGTGGACAGGTTGGGTGAGCAGTAGAGGACAGCAGCACTGGGTGGAGAGGTTTGATGAGTGGAGTTTCTCAACCTGCAGTACACGTACTTTAAGGGGTATGCGGCAGTGTTCTGGGTAAACCTTCAGGGGGTGTCTGACTGGTCTGGTATATTATATTGCAATTGAAACCTAATCCCTTCTTGCTTTAAAAGTGGCACATGGCCTACTTATTTTAGTACTGTTTACAATTAATCACGCCCTTGGGGTACGTGCTTGGAACTTCTTGTTGCTAAGGGGTACTTGGTATAAAAAGGTTGAAAACTGCTGTGGTAGAGGACAGTGGCAGGGGCTTGAGGGGTTAGGTAGGTGGAGAAAGGTAGGGGATAGTGGGGTTAGGTGAGAGGTAGAGGACAATGGCAGAAGGTGGAGGGGTTAGGTGAGTGGTAGAGAACAGTGACAGGGGGTGGCGGGGTTTAGGTGAGCATTATAGGACAGTGACAGGGGCTTAAGTGAGTGGTGGAGGACAGCAGCAGGGGGTGGAGGGATTAGGTGAGTGATAGAGGGCAGTGGCAGGGGGTTACAAATGTGGTGGAGGACAGCTGCAGGTAGTAAGGTTAGGTTCATAATAGAGGGCAGTGGCAGGGGGTGAATAGGCAGGGGGCAGGGCAGAGTGGTAGAGGACAGTGACATGGGGTGGCGAGGTTAGGTGAGCGGCAGAGGATAGCAGCAAGGGGTGAAAAAGTTAGGTGAGTGGTAGAAGAAGGCGGCAGGAGTAGAGGGCAGTGACAGGGGGCTGAGGGGTTAGGTGAGCAATAGAGAACAGCAGCAGTACTGTGGCAGAGGGTGGAGTGGTTAGGTGAGAGGTAGAGGACAGCGGCAGCGGGTGGAGGGGTTAGTTGATCAGTAGAGGACAGCTGTAGGGGGTGGAGAGTTTAGGTCAGTGTTGAAGAACAGCGACATGGGTTAAAGGGCAGCGGCAGGGGGTTGAGGGGTTAAGATAGTTGTAGAGGACAGTGGCAGGGGGTGGAGGGGTCAGGTGAGTGGTAGAGGACAGTGGCAGGGGGTAGAGGACATGGTAGGGGATAGATGAGATGGACAGGGGCTTTCACAGGGCATCCTAAATCAGATAGGTATAGTCAAAATCACAGGATTTGGTCCATTAGAATGCATCCTAGGGGGCATCTTGATTAGGGAAGCACCACAGTCCAAGACCCTGTGGACCCCCCCCCACAGTCAGAATCACATAGTCATCTAATTTTGGGGTCCTTTGCTGTTCAAATGCAACATCAGAGGGGCTTTCTGCAGCTGTGTCCCTGCTCTGTGCTGGTTTGCCAGGGGCGCACACATAGTGGAGGGATGGGGATGCGGCATCGGGACAGCACGGGATCATGCAATTAGGTGAGTATGTGGCTGCATTGGGCCTTAATGACAAAGTACATTTCAGACCATATTTCTTATTCCCATTCCCAAATTAGGCATAGTAAGTGATGGTGAGGCAGTCTACGCTTGCAATAAAGACATCATAGTATCCCTGTTTTTATATAGCCCCCTGATGAGGTCAGATAGTGCCATTGTGAAGAAATGTTCATAATCTTTTTTTTTGGTATTATTTTTACAAGTTGTTTTTCTGCAGTGGATTGTAATATCCAGAATGTGAACTTGGAGCTATACATTATATCAGGCATGTGGATTGTGTACATATAATGTATCTTTATTTTTGTTACATTCGTCTTTTTACACGTCACACACATCTGCCTGTATAAGATTCTTTTTTTTTTTTTAAATGATCACCTATTTATTACAATATGTATCTGAATGTCCATATCTTGTTTCTTTGTCTAAAGCCTAACTACAATTAATGTGTTACATATTTTCATGTCTATGGTGTGTATCTGTGATCTTTTTTGGTAGAAGAAAGTGGCAGGAATAGAGGCCAGCAGTGGGGGGCTGATGGGTTAGGTGAGCAGCAGTTCTGTGGCAGAGGGTGGAGGGGTTAGGTGAGAGGTAGAGGACAGTGGTAGGGGGTGGAGAGGTTAGGTAAATGGTGAAGGACGGCGACATGGGGTAATTGGCAGGGGCAGGGAGTTGAGGGGTTAGGTTAGCTGTAGAGGACAGCAGCAGGAGGTGGAGGGGTTAAGTGAATGGTAGAGGACAGCGGCAGGAGGTGGAGGGGTTAGGTGAATGGTAGAGGACAGCGGCAGGAGGTGGAGGGGTTAGGTGAATGGTAGAGGACAGCGGCAGGAGGTGGAGGGGTTAGGTGAATGGTAGAGGACAGCGGCAGGAGGTGGAGGGGTTAGGTGAGTGGTAGAGGACAGTGGCAGGGGGTGGAGGGGTTAAGTGAATGGTAGAGGACAGTGGCAGGGGGTGGAGGGGTTAAGTGAATGGTAGAGGACAGTGGCAGGAGGTGGAGGGGTTAGGTGAATGGTAGAGGACAGTGGCAGGGGGTGGAGGGGTTAAGTGAATGGTAGAGGACAGTGGCAGGGGGTAGTGGGGATACAAAAAAAGAAGCCCCTTTTCCAAATAATGGATCTTTAGAGGGAAAAAAGATAATATTGTTTTTTTTCTAAAAGGGACCCTAAACCCAATGACAATAATTACCCAGCAAGCAGTTCGCCTGATGCCTGCCCCATGTGCCATGTGCCCAAGTGGTCCTACAGCTACTTTGTCCCTTGGTCCTCTCAGTGTGAGCAAGTATGCACCACAGCTGTCTCTGACCACAGCAGACTCATAAAGCTGTCTCTGACCACAGCAGACTCATAAAGCTGTCTCTGACCACAGCAGACTCATAAAGCTGCACCATGACATGTCCTTCCCAGCTCAGCCACAAACCAGAACATGAAGCAAAGACATTGGTTTTGCTTAGAATAAATGAGGTATTTACATACAATCAGAGATTTTCAGATGCTTTGAAATGGCTTTTTATTTACTGTTCCCAAGGAGAATAAGGTGGGAGAAAGATAGTGTTTGCCGGGACTGGAACTTATTAATTACAAGGTTACTCCAAAGTTACATGGCAACATTCTATCATCACAATCACAATACAAATGCTAAGAGGCATGAAAAACATTATAAATACATTATGTTTATCTAGGCTCATAGTGCATCCTATTTAATTAACCTTTTATCAGTAGGGAAAAGTGGTCTGGGGCCCAGGCCCTGAGTCAAAATAAACTGAAGCGGGCAGGCTGATTCATCACTAACGCCAGGTAGCGACAGATGAGCGTCTGTAGCAGGCATTTTCAGAGCGCCCGTTAGCAGTCACTGTACTTGCCCGTGAGTCGCTAGTTTATAGCAACTCAGTCGCTGTGCAGTAATGTTAAATACATTGTGAGGAGTCGCTATTTGACCAGTACAGCGCTGTATGGGAGCGTATGGTAGCGACTGCTCATAGCGACCGACTCACAACATATTCAAGAAAAAAAACGCCTAACACAACTCTGGCACAGAAAAATGCTTCTCTGAAGCCCAGAGCGCAGGAGGCGGTGTGTTTAAAGTCTGTTTTTCAGCATCTTTCCACTAGTAACAAAGTGAAAACATATGGAATTACATTGTAGCAACATTATAACTTGAACACTTTAATGCCAGACCTGTAATGTCATTTCTGAAGAAATATATAAAAAAATGAAAAAAATGTGAAAAAAATACTTTTTCAAAGCCAAAAGAGGTCACAGCATTATTTGAGATTTAAAAAAAAAACAAAAAAAACCCAGTTTAAAGAGAAGAAAAGGATCATCCATTGAAATGTATGGGAGAGCGACAGGTAGCGAGAGGTCATACCTGGCGCTGTGTAAAGCTGAACGCCGGCGCTGTTCGCTGAGGCTGTGAAAATGATGAATCAGACGCTACATGACGTTATCCCAGTCGCTAAACAGATTCTGCTTGATAAATATGTAATTGCGTGCCGTGTCCGGCGCTCACCAGTCGCTACCTCTCATTAACCAGGCACTACCTGACGCTATCCCTTCTTAAGTAAGGGCCTGAGTCTGGGCTCCCAGCACTTGTAGAGTGCATACTGAAAATTGTATTATGTGTAAATTTGTGCATACAAAAATACATTTAATCAAGCTGTTTGGGAAAAAATAAATAATAAAAGATTATAAAAGAAAGGGAGGAGAGGGAAGAAAGTGAATAATCAGTGGAACAAGGAGAGAAGTAAGAGGAAGTCTAAGACACCTGCATCCAACCCTAATAATTTCAATATCCCACTACAATCTATATAGGTCATTATCTAAGAAAAAAAGAGAAGAACAAAAGTTTCTTTAGCGCCAGTAATTCTTTTCCAGAGTCTGTCAAAAGTCATCTTTCTCCAACTAATTTATTTAAACAAAGAAAGGTACTATTAACCTTTAGTAACCTTTTCACTTTCAACACTATATTATTTTCATATAAAATGTACTAAAATGTACTGTTCCATTCTCTATAAATTTTCAGATGTCTAAAGGTAGATCTCAGCTATTTTTTTAAATGGTGGAACAAAAAACAAATAATTTTTGATAAGGGGAACCTCTAGCGTTACAAACAAGTATGTTAACTGCCACACACTTACTTATTCCTGATAATGTGGTGTGGGTGCTGCAGGTCGCGGAGAAGCTGCAAGTCCAAGTATTCATGAAGAACCAGCACTCTAACCGATGATCAAAGCATCAAAATATATGGTGAACAACCCACAAGTTAACAAGTTATTAAAGGTCATAGGTCGACATTTTGGGGTCCAGCAGGCCCCTTCATCAGACCTACAACAAGAGGATCAGTGCTGTAGCCAATCATCTGGCCAATCAAAACTATTCAAATTTTGCGTCAGTGACGTTAAGATCTCAGTGAACATCCAGATCTCTGGAGATGGACTTGAAACCTTAAGACTGTGGATATTTTTCCACCATTCTGGTTCTCAAGTTCTCAGACCATTCTATTCCCCTCTTTCTGTTCTCCATGCTTAGTGTGGCACACACAGACACACAATGCATTGCCTATGTCAACTTCTCCCATTTTTATCTGGTTTCAGGTGTGATATTTATTTTGCCCACTCCTGTTACTTGCCACTGTTGAATCTGAATGAGGATAATACCATTTTGTGAATACTCACCTGTAAAATGGGTATTGTAAGTATGTCACACACCCCGCTTCAAGAAATTCATAACGTGTGGGTAATACTGACCTGTAGAGGGCGATATGCAGAGATGCCAGGAAAAAAGAGAGCCCCTCCTGGTCCATAAATACCTGGGACCTCCCACTCATTACCCAGTATAAGAACAGCAGTAAGGTAAGGGACCAGGAAGAGCCCAACACAAAGCATAACAACGCAAAGTTCACCATATAAAGGATCCAGAATACAAAAGGGCAGGGTGAAGCGGGGTGTGTGACATACTTACAATACCCATTTTACAGGTGAGTATTCACAAAATGGTATTATTCTAAGTATGTCACACACCCCACTTCAAGAAATTCATAACGTGTGGGACATCCAACAGCAGTGTCCATAAAGGGCGGGGATCCAAAACAAGGCAACAAGGCACAACTTAAACCACTGCAGCTTGCAGAACTATGCGGCCAAACACAGCTCCGCTGAGGCCAGAACATCAACCTTGTAAAACTTGGAAAAAGCGTGAACAGAAGACCAAGTAGCAGCCTTACAAACTTGCTCAATAGAGGCCTGGTGCTGGAAAGCCCAGGATGCCCCAACCGCACGAGTAGAATGAGCAGTAACACGAAAAGGGGGAACCTTCCCTTTGGCAGAATAGGCCCCAACTATGGTCTGACGTATCCATTTACTAATGGAAGACTTGGCAGGCGCCAAGCCTTTTCGGGCTCGGAGGGCACCACAAAAAAGGCATTCGTCTTACGAAAGGAAGACGTTACATCCAAATAATACTTCACAACACGAACCACATCCAAAGAATGCAGGGCCCTCTCCTTGTCATTGCTGGGATTAGGACACAGAGAGGGCAGAACAATGTCTTGGTTTAGGTGAAAGGCAGAAACAACCTTAGGAAGGAAATCGGACTTGAAACGAAAAACCACCTTGTCCTGATGCCCCTCAAAGTACGGGGCTTGAATGGACAAAGCCGCCAACTCAGAGACACGCCTAACCGAAGTGATGGCTACCAAAAAGGCCACCTTCTGCGTAAGTGAAGACAAGGCAATATCATTCAAGGGCTCAAAAGGAGAATCCTGAAGAGCAGAAAGAACCAAATTCAAATCCCAAACAGGGAGCAAAGGTTTTCTAGGAGGCCGCACGTGCGTGACTCCCTGGAAAAAAGTCTTAACCAAAGGATGTAGGGCAAATGACCTTTGAAAGAACACCGCCAGGGCAGAAACCCCTTCAGAGTACTAAGCTGGAGCCCCAGGTCCAGACCATGTTGAAGAAACTCCAGGATTCTGGAGATGGAAAATTCCCAACAAGGCAACGCCCTGACCTCATACCAATCAATATAAGACCTCCAAGTCCTATAGTAGATATTAGAGGAAGACCGCTTCCTAGCACTAATGAGAGTTCGAATCACAGCATCGGAAAGACCTACCTCCTTCAAGATGGAGGTTTCAGCAGCCACGCCGTCAAAGCCAGCGTTGGTAAATTGGGATAACGTAGTTGACCCTGGGTGAGCAAATCCGGCAGCAGGGGCAGAACGAACTAATCCTCTGCTAACCTTACCACATCGGCGAACCAAACCTGTCTTGGCCACCTTGGAGCCACCAGAATTGCTGACGCACCCTCCAGGGCCAGCTTGCGCACCACTCTGGCCACCAAGGGAAACGGAGGGAACAGATACAGAAACCCCAGATCCCTCCAGTTCAGAGACATGGCATCCACTGCCAGAGCCAGTGGATCACGTGAGAGAGACACAAATGTCGGAAGTTTGTGATTGTGACGAGAGGCAAAGAGGTCCACCACCGGGGACCCCCACCTGAGACAAATCAAGCGAAACACTTTGGGGCTGAGAGACCATTCCCCCCGGCGAGCTGAGAACCTGCTCAGAGAGTCCGCCTCCGTGTTCTCCGCTCCCGGAATGTAAACTGCTGAAATGCACGGGACGTGGGTCTCCGCCCAGGTCAGAATCAAAGACACTTCCTTGAGGGCACTCCTGCTGCGAGTCCCTCCCTGGTGATTGATGTAGGCGACCGCCGTCCGATTGTCCGACCGGACTTCAATCCTTGCAACTGATGAGTCAAGCGAAACAGAACCATCCTGATGGCCCTCAATTCCAGAACATTGATGGACTCGTGAGCCTCCTGAGGCCCCCACAGTCCCTGAAACTGACGATCCTTCCAGAACCCCCCCCCCATCCTGATAGACTGGCATCCGTGGTGACCGTCTCCCAACAAGGGGCCAGAAAGGATCTGCCCCTCGACAGATTGATTGGATCCAGCCACCACTGAAGGGAGCACCGAACTCGGGGGGTCATCAGGAAGGACTGATCCAACGACATTGGCGACCCGTCCCAGGCCGCCAACAGATGGAGCTGGAGTGTCCTTGTGTGGAACTGAGCAAAGGGAACCGCTTCGAAGGAGGCTACCATCAATCCCACCAGCCTCATCCCCAGTCTGATGGCAGGACGAGGGATAGACAGGAGGAGTCGAACCAACTCCTGAATCAAGAGAACCTTGGACTGAGGAAGAAACACCCTGGCCTGGGAAGTATCCAGGGACATTCCCAGAAAAGACACTAACCTGGACGGAGAAAGGGAGGACTTGGGGTAGTTGATCACCCACCCGAATCTCTCCAGAGTGGACACCACAGTTCTGGTGTCCAATACCGCTTGGCTGAAGGAAGATGCCATAATGAGAAGGTTGTCCAGATAAGGGGCAATGCGAATACCCTGGGCTCTGAGGAGAGCCATCACCCCGGCCAGCACCTTGGTGAAAACCCTTGGAGCCGAGGTAAGACCGAAAGGAAGTGCCACAAACTGAAAATGCCGATCCTCCACCACAAACCTGAGAAATCTCTGGTGCGCTGGACAAATCGGCACATGCAGATAGGCGTCCTTGATGTCTACGGACGTCAGAAAGTCCCCCTGCTGAAGAGAATGGATAGCTGAACGCAGCTTTTCCATGCGAAATTTCCGCGGACGGACGAACCTGTTGAGGATCTTTAGATCCAGAATGGGTCGAACCGAGCCGTCCTTCTTGGGCACCGTGAACAGATTGGAATAAAAGCCCCGATCCCTGTCTGAGGGGGGCACTGGGCAAATAACTGCCATATCCAACAGACTCTTTACTGCCGCCTGGAGCTCCTGCGCGGCCAGAAGGTCCGAAGGCACCCGAGACCTGAGGAATCTGGGAGGGGGCCGGAGCTCGAACCATGACAAGCCATTTGGTCAATGCGTTTATCCTCACCATCTTTAAGCGTGGAGCAATCAGGAGAATTTAAAACAGTAGTGTTGGATAAACCCAGAATCTGTGCATCCACCTCGGGAGGGGACGCCCAACGCTTAACCGTATCCAAGGGAAAGGGATATTTTTTGTCCCAACCCTGAGGGACACCTGGGAGCCAGGCAGGCCTCTCCCATTCCTTAGCAATAATCCCATCAAAATGCTTTTGGTTAGGAAATTCCAAGCGCGGCCTGGATTCTTCGAAAAATTCCCCCTTTTGCTGTGGAACCACCTCAGGAGGAGAAATAGCCAAAACCTCAAACATCTGAGCCAGAACATTAGGAGTATCCGAAGACCTCCCCAAGCCCCGCTCGGTATCAGCACCCACAAACTGCTGATCGTCTGAATTATCTGATTCTTCATATACCTCCCCTTCCTCAGGTTGGGAGTAATCAGACCAGTCCAGATTATCAAGATCATCCAAGTCGGCCGCCGGTGAAGACGGCGACAAGTGCTTTCTCTTAGCCGGAGCCTTTCTGGTGACCGTGATGGAGAATAATTTTTCAAGATTGGCCAATCGGGAACACATCTCCGATTGCAACTGCCCACCCATGACGACGTCAGACTGGGCACGGATCAAACTGGGAGCGGGGGGAGGAGAGACCGGCAGCGCTGAACCAGACGCCTGGGGTCCGGACTGCCGCATAATAGTCTGCTGTGCGCATGGTAAACACAGATATACATCATCGCCAGTAAGGGATGCCCCATACACTTCCGTGATTGCCCAGAGGGGAGCCCGAGCCCAGTATCCGGGGATGCCTCCATAAGGTGAACTTATAGTTGGTCGCAATGACCGAGGGAATTACGCATATAAGCAACCCGGGATGCCCCTTTAATGTCCCAAGTGGGAGGATTTGCAATAAGCCAATTAAGAACCCAGGGACCCTAGGACCGGGAGAAACCCCCTAACACCACTGTAGGTTATAACTGAAAGACATAATAAAAAAGGCTAATAAGAAAAGCGGAGTATAAAAAATATATATATATGACATAAAAATATATAATTATAGGTGATGGGACAGAAGGGGGGCCCACCGGGCCACTCACTGTGGTCCTGAAGACAGCTTCCTCTCTCCGTGAGGTAAAGAGCAGCTCTGAGGAGAGAAGGGGGCGTGGCCAGCTCCATCTGAGGAAACAGGCACAGAGAAAAGCACCTCAGTGGTGCCTGTGACACAGGGGCGGGCCGCAGCGCTGGAAAGCCCGGCCCCGCCCCCAAGAGTGAAAGCGTGAGGGGAGAAGCTCCCCTCCGCCATGACAATGCAAAAAGGCCGGCACCGCAGCCATGTGCGGCCGAGGCGCCGGTCTCAGAAGAGACAGAAGGAGGGGAGCGGGCCGTGGCTTTGACCATGATGCCCGGCCCCGCTCCTCGCTCAGAATCCAAGCCGCATCAGCACCAAATAGAAGGGTGGGGGCCGCGGCTTGCGCCTAAAGCCCGGCCCCGCCCCTTTTACCTCAGGGAGAAAGCCTGCATAAAAATGGCGGCCACACGCTGTTAAGAAGTAATAAATAAGTTAATAACTATTGGGAGGATAATTTAATAAATGAATACATTAAAACATTATTAAGAATTAATTATTACAAAATTTGGACCTAACACCGAATAAGGGGCCCTGCTCCTACCCTCCGCTATCCCGCTAGAGAGAGGGGCATTACCCAAAGGGGGGGACCACCCAAAGTGTAAGGCCAAGGGACGGGGCATCCCAAACCGGGGTCACCGTCCCGGATGACTGCCTACCCTCTTATATAGGGTCTCACGGGAGAGCATTTGCTCTTAAGCACCAAGGGTGCTTTTCTACCCTCACCCGGACCGTCAGCCTAGGCTGGGAGGCATGAGGTAACAGAAAAAAAAGATCCAGGCGGAAATAGATAACTAAAGGGCCGGGAGTCATCCCGGCTACCTGAAATCCCCCTGTGCAAGGAGGAGACCACATCTTCTGACTTGCTCGCCGTCTGCAGAGATGAAGACTGGGTAATGAGTGGGAGGTCCCAGGTATTTATGGACCGGGAGGGGCTCTCTTTTTTCCTGGCATCTCTGCATATCGCCCTCTACAGGTCAGTATTACCCACACGTTATGAATTTCTTGAAGCGGGGTGTGTGACATACTTAGGATAACATGTTTGAGTCGTTTACCCATAATGTTAAACAGGTGCCAAACATTTTAGGAGTTTTGTGTGAAATTATGTTCAATTTGCATTTTTTTGTTTGGTTCCAATATACATAAATTAAAGAAACATGTGTATAACAAAACATGTTTACTTAATTTACTGAAAAAACTTTAGTGGTGGCAACACTTGGAATATATGAATATATATATATATATATATATATATATATATATATTTGTTTACAATACATACCTATGACAGTGCAGTAATAGTATAGAGGACAAAGAAAAACTCTGCACTCCATAGAAAGTGAACATGCACCACAAGCAAAAACCTATAAATAAATACACATACATAGAAGCAAACTACCTCAGCCAAAAAAGTGAAAAAAAAGAATTTCACAGAAAGTTAACATGGTAGATATGGACAGAGTCTCCCCCTACATGAACCACAAGCCTTCTCACTGTGGTTAAGGCATTGGGGAATCTGTGTAATTTCCTAGTCCGCCCCCTTCAACCCCAGCCCTATTCACTACCACAGCACTAAAAAATCAGAGAAAAGTGAGGCACCAGAGGGAGCTAGAAAAAAGAAGTCTGTGGGGCTGAAAATCTGTATAGGGATTAAGATAAGACAGAGAAAGTGCCAAGGGGCAAATATAAAAACAAATGGCACAAAAAAGGGGTTAACAAAGAGTCCATATTTACTAGCATATATCTAATTGGTATTAAGTCTGAAAAACAGCAGCAGAAGGAGGCCAGTCCGGTCTAAGACTGCATAAATATTTTCTATTAAAGCGGACCAACAGTCTAGTCAAAATTGACTTAAACCAGACCAACACAACAAACAGTGCTCATATGCATCTCTCCCCAGGACAATTTAGATTGCTGCACATCAAAATTAATTTACCTTTTTCTAACTTGTTTTGTGGTAAATTTTAGACTTAGCCAAAACTGCTAAATAGTTCACCAGTTACACTGGAAGAATTGTGGTGCTTGTAGTCCATGTTTTTTACTCAAGGCTATGAAACCCACTTCCACTGTAGCAAAACTGAGCACCAGGAATATGAGGAATTTGGAAACAGCTGGCAGATAAGTAAATCACAGGTATGAGAGCACAATCCTAACACAAATGTTTATTTTAATTTCCAAATGAGGAAAACAATTAGGCAGAACACCAAAAACCTGCCAAAAAGGGAGTTTGCCTTTCATGCAATGTTACGTCAATTACAGTTATTACAGTGGTTGTTGTGTATTAGCTTTATATGCAAGACTTGATTCCCATAATGACTTTTGTAAAAATGCCCTACAGCTGTTTTTTCCAGGCCTGAATTTTTTTTTTTACCTTCATTTAGTGCATTGTGTGTTCTGTAAAGATAGGATGCCCATGTGTATACTGTGCAAGGTCAGGGAATATCTGCAAACTAATGCCCCAATCCCTGTACATATTTGTATTAAACCCATTACTTTTACCTCCTCTGCCCTTTTTGTTTTTTTCCCTATTCATTTAGTGATTATATTGTTCCCCCCCTAGTTATCACTTGTGAATTAAAATGAAAGCTCCCAACGCTCCCACAAAGCTCTATGACTGTTATATTGTAACAATAGCTAATAATCAAGCCAATATTATTGCTATTATTATTATACCGCCATGTACAGTGCACGCCACTGTGGAGCGCAGTACTGCCTCTAATCCTACTCTCAGACGCAGTGCATATAAAAGTATCTGGCGCACACCCTTTTAACATTCTAGGGGAGAAGAGGAGTGTCTGAAACTGTGTTGTGTTTGCCTTGTGCTAAAATGGAGAGGCGTACAAAATGGCTGCTTGGGGCTAACTTAGACTGAAGTTTTATGAGTTTGCTTTGCTGAGAGATACAAAACTACTAATCTACTGATCTTTGCTAAAATATACAGATATATATATATATAGAGTATAAGTTATGCTGTATCCAGTAAGGATATTTCTATCTTGTGATGTTTCCCACACTGGGTGTAAAGACGTCTGGCCTAGTGATTTTAACCCGTTGCTGCCATCACTGGTGAAAAAGTGGGCATGTCTGGCCAGTAACAATGAAAGGGTTTATAAACTGGAGAGATTTCTGGTGTCAGACACAATGTTAAGGGGCCCTTGTCCTTTTAGATTGCCTGCCAGGATTCTCTGGTCTGCAATGTGGCTTCGGTTGATGTCAGATGATGCCATTACATACCCAGTGGTGATGTAAGTATCTAATCTTTGATTATAGAAGTCTTTAACCTTTGATTAAAGTTGATTTATAAGTATCCTTTACCTGAGTGTATTTTATCAGACTGATCTATTTATAAAGCTTCTTTAAAGGTTTATATGAATCTGTGATATACATATATATATATATATATATATATATATATATATATATATATATATATCTGTTGCCCAGTTGGCAATACATCTTTGCAACCAGCTCTCACCACACAAGGGGGGCCCATCCACCCTACTGAAACAACAGAGGATGCTACAGCTGCTGCAGGGGTTATTGCTAGCTAGAGCCAGGCGGTGTTGAAAAACTTATTGTGGGGCTGTCATAGGCAAAATAATTCTGTTCTTGGCAATATTTTAACTTTTTAAGAGATATTTAGCATTCTCTGGAGCTTGCTCTTGCCGTATGCTGAAGGCTAGTTATTGCATAAGCTGTCTACTTTACTTTTGCAGCTGGTCTCTGCTCACTGTCTCTCTCCGCTGTAACAAGCGCCCCATTAATCTCTGTAAATTCGTACTGCTGCTCTAAATGTATAGAAGTCAGTGGAGGCAATAGTTTTCTACCTCTACAGTCTTTGGACACAGGTAAGTGCACCTCATGTCTAGTGACAGGACAGTCTCCTGTAACAGATCTACATTGTTTACACTGACTGGCCACCTACCCTACTTGAGCAGCTAACTCTGGAATAAATAGCTCTCCTTGGGCTCAGTCTAGCAATCTCTCTGGTTCACAGAGTCCATGTTTTTAATGTGCAGCTTGGATATGTTTTCTCACACTTTTATTGGATATCACCAGCTAGTGGATTGGAGGGGGCCTTCTCCATAAATGATCCCATCAATATACCACCAGACAGGGCCACTATCTATTTTAGCAAGGTCTCTTTATCCTGTTTCACTGACAAGTCACTGACAAATTAGTTCCTCGGGACCAGTTTGAAGCAATGTCATAACAGGTGGCTGACTGACACTGTGGTTGCTAAACTGTTTTGCTGGAGAAAAAAATATGCCTGCCATCTCACAAATATGCCTGCTACCTCACACATATGCCTGCTACCTCACAAATATGTCTGCTACCTCACAAATATGTCTGCTACCTCACACACAACAAAATGTTCAGGTGTTTACCTGACTCACCTAACACCTAAACATTTTCTGCAGGTCAGTGGAGACAGACCCTTATAAGACCAATTCAGCACCATGTAAGGAAATATCTCTTCTGTGCGAAATCACTCTTGCATGAGGAGATTTCTCTCACACAGAGTCATGGGGCACATAAAAACAAACTCGCACTTTCGATAGCTTGAGAGAAAGCTGTGTAAAAATAATCCACTCGTGACAGTATTTCCGTAGTTGTATGACAGCTTTCCATTTGACATTCGCATACCAGTCATATTAATGAAAAAAAGCTATCCTGCAAATGTCGGCATGTTTTTATTCAATAAAAAGCCATGAATTTAGCGTTTTTTATCTAAAATATTGTAGTAAGTAAAGTCAGTTTAGTTTGATAAATTTGTTTTGTGTGACATATATTTAGACTACATTTGGTGAACTGGTAAGGGGTGCAGGGGAGCCATATATCAGTTCATGTGTTGGGGGGCTGGCATGTCACCTGCCAGGACCAGTGGGTGACATGCTGGTACCATCGCCCAGAGGCCCAGTGTTCCTCCAGGGGCAGCCCCTGAGCTCCGGGTTACCAGGCACTATGCCTGGTGCCCAGGCTGATTGACTCATTAAGGGGGCAGGGTACTAGCTGACATGCTTCTGCCATTGACAATTTTTTTTTAGAAGCAAGACTGGCTCTGACATAATATAAAGCCAACTCTAGCCATAAATTGATGACTAGTGTCAGCTTTTGTGGTTTCTGATCAAATTAGATAGATGCCTGATCTCAATCAATGATTATTCACATACACATCTGAATACCAGTCAAATGAATGAAAAAAGCCACCCTGCAAAGGGCGACAAGAGAGTAAGAACCCCCAGTTGTTGTTCCCAAGGTTGGATTGAATTGCTTGATTCCCGGCAGTGTTGGGCAATCCAATGATTGCAGCCTGGTTAGAGGAAATTTTTTCAGTGTTGCTCTTTTAACATCCCAAGCTAAGCCAAAATGGGGCACCAGAGCAGGAATTGAATTAGAATGCGTGGTTAGAGAGAGAACTAAAAGAAAGAAGGGGTCAAAATTGAATCACCGGGCTACAACTTGTCCTGGTTTTGATTTTTGTTGGTTCCATACCGTCCTATTGCCATAAATAGAGAAGTGTGCCTCAACTTCAACCATCCCGGAGCAAAACTTCAGACTATGCAATAAGAGAGAAAAGTAATACAATGGAAATGGCTAGCAAGATTTCAGGCTTGAACAAGTGTCCAGCTTACTTGAGATTGGCCAGGATGTTGACACTTAGGACCTTAGGACCCAAATGGTTAACACCACTGAATAGTGTCCTGGTAGCCAGAGCCTGTATACATACTTTATAGTAAAGCATACAGAACTATGTCACTAGATGTATGATTAAAAAAAATATATAGTATACTCTACATACATATATAAACACTTTTTCACAGAGGCAAATTCGGGCCGCTTAAATTGTGACAGCTTAACAAATTGGTAGGTTAATTTTTGATAGCAACAACATTTCCATCATACAATGTTGTCGCTATTGAAAATTAAACCTAGCAATAAGCTTTCACAATGTAAGCGGCCCAAATGTGTCCCTCTTTGTCCCCTCAGCTTAGACCCATTTTGAAAGGGACTGTGAAGGCAAAATAAAGGTGGAAGCATGCAAGGACACTGGGGGACCCGAACTCACAAACCAGGAGAGGAAGCAGCTACAGAGGAAAAAAGGAGTGTACATTTTTTTTGCCTTTACAATCCTAAATGCAATGCAGCACTAAATGCAAAGATGCCAGGATAACTGGCTTCGTTGAGCTATATTCTACCATGTTGCTCCCTTGGATACTTTAGCACCATTTGCTGCAGATTCTGACATGTACATCCTTTATAATATATGCAGCATTTGCACAATTGGGTTTAAGAATCTCCAAATGTGACATCACTTTAGACTATTCAGCCTGCTCACACAGTCCATGAAATGTTTCAAATAATGAAAATTATCCAGTTAAACTTTTTTAGGAACAAAATGTGCTAAAATTCACTCAGTGTGAGATTTCTGCTCCGAGGCTTCAAGCAGATCAGTAACTTTTGTCCCTGAAATGACAAAAGATTGACCACTGCACAATTTAATGAGAGGAAAAACTATGTATGTTGTCAATGAGCTTTGTGAAAATCTAGCAGTAATAGAAGAGTTTCAGTAATAGGAATTATACAACCAAGCTAGCTGTAAAAAAAGATTGTTAAGTAAGATATGCAGGTTGCAGTATGTTTACCCAGAAAGGATATGGTGCCTGCAGAGATGTCCAACCCAGCAATCAGATCCCCTGTTCCAAGTCTGGTGATGATCCTCTGAAGTCAAGAATGAATCAAGTCTCAGTTTTCCAGAAGGGCCCATGTGCCTAGTTATAGTTGCTGCTAGACACTGCTGGACAATACCATTACACAGTTGGAATAGGAAACTCCAGCAGTGCCGCATGTATGCGATGTCTCATCTGTATGTTTGGAGGCCACAAGTTAACTACAGACATGTCCTTCCTTAGCCTGTCCCTCATATGTTGTGAGATGACCAATTTTTTTCAACAATGTGCTTTTGTGATACGCCATCATGAGATTGTAACACTGTCAATTCTATTGTGAGTGGGAGGCCTGCTGGCCCCATAGTTTTCCTGCCTTACAATTCTATTTCTCCAGGACCATGCAAAAAAGTGCTTTAACAGCCATTCAGTTCTTTGGTGCACGCATGAGTGAGAATAGTCACAGTGGTCCCACAGCTGTCTCTGACAGAGCATGCTCAAATTGACCCATGACCTTCCCAGCTCAACTACGACCCAGAAATTAAAGCAAAGAAAGTGGCTTTGCTTATAATACATAAGCTATTTGCATATAATTTGAGATTTTGAGATGCACTGATGCATTTTACACTGTTACCAATAGGGATAATTTGGGAGGAAGTTAGTGTGTGCCTATGAGGGGCTTCAAGGTAACACAAATTTAAGGTTAAGGCCAGCCCAACTAAGTGAATCATACACTAAAAGAGAATAAATAATTCTTCAATAATTCATCGTAAAATAAAAATAACTTCCCCCCTACCCCAACACCCTTGGTTGAACTTGATGGACATATGTCTTTTTTCAACCGTATTAACTATGTAACTATTAACTATGTAAATCGTTAGATATTAAAATTCATTGTTCCATATCAGTAAGCACATTAATATTGGAGAGATGTGCTGTGAAATTCACACAACCCTTTGAAAATATTGATTGGTCTCCACCTATGACCCAGGTGACAGAAGGTCAAGTGGGGGGCAGACAAATGGTTCACCCCAAATGTGGTCATTACACTGTTGTGTACCAGGAAAACCCTTGGTGGGCCAGAATGGTTGCCTGGTGGCGGTGGTAAATGCATGATAGAGAATGTCACTAGTGCCCCCCCTCCATCCGAACTCTTCACACCATCAGCCAGTCTTACTGGCTGCAATGCATGGTGCCTCCCAACTGGTGGACTTGGCAAGGGGCAGGATATTGAGGTGCCTGGAAGGAAGGGACTGGACTCGAGCATGTGTCCTCTCCAGTATGTCCAGGAAGAACTCTTCTCTCCACTGTCCAGGAAGAAGCCTGGTGGCCATTTTGGAATTCAGTGTGACCCATGCGGGAACATTAGGTAAGGTTTATTGATTGTGTTCCAATGCCTCTTCTGCTGGAATTACTGTTTAGGTCTGGGCAGTTCTTCATTTTACCTTGGCTGGGGTATTTCTTTAGGGTTCACTCCTGAGAACCTTTACCTTTAAAGCAGACCTAGGTGGGCCTAGCTTCACTTTAGCAGTGCATCTCAATTTGGGATGCTCTGCTGTCTCAAACCCCTGGGTTTGCCACCTAAACTAAACAAACAGGTGAACCCGGGTTTTCACACAGCAGGGCATCTCAAATTGGATGCACCACTAAAGCAGATCAGGACACAGGCTAGAGGAAAAAGTGGTTTTGTGCTGCTATAATCTAATTATGATTGGCACACTTCCAGAGTCTAAAGATGCTTCAGCCCGACCCCTTGAAGGTAACATAGCACATGGGCAAATAGCAATGCATTTACCCCTACTGTCTGAATGACCACTGCAGGTGCGCACCACTGGAGGAGTGTAGGTGTTACACTTCCACCCTCTAGCAGTGTGCACCCAAGCTAGTCATTCATATAGATGGCTGTTCTTGAATTTAGAGGGGGTGCAGTGCAACCAGCACATGCACCACGGGATCACTAGCTAAAGTGTAGCAGGAGTTTGGGCAGAACAGAGGATCGACTGGCTCTGGAAGCTTTTTGGTGACAGGGCAGAGTTTGCAGTTGTCAAAGGGCTCGGTGACAGATGGTCACTTGGGCTTCTTGTGTGGCTGAAACTACTGGGGGGGGGGCAGGCCAGAGTTTGCTCTTGGGCCCATACGTAGTTAAACCACTGTACAATAGAAGCATGTAAAGCAAAACCTATCATCAGCTTTAAAGTGGACCAACACCCAGGATTTTGACTATCCTGGGTATTGGTCCACTTCCCCGGGGCACCCCGATCGGGGGTGCCCCGCTGTGTGAAACCCCCCAGAAAGCCCCCAAAACCACCCCCGACGGACAAGCTGATTGACAGCGACGTACAAGCAGCTTGCCCGTCGGCGCCTCCCGCGCGTCACTCTTGACGTGTGCGCGCCCGCGCCGGCCATTCAGAGACGGCTGGCGCGGGCGCGCGCACGTCTAGAGGAGCGCGAGTGAGGCGGCGGCGGCGGAAGCAGCGGCTGGAGAGGTAAGGTTTTTCGGGGGTTTTGGGGGGTTTTGGGGGGTTTGTGTGAGGTGATCGGCCCGGGAATCTTATAGATTCCCGGGCCGATCACCTCAGGGTGTTGGTCCACTTTAAACCAGCTGGGGGAGAACAGGAGAAAATGCACTCTTTGTCTATTTGTGTTCCTTACAAAAACAAAGCAAAGCTATGAAATGAGACAGCTAGTGCAATTTTCTTTGCGCATCTTGCTGATGACTGATTCGCCTTCCTCCAGTTTGGATGGAAATCACAGGACCCAGATACATATCAAGCTGAGAGAGATAATTTTCCAGAAGTGACATCTTAGTTTCTGGCTGCCTTAAAAGTTGCCTTGAGGCCTGACATATGGTCGGGCTGCCGATTGGGATGACTCTTCTTCACATGCCTGACAATGAGCTCTTTCCTTACCGAGTTTGATTTTTAAGCAGCTTGTTTTCAGTGCTGCAACTCTGTGCCCTACCTGCTGGAATTTGAATTGGTTTTCAGATTCCATATAGCTTCTATCTTGGGCTTGAATAGGAAAATATATATTGTTTTTAATTTAGACCAAAGCTTTCAAAAACAAGTGTAGATAGGGGACAGTATTCAAAGGCAAACGTCCACTTTTAAAGGAATTCTGCTTAGTTTATCTAGTATTTTTTATTTTCTTCTTATGTTAGCAAATATGTGTGTATTAAGGATGCAGATTTCACTGCCTGCAATATGTTGCTATTAGCAACTGTGCACCAAGTATGTACACCAAGATCTGCAAGTCCTGTCCTTACATATACACAGCACTACTACTGGGAATATGTAAGGTTAAGTGAACTCCCTCATCTCAGCAGCGACCAAAGCAGCAGTGTTCTGGCTTCAGAGGGCTCACTTCTCTCTTCTTGTAGGCCTTGGTGTACAGATTGTGGTTAGTGAAATCTGCTTCCATAAAACACTAGAATAAATGAAATTAAGTAAGAGAAGTGATATGATAACATACTTTTGGCACAAAAACATATTCACAAAAAAACATTGAAGGTGGTTTGTAAATGCAAATATTAAAGACGTATGTTACATCTGTTAGGCTTAATCCCTCTGTCCTGTGGACTTAGAGGCCGATTCATTAATAGCGCCAGGTAGCGACAGATGAGCGACAGTAGCGTTATTTTCACAGTGCCCGCTAGTATTCGCTGTGCTTGGCCGTTGTTCGGTTGTTGATAGCGACTCAGTCGGTGTGCGGTAATGTTGAATACGGGGTTAGGAGTCGCTGTTTGACAGGTTCCGCGCTGTATGGGAGCGCATGACATTCATTAACAAATCACGCTCAAAAAATTCTCGCGCTGTGAAATGCTTGTTTAAACCCCAGAGCACTGGCGGCGATGGGTTAAAAGTAGTTTTTTAACCCCCAAACAACCATATTTTTGAAAAAAAAAACATGTTTTTGAAAACATTTTGTAATATGAATACATTAATATCAGACCTGTAATATCAATTCTGCACGAATTTTTTTTTTTTTTTTTTTAACCATAAAAAAAATATCTAACATTGCAGAAGTCACAGAATTTTTGACATTTAAAAAAAAAAAAAAAAAAAAAAACATTAATAGCAATTAATTAAGAATATTTAAAGATTGCTCCATTGAAATGCATTGGAGAGCGCTAGGTAGCGAGAGGTCATACCTGTCGCTGTTCAAGGTCGCTCGCTGGCGCTGTGGGGTGGGGCTGGAAGAATGATGAATGATTCGCTATCTGGCGCTCTGTCAGTCGCTAAGCAGGATCGGCTTGATAAATGTGTGATTGCGGAGGGGAGCCGGCGTTCTCGTGGCGGTGACCGTCATTACCGTTCGCTCACCATTCGCTACCTGGCGCTATCCCTTGTTAAATAAGGGCCTTAATGTGAGTGTGTGTCAGCTCCAGGGTTGCTTCCCATCATGAGGGAGCAGGCTTTTTTATTTATTGGCAGTGATGCATTTTTATTTGACTTTACAAACCCTTTGAATATAAATAATAGTTGCCCAATCAGTTTACCATATAAATATCCAGCATAAGAATGCACATGGGAGGGGTAATAACCAATATAGAACTGTGCTCCCTTGAACCCAAGCCAAAATGCTGCTGAATAAAATAACAGAGGATAACGTAACACAGATTTGCAAATACACGGGGAATGGTAAGTAATGTTATTTTATTTGCCTTTACAAAGCCAAATATAAATAGTGGTTGCTAAAGCAATTTAGATATAACCAGCATCAGAATGCACACAGGTGGGGCAATAAAAACATACAGTTAAAACATACATACAGCAGTGCTCACCAAAGTTTAAGCCAAAATGTTGCTGAATGTATTAACAGAGGACTTAGTATCACATTTGCAAATACAGGGGGTGGTAAAAAATACTTATTTGCCTTTATATAACCTTTAAATATAAGTAGTAGTTTCTTAACTTACAGTATATATAACCAGTATAAGGATGCAACTTGGTGGGGCAATTACACAGCTCCAAATGCTTCTGAATAAGATAAGGGGATTTAGTAACACACATATGCAAATACAAGGGGGACCACATTGTTTCATTGTTGCCCTATAATAAAATCTACAGTAACGGTTACATTGAGAGAAGATGCCAACCAATCATCCCTTACCTAGAGTAAAACCCCCTGAGAAATAGTTGTGCCATTTCAATACAAGATTGACTGCCAGGAAGTAGGCACACATAGGATGATGTATGAGGCTGCAAGGACTGAAAGATGAACAGGTATATATTAAGGTGGTACAGGGGGAAATTATACAGATTAGACAAGGTCAGCTATCCAGACCAATAGAGTATGTTTACAAGTCCAGAAACCGAGTCAAATGTCAAACATGGGTATCAATCAGCCAAGCAAATAGTCAAAGGTTAAAATGCGTTTTATAATGGGCAGAGGATTCATCTGGCAGGATGAAATAAGCAAATTGCTGGTAATAAATGTGGCAAAAGGTTAATTCTCAGCATTCTCAGATAAGCAGCAGATAAGGCAGTGTTTGCCAATCCTTCCTCTGAGAACCAACAACAGAACTTGTAGATCTCCACTCAGATGCACAGGACAAGTGAAGTTATTGGCTACAGTATGTGGAGGTCAATAAACATAACTTTTTGGTGTCTCTCAGGGAGATGTTTTGGGAACAATGAGATAAGGAATCTGAACAGTATCTTGGGCAAAGGTACAACTGATCCGGGATCCGGATTTATGTGACCACTGACATATCTGGGGGCAACAAATAGCACCTGATCCAGACTGCCCCTCGCAGCCAGGAAACGAGACCTAACATGAAGTGTGCAAGCATACAGAAAATCCCTTTATATCAAGTTCTACATTAAATGTCTAGAGGTCAAGGTAAACCCATATGGCCTCCCTGTTACTCAATCACTCAATACTGTGTATTCAAAAACCAGGGAGTTTTTATATATATTTTATATAAACGCAAAGAAATAAGAAATGTAAATAAAGAGAGGACCAAAATAATGTTATCCCTTACCCTTTGGGCACCATAAGAATCAGGCAGAAAGTGGAGATTACATGTCTTTGGGGCTGTGGCAGCCATGTCTGCCTATTCATTGCATTAATGGTGACCAGTAGGTTTCATCAGGCTGGTGCCATGCACAACTCTAAAGAAAGCATTGATCAGCATGTGATGCTGAAGTGTGGACCATAATTTACATGGACAGATGGACATCAAAAATCAAGATGCCCGGGAATACTGCAAGCTATTTGACTAAAGGTATATTTTAAATAGTGTAATAAGCAGGGAAAGACTCTCCCTAAAAGAGCCTAATGGCCCTTTCGCAGTAAGACCAAAAAAAGCTTTAGATGTAAGTTCTGGTTCACACCCAAAAGCTTACTCAAAGTTAAACTTGCTGCACCAAATATTCAGTGTGGCCCCCACTGTTACAAGTTAAGTTCCAATAAATGCTAACCAGATGTTCCATGTGTTCATCTCTAGATTTGCCATTTGGAAACATGAACCCAATCTTTGTTTTCTAACCCTTTCTTGTTAGCTCTGTAGCTTTCTCGATATCTCTGCATTCTTTCTCCAGCCTTCATCTTTTTTTTTTTTTTTTTTTTGCATGACATGTGCACATATTTATGCTTTTCACCCCTCAAAAGGAAATGCAAATGCCCATTGTATGGATTAAAAGTTGAATTATTTGTTATTTGTAGTTGTATCTGCATTTAAATTCTAGAGCGTCATAAAAAGGTCCACTTTGATGTTCAGTGGCATTTTTGAAAGTGTATATTTTTTGTGTGTCAAAATGATGTCCTCAAGGTGCTGGACTGATCTAGTATTTTTTCTTATGTGAGGTACAGGTATATGTTTAATGGAAGCAGTTTTCACTACCTCCAATCTGTTATATGCAACTGGCAACTATACAAGTGGAGGTTGATTGAAGACTAGCGACACGTATTGCCATTTGAGCGTATATGTAGTGGCATTTAGAGCGTCTCTAGTGGACGCTGCAAGCGGGTATGTGGCGCTATAACCTAGCGTAGCGGGCGGGCAAGTGACGCTGTAGCCTCCTGTTTTGCATTGATAAATGTGATGTCTGGAGGGCACTGTAGAAGCGCTTTCTCTGAATCAATGCATGTGTAGTGCCCGAGGGAAATTCGCCCCAAGGCGATGTTACATATAAGAACAGGACAACGCTGCAGTTAACGATAGGTAGCTCCAGTTAAGTGCATCCAATACTCGGTGCTGAAGCCCATATTTAAAAAAAATCAAACACAAAACCAGCGTTGGAGCTCTAAAACCGGGCACTTGACGCTTGACATCGAGCACTGGACGTTATATGGAAGAAGTCTGTTTCTCAACACATATACACAGTACCAGAGTGAAAACATATGGAGTAACATTGTTTTAACACTGTACCAGTGACACTACAATGGCAGATCTGCACATACAATTCTGCACAAAAAAACATTCAAAATATAACAATATAAGTGTTTGGTTGCTGGGCAGGTGAGGACACACAATAATTCGATCCTAAAATTGACAAAAAAAAAATTAAATCGCTATTTATACACAAGCAAAAAAAATACAATTCTGTGATTACTCACCTGTAGAATTGTTATTATGAGTATAGAGTACGTCCTGCTCCCGATAAGAATCATTACACTTGGATATTACTCCGCCAGATGGCGCTGGACTGCAGAGACCGCAAAATTGGCTCCTCCCGGCCCCTCAAATACCCGGGACCTCCCACAAATCCCCAGCATTGAAAAGCAGTTAACGAGAAGCCGGAAAAAAGAAAACAGAACCAACAAGTAACTATAACAATGATAACAATCACCATACAGGGGATCCAGGATAATGCAAAACCAAGGGTGGGGTGGAGCAGGACGTACTGTATACTCATAATAACAATTCTACAGGTGAGTAATCACAGAATTGTATTATTCTTAGTATACAGTACGTCCTGCTCCAGATAAGAATCATTACACTTGGGACATCCAATAGCAGTGTCCATAAAGTAGGGTGGGATCCCCAAAGGTAACAACAGACAGGTCATACCACTGCTGCCTGCAGAACCTTGCGGCCAAAAGCAGCATTAGCTGAGGCCCTAACATCAACCTTGTAAAACTTTGAAAAAGTATGAACAGAAGACCAAGTAGCGGCCTTGCAAACTTGTTCAACAGAAGCCAGGTGCTGAAAAGCCCAAGAGGCACCAATAGCATGAGTGGAATGAGCAGTAAGGTGGAAGGGAGGATTCTTCCCTTTAGCAGAGTAGACCTGAATCACGGCCTGACGGATCCATTTGCTGATAGTACATTTAGCAGGAGCCAAACCCTTCCTAGGACCAGAAGGGACCACAAAAAGGGCATCAGTTTTTCTGAATGGTGCAGTAGCCACCAGATAGTACTTCAGACACCTAACCACATCCAAGGAATGCAAGACCCTCTCCTTAGCGTTACTAGGATTAGGGCACAAGGAAGGAAGAACAATGTCCTGATTCAGATGAAAGGCAGACACGACCTTAGGCAGAAAATCTGGTGTCTCTCAAAGTAGGGGGGCTGGATGAAAAGCGCCGCCAACTCAGACACACGTCTAACAGAGGTGATAGCCACCAAAAAGACAACCTTGAGAGTAAGAATGGCCAGGGCAGCCTCCTGCACAGGTTCATATGGAGCACCCTGCAAGGCAGACAAGACCAAGTTCAAATCCCAAACAGGCAACATAGGCTCACGTGGGGGACGCACATGAGTAACCCCCTGGAAAAAGGTCCTGATCAGAGAATGCTGGGCAAAGGACTTCTGGAAGAAATCAGCCAGGGCAGAGGCATGACCCTTCAGAGTACTGAGTTGAGCCCCAGCTCCAACCCATGCTGCAGGAACTCCAGGATCCTGGGAATAGAAAAAACACGACAGGGAAGAGACCTAGCCTCACACCAGTCAATGTAGACACGCCAAACCCTATAGTAAATGGAAGAAGAAGACTTCTTTCTAGCCTTTATCATGATATCAACAACAGAGGCAGACAGCCCCTTCTCCATCAAGATGGAGGTTTCAGCAGCCAGGCCGTCAAAGCCACTCTTCTTGGCCACCTGGGGGCCACCAGGATTGCTGGCACCCCCTCCTGAGCTATCTTGCGCAGAACCCTGCCTAACAGGGGGAATGAAGGAAAGACATACAGGAGCTGCCATGACATTGCTAGGGCATCCATGGCCAAGGCCAGAGGATCCTGGGACAGGGAGACAAAGGCCGGGAGCTTGTGATTGTGAGGGAACGCAAACAGATCCACATCTGGTTGGCCCCAACGGTGACACAGAGATTGAAACACCCTGTCGCAGAGGGATCATTCTCCCAGGCGAGAGGTCCCCCTGCTCAGAGAGTCTGCCTGCAGATTCTCCACCCCCGGAAAGTACACAGCTGATATGCAGGGAACATTGTCCTCCGCCCAGACCAGGATCAGAGACACTTCCTTGAGGGCCCCCTTGCTCCGGGTCCCTCCCTGATGATTGATGTAGGCAACCGCCGTCTGGTTGTCCGAGCGTACCTGAACAGGCCGGCCCCGAAGGTGTTGGGTCAAATAAGCCAGAACCAACCTGATCGCCCTCAGTTCCAGAATGTTGATAGGTGTGTGGGCCTCCTGAGGGCCCCACCGCCCTTGGAACAGCAGGGACCAGAACCCCCCCCCAACCTGTCAGACTGGCATCCGTGGTGACCATCTCCCAGCAGGGGGGCAGAAAGGATCTGCCCACCAACAGGTTCCTGGAGTCCAGCCACCACGAGAGGGACCGCCTGACTAGGGGGGGGCAGCACAAGGACCTGGTCCAGGGACGCAGGATCCTTGTCCCATACTGACAAGAGGTGGAGTTGCAGAGGCCTCATGTGGAACTGGGCATAAGGGACCGCCTCGAAGCACGACACCATCAGGCCCACCAGCTGCATTCCCTGCCTGATGGAGGGATGAGGGCAAGATAGCAGGAACTGAACCTACGCTAGCAGACTGTTCATCTTCTGCTGAGGAAGAAAAATCCTTGCCTGAACTGTATCCAGATTCATTCCCAGGAAGGGTGTCACCAAGGAGGGAGACAGGGAAGATTTGGGAAGGTTGATCACCCAGCCAAATGACTCCAGAGTGGACACTACTAGCTCAGTATCCAGCTCTGCCTGTTGGAGGGACTGGGAAGTGATGAGAATGTCGTCCAAATAGGGCAGCATGTGAATGCCCTGAGACCTGAGCAGAGAAATCACTCCTGTCAGCACCTTGGTGAACACTCTGGGAGCTGAAGTGAGACCGAAGAGCAATGCCACAAATTGGTAGTGCTGAGCCTCCAGAGCAAACCTGAGGAACCTTTGATGACCTGGAAAAACAGGAATATGAAGGTAAGCATCCTTGATGTCCACAGAGGTCATGAAGTCCCCTGGACGCAGGGAACTGATGGCAGAGCGTAAAGTTTCCATGCGAAAGCGCCTGCACCTGACAAATTTTTTGAGGATCTTCAAGTCCAGGATGGGCCTGACTGACCCATCTCTTTTGGGCACGGTGAAAAGGTTGGAATAGAAACCCTTGCTCCAGAAGGCTTTGCACTGCCAGAACTAGAGCCTGAGCTGACACAGGGTCCTGAGAGATCCAGGATCTGATGAATCTTGGGGGCGGCCAGGCAGCAAACTCTATCTTGTAACTGGAGGACACTACCTCCTAAATCCACCGGTCTGAGACATGAAGCCTCCAGACGTGAGCAAAATGCTGAAGCCGTCCCCCCACCTGGATGGGTGAGTTCGCCCTTTCATGCCTGAGGGGGCTTGGGAGAGGACTTAAACTTGTAGCCCCAGGATGAGCCAGGGCATCCACGTCCTCTGCCCCTACCCCAGAAATCTCCTGGGGCCCCGGTAAGGGAGACCCCCCTCCCCTGTCTGGCCCCAAGGTAGGGGGAAGAAAAGGAGCCCTGACTGAGGCCAAGACTGCCGCCTGCGCTGGGGGTAACCTGCCTCCCTTAGAAAAGAGGTCCAGGTGGTACCCAAACAGGCGTAGTCCTTTGAAGGGAAACCCAGTGAGAGCTTTCTTGGCAGCATTGTCAGCAGCCCACTGGCGCAGCCAAACCGAGCGGTGTATAGCCACCACAAGGGCAGAGGCTCTGCCACATATCCTAATGGTATCATCCAAGGCAGAGAGGACATAAGTCACAAAAACCTCACAACGAGAGAGTGCATTTAACTCCTCACTAGAAACATCATCAGGAGCACCATCTAGGACACTTCTAAGCAGGGTCCTAATAGCCACAGCCGTAATGGCAAAGGCACAGACCGGGCACAGCACCGTCCCCACACAGGCAAAGGCATGGGAGGCCATCATCCCGCAGCGTAGTAGAGTCGGAGGAATGCATGACAGAGGTGTTAGACAACCCTAGGACCGGGGCATCCACCTCTGGAGGGGATGACCAACGCTTCACCACATCAGCAGGAAAGGGATACCTCTTATCCCAACTCTTAGGGACCCTGGGAAGCCTGCTGGGATGCTCCCATTCCTTGAGCACGAGATTATTAAAATGGGCTTGCTCAGGAAACTCTAAACTTGGCTTAGCAGTATGAAACAATTCCCCCTGCTGCCTGGGGGCCGCAACCGGGGAGAGATAGACAGTACCTCAAAAATCTGAGCCAACAGCCTATCAGTATCATCTGGGGCCCAGGGGTCAGAGCCAGAATCATCATGACCCCTGGGCCTCTCATCAGATGACTCAGAGTCAGAGAATAACTCCCCTTCTTCCAAAGGGGTAAACCAGACAGTTCCAAGAACTCATCAGCCTCCATAGGGAAAAAAGTGACATCAGGCGTCAAGTGCCGCTTCTTAGCAGAGGCCTTACGCGCCAAGGTATTAGCAAGCAACTTCTCAACATTAGCCAGTCTGGAAGACACATCAGGCTGAGAATCCCCACTGGTATGCAACTCAATGGGAGTCAAATTTAAGCTTGGGAGAGTAGGTGACGCCATACGAGGCGCAGGCCCAGCCACTGGTAAACCAGGCTGAAGCGCAAGCACCTGCTGGGCCCGCACATTGTCAGCACTAGTAGGGGACACCCCACAAGCTACACACAGCCGGGCTTGTCCCGAAGGCTGTGACGCCTCCATATGGTGATTATAGCGGAACAATAGGCCGATAGGGATTCACGCTATAAAAGCAACCCGGGATGCCCCAATAGCTCGCTAGGGAAGTGGGAGTAATTTACACACTAGGCCTCACAAGTTTTATAACTAAATTGAGGGAGTAGGGCCGGGAGAAACCAATAGAGTTCGACCCATCTGAAAGACATAAGCGAAGAGAACCCCATAAGTGACATGTATAATGACATAGGGTAAATAAAGCCGCCCGCGAGGGCACTCACGGGCCGCGGTAGGTAGACGCCAGTCACGCAGCAGCCGAATCCAGAGAAAAATGGCGCCGGGTATACCTCGAGGGGCGGGCCGCGGAAACAGTGACGCGGGAACGCGCCATCTGCGTGCCCCGCCCCCCCGGAAAGCACGAAGCAGCACACGTGACAAGCAGCCAATAACAGTGCAACCAAGTCAGCACGGAGACTGACACCAACAGAAGCACATAATACAGTGAAGCACCATCGCGCATACACACACACACACCCCCGAGAGCTACAAGGGAGAGCGAGGGAGGGCAGCGGTCACTTAAGATAGGGCCCACCGATAGACAGGGGCAAGGGGCAATAGTGCGGGAGGGGCATCCCACGGAGGTTCACCATATGCCTATACCGCCTACCCTTTGGTGGGGGACTGCGGTGGAGCAGCTCTCCTAATTAACGTTAATTATGGAACGGGTGGGAATAGTCCTACAGGGCCGCAGGCTAATAGCCCCGCTCACCTGTGAGAAGAGAGAGCCATCTTCTTGTCCTTCGCAGTCCAGACTGCAGAGAAATTCTGGGAATTTGTGGGAGGTCCCAGGTATTTGAGGGGCCCGGAGGAGCCAATTTCGCGGTCTCTGCAGTCCAGCGCCATCTGGCGGAGTAATACCCAAGTGTAATGATTTTTATCTGGAGCAGGACGTACTGTATACTAAGAATAACACCATTGAAATGTATGGGATAACGCTACTGAGCGACTGAGGTGCTAGATGGCGCTGCTGAACATAAAGCCGCTGCTAGTAATTAGAGATGAGCGAGTAGTGAAATATTCGAAATTTCGAATTTCGATTCGAATAGACCGCGTTACTCGACTACTCGACCGAATATCGAATCCCATTATAGTCTATGGGAAAAAAATGCTCGACACTTGGAAATCTCAATTCGACCACTTGGAGGTCACCAAGTCCACCCTGAAACATCAGAAAATGATGCCAACACTGCTGGAATGCAACTGGGACAGCAGGGGAAGCATGTCTGGGTGCATATAACGCGCCCAAGTCGCACTATTACGCCACTATCACAGCCTCTCAACAATACACTCCAAACACAATATTACTTCTACGTAAAGTGAGACAAGACAAGGAAACCTTCTTTCCTCTACATTGCCATGGACCCCAAGCCAAACTGTACAAAAAAGAAGAACAAAATTCTGCACCCCTTAAAATCACGTTGCCTAATGACAACCACAGATGGCATAGGCAAGGGGGAAAATAAATATACCCCACCCCTAATTGTCATTGTGTGTGTGTGTGTGTGTGTGTGTGTGTGAGATGTGGTCAGACATGTCCTCTTGTGTCATTGTGTCACCCCAGCAGTAAGGGAAGCTTAAAGGAGGAGGTTTGTTACAGTGTGTCACCCCAGCAGTAAGGGAAGCTTACAGGAGGAGGTTTGTTACAGTGTGTCACCCCAGCAGTAAGGGAAGCTTACAGGAGGAGGTTTGTTACAGTGTGTCACCCCAGCAGTCAGGGAAGCTTACAGGAGGAGGTTTGTTACAGTGTGTCACCCCAGCAGTAAGGGAAGCTTAGAGCTGAGACCTCTTAAAAATTGTGTGGAGGCCCAAGATCTGAGACCTCTTAAAAATTGTGTGGAGGCCCAAGAGCTGAGACCTCTCAAACATTGTGTGGAGTCCCACGAGCTGAGACCTCTTAAACATTGTGTGGAGGCCCAAGAGCTGAGACCTTTTAAAAATTGTGTGGAGGCCCAAGAGCTGAGACCTTTTAAAAATTGTGTGGAGTCCCAAGAGCTGAGACCTTTTAAAAATTGTGTGGAGGCCCAAGAGCTGAGACCTCTCAAACATTGTGTGGAGGCCCAAGAGCTGAGACCTTTTAAAAATTGTGTGGAGGCCCAAGAGCTGAGACCTTTTAAAAATTGTGTGGAGGCCCTAGAGCTGAGACCTTTTAAAAATTGTGTGGAGGCCAAAGAGCTGAGACCTTTTAAAAATTGTGTGGAGGCCCAAGAGCTGAGACCTCTCAAACATTGTGTGGAGGCCCAAGAGCTGAGACCTTTTAAAAATTGTGTGGAGGCCCAAGAGCTGAGACCTCTCAAACATTGTGTGGAGGCCCAAGAGCTGAGACCTTTTAAAAATTGTGTGGAGGCCCTAGAGCTGAGACCTCTCAAACATTGTGTGGAGGCCCAAGAGCTGAGACCTTTTAAAAATTGTGTGGAGGCCCAAGAGCTGAGACCTTTTAAAAATTGTGTGGAGGCCCAAGAGCTGAGACCTTTTAAAAATTGTGTGGAGGCCCAAGAGCTGAGACCTTTTAAAAATTGTGTGGAGGCCCAAGAGCTGAGACCTCTCAAACATTGTGTGGAGGCCCAAGAGCTGAGACCTTTTAAAAATTGTGTGGAGGCCCAAGAGCTGAGACCTTTTAAAAATTGTGTGGAGGCCCAAGAGCTGAGACCTCTCAAACATTGTGTGGAGGCCCAAGAGCTGAGACCTCTCAAACATTGTGTGGAGGCCCAAGAGCTGAGACCTTTTAAAAATTGTGTGGAGGCCCTAGAGCTGAGACCTCTCAAACATTGTGTGGAGGCCCAAGAGCTGAGACCTTTTAAAAATTGTGTGGAGGCCCAAGAGCTGAGACCTTTTAAAAATTGTGTGGAGGCCCAAGAGCTGAGACCTTTTAAAAATTGTGTGGAGGCCCAAGAGCTGAGACCTCTCAAACATTGTGTGGAGGCCCAAGAGCTGAGACCTTTTAAAAATTGTGTGGAGGCCCAAGAGCTGAGACCTCTCAAACATTGTGTGGAGGCCCAAGAGCTGAGACCTTTTAAAAATTGTGTGGAGGCCCAAGAGCTGAGACCTTTTAAAAATTGTGTGGAGGCCCTAGAGCTGAGACCTCTCAAACATTGTGTGGAGTCCCAAGAGCTGAGACCTTTTAAAAATTGTGTGGAGGCCCAAGAGCTGAGACCTTTTAAAAATTGTGTGGAGGCCCAAGAGCTGAGACCTCTCAAACATTGTGTGGAGGCCCAAGAGCTGAGACCTTTTAAAAATTGTGTGGAGGCCCTAGAGCTGAGACCTCTCAAACATTGTGTGGAGGCCCAAGAGCTGAGACCTTTTAAAAATTGTGTGGAGGCCCAAGAGCTGAGACCTCTCAAACATTGTGTGGAGTCCCACGAGCTGAGACCTCTTAAACATTGTGTGGAGGCCCAAGAGCTGAGACCTTTTAAAAATTGTGTGGAGGCCCAAGAGCTGAGACCTTTTAAAAATTGTGTGGAGTCCCAAGAGCTGAGACCTTTTAAAAATTGTGTGGAGGCCCAAGAGCTGAGACCTCTCAAACATTGTGTGGAGGCCCAAGAGCTGAGACCTTTTAACAATTGTGTGGAGGCCCAAGAGCTGAGACCTTTTAAAAATTGTGTGGAGGCCCAAGAGCTGAGACCTCTCAAACATTGTGTGGAGGCCCAAGAGCTGAGACCTTTTAAAAATTGTGTGGAGGCCCAAGAGCTGAGACCTCTCAAACATTGTGTGGAGGCCCAAGAGCTGAGACCTTTTAAAAATTGTGTGGAGGCCCAAGAGCTGAGACCTTTTAAAAATTGTGTGGAGGCCCTAGAGCTGAGACCTCTCAAACATTGTGTGGAGGCCCAAGAGCTGAGACCTTTTAAAAATTGTGTGGAGGCCCAAGAGCTGAGACCTTTTAAAAATTGTGTGGAGGCCCAAGAGCTGAGACCTCTCAAACATTGTGTGGAGGCCCAAGAGCTGAGACCTTTTAAAAATTGTGTGGAGGCCCTAGAGCTGAGACCTCTCAAACATTGTGTGGAGGCCCAAGAGCTGAGACCTTTTAAAAATTGTGTGGAGGCCCAAGAGCTGAGACCTCTCAAACATTGTGTGGAGTCCCACGAGCTGAGACCTCTTAAACATTGTGTGGAGGCCCAAGAGCTGAGACCTTTTAAAAATTGTGTGGAGGCCCAAGAGCTGAGACCTTTTAAAAATTGTGTGGAGTCCCAAGAGCTGAGACCTTTTAAAAATTGTGTGGAGGCCCAAGAGCTGAGACCTCTCAAACATTGTGTGGCGGCCCAAGAGCTGAGACCTTTTAAAAATTGTGTGGAGGCCCAAGAGCTGAGACCTTTTAAAAATTGTGTGGAGGCCCAAGAGCTGAGACCTTTTAAAAATTGTGTGGAGGCCCAAGAGCTGAGACCTTTTAAAAATTGTGTGGAGGCCCAAGAGCTGAGACCTCTCAAACATTGTGTGGAGGCCCAAGAGCTGAGACCTTTTAAAAATTGTGTGGAGGCCCTAGAGCTGAGACCTCTCAAACATTGTGTGGAGGCCCAAGAGCTGAGACCTCTCAAACATTGTGTGGAGGCCCAAGAGCTGAGCACTTATTAGTGCTGCAGCTACGGCTGCTTTAGTGAGGGGTAGCTGCTGCTGCTGGAATAGGGACAGAAAGACTTCAGTGGTGTATTACCACCTATATACAAAACTATATACACTCTGCTCAAAACGGCTGCTTTAGTGAGGGGTAGCTGCTGATGCTGGAATAGGGACAGAAAGACTTCAGTGGTGTATTAGCACCTATATACAAAACTATATTTTGCACTACTGTTTTGTGTCCTCTGTGCCAACAAAACACTGTTTTATACACGGTGCGTATAGGCACCATTTCACCTTCTGGCAGTATACGGCTGTATAGCCAGGTGTTTTTCTTAAAAATATTTTTTATATTTGGCACTACTGTTTTGTGTCCTCTTTACCAACAAAACCTTGTTATATACCCGGTGCGTATATAGGCACCATTTCACCTTCTGGCAGTATACGGCTGTATAGCCAGGTGTTCTTAAAAATATATTTATATTTGGCACTACTGTTTTGTGTCCTCTGTGCCAACAAAACACTGTTTTATACACGGTGCGTATAGGCACCATTTCACCTTCTGGCAGTATACGGCTGTATAGCCAGGTGTTCTTCTTAAAAATATTTTTATATTTGGCATAACGCGTGGCCAAAAAAGTAAAACGTCTGAAATGCGGAGGGCTAGCGCAAAGGGACGTGGACGAGGACGGGGGCGCGGAAATGCTGGTGGGGGCACAAACCGCGTTGAAGCCAGTGGGGATACAATGCGTGCTGGTGAGGGGCAGCCAGCATTACGCTCATCCAGCTTCCCTGCCTTTATGGGACAGTTATGCGGGGGGCGGGGTACACCTCTGTTAAGGCCTGAGCAGCGTGAACAGGTGGTGCAATGGATGGCCGATAACGCTTCCAGTCACTTGTCCACCACCCAGTCATCCACACAGTCTCACTCTGACCCTCCTTCCTCTCAACCTGGCCAACAGAGTCAGCCCAACCTTGACCCCTCCCAGGACCTCTTTTCGGGTCCTTTTCCAGATGTGCTGCAAGAATCCCTGGAGCTAGCAGAGGAATTTGTTTGTAGTGATGCCCAAACACTTGAGTATCCGCCATCTGCTAGTGATGTGGACCCGGAACCAGCATCTGCTATCATGAGCGATGATGATGAGACGCAGTTGCCATCAAGGGAGGCTGTTGGAATGTCCAGTGGGCAGGAGGAGGAGCAGAGAGAGGAAGTGGAAGAGGAGGTGGTGGACGACGAAATGACCGACCCCACTTGGACAGGGGTGATGTCCAGCGGGGAAAGCAGTGGAGATGCGGTCTGCGCATCACCGAATAAGGCAGCAAGAGGCAGAGGACAGTCCAGAGGCAGAGGACAGTCCAGACAGAGAAGGCAGGCCACAGCCAGCAGGGCCGAAGCTCTTCCCGGCAGCAGGCAGTCGCGCGAAGCTCCCCCATCGAGGCCTCGTACTTCTGTGGTGTGGAGATTTTTTAACGTTTGCGCGGATGACAAACTGAGCGCGGTTTGCGCAATCTGCCACTCAAAACTGAGTAGGGGCTCTGAGAAGAGCAATCTGACCACCTCAGGCATGCGCCGTCACTTGGAATTCAAGCACTGGGCTGAGTGGGAGAGAGCAAACGCAATACAACCTGCGCCCCGTCTTGCTGCCACTGCCTCTTCCCCTTTGTTGTGTGCTGCCACTGCGGTCCAGACCTCCAGCCAGGACACCTCCACATCTGCCTCTGCCTCGGCTACTTTGGGGCCTTCTCCTTCAGCCCCACCTTCCCCCGCATCTTCGTCTGCACCTTCCATCTCCTCGTCCCATCAACTGTCCATCTCGCAGGCGTTCAACCGCAGGCGGAAGTACGCCTCCAGTCACCCCCAAGCCCAAGCCTTAACCTGCCTCATCTCCAAACTGCTGGCCCTGGAGATGTTGCCGTTTAGGCTTGTGGAGACGCAGGCCTTCCGCGACCTGATGGCGGCTGCCGCACCTCGCTATTCCGTCCCTAGCCGCCACTATTTTTCCCGGTGTGGCGTCCCCGCCCTGCACCAGCACGTGTCGCGTAACATCAGGCGGACCCTGAGGTACGCAGTCAGCGCAAAGGTCCACTTGACCACCGACTCGTGGACAAGCGCTTGCGGCCAAGGACGCTACATCTCTTTGACGGCACACTGGGTGAATGTTGTGGAAGCGGGGACGGGGTCGCAAACAGGGACGGCCTACATACCACCCCCGCCCAAGATTGCCAGCACAGGTTCTGATAGACCCTCCTCCTCCTCCTCCTCCTCCTCCTCCTCCTCCTCCTGCTCCTCCTCCTCCTCTGCCTTAACATCGCCCTCAGCCCCTAGCTGGAAGCGTTGCAGCACTGGCACGGGGAGACGTCAGCAGGCGGTGCTTAAGCTCATCAGCTTGGGCGACAGGAAGCACAGCGCCGCAGAGGTGAGGCACGCCATATTGCAGCAGACAGAGATGTGGCTGTCGCCGCTGCAGCTAGGACCAGGCATGGTCGTGTGCGATAACGGCCGTAACCTGGTGGCGGCTCTGGAGCTTGCAGAACTCAATCACGTACCATGCCTGGCCCACGTTTTTAATTTGGTAGTACAAAAGTTTCTAAAGACTTACCCCAACCTGGCAGAGCTACTGGTCAAAGTGCGGCGCTTGTGCGCTCACTTTCGGAAGTCAACTGTAGCTTCTGCTAGCTTAAAAAAAAATCCAGCAACGCCTCCATTTGCCTCAACATCGGCTGTTGTGCGACCTGCCCACTCGCTGGAATTCCACCTATTGCATGTTGGCCAGGGTGTGTGAGCAGCAGAAAGCATTGATGGAGTACCAGATGATGCATCCACGCGTGCCTCCAACTCAGCTCCCTCAGTTTGCCAACCACGAGTGGCCATGGATGGCAGACATATGCGATGTATTGCGTATCTTTGAGGAGTCCACTAAGAAGGTCAGCAGCGAGGACGCTATAGTGAGCGTAACCATCCCGCTCCTAGGCGTCCTTAAAGAATCGCTCATCGCAATAAGGGAGAACGCATTGCACACAGAGGAGATGGGGGTAGGAGGAGACGCAACGCAGGTAGACAGTCAGACCACACTTTTGTCTGCTGCTCGGTGGCAGTTGCAGGAGGAGGATGAGGAGGAGGAGGACAACGTGGAGGTGGCTGTGGAAGAGGATGCTGGCGGCGAGGGTAGCAGTCAGGCTGTGTGCGTCCCATTGGTTCAGCGCGGATGGGGCGGAGAGGAGGAGGAAGAGGAGGAAATGGAAAATGATCCTTCTGGTGGGGGCAGTGACGTCATGCCTACTCAGAGTCTGGCACACATGGCTGACTTCATGCTGGGCTGCTTTTCCCGGGACATACGTGTTGTCCGGATATTGGAGAACAAACTATACTGGGTCTTCGCACTCCTGGACCCCCGGTATAAAGATAACTTCTCCTCTTTTATTCCGGTAGAGGAGAGGACGAATCGATTACTGGAATACCAGAGGGAACTCTTGCAGAACATGATGCAGATTTTCCCACCCAGCATCGCTGGCGGCAGAGAGGAGAGTGTCTCCCAGAGTCTGACAACATCGATCAGGCCCACAGCCACCAGGGGAACACTCTCCAAGGTGTGGGACACGTTCATGTCACCCCCTCGTGCAACTTCCATCACTGTGGGGCCCGCTATCAGCAGGAGGGACAAGTATCGGCGGATGTTGCGGGACTACCTGGCAGACCACACCCCTGTCCTCCCCGATCCCTCGGCGACCTACACTTACTGGGTCTCCAAGTTGGACACGTGGCTGGAACTGTCCCTGTACGCCTTGGAGGTGCTTGCCTGCCCTGCCGCCAGCGTGCTATCAGAAAGGGTGTGTTCAGCGCAGCCGGGGGCATTATAACCGATAAGCGCAGCCGCCTGTCAACCGACAGTGCCGACAGGCTGACGCTAATCAAAATGAACAGCAAGTGGATTGACCCGGACTTTGCTTGTACAACAGTGGAAAGCAGCCAAGAGTGAAGTGCCATCTGTATGAAGTGCCATTTCCTCCTCCTCCTCCTCCTCCTCCTCCTTAACCGCCGTAGAATTGCTGTATTAATGAAAAAAATTATGGCTCACCTCTTAGGCTTAATACAATCAATTTTTAAGAGGTCTCAACTCTTGGGCCTCCACACAATTTTTAAAAGGTCTCAGCTCTTGGGCCTCCACACAATTTTTAAGAGGTCTCAGCTCTTGGGCCTCCACACAATTTTTAAAAGGTCTCAGCTCTTGGGCCTCCACACAATTTTTAAAAGGTCTCAGCTCTTGGGCCTCCACACAATTTTTAAAAGGTCTCAGCTCTTGGGCCTCCACACAATGTTTGAGAGGTCTCAGCTCTTGGGCCTCCACACAATTTTTAAAAGGTCTCAGCTCTTGGGCCTCCACACAATTTTTAAGAGGTCTCAGCTCGTGGGCCTCCACACAATTTTTAAAAGGTCTCAGCTCTTGGGCCTCCACACAATGTTTGAGAGGTCTCAGCTCTTGGGCCTCCACACAATTTTTAAAAGGTCTCAGTTCTTGGGCCTCCACATAATTTTTAAAAGGTCTCAGCTCTTGGGCCTCCACACAATTTTTAAAACATAGCAGCCCTAATAAGGGCTCTCAATGACTCTCTTGTCTTCTGGTAGCTGGTATATATGGTGGTAAATGCGATATTCTGAGCTTCTGGGGCCCTGCCAGACTACATAGGATATGAGATATATACTGTTCAACATAGCAGCACTAATAAGGGATTAAGGACTGTCTTGTCTTCTGGTAGCTGGTATATATGGTGGTAAAAGGTATATTCTGAGCTTCTGGGGCCCTGCCTGCCTACATATGAGCTATATACTGTTCAGCATAGTAGCCCTAATAAGGGCTCTCAATGACTCTCTTGTCTTCTGGTAGCTGGTATATATGGTGGTAAAAGGTATATTCTGAGCTTCTGGGGCCCTGCCTGACTACATAGGATATGAGCTATATACTGTTCAACATAGTAGCCCTAATAAGGGCTCTTAAGGACTGTCTTGTCTTCTGGTAGCTGGTATATATGGTGGTAAAAGGTATATTCTGAGCTTCTGGGGCCCTGCCTGACTAAATAGAAAATGAGCTATATACTGTTCAGCGTAGCAGCCCTAATAAGGGCTCTTAAGGACTGTCTTGTCTTCTGGTAGCTGGTATATATGGTGGTAAAAGGTATATTCTGAGCTTCTGGGGCCCTGCCTGACTAAATAGAAAATGAGCTATATACTGTTCAACGTAGCAGCACTAATAAGGGATTAAGGACTGTCTTGTCTTCTGGTAGCTGGTATATATGGTGGTAAAAGGTATATTCTGAGCTTCTGGGGCCCTGCCTGACTAAATAGAAAATGAGCTATATACTGTTCAGCGTAGCAGCCCTAATAAGGGCTATTAAGGACTGTCTTGTCTTCTGGTAGCTGGTATTTATGGTGGTAAAAGGTATATTCTGAGCTTCTGGGGCCCTGCCTGACTAAATAGAAAATGAGCTATATACTGTTCAGCGTAGCAGCCCTAATAAGGGCTATTAAGGACTGTCTTGTCTTCTGGTAGCTGGTATATTTGGTGGTAAAAGGTATATTCTGAGCTTCTGGGGCCCTGCCTGACTAAATAGAAAATGAGCTATATACTGTTCAGCGTAGCAGCCCTAATAAGGGCTCTTAAGGACTGTCTTGTCTTCTGGTAGCTGGTATATATGGTGGTAAAAGGTATATTCTGAGCTTCTGGGGCCCTGCCTGACTAAATAGAAAATGAGCTATATACTGTTCAACATAGCAGCACTAATAAGGGATTAAGGACTGTCTTGTCTTCTGGTAGCTGGTATATATGGTGGTAAAAGGTATATTCTGAGCTTCTGGGGCCCTGCCTGACTAAATAGAAAATGAGCTATATACTGTTCAGCGTAGCAGCCCTAATAAGGGCTATTAAGGACTGTCTTGTCTTCTGGTAGCTGGTATATATGGTGGTAAAAGGTATATTCTGAGCTTCTGGGGCCCTGCCTGACTAAATAGAAAATGAGCTATATACTGTTCAGCGTAGCAGCCCTAATAAGGGCTCTTAAGGACTGTCTTGTCTTCTGGTAGCTGGTATATATGGTGGTAAAAGGTATATTCTGAGCTTCTGGGGCCCTGCCTGACTAAATAGAAAATGAGCTATATACTGTTCAGCGTAGCAGCCCTAATAAGGGCTCTTAAGGACTGTCTTGTCTTCTGGTAGCTGGTATATATGGTGGTAAAAGGTATATTCTGAGCTTCTGGGGCCCTGCCTGACTAAATAGAAAATGAGCTATATACTGTTCAGCGTAGCAGCCCTAATAAGGGCTATTAAGGACTGTCTTGTCTTCTGGTAGCTGGTATATATGGTGGTAAAAGGTATATTCTGAGCTTCTGGGGCCCTGCCTGACTAAATAGAAAATGAGCTATATACTGTTCAACATAGCAGCACTAATAAGGGATTAAGGACTGTCTTGTCTTCTGGTAGCTGGTATATATGGTGGTAAAAGGTATATTCTGAGCTTCTGGGGCCCTGCCTAACTACATAGAAAATGAGCTATATACTGTTCAACATAGCAGCACTAATAAGGGATTAAGGACTGTCTTGTCTTCTGGTAGCTGGTATATATGGTGGTAAAAGGTATATTCTGAGCTTCTGGGGCCCTGCCTGACTAAATAGAAAATGAGCTATATACTGTTCAGCGTAGCAGCCCTAATAAGGGCTATTAAGGACTGTCTTGTCTTCTGGTAGCTGGTATATATGGTGGTAAAAGGTATATTCTGAGCTTCTGGGGCCCTGCCTGACTAAATAGAAAATGAGCTATATACTGTTCAACATAGCAGCACTAATAAGGGATTAAGGACTGTCTTGTCTTCTGGTAGCTGGTATAGATGGTGGTAAAAGGTATATTCTGAGCTTCTGGGGCCCTGCCTGACTAAATAGAAAATGAGCTATATACTGTTCAGCGTAGCAGCCCTAATAAGGGCTCTTAAGGACTGTCTTGTCTTCTGGTAGCTGGTATATATGGTGGTAAAAGGTATATTCTGAGCTTCTGGGGCCCTGCCTGACTAAATAGAAAATGAGCTATATACTGTTCAGCGTAGCAGCCCTAATAAGGGCTCTTAAGGACTGTCTTGTCTTCTGGTAGCTGGTATATATGGTGGTAAAAGGTATATTCTGAGCTTCTGGGGCCCTGCCTGACTAAATAGAAAATGAGCTATATACTGTTCAGCGTAGCAGCCCTAATAAGGGCTCTTAAGGACTGTCTTGTCTTCTGGTAGCTGGTATATATGGTGGTAAAAGGTATATTCTGAGCTTCTGGGGCCCTGCCTGACTAAATAGAAAATGAGCTATATACTGTTCAGCGTAGCAGCCCTAATAAGGGCTCTTAAGGACTGTCTTGTCTTCTGGTAGCTGGTATATATGGTGGTAAAAGGTATATTCTGAGCTTCTGGGGCCCTGCCTGACTAAATAGAAAATGAGCTATATACTGTTCAGCGTAGCAGCCCTAATAAGGGCTCTTAAGGACTGTCTTGTCTTCTGGTAGCTGGTATATATGGTGGTAAAAGGTATATTCTGAGCTTCTGGGGCCCTGCCTGACTAAATAGAAAATGAGCTATATACTGTTCAGCGTAGCAGCCCTAATAAGGGCTCTTAAGGACTGTCTTGTCTTCTGGTAGCTGGTATATATGGTGGTAAAAGGTATATTCTGAGCTTCTGGGGCCCTGCCTGACTAAATAGAAAATGAGCTATATACTGTTCAACATAGCAGCACTAATAAGGGATTAAGGACTGTCTTGTCTTCTGGTAGCTGGTATATATGGTGGTAAAAGGTATATTCTGAGCTTCTGGGGCCCTGCCTGACTAAATAGAAAATGAGCTATATACTGTTCAGCGTAGCAGCCCTAATAAGGGCTATTAAGGACTGTCTTGTCTTCTGGTAGCTGGTATATATGGTGGTAAAAGGTATATTCTGAGCTTCTGGGGCCCTGCCTGACTAAATAGAAAATGAGCAATATACTGTTCAGCGTAGCAGCCCTAATTAGGGCTCTTAAGGACTGTCTTGTCTTCTGGTAGCTGGTATATATGGTGGTAAAAGGTATATTCTGAGCTTCTGGGGCCCTGCCTGACTAAATAGAAAATGAGCTATATACTGTTCAACATAGCAGCACTAATAAGGGATTAAGGACTGTCTTGTCTTCTGGTAGCTGGTATATATGGTGGTAAAAGGTATATTCTGAGCTTCTGGGGCCCTGCCTGACTAAATAGAAAATGAGCTATATACTGTTCAACATAGCAGCACTAATAAGGGATTAAGGACTGTCTTGTCTTCTGGTAGCTGGTATATATGGTGGTAAAAGGTATATTCTGAGCTTCTGGGGCCCTGCCTGACTAAATAGAAAATGAGCTATATACTGTTCAGCGTAGCAGCCCTAATAAGGGCTCTTAAGGACTGTCTTGTCTTCTGGTAGCTGGTATATATGGTGGTAAAAGGTATATTCTGAGCTTCTGGGGCCCTGCCTGACTAAATAGAAAATGAGCTATATACTGTTCAGCGTAGCAGCCCTAATAAGGGCTATTAAGGACTGTCTTGTCTTCTGGTAGCTGGTATATATGGTGGTAAAAGGTATATTCTGAGCTTCTGGGGCCCTGCCTGACTAAATAGAAAATGAGCTATATACTGTTCAGCGTAGCAGCCCTAATAAGGGCTATTAAGGACTGTCTTGTCTTCTGGTAGCTGGTATATATGGTGGTAAAAGGTATATTCTGAGCTTCTGGGGCCCTGCCTGACTAAATAGAAAATGAGCTATATACTGTTCAGCGTAGCAGCCCTAATAAGGGCTCTTAAGGACTGTCTTGTCTTCTGGTAGCTGGTATAGATGGTGGTAAAAGCGATATTCCGAGCTTCTGGGGCCCTGCCAGCGACAGCCTGTCTTTCCCTGCTGTGAGCGTCTGTCCCTCACTAAGTTCAAGCTGCTAATGCTGACGAAGAGGAAGTGCTGAGTTTTGTATATTCGAGGTCACATGGTTTTTCCAGCCAATGCGTGTAGACGCCGTTTTCGCGATGCCAGCGTCCTCCCAGGACCTGTCCCACCCCCCCTGCATGGTGATTGGTGTAAAAAACGCGCCAGGGAAGGTGGGAGGGGAAACGAATTGTGAGTGCGCCATCGCCGCTGTACTCGATCGAAATCGAGTATGACGAACAGCGTAGTATTCGATCGAATACCGGCTCGGTCGAATACTACTCGCTCATCACTACTAGTAATACATTCGATGCTACATGATGCTATTAGAGGCGCTTGCCAGATTGTCTTTCATATATATGTTTTTGACATACTGTGTCCGGGGTTCACCTGACGCTACATGGTACTAAGTGGTGTTGGCGTTTCTTAAATATCCCCCTAAGTCTGTGCACTGATCTGATAGATGAGCCAGGTGTGAAAGGGCCTAAGTGTGGCCCAGGGTGTTTTCATACTGTTAATACTGTTTGAGATTATACAAGTTAAAAAGCATAGGCAGCATATATGAAATAGTTTTCATTAGCACTAGGTAATATAACTGATATGCTCATCACCTTTAATTGTCTTTTAATTTAGAAAATGCCACCACATGTCACTGCTTTTCATTCACAGGCTGTCTAAGCCATGACTCGCTTTTGAGTGTTAAACATCAAAGGGTGAACAGTGAATTTATATTCACTTCCTATCAAGGAACCTGGTGCCGGGCTCATTTGTATGATGAATGGTGCCTAGCGCTTATTAGTGCTGCAAGCCTGATTCGCTTTCATTGCTAAAAAATGCCTGACCAGTCCTTAGAGTATTGTAGTAAGGATGTTGAACCATCTTTTCAAAGTAAGTCAAGCTTAGCATATAATCTGCACTAGATTTTCAAGGCCTTGGAGCATAAATGACGAATGTTAACCAAGATGCACAGGTTATTCTGTGGCTTCAAGGAAAAGCTTTGTCATGCTTTGATGTTAAACTTTTGATGTGAAGTGATTTCCCTTCTGTCTTGAGTAAATGCCATCTGAACAATTCTGACATTATTAAATTATATGGAATGTGTTACAGAAGTACAAGGCAGAACCACCTTGCCAAACAGAACCAAGCAGAAATTATACCTCTGGGTGGCAATTTGATTATTCTTTATAAGGTTTATTTGTTTGGACACAAAAACATTCAAAAAACATTAGTAATCAGTCAGGGGCATACATAGCCCTGATAGGACCCCATAGCAGGACCCCTACCACAGAGCCACATCATCAGCTCGCCCCCACAAACTCTACCCCCTGTGGACACTCACCTGCCCGGCCCAACGGAGGCAGCTTGCGACAAAGATGCAAGGTATGTGTGCATGGCAAAGACACGGCCAGATAAGCCACACCCGAGTGCTGCATCGGCAGAGAAGCTGGACAGAAAGCAGGCGGCATGGCTAAAAAAGTATTGCTAAGGGCAGAGTACTGCAGAGGCAATATAGGCAGAATGCCCCAGGCCCCCTGTTCCACGGGCCCGGTGGCACATGCCTGCACTGAACCAATGGTATGTACGCCCCTTTAATCAGTTGACTCAGCAAAGACAAGGTAGACTGAAACTATTCCCATGTAGGTAGGACCACGACCTCTCAAATGACAGCATTTGCATATTATTCTTTTAGAAGCACACACTAACATCACTCAAAAGAAAGATGGGTAAGGCCATACAGACTGATATTTGACACCAATAAAGCACATTAAAGCATATCCTTTCTGAACATGAAAGCCACATCCAGAATTCAGGCTCCTTTCAGACTGGGTGGTTTTACTGCAGTTTCAGGGGGATTGTGATAACCCTGCAATTGCCTGTGAGACTCATGTGCCCATAGAAACTTCACATTTGCATTTGCCGATGAAGCGAATCCACTCAATTGAGTGGCAATGACAATAACAAACACTTGCAATAAAATGACACAAAAAGTATTTGAAAGCATCAAACATGACAACTTAATGTACATATTGTTCCCCTTTCCCCAAAGAGGTGAATGGCAGAACAGAAAACCGAGACATTGCAGAGAGGCTGGCAAACTGAGTCTGGAAATTGAGACAGGTAAGGCAGCACATTTTTTTAACTGCGGCAAGAAAAGCTGAATGGAGCATGTGCAGCCGGCAGGATCCCTGCTTACCCATGCATAAAGGTCTGGTGTGGGTATGCATCTATGGTAAAGGTACAGTGGGGATGAGGTGTGGGACTGCTGGTGAGGCGAGTTACATAGTTAATACGGTTGAAATAAGACATATGTCCATCAAGTTCAACCAAGGGTGTTGGGGTAGGGAAGTTATATTTTATTTTATATTTATTTTTTTACTGATAACCGCTAATAGTATCTGTTAATGGCTATTCCATAGATTTTTAGTTCTTATGGTAAAAGACAATTGTCGCCTCCGTAAACTACATTTCTTTTTTTCCAGTCGAAGGGAGTGCCCCTTGTCTTTAGAGAGGATTTTACCTGAAATAGTGTTTCCCCATATTTTTTGTATTGGCCATTTATATATTTATACAAGTTAATCATGTCCCCCCTCAGTCGTCTTTTCTCAAGACCAAACAGACTTAAATCCTGTAATCTTTCCTCATAACTAAGATCCTTTATTCCCTTTATTAGTTTGGTGGCTCTCCTCTGCACCCTTTCCATAGTCAGAGCGTCCTTTCTATGAATGGGTGCCCAGAACTGGACGGCATATTCCAGGTGAGGGCGCACCAGTGCCTTGTAAAGAGGCAAAATTACATCCCTATCCTATGATTCCATGCCTCTTTTAATGCATGATAATATATTGGTGGCCTTGGAAGCAGCTGCTTGGCATTGCATACTGTTATTTAGCCTGTGATCTACCAGTACCCCCAGATCCTTCTCAACGAGTGCACCGGGTGTTTCCTGGGAATGCACACAGTGGGGAATCCCAATTCAGGGAGGCAGCTGTTCTTCTTTAGTTGGTTAAAGAGGACATCTATAGCACTATACAAAAAGCATCCCCTGGTGACACAGTAGACATGGCCAGCTCCCTGCTTCAGTCACTGCGATGGAGGGCCATGCCAGACACCCCCTTGGAAAACCCTCTCTGTAGAAGGTGACTAGAACATGCCAGGACAGTGGAGGAACCATTCTCAAAAACCATTATTTTTCTGGGCACCAAGCTGAAAGGAAGCAGCTCCAGGGTGGTGCAAGTGTGTTTTTTTTTTTGCTTGGACAGTCTGGAGGATAACCAGACCTCACGTCATTTTTGACTGGAGGTCCAGTTTAACATCTATAGTGCATATTTAAAAATAAATTGTATTACTCATGAATATTAGCATTGATTCAAGAGGACAACAAGACTCCCTGACTCTCACAGCATCTAAAAATAGTAAGGTCCTAAATCTAAGGCTCCAAAGAACCATGTCCAGAATGCTTTTTCAAGTGACCTTCAAATACGATGGAGTGTTTGCTTCTTTAGCACAGTGAGTGAATTGTGACGCGAATGGAAAACAGGAGAAGATTAGCTGTCATCTCCTTTTACATACAACTCTGTCAACAACTTATTTGCTCATTCTTTCTGGCCTGATTACTTGAATCTGTCGCAGGCATTGCCAAAAAAGGGTGCCCTCCTATAATATGGTATTAACCCATGTTTAACTCATCTCATCCCCTGTCTCGCCCTGAGTAATGACAAGTATTTATCAGTCACTTACTGGAGCCGAAAGATTGCTGAGCACGTTACAGATTGTGTCAGCCACGCTCTGGGAGTTACTGCTGATACTGCTCGAGGTTCTTTCGCAAGCAAATTTCTTAGGTGTCCATTGAGTCCTAGCCTGTCAGCTTGAATACTTGTGCTGATAGAAAATAGCAACAAATAACTTTTGTTAACATTGTTTTGATGGTTGATGAAGCCTTGGAAAATGCTTGAACCTCAAAGCAAAGTTCCTACATAGTATTATGTAACAAATACAAATCACTTTGGTTGCTCCAGCTGGTGCCATCTAGAACAGGGCTAAAATTTGTGTACAATTTATATCCCAACACATTTACCAAAATATAACAAAGTTAGAGGAACTACAGTAGGTGTCTAATTACATCAATATGAAACCAACAATTGCTAGCTACACACCATCACACCCCAGTTTAACATAACATTGTAAAATTTGCCGTTACATCTAAAAATCTTATGTGCAAATACCTTATTTATTCTAAGCAAAGACACTTTCTCCGTTTTAATTTATGGATCAGGGCTGAGTTGGGAAGGATGTGACATGGTTTAGCTTTATGAGCAAGGAACAAAGGACAGAGTGTCTCTTAGTCCATTTTTGACTGGCCCTGAAGGATTGAAATCGGAAGAGGGAAAAATGTATAGTTGTGGCCTCACCCCTGCTCTACAGGAAATTGAGGAGGAGAACATGGAACAGGAATCAGGTGAGCTGCTTACTGCCTTTTTATTCTCATTGGATTTACAGTTCCTTTATCTTGAACAAATATTCATCATACTATTGACATACAAGCTAGGGAACGTTATCAAAGGCTAAAATATTATAAAAGATAAGGCTAGATTTAACCTATATATACCAGATTGTAAGGCACCCTCCTCGCAGGTGATGTACCCCTGAAAATCACTGAGTACCCCTTCAACTTTCATAGTAGGGTCCTTCCCTGCCTAAGTACTATGTATTTTGTAAAGAATTGGTGTTCAAGGGGACATGCCCATTGACAGTGCCCCCCTGCTCAGTAAAGGCCACAAAAAGGAGAAGTCTTACCTTTTAAATAGCTCAGTTGGCCAAATTAGTTAAATCACAGAATAGGTGTTGTTAAGGTTTGAGGACACAAAGCATGTCCCCTGAGGCCACCAGGGTCAAATGACAGCCATGGGTGCAAAACTGACACTGTGATGGCACAGGAAGGGACTTGGCAAGTCGGGGTCAGCAACAAAGAGGCATCAAAATATAGGGAGCAGGCTGAAGTTGAATCTGCAGACAGGCCAAGGGTCAGAGGTCAAGCAGGCAGCGATACTGAGGTCTCCAAGAGGTTAAATAGGCTTGTGGTCAAATGAGAGGCAGAGACTGGCTCAGGCAACTAACAGGATACGACTAAAGATGTGGCCGGCCCTGTTGTCCAGGCCCTGTTGTGCACATGGCTTGCTGTAAAACTGGATGTTTTAGGGAAGAGTGCAGGCTACCTCTACCGAAGCTGGAGTTTGGGAAATCTCCATCTGACACCACAACATAAATACAATGATCAATCTTTCCTCTTCACCTGAAGCTAACAGGGATGGTTGGTTAGAGAAAGATAAGTAACAGGTCAGACAAACAGGACCAAAGAAGCACATCCTAAACAATTAAACCTGATCATAGATGGTGTGGACTGTGGAAGAAGCAGCTTTATGTGCAATCAGGTGGCAGCAAGTATTACATTTTGCCACTTTTACTGGCTCAGAGAGTAAGGGTCTCTTTACTGCCTCCAGGGGCACGTACTTAAAGCATCTCAAAACCCTTGCGGCATGGCCCTGAAATCTAAAAGACTCCAAGACTGGCCAGTAGGATTCCTCCAGGGCACCCTAAATTGGAATGCCCTGCTTTGTGAAACCCACTGTGCGTGCTCCCAGCCATTAAGGGGGCCAGAGCCTGAGCAGGGAATGCGGCCAGCCAGTTGGCGTAGGTCACCTGGCACTCTTGAGATCAGACAATCTGCAATCTCAAAAGTGCTGGATGAGCATGATGGTGGGAGAACCTGTTCTATTTCAAAACCGTGCCACTGTTGAGCTGGCAGCATCTCCCGAGGTGCTTTAAGATTGACCGATGAATGCACATCCCTGTGACAGGGGCAGTGCAGCACCACTGAAGAACATTATTTACTACAGGGAAGCTTCCCCTGCTCCTGTGCACATGTACAACAGCAGTGCTGGGAAAACCACATGGAAGTATCATAGTTTGGTTGAGCGATGATGATGGAGCAAGATTGGTCATTCTGGAGGTAAGTAAGCACATGTGGAATCACTGGCGATTGGTTTGGGGTGTTTTAGGCACATGACCATGAGTCAACCCTATAGAGAAGTATAACTATAATTTTTGTTGCACCTCTGTGGACTTACATGACCTTCTACGTACAGAACGCAGTCATAAAAAGTTTTACCTACCATTGTATTGTTTATCTTGTATTCACCTTGCTTTGAAGGAATAACAAGAACGATGAAAAAAATTGAGGCAATAATTTATAGGCCGTCAGATTCACTTGGATAAAAGTGGGACAATATTACTTGTTCTTTGAAAAACAAACAATAAAGAAGGCTGCATAACAAAGTCACATGTACCAACAAGTATCTTCAGGCAATACGCTTTATGGGGTGGCAAAAGACTCATAAATCACTTGAATAGAGTTCATGGAAGTCATAATCTTTATAATGTGCACCCGTGAAAGCAATGGCTGGGTTTTCAAAGCCCTGAATGTTCTCTCCTTGACTTTCGTTGATTATTTACTGTTGCTTATTATAGTGAGAGCTGCTATTCATACAGTACATTCCCCCAATGGAAGTGGGAAATCACAAAGGTGCCTGGTCAGACAGAATGCAAACATTTAGTTAGTTTTCTGTTTTGTTAAAGTTATTGGTGCTGGAGCACACATGATTTTTCAGTGGTTACTTATAAAAAATAAAAAAATAGCGGTCCTCCACATTTAAAAATATATATCTTCTTTTTTTCTGCTATATAGCTGGATCTTTGGCAGGGGCAGACTAGCCATTATGACGATCAATGAAAATTTGCCAGTGGGATGTCTAGCTATAAGGAGAAGTAGGAGAATTCCCTGTAGGCCGCACAGCTATGGGGCCAACTGGGCTGGGTCTAGCCCCCGATAAGCAGCCAGAATTCACTCAGTCCTGCTACTGCTGCTTCTCACACACCATCAATCTCCTGCTTTCTAAGCCTCTTACTAGCACCCCATACTCTGCCCCACTGTAGCCCCCCAACCAAAATTCTCCAGCCCATGTTCTGATATTTCAATTTTATAGACTCAGCATTATGGCTGTGGGACCATACCCACCCCTGCCACATAACCCCTTCCCACACACACAATATTACACTTCAGTTCATCACTTAAAGAGGGGCCATATCCACCCAGCAGGCCAGGGGGTCCTAGAAGCATCCAAAATTAGCATGCCCCGTAGGGAAGGGTTAAGTACAAACTAGAGTAGTGGACCCAGCACAGACAATAGAAGGGCTGTGGGCCCAGCACAGGCAACAACATAATCCAAGACATGAGCAATGAAGGGCTGCAGGACCAGCAAGGACAAGAAGGGCATGAGCCCAAATTTAATATTCAAGAAGGCTCTATGACCAATTACAAGATACAGATGTGGGCCCCACAAGAACAAGGAGGTTTAGCAGAGGGTTGGAGAGCATGGCTAGGCTAAAGGAAGACAATGCATTTGTCAGGGAAATGGGTGTCACGTGATCACACTAACATCCCAGTACCCTTTACCATTCTGGGCTGGGGATAGTGTAGTCACCCATCTGGACCAGCAGAAAACAGTTCCCTGCATTTAGCGGCCTGTGGCTGCGCTTGGTGGCTTATGTGCAGTGAGCGGCTGCCGACTGACAGCCCTGCACCCACCCATCACTATAGCATTGGTGATGCCAGCTTTGCTGCGCTAGATTCTATGTCCTGCCCTGTGGTAGCTTTGGCTGCAGGTTTGCAAAACCAAAAAAGGCTTGCCCACTGCCGCCGATAGCTTTGTTGCTGGCCCCACAGCCCATCAGACAAAAGACTGAAAAGCCTCCTGGGCCAGATCAGAACCCAGAGGTTGGTGGAGGCCCTGGGGGCACGCGCCTACTTGTGCCCCCTCATTATCCGGCCCTGCAGATAGCACAGTGGCTAGTGCAGTGGACTCTTAGTGATGACAGACAGAGGATCGCTAGTTCAAGCTAACCTGGTGGGTTGGCATGTCAACTCACATGGGTTAAAAGGAATTTTATTCTACCTCTCTATTTAATCTCATATGCCTTATAAGGTAGTTGTAAAGATATCTGGAGGTGTGGTATTGCTATATGTTGGATAATCACAACAGAAGAAGAGACACTATGACAGCCATTAGCCTTTCTATTGCCAATCACATAATATTTACGTGGCTGCCCCGAATGTTGAACGCCAGCCACATAAATTTTAATTGCCTGGCTTTCATCCCTGTTAGTGGCCAAAAAAAACCCTCAATCGATCCAGCCGGATCTGCTCTTCACCCGGGGGGCCTCCGATCCCCCCTGGCTCCTCAGACTTCAGGAGAGGGCCTGGAATAGCCCCCCTGCTTCAACCACTGCCAGAATTTAATGTGAAATAAATTAATTAATGACATTAACTCACCTCCGTGTGCGATACCCTCCTGGCGGGTCTCCTTTTCACAGGAGGGTCCTCTGATCCCCCAGGCTCCTCCAGTTTCAGGAGAGAGCCTGACAGGCCCCCCACTTCTGCCATCACCACCATCTTCAGCACTAGCCCTGCCCCTTTGACATCATCCTGGTGATGTAATCTCTCTCCCAGCCTGACAGTTGTCAGGTGTGGAGCTCACTGGAGAGAGGGGTGGAGGAGCATGGGGTCCCCTGCCCCCCCTCCAGTGATCACCACATTTGTCATCAAGATTGACGAGATGCAAAGGAGCTCATGATTGGAGGTGAGTAAAGAAAAAAAAAAAATTTCTGCGTGTGTGTGTGTGTGTCCTTTTTTACAGTTAACCCTTTGTGAACTGGTAAGGGAACCATGAGATCCATCAACCCCCAGCCCCCCATTACCTGCCATCCCAAAGCCCAGGGAGGCAGAAGAGCCCGGACCATTTTGGCTTTGCAGACTCATAGACAGCAGGGTGGGGGGGCAACAAGGTTTGCCCTTGTGCCTGTTCTACAAGCCCTGCATAGCTGGTCCCCGGGCTGGTTAGGCTGGGTAGGGGGGGCCCAAGTTTTTTATCTTTAAGGTTTTTAACCATTACAAATATATAAAAATGAGGTCTCCCTGGGAGGACATTATTTTATTGACCCTTTGTAACCTGTCACCCAGCAGGTATAAAAGGCTTCAAACAGCAGCAGGAGAGCAAAAGCGAAAGTGATCCACATGGAACACAATGCTCCTGGATGGATGAGATTAAAATATAAAAAAAAATTAATAAAATATTTTTTCTGTGTGTTTTTTTTTTTTTTTTTACATTTAACCCTTTTTGAACTGATAAGGGAACTAAGAGACCCCTATACCAGTTCACAAGGCTTAGGAAGCTGGCAAGTCACTGCAGCTAGACTTTCCATTAACCCCCCTGGCCCCCCAATTACCTGCCTCCCCAAATCCCAGGAGGAAGAAGAGCTTGAGGCCATTTAGGCTGTGTGGGCTTGTAGCCTGCAGGGTGGGGGGCCACCAAGGCTGGCCCCTGAGCTCTGTTCTGTGCAACCAAATAATTAATCAAGGGATTACTTCCAGAAAGATGAGCCCACTACAACAAGCTGTGTATGCCTAGAATGCTTAACATGTGTACTTTTATGGAATATATGGTTTGTGCTCCCATTCCAGATGTAACGGGCTGCTTGGTTGAAAAATTGCAAGGTGCACACTTTGTCTGCAGAGCTGAAATGTTCAAGTAAAATTACCGTTACTTGCATGCTTTACTTTGGGATGTTTGGAAACTCCAATACATGTTGGGTACTGTTCTGTTCAGGGGACCTTGCTTTTTCAGATTTAACTTGTTTTTTTTGTTTGCATTTTTTAAAGAAAAATGTTGATTCTGCTTTTTTATTCTATTTTTAGGGAAGCCCTATACAATCAAATAATTAATTGAGGGATTACTTCCAGAAAGCTGTGCCCACATCAACAAGCCTGGTACGCCTAGAAAGCTTGAGGTGTGTACTTCCAGAGAATATATAGTTTGTGTGGTATTTCAAATGTAAAGCATTGTCTTTCTTAAAAAACTGCAAGGTGTACCTAGCAGTTGTATTTTATCTAAAAATCTCCTAAAGTGCTGTTTCAGTTTGGGGGAGTTTTGTGGGCAGGAAAGGTCTACCAATACATATGTGGTACCGTTGTAACTGGAAGAAATGGGGCTTTTACATGCAATATGATTTTATTGAAAAACTTAGATTTTTTATTACAAAAACATCTACAAATTGTAAAATTATTTATTTATTTTTTGCACGTATTTCACCCAAAAATATTGAGAATACACTAAAGCAAGGCTAAACAAGACATTTCATGTTAAAGCCCAGACTGAAAATATATAATTTTCCTGGGAATCCCTGGAAATCCCTTCAAAAATCACAGTTGAACATGTACAGCACAAAATATTGAAAAATGGTCTGGCAACAGAGGGTGACAAAATCTCCAGGTAGGCTGGCAGTTAAAGGTAGCAGCAGTACAGCCCAGCTGTCTTCTCTATCTACATAATCTAATATCTAACTATTTCAGAAGAGAAAACATTTTGTACTCTTCTAAACTTTTTTTTTCCTAAAGAGGGAGTAAACAGTAGTGTATGGTTTCATATAAATTTGCTCAACTTCATGGAGCTGGCTTTCACTGAATTCAAATCCACTAAGACACAAAGAGCATAGCTGTGCAAGCCTTATTAGGTTACCAAGAGCCTGCTGCTCTGGAATTCCCATGTTTTCCTTCAGCACCCCTAACATACCCTTCTGTCTTCTCTTACAATGTAGCCGTTATTGAGATGACATGTTTCTGAGACTTAGATCCAAAGCCTAATTTTGATTAGTAATTGTAATGTACATGATTGTAGTGTACATGATTTATGGGCCTTCTTCTAAGTGATTTCCAAAATTAAAAATGTAATGGATTACATAATCCCTACCATAGGCCTTCAGTTCCATTAACCATCCCCTTCCGTACATACACCATGCTTGTAATCTCTGCCAGGAAGCAGACTGTTGAAAAAGCAATGTTTCCTTATGGTGACTGTGTATTACTCTAGTTGGCAATTAATCTATTGACCCAGAAGGACAATATCAAAACAAATTACCAAGACTATGTCATTTGATAAATGTCATCAAATGTCAGTGCACAATACGAGTCACACTGAAAAGATGGTGGCATCTGACAACAAAAACAAAGCCCAAAAGGTCAATTAAAACTTGTAAAAGTTTAAAACTTGATTAAAATTGCACAGGAACTGTCAAGAAGATCTTCTACGGCTCATTGGTTAATAAAGGCAATTAACATCACAAGTAGATCGTGCAATGTTTCTTTGAAAGCTGTTCATACAGTTTTGTTCTACCTAAACATGCACAATTCTAGCTAAGATGTATTATTCTAGATTAACTTATATATCAGCATTCTGCAACCGAATATATGTACTGATACAACATATACAAACACAAGTTAGTGACACCTACTTCAGAATGTAGATACCCTCTAGCTAAATACTAAGTGTAAAAGAAAAATCCCCCTTGATCCGGTGAAGGCAATAAGGCATTTACAAATGTTTTACTACAGTTCATGGGGATATTATTTCACTCTTAAAAAGAATTGAAAATCTAAGCTCACTTTAGGAGTGACTCTTCACTTTTGGATACTTGTGCAACACGATACCTGGTTGTTGTGACTAGAACCGGAATTTGCTCCGAATTTCAGGAAATATTCGATTCGGCACAAACCCGAATATTTTGTGGTTCGTGCCGATCGAATTTTTCCTGAAATTAAAAAAAAAAAATGCCGGCATGGTGGGAGCGGGCCGGCCGGCTCCGCTGTCAGCGGAACCGGCCGGCCCGCTCCCACCATGCCGGCATTTAAAAAAAAAGCAAACACCCTCTGATGACGCGCCCTCAGATGACAGCTGAGAGCGGCGCCGGCCTCCACGCTCCGGACCTGCAGGTAAGTGTTTGCTTTTTTTTTAAATGCCGGCATGGTGGGAGTGGGCCGGCCGGTTCCGCTGATAGCAGAGCCGGCCGGCCCGCTCCCACCATGCCGGCAAAAATGCTTTTTTTTTTTTGTTTTTTAAATGCCGGCATGGTGGGAGCGGGCCGGCCGGCTTTACCGGCCCGCCGGCCCGCTCCCACCATGCCAGCATTTTTGATGGGGAACTTCGTAAAAGTTCGATTCGGCCGAACCCGAATTTCTTTGTGAAATTCGGCGAATCGGCCGAATCGAACTTTTCATAAGTTCGCTCATCTCTAGTTGTGACCAGTTCTAAAGGTGAGAATGTTTCTGATGGATGTTAACGTGAGCAACACCAATGTTTTTTTTTCTTGAATATCCCAGAGGGAGCTGTTATTAACAAATCTGTAAAACATGCACATTTTTATCTCAATGGCAAAAAGTCTGCCCCTTATCTCTAGAACTACTCCATCACACACCCCAGGATTTTTTTTTACACTTTCTTGGATGGTGAGAAAGCATCTCCAAAGTGTGCAAAGACATTTGGGATTTTTACTTCTTTTACATAACAAAATATGCTCTAAAATAATTTTGAAGAAATATTAACACAAATGTAAGAAAATAAAAAATATATATTGTCACAATCCTGTTTGCACAGCACTAAAATAAAGAGAACATTCTAGACATTCTAACAGCCTATATCTAATGCAGTTGTACTGGCAAATGCAAGAAAAAAACAAGAGCAATGTGACATTTTAAGAAAATACATTTCCAAATCATGATGACCTGGACTGCCAAACTCAGCCGGTCCTAGGATGTCACTCCGCTCTTATAGGCAGTCAGTCCCCCCCACTCTGCGCCTCCTCTCTATTGACCTGAATGTTACTAACGGGGAAATTCAGTGCCAATGGAGAACAGGGTTAGATGGTGGGGGTGCCCTATAAGGATTAGGAAAAGAGGCATCAAAAGTCATTTTTGACTTTTGGTCCTCTTAAAATGAATGAATGTGTTCCAATAATAATGACAATTCTTTTTTTTTTGCAGAGGTGCTACAATTTTGAAAAGCAAACCCACTGCCTGCAGGCAGCTCTGTTATCTAAAAATAAATGCCTTTTTAATAAAGGTTGTAAATAGGATCAACATTTATAATAATAACATTGCTTCAATAGTAATAGTAATTAACCTAACCTTTGCAGTACCTAGTTCTAGTAGTATATGCCTGGACACCTGCCAGTAACAGCCTGTACAGTAATAATAATGCTGCTAATAGCTACATGGTGCTTTTTCACTTGGGGTTTGAAGTGTTTTCAAGTTTTCTAGCAATTACAAGGCCATCGTGACAACATGATAAAATAACAGTAATTGCAGCTAAAAGCCTAGCTGAGCAGTAAGGCTGAAGCTGCTTTCAGGTCTGTCTAGAGAGTTTAGTACAGAATTTTGAACATCCGTAAAATCAATATGTAGGCGCTTTTTGTAAACATTGTAATGCATAAATATTTTAAGCATACATAATTAAAACAAATGCTAATAAATAAATAAATAAAAGGTATAGATTGTGTTGTTTGTGAATTTGTTAAAGATACTGTGCCTTTAAAAAGCATTTAAATTCCCAAATAAATAGCTGAAAGTCTGGTGTGCATATGTTTTAGTCCCCCAGTTAATAATTTGTAGGACCACCTTTAGCTGCAACAGGAGTCCTTGCCCTGGAATCTAAAAAACATAATTGCCAGCTGCTGGCCTTTCCCTGGGGCATCTCTGGGCTGAGGCAGGCTTCCGCACCCAGCAATTCAGATAGGCTAGGGTGGGAGCATGCCCCAATCTAAAGGTAACTACAGCTCCCAATTGCTGTGCTCTGCGTCTAAACAGAGCCGTATTGGTAATCATTAATATGCACGGTGCTGATATGACGGTAGCCTACACATGCACAGTTGGATTGGCCTACGCATGCAATATTGGATTGGCAGTGAGGTCAGATTTACTGGGACTCTGGAAGTTTTAGCAAAGCGGGGAATCCCAAATCAGGTTGCCTCTCTCTCTCTATATATATATTAGAAAAGAATAGACATAGAGGAATGTATTAGTGCTATAAATGATCAATAAGATAGTTGAAATCAAACTCAATATTGAGCCCATATGGCAGTTCATGTTGTTGTTATGAATATTGGGCACTATTATTAATTAATAATATTGGACACTAGGTTGGATATAGCAGGTGAACACATAAACTTCCTTTCTGAGTATAGAATCCCTTTAAGGGTAAGTCCTGCCCGCATATTGAAAGCCACACAGGAATGTCAGTTAAAATATGACTAATAATAATTGGAATTGCATAAATAAATGTATTGCTGTTAAACTGATGTCCTGTGGTGTTCAATTAAATTGTTCACACAGTTTTTGTTTTATCTTTGGTAATTATACAAGCCTGACACTTCCTACATTTAAAGAATCCTTTAAGGTCAGTAATAGTTTGTTCATTTTTAATCGGATGGTCTTCAAATCTTTTAGTAAATGATCTTTCAAACTGCTTTTCTGAATATTATCTAGGTCCTATCTGGTAGTTGAGGACCCAATACCCAATCATCCTTCAAAATATAACAATATCTCTTCAATATGTGTGAAGCCTCCCGTGGAGCGCAAAGAAAAGGACTTGGTTATAGGATGCCCTTGGTAATTTCATTTAGGAGAGTTTATGAGGCCCCTGACCAGTTGAAGAAAGAATTATCCCGAAAATATTGAAAGAAACTGCACCATTTTAGTCAGCAATAACAGGACTGTTATTTTCCACCAAGATTGTTTGGTCTAAGGATAAGTGAACTCTTCTCAGTTATCACTATTTGCAGCATAGTTACAAATTTAGAGCATCATCTACCTGAGGTTTATTATATAGAGTTCATCTTACATTATAAACAGATTGTGTAAGTATTGATAGATTGTTTGAATTACACAGAGCATACAGTGTGTTTTAAAGTTATCCAAATAGCCATATATGTTAAAGTAACCTAGTAACCTAGGCACAAGTTTAACCTTTGTTGTTGAGAAATTCTTCCTCCCCCCTCTATTATTCAAAAGCAGAAATTCCACTAGATTCTTCTACAGTCAACCACCAACTATTGTATTCAATACTTTGCCTAATATTCAACTAGTAAATTCTAAGTTGGTTCTTATTTATCTGGTGTGGTGTGTTTGATTCCTTTATTCATTCTACCCCACAAACAGTTATTGCTCCTCGCCTTCTTACCACCTGTTATAACTGTAATATATGCCAACATATGTTACTGCCACTTTTGTGGACTTTTCACACCTCAAATCAGTCATGCCAGATGGCACGAGACTCCCATCTTACCTGCCACCCGCACCACTTATCTTGCACCTACAGCACTAGTATGAGCCTCGGTCTGGAGCACTACCATTGACATCAGTAGGCACCTCCATCAGATTTGTTGATAGAGGTACTTTAGGCTAGTTAGGCTTGTCACATTAAGGATTGTTTTATCAACACAGATCTTGTTCACTATAGTCAAGAGATGATTTTGAGTAAAGGTGATAGACACCTAATTCTAGCTAGGTAAGCTACCACTAAGTACTAGGTGACATAGGCACCTGTTTGGAGGATGGATGACCGACCACCTGGTTTGTTCAAAGCTGTTAAACAGTTACTCAGTATTATACAGGAAGGCCCAATGAATTTCCATGCAATGTTTGGTTCTGGGTGATCAAAAGTCATTAAATCAGCCACATCTGTCCTGCAACTCAAGAAGAGGAAATAAATATTAATTACATTACAAAATGTACAAAAATGGATCTACAGATTAAAATCAGATACATTTTCAGGCCTCAATGAACAGGTCAGTTTTGTTCAATTTCTAAACCAAAACTAGAAGCGAGGTCCATCATAGTTAGATGAGTGATATCATTGTATTGTGTATGATGTTTATAGCCTTTTGCTTTTTTATTCTCTCTCTATAATATGTTACACATTTTTGATTGAATATTAAGAGTAGTTCTGTTTCTTAATATATTTTAGATATTATCTTAAATATAAACAATATACCCCCTCCCCAGGGAAACCCTATTTAAGAAGGGTTAAACATATTGTGGAATTAAGAGACAATATTAGACAAAGTTAAGATTATTCTGTCTTACCAACTTATATTATTGTATGGTAGCATCAGAGCTACACTGTATAAAAGTTTGTTCAAGAAAGAATTGTTTTACTGGTGTAGACAATTCATACATATATACATAAAAAAGGAACATCGTTTTTAAAGGGTGTTGGAGGCCAAATTGGGGGGGGGGGGTGTATATATATATATATATATATATATATATATATATATATATACATAAATACATAAGTAAATAAATACATCCATTAAAATATTAATGAGGTGGTGGAGGTGCACATGGCGGTTAAAAAGCAAGAGGCAGAGGAGATAGCAAACACTTTAACCACTCACTCAGTTGCTGGCACAGCCAAGTCCTATGGGATCCTTGCCTTCTCCATCTTAAGAAATGTAAAGGTATCCATGTTGCCTGTCGATAGACAGATCCTCCTGTTGGTGCTGAATACACGTTCTGATAGGACACTTGATGCAGGGCAGGCCAGCACATCCGAGGCATAGAGGGCAAGCTCTGGCCACGTGTCCAATTTAGAGACCCAGAAATTAAATGGGGAGAAGCCATCGCTCAGTATCAGGAGACACGTGGACAGGTAGTCATCTACCATGTGAGTCAAAGCCTGAAAATAGAATAAGGTGTTCCACATTGTGGCCATGCTCACTATCCCCTGTGAAGTGGTGCTGGTGCCCCTGCTGTGTTGGTGACTTGCTGCTCCTCCTCCTCGGCCACTGAGCCCTCAAATTCAGCTGGGAAATCCGCCAATAGTGCATCCACCAGAGTGTGTTTGTAATATTTCATTTTGTGATCCTGGTCCAGGGCTGGTATCAAGGAGGTGGCGTTGTCCTTACAGCGGGGATCCAACAGGGTGGTCACCCAGTAATCAGCACTGGTAACTGCGGGCAACTCTGCGATTGTTGTGCTGGCACTGGAGCTTGTAGTGGCTCATGTGAGCCAGGCTGCCCTGAGTCAAAGAGAAGCTGTCCTCAGTGTCAGGTGTCTCCTCTTCCTCCTGCTCCTCCCTCCAGCCACACGCCAGTGATGTCCGTGAGCTCTGATGGGCGCCACCCTGCTGTGAGAGAAAGTCCTCCTCTGAATCATCCAAAACTGTCCCCTTGCTGCACAGTGGTGTACCTGGCTGCTGTTGGACCAGCAACCCATCCTGAGAGCCATGTTTGCATTCCCCCTGATGCCTGGAAAAATGGGACTACCTCCTTCTCCACTTCCATCAAATCCTCCATCATGGCCTGAAGGGTTTTTTTTCCAGCAGGCAAAGGATGGGGATGGTAGGGCTGACAATGGCGTCATAATTGCTGACCATATTGGTGGTGTACCAGAAGCACTGCAGCACAGCACATTTGTCGCTTATGAAGACCCACTCATTGGTGGTGAAGTGCTGTTAGTCTGCACTTCTACTCACACGGGTATTTTGGGGCTGAAATGCCACTATTGGCTGGTGCTGCTCACACACCCTTTTCAGCATACACAATGTGGAATTCCACCTGGTGGGCAAGGCACATATAAGGCAGTGGGTGGGAAGTCCAAAGCTCCCCCACAGTGCAGTCAGGCAAGTGGTAGCAGGGTGGACACCAAACTGAGAACATGCACCAGGCAAGGGATATGTGTCAACCCGGTTTGGCCCAAGGCTGCTAGAAGGTTACGCCCATTGTCAACACCTTGTCAGACTTCAGGTGCAGCAGTAGCAGCCACTCATCTGTCTGTTCCTGGATGCTGATCCACAGCTCCTGGACAGTGTGGAGTCTTTCGCCCAGACAGAAGAGTTTTAGCACCGCATGCTGCCGTTTCCCCAGTATTGCTCAAATTGGTGGTGCAGGGGCTGCGCTGACTGCTTGAGTAGGAGAAGAAGGCAACAGGAGGCACCAACTGATTTCTAGCAATCCTGGGAGATCGCCTTAAAGGCCTGAACAATTGGTATTAAAGATTACTGACACACCAGTGGTTTGAGCAAGTGGTATCAAAGAGTACTGTCACACCAGGGGTGTAAGCAAGTGGTATTAAATAGTACTGACACACCAGTGGTATGGGAAAATGGTATTAAAGAGTAGTTTAGCAAGTGGTGATAAAGAGTGCTGACACACCAGTGGTTTGAGCAAGTGGTATTAAAGAGTAGTGGCACACCAGTGGTTTGAGCAAGCAAAATTATAGAGCACCGACACACCTGTGGTTTGAGCAAGTGGTAGTAAAACATACAGACACAACAGTGGTTTGAGCAGGTGCTGTTAAAGAGTACTGACACACCAGTGGTTTCAGAAAATGCTATTAAATAGTACCGACACACCAGGGGTTTGATCAAGTGCTATTAAAGAGTACTGACACACCAATGGTTCAAGCAAGTGCTATTAAAAAGTCCTATTCAAGAGTACTGCGTTAATACTGTATTAAAAAGTACAACCTATATAGCCTTCACGCCAGCTGCTTTCCCTGAATAAATGTCTTGAAAAGGAATAGTTTTTGTAAAAAAATAAATAAATAAATAAAGGCTCCTCTGTCCCTCTGCAGCAGCAGCCAGCACCTCACCCTATCTTCTGCAGAGCGCTTTAAACCTGCCAGGAGAAGGACCCTGAATTTTATACGGCGGGGTTACGTGTCCCATCTGGTATGGCCGTGCAGCCAATCAGCCTTCTTCAAGGTTTGAGCCGAATGCTGTAGTGCACGGATTTCAATTTGAAATCTGTGCTCGGGTCCGAGGAACTGAACTTGCAAATTTCGGTACAAACCCAAACTTTGCAGTTCGAGTTCATTCAACCCTAGCCCTAATGCATATCAGAACAGAATAATTCCTTATGCAGCCATTCTTGATTATGCTAGGAAGCTAAAAATTCTGCATTCATCCATTCCCCCCTCATGATATTACTAACTTCATACATTGAAAAAGATGTCTATCGTCTATAGAATCTGTGAACAAAAAGAAAATGGTACACCAAACTTTAAGAAGAAATTGTGTTTTGTGATAGTTTTAGAACAGAGGCTGCAAAACTTTAAGCCCATCTGAAATGGTGACCTTTATGTTAACAAAATGTGCCCCTTCACAGATCAGTAATTAATTTGCAGAACACTGATTCTGGCACAATAATTTACTAGCTGTTCTTTTTCGCTGACTTTAAAAAAAGCAGATGTTGTTTGTTGCGTTAAAAATGCTATTATTGCAATGTTACGTGACATTGTAAAAATATCTCTCTATTTTTTTATCAGGCTAGCCTTAAAATAGAAATGGACAAACTCTTGAGAAATGAAGAACTATATCCAACATAGTTCTGTACACTTTATACTTTAAACTACATATATGTGTTATCCTATAAAAGTTGGAACTACCCTCACAAAACATTCAAGAAATAGACAATAATATTGGTTTTCTTTTATGTGATTTGTCAAGCAACAAAATCACGATTATCCAAATAACTTTGGGAAACTGGAATAAACCTCAAATTATGGATTCATTTCTGTATTGTCTTTTATCTATATCACAACGCTGCATATTCTAAAAATTACCGAAAGACACACAAAAGAATGTTCATTATGAACAAGGCTTAAGATAGTAATGAAAAAAACTTTACACAAACAGTCCAAAAAAACTCCACATTGCAAGTCAAGTTGGCCTGTAGTGGGGAATGCCACAGGGCTGGCAAGTCTATCACCCACACAGACTTCTGTTCCAATCACCGTTGCGCCCCTCTGGTATTGCTGCCCGTTAGCTACTGAAGTCCAAAAGCATGTGTGTGAAGCCCCCCCACCTCGATCCTCCGGTGGCTGCTGCGGGACAACCTGGCCTGCTTGATGTTGCAGTCACAATAAGTTGAAACAATATATGTGCACAGCTCTGCAGACTTCATCCAAATCAAACATTTAAATTTGAAATTTCCCTTCATACCCCTATAAAAAAACCCAGGATTTTTGCCTCGGGGGGGGGGGGGTGTATCCCAATTTAGGATTGCCCTGCTGTGTGGCCTCTGGCCTCCTGCTTTATACTGCTTTATAGCAGCTATAGCAGTATAAAGCAGGAGGCCAGCCAACGAGTACATTGAGAAGGGAATGCAGGACTAGAGTAAAGAAAGACCTTAGCGGGAACAACAGCTTAATTGAACGGAGCTCTACCCTGTATCTGCTCAACACTCCATATTGAAAAAAAAAAACATAATTGGGAAGAAATTGAAGAAGAAATTATTCCTAAAGGCATAGAATTGCTTAAGAGTGTTAAAAGCTGGATTGTAGTCCTCCCTGAACAAGCCAGTTGGGTGAAACGCGTTTGAGGAACCCGACACAAGAGAATATATTAGAAGGGGAGATGTAATGAATTGACTTGTATGTTGTAACAACTTATTTGTAACAGTATATGTACTGTATGTATGTACTGTATCTTCTGTTTGTGATTACTACTTTGCACAGTACCATGGACGATGAGAGAACCTTATAAATAATAATTATATATATACAGCCACCAAACAAAGTACACATGCAGTTTATAAAGACAGCATAAAATATAGGGTTCAAACAAAAGCCAGCCTATCTGAGGCTATTGCAATTATCAAAACTATAATAAGTTTCTGGAAACATTTCTATACAGTCATTACTGTGGTTTTTCACACCTCCTTGTACAGATCTGAATGTTCCACAAAGCTCCTGTTAGCCATTTATTAAGGTAATATGATATATATATATATTCTGGCAGGAAGACTTTTGAGACTTAGAGTGTAGGAATTTAGTGGAAACGGGTATTATTTTATTATAATTTTAGTGAAAATGGCCATGTCACCTGGTGCTGTGCAGGGAAGTTAGAAGAAAGGCAAATCATTTTACTTGCTGGCGCGGGTTGGTTTGTGGTGTCCTGGTAGTTAAAGTTGGAAAAGCTTGGTATTCCCATCACGTATAGCACCTAGTTTTCTTGTCTTAGAAAATCAATTAATGAGCTGTCTGTTTGCCTCCACTGCTGTAGCCTGAGCTGCAATCTGTTTTAATAGGATTTTATCTACACAATGTTTTATCTAAAAAAATAAATGAAATGGATTAATAAAATCATGTGTCTTTATCCTCCCCTTTTAAATTAAAAAATCAGGGAGCATAGATCACTGACATGCTCATTTGCCGTGACCACCTGCGAGGACATGTCCTTTCAGATGGTAATAAAAAATGTCTGTAATTTAACCTCAAGTTCCTGATATATTTTAATGATGCATGTATTCATGCAAATTGGGCTGTATGGTCTGTCATAGGCTAGGTCAGTGGGCGTAAGCTTGCAGCACAGATCCAGATTATATATTTAACATCCACCTTAAATTCCCTATCCAAGCACTAACTTGTTCCCACCTTCTCCTCTTTGGGAACAGTAAATAATGAGCCATTTCAATTCATCTTAAAATCTCTGATTATATGTAAATACCTCATGTATTCTAGGCGAAATGTATTTACTAAATTTTTGGGGGGCATATCATGGAGCAGCCATATGCTGCTCTGCTGTGCTGTGGTCAGAGACAGCTGTGGGACCAGGTTTGTTTTCACTGAGAGCACCAAGGAACAGAGTAGCTGCAGGACAACTTTTTTGTGGGGTCCTGGAGGAATAAAATCACCAAGTTTGAGGCCTGCTTCTGCTTCTATCCGACGCTGCAGGAAATGGAAGCGTGGCACATGGAACAGGCATAAGGTGAGCTGTTTGCTGGCTAATTATTGCTATAGTCCTGTTCATCTTGACATTACTCCTAACATTTCTTCAGTGCCCCTCTTAATCTATCCAGAACCCAACACCAAGTAATACATGTATATTTCTAAGCTATGTGTACAAAGTGGCTACTAACCTATCCACAGTGCCAGAAATAATATTTGGGAAGAGTAGGGTCATATAACAAGTCTTTTTTATTTGCATGATGGGCACCACTGGCATACACATTCTATTAAACAGGGGCAATGTGGCCATAGTAATACCAGTGGGGATTCTGCTGCACTGCTTTGGGGCTGTCAGGGCTGCTGCATCTTGTACACCCATTCCAGGTTTCCAAGTCTCCCCACACAGGCCCCCTGTACCCCCAGCCAAGAAACTCTAGCCTATGCCCGTTCCCCAATGCTCTAGCCTTAGCCTCAGTTCTGACGTCTGCCCTATGTCTTGTAGCACAGATAGCAAAATATTGGGTTCTCATAGGTTAAAGCCTTCTTTTGTGAGGGCATCCAGTTACATGAAGTAAAGAGGAAAACTGAGAGTGTGATGGAGTCAATGGGGGATTACATTGAAAAGTATAAAGTTCAATTTTCTTTGAATGTCTGTGCATTGGAGAGGGCCCCAGCTAAAGGGAAGCCCAAAAACACACCTTTCCTGGGGCTCCCACTGTGTTTATGCAGCCTTGGGAAAGGTGTGTTTTTTTGGCCGATCCCCAGGGTTTAACACACATCCCAAATTGGGATCCCTGGGGGGGGGGGGGGAGTAAGTGGCCAGCCCTAGAGTCTTTTTGAAATACTTTAAGCTGGATACCATCATATTGCAGTATTATTTCTATAGCTCTAACATAACTATGTATTTAGTCCCTGAGTCACCCTTCGTAAATCCCCCTCCACCAGTGTTGGAATTATAATTACAGGTGGGAGTGTTCATATGAATGTATATATGACTAGCTTCTGCAAATTGGGTAACTATTCATTCAATCACAAGGGATAATATGTGAAATAATGAAAGCATTAATCCGCACATGATGTTGTGATGCAGCCTACCTCAAGCTGAAGATGAAACATAGCCAGTTAACAATGATAGATTACTTCATTAGTTATTTCCAGGATTTGCTGAATGCACTCATGAAACATTTAGGCTTAGAAGTTTTAGTTTGTTTTTATTGCATTGAAATCCTAAATGTTATGATGGATTATAAAGCGCAACTTTTCTCCAGCAAACATTAAAACATCATTATGTCATTCATAGAAAATTAGTATTATGTTATAAAACATACTGAGAAATGAAATGGCGATATTGCCCAGCGCCCCATCACACAATCCATTATCATTACATATCTGTATCATTGTTGCAGTAAGCACACGTGCAGGTGCTATTAAAGCTGCCACATAGATGCAAATTAGAGTGATGCAAAATATAACATGTCCATGCATTGCAAGCAAAAATACATTTACTTAAAGGAGCACTATCGCAGAAAATGGTCCATTGATATAAATCCATATAAATTTGTTGAATGGCGGGAGGAGGGGTCACTTATACACCCAGCATCAAAAAATATTTAGCCAGGCTTGTTTCTCTTTCTTTTAAAGTGGACCAACACCCAGGATTTTCACTATCCTGGGTGTTGGTCCACTTCAGCGGGGCATCCGAGTTCAGGATGCCTCGCTGTGTGAAACCCCCCCCCCCAAAAGCCCCAAAAAACTTACCTTTTCGGTGACGGACAAGCGACAGACAAGCCGCCCCCGCCGCTTCCCGCTCATCCCTCTTACAGGGCGCGCGCTTGCGACGGCCATTCACAGACGGCCGGAGCGTGCGCGCGCACTGCTAGAGGGGCGCGCGGGAGGCGGCTGATCCGTCACCGATAAAGTAAGGTTTTTTGGGCCTTTTGGGGGGGGGGGTTCACCCCGCGGGACATCCCGATCTCGGATTCCCCGCGGTGAGGGAGGTGATCGGCCCGGGAATCTTATAGATTCCCGGGCCGATCACTAGAGATGAGCGAACTTTTGAAAAATTCGATTCGACTGATTCGCCGAATTTTCCGACAAAAATCGTTTCGACCCGAATAAATTCGCGACGAATCGCTATTAAAAACGGCTATTTCTGAGCCTCCTACAGCCTCAATAGGGTTGTAAACCATTCAGCCTTGCTGTAACACGCACAGGATGCGTGCTGGGTTTGTTAAATAATACTTTGAAGAAATATCACATGCAGATCAGAGGCATCGCTAATAGAATCGCAGAGCGGCACAATTGCAGAGAGTTGAAGTGGCATCACTATGAGGGGCAGAAGGAGCCCAAATATACACTGGAGTTGGCCTCAGGAGCCCAAAAATTGGATGAATCACACCCTGGAGTTGGCAGAAGTTGGCAGCAGCAGCAGGAGCCCAAATATACACTGGAGTTGGCTTCAGGAGCCCAAAAATTGGATGAATCACACCCTGGAGTTGGCAGAAGTTGGCAGCAGCAGGAGCAGGAGCCCAAATATACACTGGAGTTGGCCTCAGGAGCCCAAAAATTGGATGAATCACACCCTGGAGTTGGCAGAAGTTGGCAGCAGCAGCAGCAGGAGCCCAAATATACACTGGAGTTGGCCTCAGGAGCCCAAAAATTGGATGAATCACACCCTGGAGTTGGCAGGAGTTGACAGTAGTAGCAGCAGGAGCCCAAATATACACTGGAGTTGGCTTCAGGAGCCCAAAAATTGGATGAATCACACCCTGGAGTTGGCAGAAGTTGGCAGCAGCAGCAGCAGGAGCCCAAATATACACTGGAGTTGGCCTCAGGAGCCCAAAAATTGGATGAATCACACCCTGGAGTTGGCAGAAGTTGGCAGTAGTAGCAGCAGGAGCCCAAATATACACTGGAGTTGGCTTCAGGAGCCCAAAAATTGGATGAATCACACCCTGGAGTTGGCAGAAGTTGGCAGCAGCAGCAGCAGCAGGAGCCCAAATATACACTGGAGTTGGCTTCAGGAGCCCAAAAATTGGATGAATCACACCCTGGAGTTGGCAGAAGTTGGCAGCAGCAGGAGCAGGAGCCCAAATATACACTGGAGTTGGCCTCAGGAGCCCAAAAATTGGATGAATCACACCCTGGAGTTGGCAGAAGTTGGCAGCAGCAGCAGCAGGAGCCCAAATATACACTGGAGTTGGCCTCAGGAGCCCAAAAATTGGATGAATCACACCCTGGAGTTGGCAGGAGTTGACAGTAGTAGCAGCAGGAGCCCAAATATACACTGGAGTTGGCTTCAGGAGCCCAAAAATTGGATGAATCACACCCTGGAGTTGGCAGAAGTTGGCAGCAGCAGCAGCAGGAGCCCAAATATACACTGGAGTTGGCCTCAGGAGCCCAAAAATTGGATGAATCACACCCTGGAGTTGCCAGAAGTTGGCAGTAGTAGCAGCAGGAGCCCAAATATACACTGGAGTTGGCTTCAGGAGCCCAAAAATTGGATGAATCACACCCTGGAGTTGGCAGAAGTTGGCAGTAGCAGCAGCAGGAGCCCAAATATACACTGGAGTTGGCTTCAGGAGCCCAAAAATTGGATGAATCACACCCTGGAGTTGGCAGGAGTTGACAGTAGCAGCAGCAGGAGCCCAAATATACACTGGAGTTGGCCTCAGGAGCCCAAAAATTGGATGAATCACACCCTGGAGTTGGCAGGAGTTGACAGTAGCAGCAGCAGGAGCCCAAATATACACTGGAGTTGGCTTCAGGAGCCCAAAAATTGGATGAATCACACCCTGGAGTTGGCAGAAGTTGGCAGCAGCAGCAGCAGCAGGAGCCCAAATATACACTGGAGTTGGCTTCAGGAGCCCAAAAATTGGATGAATCACACCCTGGAGTTGGCAGGAGTTGACAGTAGCAGCAGCAGGAGCCCAAATATACACTGGAGTTGGCCTCAGGAGCCCAAAAATTGGATGAATCACACCCTGGAGTTGGCAGGAGTTGACAGTAGCAGCAGCAGGAGCCCAAATATACACTGGAGTTGGCTTCAGGAGCCCAAAAATTGGATGAATCACACCCTGGAGTTGGCAGAAGTTGGCAGTAGCAGCAGCAGGAGCCCAAATATACACTGGAGTTGGCTTCAGGAGCCCAAAAATTGGATGAATCACACCCTGGAGTTGGCAGAAGTTGGCAGCAGCAGCAGCAGGAGCCCAAATATACACTGGAGTTGGCTTCAGGAGCCCAAAAATTGGATGAATCACACCCTGGAGTTGGCAGAAGTTGGCAGCAGCAGCAGCAGCAGGAGCCCAAATATACACTGGAGTTGGCTTCAGGAGCCCAAAAATTGGATGAATCACACCCTGGAGTTGGCAGGAGTTGACAGTAGCAGCAGCAGGAGCCCAAATATACACTGGAGTTGGCCTCAGGAGCCCAAAAATTGGATGAATCACACCCTGGAGTTGGCAGGAGTTGACAGTAGTAGCAGCAGGAGCCCAAATATACACTGGAGTTGGCTTCAGGAGCCCAAAAATTGGATGAATCACACCCTGGAGTTGGCAGAAGTTGGCAGCAGCAGCAGCAGGAGCCCAAATATAAACTGGAGTTGGCCTCAGGAGCCCAAAAATTGGATGAATCACACCCTGGAGTTGGCAGAAGTTGGCAGTAGTAGCAGCAGGAGCCCAAATATACACTGGAGTTGGCTTCAGGAGCCCAAAAATTGGATGAATCACACCCTGGAGTTGGCAGAAGTTGGCAGCAGCAGCAGCAGGAGCCCAAATATACACTGGAGTTGGCTTCAGGAGCCCAAAAATTGGATGAATCACACCCTGGAGTTGGCAGAAGTTGGCAGCAGCAGCAGCAGGAGCCCAAATATACACTGGAGTTGGCTTCAGGAGCCCAAAAATTGGATGAATCACACCCTGGAGTTGGCAGGAGTTGACAGTAGCAGCAGCAGGAGCCCAAATATACACTGGAGTTGGCCTCAGGAGCCCAAAAATTGGATGAATCACACCCTGGAGTTGGCAGAAGTTGGCAGTAGCAGCAGCAGGAGCCCAAAAAATGGCCTAAAGACATAAATATGTTTTGCACCATTTGTAAAGTGTAAAACGTGGCACCATGCTGAATCTAGTCGCATGCATCAGGCATTGGTGGGTGGAAATCCTGCCTGATCCATCCCTGATTCATTTTGACAAAGGTGAGTCTCTCCACATTTTTAGTTGACAGACGAGTTCTCCTCGCCGTAACTATGGCCCCCGCCGCACTAAACACCCGCTCAGATGGCACGCTACTTGCCGGGCAGGACAGCTTTTCCAGGGCAAACTCTGCTAGTTGCGGCCACAAATCAAGTTTGGCTGCCCAGAAGTCCAGCGGATCCTCAAGGTGTGTTGGCATGGTCATGTCAAAGTATGACATGACCTGCTGGTTCAGGTCCTGCTCCAGGTCTTCCTGCTGCTCATGAGTAGCCTCACTATGCGGGTGTAGAAAGCTACTCATTAGCGACTGAAGACTGAGGCTGCTGCTGCTGATGGAGCTTCTGCTGCTGCTGCTGCCAACCCCCCCAGCGGCCATGGCAGTGGAAGGTGAGCGCAGAGGTCCCCTCGAGTCAGACCTGCGAGAGTATGGACCATGGCGCAGATAGGCATCGGCCAACTGCCTACGTAGAATCTCTTTGTAGTAGTTGAGTTTGTCCTCCCTCTCGGTGGGTTTAAAAAATGCCCCCATTTTGTGCCGGAAGCGAGGGTCCAATAAGGTGGACAGCCAGAAGTCATCCCGCCGACAGATGGAAACAATTCTGGGGTCACTACGCAAGCATGTGAGCATGCTTCGTGCCATTTGCGCAAGTGACTCGGATGGACTACCTGTCTCCATCTCCACTGCATACTGCCACGGTGTGCCCGGGTCCTCTGTCTCTCCTTCCTCAAAAACCTCTAGCTCCTCTGGCTGCTCCTGCTCCTCCTCTCCTGTCCGCTGACTAGATAAACCAGCCATTTCGCCAAGCCTAAACTGTGTTTCGCTGGGCAACTCCTCCTCCTCCTCTTCCTCCTCCTCCTCCTCCAGTTCAGCTCCAACGGGGTTCATGTGGCCATAAGATGTAAACGCCATGTCTCCAGTGCCCTGACCAGCCATGGTTTCCAACATGTGCTGTAGTACATGAAGCAGTGGAATCACGTCGTTCATCCCGTAATCCTGCCGACTGACAAATAAAGTGGCTTCCTCAAAGGGCCTGAGCAAACGGCAGGTGTCACGTATGAGCTGCCACTGGTTGACATTGAAGTTACACAGGGGAGTCCCCCTATCTGCTTGGATCATCAGGAAATCCGTGATGGCTTTTCTCTGTTCATATAATCGGTCCAACATGTGAAGGGTGGAATTCCAACGGGTGGAAACATCGCAAATCAGACTATGTTGGGGGATACCATTCTGACGCTGTAGCTCAAGAAGGGTGTGTTTGGCGGTGTAGGAGTGGCTGAAGTGCATGCAAAGTTTCCGTGAAGTTGTTAGGATGTCCTGCAGATGGGGGGAACACTTCAGAAACCGCTTGACAACCAGATTGAAGACGTGAGCCATGCAGGGGGCATGGGTCAGGCTTCCTTGGCGCAGCGCAGACAAAATGTTCTTCCCATTGTCGGTAACCATGATTCCCATTTTAAGTTTTCTCGGAGTAAGCCATGTTTGGATTTCCTGATGAATACATTTAAGCAGTTCCTCCCCTGTGTGACTCCGTTCGCCAAGACAAACCATGTGAAGCACTGCGTGACACCTCCGTGCCCTGCACACATGGTAGACTGGAGGGGCACTGAGACTTGAGCCTACAGTGGAGGGTGAGGAGATGGCGGAGGATGAGGAGGCCGAGTCGCACGGTGTCACAGGCCCAATGGGCAGAGAGCGCGGAGGCCGAAGCGGCGTGACCTGTCCAAGTTGCTGCTGCAAAGGGACCACATTCACCCAGTGGGCCGTAAACGACATGTACTGCCCCTGACCGTAGTTACAGCTCCAGATGTCGGCGCTGCCATGTATTTTGCTACACACCGACAGGCTCAAGGACTGGCCCACCTTCTGTTCAACAAAAGTGTGCAGCGCTGGTACTGCCTTCTTGGCAAAGAAATGACGGCTTGGGACTCTCCACCTCGGCTCGGCACAAGCCATCAGTTCTCTGAAAGGTGCAGATTCCACCACCTGAAAAGGGAGCGACTGCAGCACCAGCAACTTGGACAGGAGCACATTCAGCTTCTGCGCCGTAGGATGAGTGGGCGCATACTGCTGTCTCTTGGACATGGCTTCGCTGATGGATTGCTGGCGGGATGCATGACTTGGAGGAGGAGGAGGAGGAGCAGGAGCGACAGAGGATGGGTGTGACGCACAGCTGCCTTCGGCTGAGGTGCTGGAGCCTTGGCTGGCAGAAATTGGGAGCTCACTTGGTGAGGAAGCAGACTGGACCACCCCTTGGGAGCCTCGGTTCTCCCAGGTCGTTTTATGGTGACGCATCATATGTTGACGCAGGGCCGTGGTGCCAACATTTGGACCCTGGCCACGCTTCACCTTTTGCCTACATATCTTGCATGTGGCCATGTTACCCTCCTGCGGATGCCTCAGGAAAAACTGCCACACTGCCGAGTAGCTACTTTTCCCACCCCCTGGCCTCACTGATTCACTGCTGCTGTTGCCAACTCCAGGAACCCCTGCTCCACTACCTCCCGATAAGGTAGACTGCCGCACAGCAGGTGCTCTACCCCGGCCCCGGCCCCGGCCGGCTCCAGCCTTTGGAATTGTGCCCCCATGCTGACTGCTACCACCTTGCTGCCTCAGCTGCTGACTCCGGGGCAACCTGCGCCCCTCTTCTCCTGATGATGACGATGAAGCCCCTTCATCACCCGGCTCCCAAGTGCGATCGGCTTCATCGTCATCATCATCATCATCACCGGGTTGTGGCTGTACGTCACTGATGTTCGTGGATTCGTCAACAGTGTCTGGCGCAGGAGCTGGAACGCTCGCAGCACCCACGACACTGTCCACATCACTATTTGTCTGCCTAGCTAAAGAAGCCACCTCCATTTCTTGGCTGGGCAGTAGCTGCTGACTGTCCTCCTGTATCTGATCGTCCTCCTCACTAAAGAGTGGAGCTGAACCCAAAGCATAGGATACGTCGCTGGGGGAGGGAACGGCGTAGGACAGAGGCAATGGGAGGACAGGGACTGCTCTCGGGGCATGCCAACTCAGGGTTGTGTCAGAGGAACCTACCGACCCTAGACTGGGGGTCTCAGATGTAAGTTGTGATGATGTTGTTGATGAGCGCGTCAGCCAATCTACCACGGCAGATGCGTTACTGGTGGAGACCCGACCGCTAGCAGATACTGGCAGATTAGGTCTCTCAGCGTGACTCCTGCTGCTACTGGCCCCCAGTCTGATGCGAGCTCTGCCTGCGGAATCTTGGCCTCTGCCACTCCTCTTTTCACTTCCAGGCACTTGTCTGCCCGACATAGTCTAACTGGCGTGGTAGTAGGTGATATTTTAAGAACCCCCAGGCAGCAGTGGGTCTATATAAAACAGAATATAATGCACACCAAAAGTGAGCAGTAACACTCAGCCTCCAACAGGCCTGCTTAGTGTAAATAAGAGAGCTGCTTAGTGTAAATAAAGAGGGGTATGCTATGTTACAGAATGGGATGCCTCAACAGAAGTGCACCTGGCAGGCAGCAGTAAGCCTATGCCCAGCAAAAGTGTCTTATAATATAAATATAATAAGAGCAAATGCTTATATGGTCTTAAACAGAGGCTGCTTTAGTCACAGAATGGGATGCCCTGGGCAGGAATGGACCTGGCAGGGTCCAGTAGGGCTTTGGCCAGCAAAAGTGTCTTTATCAGGCTAATTTCAAATATGATAAGAGCAAATGCTTATATGGTCTTAAACAGAGGCTGCTGTAGTCACAGAATGGGATGCCCCGGGCAGGAATCGACCTGGCAGGGTCCAGTAGGGCTTTGGCCAGCAAAAGTGTCTTTATCAGGCCTGATTTCTATGAGAATAAGTGCAAATGTTTATTATGCTATTAAATAGAGGCTGCTTTAGTCACAGAATGGGATGCCAGTGCCACAAAAACCAGAGAGCATGCACAGCAAAAGTGTCTTTGTCAGGCCTGATTTCTATGAGAATAAGTGCAAATGTTTATTATGCTATTAAATAGAGGCTGCTTTAGTCACAGAATGGGATGCCAGTGCCACAAAAACCAGAGAGCATGCACAGCAAAAGTGTCTTTATCAGGCCTGATTTCTATGAGAATAAGTGCAAATGGTTATTATGCTATTAAATAGAGGCTGCTTTAGTCACAGAATGGGATGCCAGTGCCACAAAAACCAGAGAGCATGCACAGCAAAAGTGTCTTTGTCAGGCCTGATTTCTATGAGAATAAGTGCAAATGTTTATTATGCTATTAAATAGAGGCTGCTTTAGTCACAGAATGGGATGCCAGTGCCACAAAAACCAGAGAGCATGCACAGCAAAAGTGTCTTTATCAGGCCTGATTTCTATGAGAATAAGTGCAAATGTTTATTATGCTATTAAATAGAGGCTGCTTTAGTCACAGAATGGGATGCCAGTGCCACAAAAACCAGAGAGCATGCACAGCAAAAGTGTCTTTATCAGGCCTGATTTCTATGAGAATAAGTGCAAATGTTTATTATGCTATTAAATAGAGGCTGCTTTAGTCACAGAATGGGATGCCAGTGCCACAAAAACCAGAGAGCATGCACAGCAAAAGTGTCTTTATCAGGCCTGATTTCTATGAGAATAAGTGCAAATGTTTATTATGCTATTAAATAGAGGCTGCTTTAGTCACAGAATGGGATGCCAGTGCCACAAAAACCAGAGAGCATGCACAGCAAAAGTGTCTTTATCAGGCCTGATTTCTATGAGAATAAGTGCAAATGTTTATTATGCTATTAAATAGAGGCTGCTTTAGTCACAGAATGGGATGCCAGTGCCACAAAAACCAGAGAGCATGCACAGCAAAAGTGTCTTTATCAGGCCTGATTTCTATGAGAATAAGTGCAAATGTTTATTATGCTATTAAATAGAGGCTGCTTTAGTCACAGAATGGGATGCCAGTGCCACAAAAACCAGAGAGCATGCACAGCAAAAGTGTCTTTATCAGGCCTGATTTCTATGAGAATAAGTGCAAATGTTTATTATGCTATTAAATAGAGGCTGCTTTAGTCACAGAATGGGATGCCAGTGCCACAAAAACCAGAGAGCATGCACAGCAAAAGTGTCTTTATCAGGCCTGATTTCTATGAGAATAAGTGCAAATGTTTATTATGCTATTAAATAGAGGCTGCTTTAGTCACAGAATGGGATGCCAGTGCCACAAAAACCAGAGAGCATGCACAGCAAAAGTGTCTTTATCAGGCCTGATTTCTATGAGAATAAGTGCAAATGTTTATTATGCTATTAAATAGAGGCTGCTTTAGTCACAGAATGGGATGCCAGTGCCACAAAAACCAGAGAGCATGCACAGCAAAAGTGTCTTTATCAGGCCTGATTTCTATGAGAATAAGTGCAAATGTTTATTATGCTATTAAATAGAGGCTGCTTTAGTCACAGAATGGGATGCCAGTGCCACAAAAACCAGAGAGCATGCACAGCAAAAGTGTCTTTATCAGGCCTGATTTCTATGAGAATAAGTGCAAATGTTTATTATGCTATTAAATAGAGGCTGCTTTAGTCACAGAATGGGATGCCAGTGCCACAAAAACCAGAGAGCATGCACAGCAAAAGTGTCTTTATCAGGCCTGATTTCTATGAGAATAAGTGCAAATGTTTATTATGCTATTAAATAGAGGCTGCTTTAGTCACAGAATGGGATGCCAGTGCCACAAAAACCAGAGAGCATGCACAGCAAAAGTGTCTTTATCAGGCCTGATTTCTATGAGAATAAGTGCAAATGTTTATTATGCTATTAAATAGAGGCTGCTTTAGTCACAGAATGGGATGCCAGTGCCACAAAAACCAGAGAGCATGCACAGCAAAAGTGTCTTTATCAGGCCTGATTTCTATGAGAATAAGTGCAAATGTTTATTATGCTATTAAATAGAGGCTGCTTTAGTCACAGAATGGGATGCCAGTGCCACAAAAACCAGAGAGCATGCACAGCAAAAGTGTCTTTATCAGGCCTGATTTCTATGAGAATAAGTGCAAATGTTTATTATGCTATTAAATAGAGGCTGCTTTAGTCACAGAATGGGATGCCAGTGCCACAAAAACCAGAGAGCATGCACAGCAAAAGTGTCTTTATCAGGCCTGATTTCTATGAGAATAAGTGCAAATGTTTATTATGCTATTAAATAGAGGCTGCTTTAGTCACAGAATGGGATGCCAGTGCCACAAAAACCAGAGAGCATGCACAGCAAAAGTGTCTTTATCAGGCCTGATTTCTATGAGAATAAGTGCAAATGTTTATTATGCTATTAAATAGAGGCTGCTTTAGTCACAGAATGGGATGCCAGTGCCACAAAAACCAGAGAGCATGCACAGCAAAAGTGTCTTTATCAGGCCTGATTTCTATGAGAATAAGTGCAAATGTTTATTATGCTATTAAATAGAGGCTGCTTTAGTCACAGAATGGGATGCCAGTGCCACAAAAACCAGAGAGCATGCACAGCAAAAGTGTCTTTATCAGGCCTGATTTCTATGAGAATAAGTGCAAATGTTTATTATGCTATTAAATAGAGGCTGCTTTAGTCACAGAATGGGATGCCAGTGCCACAAAAACCAGAGAGCATGCACAGCAAAAGTGTCTTTATCAGGCCTGATTTCTATGAGAATAAGTGCAAATGTTTATTATGCTATTAAATAGAGGCTGCTTTAGTCACAGAATGGGATGCCAGTGCCACAAAAACCAGAGAGCATGCACAGCAAAAGTGTCTTTATCAGGCCTGATTTCTATGAGAATAAGTGCAAATGTTTATTATGCTATTAAATAGAGGCTGCTTTAGTCACAGAATGGGATGCCAGTGCCACAAAAACCAGAGAGCATGCACAGCAAAAGTGTCTTTATCAGGCCTGATTTCTATGAGAATAAGTGCAAATGTTTATTATGCTATTAAATAGAGGCTGCTTTAGTCACAGAATGGGATGCCAGTGCCACAAAAACCAGAGAGCATGCACAGCAAAAGTGTCTTTATCAGGCCTGATTTCTATGAGAATAAGTGCAAATGTTTATTATGCTATTAAATAGAGGCTGCTTTAGTCACAGAATGGGATGCCAGTGCCACAAAAACCAGAGAGCATGCACAGCAAAAGTGTCTTTATCAGGCCTGATTTCTATGAGAATAAGTGCAAATGTTTATTATGCTATTAAATAGAGGCTGCTTTAGTCACAGAATGGGATGCCAGTGCCACAAAAACCAGAGAGCATGCACAGCAAAAGTGTCTTTATCAGGCCTGATTTCTATGAGAATAAGTGCAAATGTTTATTATGCTATTAAATAGAGGCTGCTTTAGTCACAGAATGGGATGCCAGTGCCACAAAAACCAGAGAGCATGCACAGCAAAAGTGTCTTTATCAGGCCTGATTTCTATGAGAATAAGTGCAAATGTTTATTATGCTATTAAATAGAGGCTGCTTTAGTCACAGAATGGGATGCCAGTGCCACAAAAACCAGAGAGCATGCACAGCAAAAGTGTCTTTATCAGGCCTGATTTCTATGAGAATAAGTGCAAATGTTTATTATGCTATTAAATAGAGGCTGCTTTAGTCACAGAATGGGATGCCAGTGCCACAAAAACCAGAGAGCATGCACAGCAAAAGTGTCTTTATCAGGCCTGATTTCTATGAGAATAAGTGCAAATGTTTATTATGCTATTAAATAGAGGCTGCTTTAGTCACAGAATGGGATGCCAGTGCCACAAAAACCAGAGAGCATGCACAGCAAAAGTGTCTTTATCAGGCCTGATTTCTATGAGAATAAGTGCAAATGTTTATTATGCTATTAAATAGAGGCTGCTTTAGTCACAGAATGGGATGCCAGTGCCACAAAAACCAGAGAGCATGCACAGCAAAAGTGTCTTTATCAGGCCTGATTTCTATGAGAATAAGTGCAAATGTTTATTATGCTATTAAATAGAGGCTGCTTTAGTCACAGAATGGGATGCCAGTGCCACAAAAACCAGAGAGCATGCACAGCAAAAGTGTCTTTATCAGGCCTGATTTCTATGAGAATAAGTGCAAATGTTTATTATGCTATTAAATAGAGGCTGCTTTAGTCACAGAATGGGATGCCAGTGCCACAAAAACCAGAGAGCATGCACAGCAAAAGTGTCTTTATCAGGCCTGATTTCTATGAGAATAAGTGCAAATGTTTATTATGCTATTAAATAGAGGCTGCTTTAGTCACAGAATGGGATGCCAGTGCCACAAAAACCAGAGAGCATGCACAGCAAAAGTGTCTTTATCAGGACTGATTTCTATGAGAATAAGTGCAAATGTTTATTATGCTATTAAATAGAGGCTGCTTTAGTCACAGAATGGGATGCCAGTGCCACAAAAACCAGAGAGCATGCACAGCAAAAGTGTCTTTATCAGGCCTGATTTCTATGAGAATAAGTGCAAATGTTTATTATGCTATTAAATAGAGGCTGCTTTAGTCACAGAATGGGATGCCAGTGCCACAAAAACCAGAGAGCATGCACAGCAAAAGTGTCTTTATCAGGCCTGATTTCTATGAGAATAAGTGCAAATGTTTATTATGCTATTAAATAGAGGCTGCTTTAGTCACAGAATGGGATGCCAGTGCCACAAAAACCAGAGAGCATGCACAGCAAAAGTGTCTTTATCAGGCCTGATTTCTATGAGAATAAGTGCAAATGTTTATTATGCTATTAAATAGAGGCTGCTTTAGTCACAGAATGGGATGCCAGTGCCACAAAAACCAGAGAGCATGCACAGCAAAAGTGTCTTTATCAGGCCTGATTTCTATGAGAATAAGTGCAAATGTTTATTATGCTATTAAATAGAGGCTGCTTTAGTCACAGAATGGGATGCCAGTGCCACAAAAACCAGAGAGCATGCACAGCAAAAGTGTCTTTATCAGGCCTGATTTCTATGAGAATAAGTGCAAATGTTTATTATGCTATTAAATAGAGGCTGCTTTAGTCACAGAATGGGATGCCTCACAGCAGACTTAAGATCAGTTCAGTATATATGCACAGTTAGTTACTATAAGCAGCCTGAAAACGCTAACAAAGGCTGGATGAAAAAAAAAAATTCTCCCTGTCAGCCAGCTCCGTTTTTCCTACCTTTCCCTGGCTTTCTGTCTGTCTCCTGTCTGTCTCCTGCCTGTCTCCTGCCTGTCTCCAGCCTGTCCCTGTCTGTCCCTGTCTCCAGCCTGTCTCCAGCCTGTCTAACTGCCTCAGCTACACAGCGTTCTGTCTGTCTGTCACGAATGCAATAGAGAAATGAGGAAAAGCAAGATGGCCGCCGTTAAATACCGCTGTGTGACGTCACCGGGCTTGCTGGCTGCTGATAGGCTGCATGTGACTGCCCCAGCTTGCACTGGCGCGGGATACATGTCCAGACATGTCCCGCCCGCCATCTTAGAATGCCTGTAATGTAAATGAATGGATGTTAAAGGAAAACTTCGAGTGATCGAATCGCGGGGAAATTCGGATTCGATCCGAATCGAATTTTTCCTGAAATTCGGATCGAATCCGGGTTCGTCCGGATCGATTCGCTCATCCCTACCGATCACCCCTGGGTGTTGGTCCACTTTAAAGAAAGGAAAAGAACATCCAGGTTGCCCTGTCTCTCCTGATAGACTAAACCTGTCACACCTGGGTTTTATTCCTACCAGCCCCACAGTCTAAGGAAAACATATGAAAGCATTCCAATATCCTCAGATATAAAGCTATGTGTAGCTGGCCTATACTGCTATGCAGCTACATAGCATTGTTGTTGCTATCTATTTATCTTTCTATAGCAAAAAGTAGTCTGAATTCGACATCTTGCTGTATCACTTTGTGAGCAATTTCCTGCAGGTGTAGCTTCTTACTATGCTTGTCTGTTGCTTACAGTTACCTGCAATGTTAACAGCTCACTAAAGGCCCTCATGTTATTCAATAACCAATCATCAAATTCCTGAGTACAAGTCCTACAGACGACAGGCATAAGAAGGAGTCTGCAGTGGGACTAGGGGACTAGCAAAACTGAAAGTGAAAGGAGTGAGGCTAACGGCTTGAGCCTCTCTGCATGGTGTCTCCTTCCTGCCTTCTTTTGAAGTCAGCAGTGTAAAGTGAGAGCTCCCTGCTGAACAAATCAATGTGATGCTGTGTCCTTTTGGATTTGGATCTGGATTTTATTATGATTTATTGCCCCTTCGGTGTATTAATAAAAGTGCAGGCTGCGCTCTTCTTTTGGAAACATTTTGGCACTATTTCTGCTAAATTATAAATTTTTGGAATTTCGAGTGTTTGAGAAACGAATGGGATTAAGGCTGAATTAGTCAGAGCAAATCTTTGGCAAACTTGAAAGAAGAAATCTGATACGCATTTCTTATTTCTGGTGGAGGATTCATTTTAGATCTGCATGAAACATCATTAGTGATTTATCTCAGAGGAAAGTTTGAAATGTAACCATATACTGTACATATGAGACTCTAATGTGTTTTATGTGGATTACAATAATCTAATTAGCATCATCCTGTTGCTTGACTTTTGTGGCATTTGTGTTTATCACAGGCACAATCCACTTGAATCCATACATCTATCTGTATTTTGTCACACTTGTTCACAGCCTGGGACCAATAGAGCCACCACAGAATAAGGAGCTTTACTAAGATTTTCCTTGGTTTTATAGTTGCATCACTGGGACACTAAGAGGAGCCAGGGACAGATCCACCCCCCCAAGGAAACTTTCTTATGGCAGCTGGTAGTCAGGGTTAAATCATGAGGGACTTTCTATGATGTTTCTACGATGAAGATTTCCTGGAGGGCACCTGGGCTCCTGCACTAAGGGAAAACCCATCAAGCCAGAAGAGCCTGGAATAGAAAAAACTTCTAGCAACATGGATGTTGGACAATGTCTTCGAGTCTAGCTAGAAGATAACACTGGTTTGAACAGTCTATTTTTGTATGTACAGAGGCAACAATCTTCAGAGAGTCTTTCCCATCCCACAGCGTAATCACATTGCAATGTAAGCTAATCTGAATTCCAAGCTTCATGATTGCTTTAGAAAGTATTACAGCTGATTACAATATAAACAATTAAGATAAATGAATTGCTAATTTGCTTAAAGTGGACTAAAACCCAGGATTTTGACTATCCTGGGTTTTGGTCCTTTCCCCGGGGTCACCCCGATCGGGGGTGCCCCGCTGTGTGAACCTCCCCAGATCGCCGCCGCCAACTCACCTTATCCCGGTCCCCCGGTCTAAGAGCGGCGGCTCTGGCGGCCACATCCTCTGCTTCCCTGTAGCAGTGCGAGTGCCGCGCACTAGGTGCATGTGAGTGACCAACACGGACATGCTCCCTGTTAGAGGGAGGCGGAGGATGCGCCCGTCAGAGCCGCTGTTCTTAGACTCGATAGTCAAAACTTTGGACTATCCTGGGTTTTGGTCCACTTTAAATAATGTAACACAGTGAACCTTACAGCAGGGAGCTCGCAGGCGTCTTCAGTGACTCATCTTGTGTGTTACTGTACCAGCAGGAGGGAGAGATAATGCACCCCAGGGTTTTACCTTCTATCCCAATATATGGCTCTCAGAGCTTTGTCACCTCTGTATTTAGTCTGGTGGCCATCAGCATTGGCCTGGTGGTATTCCAGAGGTTCCCAGTGTAGCGATAACCCTTATCGCCGGAGGGCTTCACCGCCCGAGATGTCCTTTTCCCAATCGTAAGAGGTGCTGCTGGAATTCCAGAGTCGTCCGTGAGGAAACAGGAACAGCCCTTACAAGGGCTAGTGAATTGTAATATAGCGTTTCCCCCAATAAGAGACAGAACTCAGTATTGAGGGTGAAGGTGAAGTGTACTTTATTAGTGCCACACTGCGCCTTATATGCAAGGCTCCATGCAAGGGGACCTCCCCCGTGGACCTCATGACAAATACACAGACCAATGGGAGCAGGGCACACAATAGACGTCTGTAATACACTCAATCAGAACAATGCCATTGTTTGTGACGTAATCAATCAATACAATGGCAGTCAGAACAATGAATAACGTAATCAATCAACACAATGGCAGTCTGTACATGCTTAAGAAAAGGAAAGTAATGAACCTGTGTAAAGTCCAAAAGACAGAGCGTCTGTCACACCCAGTTTATCAATGCTGAAGGGCATATATGCTGGTATTCACAAGCTTTTATGCCATGGTAATACAAGCCATGTTGGGTTCATTGGCCTGGTAGACTCAGTATGGCAGACCCTATGCTAAAAGTGCACTTACCAATCACATATCTACACAGAGTGCAGATTTGTATAGGAACCATGTAGCAAAGTGCATTTACTGAATCAAGGCTAATAAGTTACATTCCATGAGATTTTTTGTAAAGCACTAAGAAAGTTTGCATTCCATAAAAAAAATGATTTCAGTGGCAACTCTGAATAGGCCATAGAGTTTTTGTCATGTAGACAAATTACCTATGACCATTCCATTCTTTATCTTCTGCCTCCTTTATTCCTCTGCCCGTAAAAAATGTAAAGGGCTATGTATACAAAAGCAATCTCCAGGCTTTGCTTTATCCGACTGAATATAGAAAGTTAGAATGTACGGTCATTGCCTTTGATTCTATCAATGCTGAACTTGAACCATAATCCAATTTAGTGTTCAGCACACCATAATTCAAGAATCCAGGATAAAGACTCAGCCCGGCTAGATCTCTTTCGCTACAGTTGCCCTACAAAAAAAAGATGTGTCATAAATAGCATTCATTTCTCTTTCAAACATAGTTAGCAATTAAAAGATGTATTATTATTAATACATACAACTGTAAAGAAATGGTTGTCGGAGTTAAAGCGGAACTTCAGTCAAGTATGACCTGTGTTCCTTCCATTCTAGTAAATGAGAACCGCCTGCCAAATTACTTAGTCACAGCAGATGGCTCTCATTGGACGAGAGTCTGCACATGCGCCATTGGAGCCTCGACAGATGAGTTTTCACATGCACATTGTGACAATTAGAGCCCTTTGCCAAAGGATGTAAACAAAGCAAATAGCTCTGATTGGATGAGAGCCTGCACATGTGCCATTGGACCGAGGAGAGATGAGTTTTACTGGGTAAACGGAGGGGTTTCACATAGCGGCTAATCCCAATTCAGGATGCCCCGGGGAACAGAACAAAATCTGAGAAAGTAATTGGGCACCAGAGAATTCAGCTTAAGCTTATTTGGGTGGGGGGGGGGCGCTATTGTAAGCCCTGCGTGCAGAAAACTCTAGCTATGCCTCTGACCAAAGCAATTGATATCATATCAGAGTGCCAGAGCAAGGACCCTTGTGAAAATGGGGGTTACCAGGATATTTTCCTGTGGGCCAGTCTGAGCCTGTATCTAAGTCTGGACAAAAAGTCAGATGATCACATTGCCCTCAGTGTTCCTCTACTCCACAGGCTTCACCCGAGGGTGGGGGTATGCCTTAGTATCCCCTGCTACTATATATATATATATATATATATATATATATATATATATATATATATTACCTTAAATGTTAGTTTTCTTCTTTTCTTTAATGTAATGTTTTTAATTATTTCTTCTAATACGAATAGACATTTTGCAGGTTTCTCTAAATCCTTCACTCTGCCATGCACAGTTTACAACTGTATTTTTCCTTATGTTATTATTACCCCCAGCTAAAAAAACAGTGGATTCTGCGGTGGTTCTAAAATCTCTATTTCTATATTCTGCTGAGTAAAATGGGACTTACTCTACTTTTCAGTTTATGTTCTAACAAACAAATGGAAATTACTGTATTTATTTGAAGCTGACTGCCCATGAAAACCTTGCACTTAGTCAACACAATTTCTCTGTCTCTAATACTTTAACTGTCCTTATGGTGTAAGTTATGATTCAACTAGGAGTTAAAGCTAACTATATAAAATAACGTATTCCTGGGACTTTTCAACGGTGTAGTAAATCATGGCTCATGGGTTACCGACAAAACTGGTTATGGCTGTTTATTGATTTTTCTTGCAGCTTTTACCATCTGCTGAAGTTTATCTTCAAAGTTTCACTTCTTGAGCTCATTTAATTTCATCATTTGCAACCTGATGAATTTCAAGCCACCTATTTCAGATATACTGTAATACTTTCGGTACAGACATTACTAATACACGCAGTAAAGATGCAGTAGATTTCCTTTTATTTCATTTCGGTCAAAACTTTAGACTTGGATGGGTCTTTTTATATTTATATTATGTATTCTGGACAAATACTAAAACCAAAATAAAACATTTGACAATCAGGTTACATGTCTTTAAAGTCCCTGTCCTGGCAAAAACAACAAGATACATACCTATAGTCCCACAAAGCTGATGGCTCAATGCTGGTAGTTTGAAACCTACTGGCATTAGCGATCTAATACCCGCCATCCTGACGGCCCACGACTAAGCCACTGTTACCTTGCTTCAGTCCCGGTGACTGGCCGCCCCACTCCATTCACCACAATGGCACACCCATGCCATTGAAACAAATGAAGTGGGTGTGGCCAGTTGCCATGACTGCTGCAAGGGGACGGGGAAGAATCAGCAAGGTGACCACGGATCGTGCTGTTGAGTGTTGTGTTGTCTGGATCTCTGGTGGAGGTTTAAACTATTGGAAAAGGGCCAGGCAGCTGCACGAGTAATCAGGTGAGTATCTGTCGTTTGTTGTTTTGGCCTGGACAGTCCCTTTAAAGCAGTAATCTATGAAGTTATGCATTTCAGTAAAACAAAACTATCCTAAGCTGTAATTAAAATCACCCAATAAATGATACATATGTGATATGATACATATGTTACTGAAATATTCAATAAATGTTCAAACATGCATAAGACCTGTATCATAGCCCAAAAGAATTAATTGAATTGCAAGCACAGAGCATATCTGGACTGTGGATATACAGGTATTTACTCAACTTTGTCAAAATGTGGCCCCTCTGGTCTCTAATAAGGTCATGTGGGTGGCAGTATGGTCTTCACCAGACTGCCTCTAGGTCTCATCCTATAAGACTCTCTGGCTAGAGGTATACTCAGCAGACAGATAGGGAAAAGGTACTTGACTTCACCTTTAGTAGATATCAAATGTAGGTCATATGACTTGACATGGATTATGGATGACAACAGCAGATGTATGCTGACTGATCTACTGTATTTTTTGCCCTATAAGACACACTATTTTTTCCTCAAAAGTGTGTGTGTGTGTGGGGGGGGGGGGGGATCTCAGTGCATCTTATTGTGCGAATGTAAAAAAAAAGTGAAAAAAAACAAACTTTCTGACCAATCCCAACTAACCCACTCTCCTTCTCATATTGTTTTCTTTATGGTATTTAGTGGTGGATAGATGGATGACGTGATGCCAGGAACTATACGAAAGGCATGGTCTACTCCATAGGAATCGATTGATGGTACCATGCAGGACATGAAGACCAGGACATAGTAAGGTTCTACAATGACCCATTGAGCTGCCAACTATCATAGGAGTGTAAACATTATGCTTTGTGGTGTTTTTACGTGCAGTGCTACAGTAGAAAATAGGTACCTGTATATATTATATAAAATAACATCATCATTATTATAACATCTATATACTGAATATATTTATATCATAATTAGTGATAATGGTGGATAAACTAAGTAGGAGGGAATTTTCACCAAATGTGCAGCAGAATGTTCTGGAAGACTTGTTATGGCACAGTGAGACACACTGATAATATAATGATTAGTATAGCAATCATGTTTGGTGTGCCATATGCTTTTTTCATTTTTGTGTTTTGTGTTGTGAAAGTCTAAGAGTACAACAGATAATATATTTAGTATAAGAATTTGTTATTTGAAAAGCGCTTATATCCTCACAAGTGAAAGTTGCAAACAACCCAGCATGGGGTCTACTATATAAATTCACAGTGGCAAATGTATTCAGCAGTTGCATACATTGTATTTTATGTGATCTATTTCCACCTGCTGTATAGTCATTCCCACCCTGAAGGAATAGTGTGGGTGTTCCATAATTAGAGATGAGCGAACCGGTTCGGACGAACCGGAATTCGCTCCGAATTTCAGGAAATATTCGATTCGGCACGAACCCGAATATTTTGTGGTTCGTGCCGATCGAATTTTTCCTGAAATGAAAAAAAAAAAATGGCGGCATGGTGGGAGCCGGCGGGCCGGTAAAGCCGGCCGGCCCGCTCCCGCCATGCCGGCATTTAAAAAACAAAGAAAAAAAAAAAAAAGAAAAAATGCCGGTATGGTGGGAGCGGGCCGGCCGGTTCCGCGCTGATAGCGGAACCGGCCGGCCCGCTCCCACCATGCCTGCATTTAAAAAAAAAAAAAAAAAAAAAAGCATTTTTGCCGGCATGGTGGGAGCGGGCCGGCCCTCTCCCACCATGCCAGCATCATGATGCGCTCTCAGATGACAGCTGAGAGCGGCGCCGGCCTCCACGCTCCGGACCTGCAGGTAAGTGTTTGCCTTTTTTCTCAAATGCCGGCATGGTGGGAGCGGGCCGGCCGGTTCCGCTGACAGCGGAGCCGGCCGGCCCGCTGCCACCATGCCGGCAAAAATGCTTTTTTTTTTTTTTTTTTTTAAATGCCGGCATGGTGGGAGCGGGCCGGCCGGCTTTACCCCGCTCCCACCATGCCGGCATTTTTGATGGGGAACTTCGTAAAAGTTCAATTCGGCCGAACCCGAATTTCTTTGTGAAATTCGGCGAATAGGCCGAATCGAACTTTTCAAAAGTTCGCTCATCTCTATCCATAATATCTGGATTCTATAACCTCATTGTGAGCTACACTCTGTATCCACAAGTTATCCTGAAATGTACCCCTAACTTGTCCACCATAGATATAAAACCAACATCATATTGGGCACTTGAGCTCTCAGATATTTGTCTGCATTGCATGTCCCAATTTTGGGGACTCAAAATTAAGAGTAGGGACCACACTGAATACAGAGTGCCTTGTCAGAGCAGTGTGGCTTCCACATGTATCTGCAGATATATGCAACTAAATCTCTGTTTTTCCACACAGCTAGACATGTTTGTTGCTTGATAGTTTGATAATGCGAGGGTTAACATTGGGCGGAGTTCCCAGGCCCTGACTAATAATAAATTTGTATAAATAATAGTGATTGAGCTATTCCCACCCCCCTTTTAGTCATTTTGAAATGCCATGAGCACAAGCAGGGAGTGATTCAGCTAACATGGATCTCTCCCTGTGAAGTGTTCTAAAGGGAGGCTGGCAGCTTCCCAAAAAGGTGAGTAGCTCTCAGATATTTGTCTGCATTGCATGTCCCAATTTTGGGGACTCAAAATTAAGAGTAGGGACCACACTGAATACAGAGTGCCTTGTCGGGGCAGTGTGGCTTCCACATGTATCTGCAGATATATGCAACTAAATCTCTGTCTTTCCACACAGCTAGACATGTTTGTTGCTTGATAGTTTGATAATGCGAGGGTTAACATTGGGCGGAGTTCCCAGGCCCTGACTAATAATAAATTTGTATAAATAATAGTGATTGAGCTATTCCCACCCCCCTTTTAGTCATTTTGAAATGCCATGAGCACAAGCAGGGAGTGATTCAGCTAACATGGATCTCTCCCTGTGAAGTGTTCTAAAGGGAGGCTGGCAGCTTCCCAAAAAGGTGAGTAGCTCTCAGATATTTGTCTGCATTGCATGTCCCAATTTTGGGGACTCAAAATTAAGAGTAGGGACCACACTGAATACAGAGTGCCTTGTCGGGGCAGTGTGGCTTCCACATGTATCTGCAGATATATGCAACTAAATCTCTGTCTTTCCACACAGCTAGACATGTTTGTTGCTTGATAGTTTGATAATGCGAGGGTTAACATTGGGCGGAGTTCCCAGGCCCTGACTAATAATAAATTTGTATAAATAATAGTGATTGAGCTATTCCCACCCCCCTTTTAGTCATCATATTGGGCACTGCTAATGTGTTCAGTGAATCTGGCCCCAGAAAAGAATTCATATAGTTATTGAAAATGCCTTGTAATCAGTTTTGTGTTATTGTTGCATACATCTAAGAGGATTTCCACAAGTAGAACAACTTACATTTGCTGACCTTTGCACTGTTTGTCCTATATCCAGTGCCAACACTTGTTGCTGACCTGTTCCATGTCTGATTATGTCCAGTGCCAAGTCCTGTTGCTGACGTTTGCCATGTTTGACTACATCTACTTTGCTACAGCTATTGCCACTTGTCCAACACTGAACACCCAACCATGTCTCCTGTTGCCATTTCCAGGGTCCATGGTTACCTGTGCCTTCACAGCTGCGACCTCTGCATTCCCCTTGCCTAGCAACTGCAGATGCTGCTGTTCAGGTGCCTGCTGATTGAAGGCAGCTCATTCAAAAGACTTCTCCAGGGACTAGCACACCCCAGCTTTGCCCTGCTATGTTCCCCTGCTTACTTTAAAGCTGCCCTGATGATGACCTATGCTATATCTTACCATGTCCAGTGACAACCCTTTTGCCGACCTGTGGAATGTCTGATCATTTTTTGATCATTAGCAGGACATTTATGTGTTTGTGAATAGATATATTTGCCATCACTTTTGAACCATCTCTTGTCTTGTTTTTGAAGAGGAATTTCTTGCAAGGAATATTTTTAGTGCCGATAAAGAATAAATAATTAGAATATATATATATATATATATATATATATATATATATATATATGCTTTAATGGGTTACTTAGATGCCATGCCTAATCATCTCTGGTGCCAAGCTCTGATGCTGACCTGTGCCATGTCTGATCATGTCCAGCTCCAAGCCCTGTTGCCGTCCTTTGACCACTTCTGCTTTGCTACATCTATTGGCTGTTGTTCTGCACTGAACACCATGTCTCCTGATATCTCCTTCATCTCTAGGGTCCCAGGTCACTAGTAACTTCACGGACGGCAGCTGTCAAAACAGGCCCCGTCCCACACAGGCCACTCCAGCACCAGCCACTGATATACCTTAGCTTGCTATGATTAGGCAAGAGCTACAGTCCAAGGTAAATGGTTTATAAACTTTATAGCAGCAACTCAGGTGTCCTGTACAAAAGAAAGAGGGTAGATGTGCAGCCTTGATGGCTATTAAGAGCCTGATTTATCAAGCCCTATCTGCCAGAAAATGCCACAAGTTTACATTTACACTGAAACACATTTGCTAAAACATTAGTGTAGCAGCAACATGCAGAAGAAAATATAAATTATATTTTGCACTACTCTAATTTGTATCAATGTGGCAAATTCTCTCAGATTGTGTTTGATAAATCAGGCTTTGGTGCCAACCATTTATTAACCATTATTTAGAGGTTTTTTTTCAATATCCACAGTAAGGTATACCTTCACCTATTAGACACTATAGGGTCGATTCATAGTTGGTGGGCAAAAACGCTCAGATGGAGCGCAAACAATTCCACATACACCTAGGTGCATGATTCATGGCTGTGTGAGCACGCTGGGTGCATGTGCGAAACGCACCAAATGGCAAGCACACAGGAGAAGAGCAAATTGCCTCTTCTTCCCTTTCCTTTACTGTTTCTTCATAGCAATTTGATCTATCCAGCTTCTGTGTTTCTGTGAAGCTCTATTCGACATTTTCGGAGTGTATTCTCTAGAGAATCTGTGTTCTCCATTTTTGGAGGTGATTTTTGGGAGGGATATTCTGATTCCTGTTAGCCCTTAATGCATTTTTTGGCCCAATGTTTTGTCCCAAATGTTCTCTTTACCCTCCATCCCCTGTTTGGTTTGCATATGAATACCTAATAGTTTCCCTTTTTTTACTGTTTTTGTTTTTGCTAAACTTTGAGGCCCAATATTCACATTTTTGTTGTTTGAGTCTTAATTTTTGTGATTTTTAACAACTTTTTATCATTTTTTTTTTGTTCAAACAAAAACTAGAAAAAAGGGTTCAATCCCTTAAAACAATTTGTGGCTGACACTTTCATTGTTTAAAAACATGCCAGACACTGCCTGCATGTGTTTTTGGAATGAAATAAGCCCATTACTCATTGGAACTGGCAGTTTCCTCCATCTATTTGCTGAAGGAAGTTCACTCTTTAAATTTTCCCTATATTTGCTCATGCTTTTCTGCCCTCTAAACATAGCGTAAATCAGGAGACAGTTTGGTGCAAAATGGCGCTAGAGAAAAATTTCAGCTGCAAATTGGCGTATTGGCGAACTCTAGTGTGCAAATCAGCGCAAAAAAAATTGAGCATCCCATTTTGACGACCATGAATCATACTGAATCCCGAGCAAGACTTGGTGCTCCAAAAAATGTGCACAAATTAATTTGCGTGTGACCATGAATCAACCCTTATGTACCTGCTGTAGTTTCAAGTTCCCCCAGTATTAATGGCCATTTTCCAAGCAAGTCTTATTTCTGCATTAGCCACACATCTAGGGCAAATATGATTCACTAAATATTTACATGTATGCTCACACCAACCTGCAGTTCACAAGAAAGCCTTGTGACCAGTATCAAACATCTTCTAACTACTTTTTATTAGTAGAGCTTTCTATTCACTAGACGATAAATAAGGAGATACTAAGAAGCTGAGAATGTTTCCACCAGATGTTTCTCATCAAATCGCCCTGCTTATAAACATGACAAATGCTATAAATAATTTACACAAAGAAGAGCTTCAGAAGACACATCCAAATACAGCATAATATAAAAAATATTCTTGAAATCCTGCAACAGCGTTTTTCAGGAGACCACCTGGCAATTATAGCTGAACTGATCTACAGCTATTAGTCCTGAAGAGACAACAAAGAGGGGTTGGCAGTGTGTATGGATGTACATTAACTAGGCACAACTCAGGAATATAGAGGCGGGTCAGGCTTGAAACTGTCAATCAAATCACTGCTAACTAATTATTCAAGGTAAACGGTCAACTTGTTGCTTTTCAAATTACCTTGCTTCTCCAAGAGCCGTAGTTATACTTCAAAAACAGTATGAAAAGATAGAAAACTAGGGTACTCGTAATAACGGGTAACTTTTTTGCCTCTGTATTATAGTACTTAAAAAAAAAAAAACTTAAAAAAGTACCAATAAATTTCCTCATTAAACTTTCCAAAACTAGCTGTTAAAATATTTTTGTATGCATTTAATTGATTTAGCTGTCTGTTATCATCCAATTACATAACAATTATATCTGTGACTGTGATTTATGAAAAGAGACCAGCCAAAAATTTGCACCAGAATACTCAAATAAGAATTTGCATATTCTAATTAAATGTTTATTAACCTCATGTACAATGGAAAATGAACAGCATTTATTAAACTAGAACTCATATTTATTTGGGTAATTAATCTTTAATGGCACAGCCACCTGGAAAAACTTGAAATTATTTATTTCATTTTTTTATGTGAGTAATGGAGACACAGTAACCCCCAACAGTAAAATACAGTAGGTGTTACATTTCTTTTTTCCTGCTCAGAAGTGTTTTTTTTTGCCTCATATTACTTAAAAATAAACAATACAGACATTATTACTTGTTTTCTATTGATTCTTAGTGATTGGGGCTATGTACGCATGCCTACTATTCTGCAGTCATATAGGAGAATGCTAACCTTTTTGGGTTTCAGTCTGTTCATTGCTTATGATAAATATGTGCTAGGGTGTTTAGGCAGGTGGTACTGAAGGCTGGTCCACTCAATCAATTGTTTCATTTACAATCAATAATTGTGGTGTTTATGAAGTGTCCATGCCACACAGGGGCATTTTTTTGCCTAGGTGTCATTTGTTTCTATGTGTTTCTTTTACACTTAACCCTTTGTGAACTGGCATGATACCCCTATGCCAGCTCACAAGGCTTAGAGGCGGGTAAGTCACCTGAGCTAGTAAGTAACTTGCCAGAGCCCTTGGCCATTTAGGCTGTGCAGGCCTGTATCCTGCAAGGAGGGGGGCACTGTGCTGGCCAAAGCACCCCCGGGTTGGTAATGCTGGATAGGGGGGACATTTTTGGGGTGTTTAAGGGTTTTTAACCCTTCAAATTTCCCCCAGAACATGCCCCCCCCGGAAGGGGGCACCCTATTTGTAATTTTTTTTAAATAAACCCTTTATTTCCTGTCACCCAGCAGACATAAAAGGCTTCCAGCAGCAGCAGGAGAGCAGAAGCCAAAGTGATCAGCGTGGGACACAGTGCTTCAGAATGGATGGGAAGTAAGTATTAAACAAAAAATATATATTTTCTCTGTGTCTGTGATTTTTTACATTTAACCCTTTTTGAACTGGTACGAGATTTATGATACCCCTATACCAGTTCACAAGGCTTAGGGAGCTGGCAAGTCCCCTGCAGCTAGCGGGTGACTTGCCATTAACTCCCTGGATCTGTTACCTGCCACCTCAAACCCGGAGGGAGGGGCAGAAAAGCATGGGGGCCATTTAGGCTCTGTGTGGTCTTGTAGCCTGCAGGGAGGGGGCCACGGAGGCTGGCCCCTGCGCACTGTCCTACAAGCCCCCATAGCTGGTCCCCGGCTGGTTATGCTGGGACCTCACAACATTTTTCTGGACGAATTTTGAAGGGGTTTAACCCCACTCCAATTTTTTTATTTAACCCTTTATAGTGTGGATAGTAGTTATTTGTAAAAGTTATAAAGTGCTCTTTTCAGTTTGGGGGTCTCCTGGGCAGGAAAGGGGGGCTACTGATACATATGTGGTACCACTGAAATAGGAGAAATGGTTTTCTTTAATAAAATAAAAGTTTTATTTTAAATGAATGAGACAATTTTTTTTTTTTTTAATTTTTACTCAAAAATACAGTGGAAAATTACAAACATTTCAACATTAACATTTCATGTTAAATGGGCCAACAGAGGGTAAAAAACGTATGCATGCTTGGCATTGCTCTGTTCGGGGGACCTTTTGCTTTCAGCTTAAGCTTATTTTTTTCTTGCTTGCATACTGATATTTTAGATTTAACTTGTTTTTTTCCTGTTTGCATACTGTTTCTGCTTTTTTATTCTTTTTTTAGGGAAACCCTGTGCAACCAAAGAATTAATTGAGGGATCGCTTCCAGAAAACTGCACCCACATCAGCTAGCCTGGTACGCCTAGAAACCCTGAGAAAGCTTGAGGTGTGTACTTCCAGAGAATATATCGTTTGTTAGGGATATTGGGGATCAAATGTAAAGGGTTGTTTTTCTTGAAAAACTGCAAGGTGCACATAGCAGTTGTATTTTATCTGAAAATCTCCTAAAGCACTGTTTCAGTTTGGGGGGGTCTCCTGCGCAGGAAAGTGTGTCGAACAATACATATGTGGTACCATTGTAACTGGGAGAAATGGGGCTTTTACATGCAATAAAATTTCATTGAAACACTTACATATTTTATTACAAAAAAACACTATAAATCCCTTCAAAAATCGCAGTTGAATATGTGTAGAGCAAAATAGTGAAAAATGGTCTGGCAAATGAGGGTGACAAAAACTTTAGGTAGGCTGACACTTAAAGGGTTAATACATCCTTGCACAGCTTCATTTACATAAGAATACCAAGGAGGCCTTTCATAGACATAGACTAATTAAGGTCTCATAAAAATGGTCACATAACCACATTTTTGTATAAAACTGGTGAAAACATTTGTGACGAACACACACACACCGACGTGAAAAAAGAAGAAAAAAAATCATCCTCCCCATCTGAAGGATTTGTAGCCCTTACATTGAAATTAGCTTAGTTAAATAAGCACCACCCCATCCATCTCTACCATGGCCTTAAACACGATTTGGTGTTATTAAATGAAAAACTACTTACCTGCTCTGCCTTGTGAGCCCAATCCCAAAGTGGACCTAGGTGGCAGTTGCCCTTGAAAGTTGTCACGCAACTTAGTCAGGTAACCACTACACAGCAGCAGACTCGTTTCTGGACTGATTTACAGTCTAAGCAATAAGTCATGGCCAGGGCGCATAATTGTTAGTACTTTTACTTTAAGAAATCTTTCTAACCTTTGGATGCGTTTTTTGCCTCCTACCTAATCCGGTAACACAGTGTTTTTGCCCAAATTCTCAGTCTCTGGTTTTCTCAGTCATTAAAATTGTTTTCAACTAAGAATTCACTTTGCAAATGCAAGTGTAATGTTATGCTTATCTATTGTAAGATTTACCTTCCTTATATAATTTGTAACAATATAATAATAGGACATGGAGTTTATATTACTTTCAGAGGCCAAAACAAACAGCCTTACCAAACACTTTCACAGGAGCCTGGGAACCAAGCAAAATGAGTCACACCCAAAACTGACCAACAGCAGCTAATGGTTCTGGCCCTGTAACCACCCTTATCTGTGTGCAGTCATATATGGCCCTCAGGCATATCTATATGCCCCAGTACTTCAGGTAAACTTGCTGAAGGTCAATATTTGCACTCACAGGACTTCAAGTGGTGATAGAGCTAGTTTGGTGTTTTGAGATGTAACCTATTTTCGGAGCCATCTAAAAGCCTAAAAGCAGCCACATGAGAAGAAACTCTTTAATTAGGTTGCCTGTGTGCACTTTATTAACTTAATTGAATTTGAGTTTGACCAAAAAAATTCTCGAAGAAATAACTCTGATAATAGAGTTCCCACACACTATTCATTTGGGTGTTTGAACTTTTATCTCATGCATGAAGACTTAACAAGAATACGATCTTATTGATAATGGCACCCCTGGGGCTTTATAGTGAATCTCCTAATGCCACACTGCTAGAATGCCTCTCGGTGTCTCAATACATAGTGTTTCCATTATACTACAAAATATGTTGCCTTCTAGATATATCGCTGTTCATTTATAGCAAACACAAAGTATGATAATTTGAAGCATTTCTTAGGTGCTCAGAGGGATTAAGTGATAAAACATTAGTAATTATGAACTGGAAGAACTATAGAGGCCAGCTTTTTAAATATGTACACAGGGATTATAAAATGGAGCTTCCAGAAATCTTCTGAGTTTGCCTAAACTTTGTAGTTCACTTCACTCAAGATGAATGATAAAATAGTATGAAAAGAGAAGTTCCAACACACATTTTAACTTCTCATCACATGACGTTCAAAAATGTCAAATTTCACTGCAGTGATGTTACTTAAAAAAAGGAAAAGTATAAAAAGATATTTTCTAAAGGCCAACTCCCCGGAAAAAAATGAAAAGAGGAAATAACTTAGAGCAGTGGATTACAACCTTTTTTTTCATCAAGTACCACTTTACATTTTCTAATTATCTGGATGGTACACATGGGACGTCATCCAACTAGAAACCATGGTATAACACACAAAACAGTCATTCATAGTGCATAAAACACATACACAGACATATTATTATCACCTTTTGAAGCTGTTTTGTACAGACATAGTTAAGATATAGATGGCAGGGGTCAGTCTGCAGCCTTACCAAGTACCACCTGATAAGATCGGGGGTATCATAAGTGGTAACAGTACCACTGGTTGGAAACCCTTGGCTTAGAGCATTTTAGTGTGTGATGCTGAAGGGGATTGCCTTGAGAAAAGTGATGTCACCAGAATATGGTGGTGACACTCCTACCACACACTGGGTTTTCCCTGTTTTACTCAATGGGGTCACAGAGTAGAGCAAACCGTTCATTATTGGAGGGATCGATTTAGAAGAAATAATACAGGACATGAAAAGTGTAGGGCCTTATTCAGAGGCTTATTTAACAATAGAAGGATTGAAAAGGATGTCGAGATAAATGAAGGTATACACCAGAAAGTTAAAACAAAGTCACTTTATAAAATTCTTGAGACAACATACATCTGAGACAATGCAATCTATATACAAACACACTTACTGTAAGGGAAGGGAAGCTTAACTTCTCCCCACTGCAGAGTGGTAGACAAGTCATAGATGGTATGTGTCCAACAGACATCTGACAGAGCTCTGCTCTAATTATGCCCCTTTTATATTCACACAATGTATCAAGAAAATACCACCAACTGCAAAACTCTTTCATAGCTGTACACAGGTGAGATTGTGGTACAGTAGGTGTGAGTGAAGCTTCAGCATCTTAATATAACGAAAATTAATTCTTAGCACTTAGCTAGTGCTATCTACTGTTTCCACAGAAAAGTTAACTTTGAGTTTTGGTTAATTCTTTAAAAATATTTAAAACTAAAACCCTCAAGCCTTTGTGTTTTTGCAATGCTATTACCGAGATTTAGCCTTGTATTATGTCTACAGTAACCAAGCTGACCATCGAACATAAAAGTCATATGTCTCTCTGAAGCCAGAGGTTGTCACTGGCACCAGAATTCCAAATTTTGTGCTTGTTACCACCTGAGGACATGCTTTTAATTTTTGTTGATTATACTTCTTGTTTTTCATGAGCAACATAGAGCTAGGTAAGATCTTTTGAAGTGGACTTTAAACTAGCATCCCCATTTGCCAATTTTCACTGCTTCTGCTTCACTCTGAATCAAGCTTGTTTTAGCTGTAAAGCTCTGCATCCTTCATTAATTGCCACTGCTGTATGTGGCAATGATGTCATTGCTAAACCTATGCAATGACTGATCCCATGCCATATTGCAGGCGGGGACAGCAAAAAAATAAAATAAAAGGGTTTCAGGACGATTCAAAAAACGAAAATATCTACTTCTAGTTATACACCTGGAGAAGGGAGTATACGCAGGAGCTTTGGCTAAATTTATTTCACAAGTTCAATAGGTTTTGGTCTACTTTAAGTTGGGGTACAGATTGCAATAAAATTGCAATTGCAACAGATGAACTCTCTCTTCATACTTTCTTAAGAATAGCAGGCTTAATTTTTCCCGTGCTACATTATGATAGTCACAGGGGATAATTTATTCCCCACATATGTACATGTATTTTAGGAAAACCCTACTTTTATCTGAGGAAGTTGCATGACATGCCAATGAATGCCTGTGAAACATTAGGGCATTCAGACCTTGGGTTTAGCCTATATTAAGGCCCTTATTTATGAAGGAATAGCGACAGGTAGCGTCTGGTGAGCGGCCGGTAATGACAGGCCCCGCCACGAGAACGCCGGCTCCCCACCACAATCACACATTTATCAAGCCGATCCTGCTTAGCGACTGAGATAGCGCCGTATAGCCACTCATTCATCATTATTCCAGCCTCAGCCCACAGCGCCAGCGTCCGACCTTGAACAGCAACAGGTATGACCTCTCGCTACCTGGCGCTCTCCAATGCATTTCAATGGAACAATCTTTAAATATTCATAATTAATTGTTATTAATAGTTTTTTTTTTTTTTTTAAATGTGAAAAATTCTGTGACCACTTCTGCCATTTTAGAAAAAAAAAATTGTACAGAATTGATATTACAGGTCTGATATTAATGTATTCATATTACTAAATTATTTAAAAAACTTTTTTTTAGTTTCCAAAAATATGGTTGTTTGGGGGTTAAAAAACTACTTTTAACCCATCGCCGCCAGCGCTCTGGGGTTTAAACATGCATTTTACAGCACGAGAATTTTTTGAGTGTGATTTTTTAATGAATATGGTGGGAGCCGGTCGCTAGGGCCAGTCGCTATCATGCGCTCCCATACAGCGCGGAACCTGTCAAATAGCAACTCCTCACCCAATATTCAACATTACGGCAAACCGACTGAGTCGCTATCAACTACCGAACAACGGCCAAGCACAGAGACTACTAGCGGGAGCTCTGAAAATGCCGCTACAGTCGCTCAACTGTCGCTACCTGCCGCTGTTAATGAATCGGCCTCTAAGTCTTTCGTTGGTGAATTTCCAGTAGCATTGATTTGACTTAATGTTTGATGGGGAGGCCAATTCATTAATAGCGCCAGGTAGCGACAGATGAGCGCCAGTAGCGTGATTTTCACAGCGCCAGCTAGTATTCGCTGTGCTTGGCCGGGGTTTTGTTGTTGACAGCGACTCAGTCGGTGTGCGGTAATGTTGAATACGGGGTTAGGGGTCGATGTTTCACAGGTTCCGCTTGTATGGGTGCGCCTGACAGCGAATGGCCAGAGCGAACGGCTTGCTGCAGATTCATTAACAAATCACGCTCAAAAATTTCTCGCGCTGTGAATTCCTTGTTTAAACCCCAGAGCGCTGGCGGCGATGTGTGTAAAGTAGTTTTTAACCCCCAAACAACCTTTTTTTTTAATGTAAAAATTATACAAGTTTTTCTAAACATTTTGTAATATGAATACATAAATATCAGACCAGTAATATCAATTCTGCACAATTTTTATTTTTTATTTTTTTTAACTTAAAAAAAAATCCTAACATTGCAGAAGTGGTTACAGAATTTTTGACAAAAAAAAATAAAAAAATAAAAAAAGCAATTAATTATGATTATTTAAAGATTGCTCCATTGAAATGCATTGGACAACGCCAGGGAGCGCCAGGTCATACCTGTCGCTGTGATGGGATTATCAGCGGCGCTGTTCGTTGCAGTCGGCTACATGATGAATCCCGTGCTAGCTGGCGCTCTCGCCGGCGCTAGCCTCATTTAGCGTGATAAATGCGTCATTGTGACCGCCGCCGGGCGTACTTGAGTCGGTAGCCGCCGTTAGCTGGTGGTACCTGGCGCTCGTCAGACACTACCTGGCGCTAGCCCTTGATAAATAAACCCCAAAGTTTGTATGTTGAGATAGTTTGTTTGTGTGCATGTGCATTTACATTCTCTGTTCCCAATTTTACCAACATACCAACTTAGGAAAAAGAGCAGCCAAAATATAATAGAAACTTATATCACCCAATGCACAGAGCCGTGTCATTAAAGCGGATCAGCACAGATGTGTTGCGTGGTAGACACCTACCCCTTCATTAAAATGTTTTTTTAATCTGGCATGTCTAGTGCATTGTTGTGTCTATGATAGTTGTAGTAATACATTTTTTTAACTTTATCATACACTGAGTGCAACACTGACTTTTCAGTGGGGTTCCTTGGGTTGTTTCGGGGGGCCCAATATGGGGCTATACAAGGTAAATATTACAGGATTAATTAGGAAGGTTACAGGTGGGTAGGATGACTAAAGTACTTATAACATGCAGGGTATTATGAGTCAGATGTTACAAAACAAATAATAAACTTATAATGCACTTGGTATTATGAGTTGACTGAATAGCTACATATATATATTGATATAGGATAGCCCTTGCAAGCTTACAGTCTAAAAGTTTAGGATGGAGATGAAAGGTTGGGTCACTGGTATTATGCATTAAGCATGGTGACAAGTGATCAAAGTGTGGCAAGACTGTGGAGTGGATTGTTTACTTTACATGAGTTACATGCATTACATTGAAGCAGGACAAAGCCCACTAGCGGCCAGCCTGGAATCTAAAAGTTTCAAGGTCCGACCACTGGATTTCTCCATGGGGCATCCCGAATTAGGTTGCCCTGCTGTGTAAACCCCCCCCCCCAGCTCGTAATCTTTTACTTTTCCCCAGTCCAACAGCGCATGTGTGGGCTTTCGTCTAATGAGAGACTCGTGCTATAACTATGTCATTCGGCAGGCGGCTCTCATTGCTTTGAATGGGGAGTGCACACTGTCGCATCCCTGGTGCGCACATGCCCATTCAGATAGGCTGGGGCGGGAGTGCGCACAAGGCCAGGGATACAGGGGATCACTCCTCATTAAAGTCAATAAGAGCTGTTTGCCAGCGCATGTGTCATTGGAATGTGAAAGAAGTAAGCTGTATGGCGCTTTCTGGGGGATTTCACACATCCCCAACCGGGATGCCCCAGGTAACGAAACAAAACAGGGAAAGTCTTTAATTTACAGGAGTTAAGTTACATGACTAACAAGGCAGAAGGTGGCTACTAACTGAACATGACGTAAGCATGAGCAAGGGGAGTCCAATTTAACACCAAAACATTGCGCTTGGGGAGTCGGGAGCTATATTGGACGGTAAGAAAAAGATATGCTCTGCTTTGGTCATGTTCAGTTTGAGAGAGCAAGATGACTTGAAAGAGGGTATAGCTGTAGCCAGTCCTGGACATGAGATAGAAGGGAAGAAAGGTATTAAAAGAGATATTTGAGTGTAATCTGCATAAAAGTGGGGATGACAACCTAAGAGAGTTTATGAGTTAGGCAAAACCACAGGTGTAGATGGTCCAAGATCAGAACTTTGTGGTACCCAACAGATAACAGGTAAGAAAAGAGACTGGAGTGGGATAAACTAAATGTACAATCTGAAAGGTAGGAGAGGCAAAAAAAAAGCAAGACCTTGAATTTCCAAGGAGGCGAGTATTTGGAGTAGAAGTCAATGGTCGAACAGTATCAAAAGCAGATGATAAGTCAAGAAGGATCAGATCACTTTAGTGAATAACGTCTATTATGTTTAGTTTGAGTCTCAGCAAAAAAAAAAGGTAAACTTCACTGATAGAGGATATGAAAGTCTTGAAAGGAAGTTCCTAATGGACACAATGGGGCCATATACTGCAGATTCACACACATTTATCCTTATTGTACAGTCTCCTCCCGCTATAGGAAAAAACAACCCCTAAAATTCACTTCAGTACTCTTCATTGTTCCTGTTTAACAGCTAGTACTGTATATCAGTTTCGTAGACCAATCTGAAAATTGATCTGAAAAAGTTCTCCTGTTCCATAGTGTGTTACTGTGAGGACTGAGTGATTAATGCTTTAGTAATGCAACTTTAAAGTGTTTAAGCAAGTGTATCAGATAAGAAACATGTGCATAGGCAAGCCTAACATTTCATGGCACAGACATCATTTTTTAATGAAAACTCCACAATTTGTAGTCAGTTAGCCTTTGGGAACAAAATGTTTAACAAAATAATCACTTGCACAATTTCACATTTACTTAATTGCTTTGAAGCACTTCCTATTTTTAGACCTTACCTGTCTTTATATTTTATTATATATTATGTTAGATTATTAAAATAAATAATACTACCAATTTTAATTTTATTGCATATTAGTTACCCATAATATAGATATACAGTAGGTTTTAGGAGAGCACAGCAGCCAGAGCAATGGCAGCATGCCACCATAGGCTGCACATGCACCACAGAATTACTATAAAGGCACATTTCAAAGTGATCCCAAGGGTTTTACACATCACCCATATCTGGATGCCCCACAAAGAGAAAGACCACTGGTCCTAGAGTTTTACAGGCTCTAGGCAGGCAAATTATATTATATATTTTTTAAATTCATGTAATCTTCTTCTTAAATCACACCTTTTTTCGCATTCCTTAAGGCTGGTGTCTGGGCATTAACATCTATCCAAAAATAAACATTTATGCTAGCATAAAGAGAACATATACATAAATACATACATAAAGGCAGAGTAGATGCACCATGTGGTCTCATGTTTATATGTTTAAAAATGTACCTGTTTTAGAGACTGGATCCTGCGATTTGCATGCAGGTCAACTTACAATAACATAAGGGGTGTGCCAGGCACTTATTTGAAAGAACTATGCAACATGCCACCTGCTGTCTAAACTCCATCCCTGCTAAGCCATATTTCTTGGTTAAAAAACAATACTTGCCTGCCTAGTGCTAGGTGATCTCACACTGAAAGTGGGGCACCTGGAGATAGCAAGAATTGTGGATGACTGTTAGTCAACCATTCACTCTAAGGGCAGGGGGCCTGCTGCATCAGTGATCAGTTGCCTAACAGTTGTCGGCCATCAACTTTAAATAGAGCTAGGCAAATCTTTCTCCTCCTGGAGAAAGTGTGGATAGGTACAACACTTATCCTGGCTGATAATGCAGCTATGATTCTATGATTCAATGCATCAACATTTCTGTAGAAACTTAAAGCAAAGTGGTGTTTTGGAGGTATATATCAGAGACTTCCTGACTGGCTTACTAATCCTCTGATTGGCTGTGACGGGTTTAACCCTTTCTGCATTAATGCAATCTTGTGTACCAGAAGCTAAGGGGTTACTCCAGCATCACAGGTATAAGGGCAATCTTAAAAGGTTTTTTGTTTAAAGTGGACCTGCAGCAATTTGGGGGGGGGGTTCACACAGCGGGGCACTCCTGCCCCCGGGGAAAGGGCCAAAACTTTGACTATCCTGGGTTTTGGTCCACTTTAAATTCTTGAAGAGGAAACCCATAAGGCACAGCATCAAAATCTCCAGTACTCTCTTCCTCTACTTCAGTGGAGCAGGGGGCTCTGGGATGCTCTGGCCCTGAAAAGTTCCAGTGAAGAGACCATATCCGCATAGTAATTTAGTATCCTTTTAAACTGTCAGCTTCACTCATTTTGTTCAGGATTTCAACACACAAAATGGTGGAATAGTGTTAGGCAGAGTCTAACCCTTTCAGTCTCCTGTGGCATAGCACTAGGAGGCCCTCTTTGTCCTTCACAATATATGTAGCAGCCAGGTATAAGGGCTGGAAGTATAAAGGGACAAGTAGGGAGACAACCAAATACATGTGAATGCCCCAAATAACAGCAGATGTACATGTCTCACCAACTTTCCTGAAGAGGCCTCTTCATGGCTTGGCTCCTCCGCTGTAGATGACTTGGGATCTGCACCGCTGCAGCCCAGGTTCTTTTGCTGCAGATGGAAACCAGCTGGCTGCACATTTTCCAGTCTGCTAGAACGCACGAGCGCTGAGGCTAGAGGCCGAAAGCAATCTCTGGACCTGGAGGCACTTTAAACATGTGACCGTATCGAGGCCAGTCCTGTTCTCCGACTCCTGGCCGCAAGCACTGCTGAGAGCGTCCTTCGAGCCTGCGCACCTGTCCGCCCCTCCCAGAAAAAATCAGAGGGGAGATTTGGGAACACAAACAAACCAAACGCCACCCACTCAGCCACATAGAGAGAGGACCATGCCGACTGGACAGCAAAGCCCGATAGCCTCCGAGTTCTGGGATTAACACATGCCCAGCCAGCTTCACCCCTCTGTCCCCTGACTGCAAATGTCTGGGGGCGCACCCAAGCCTGTGGGGGAGACGGGGGGACACTAACCGTGCCAATGCTGCCACCAGAAGGGAGGCCCATGCCAACCTGACTGCAGGATCTGCAGAAGATCAGAAGTCAGCCAGGTTAGGTGATGTGGTGCTCCATCGGACCACTAGCCACAGGTACACTGCCCCATGGAAGTATAGGTTGACAAGCACCTCTCCAGATGCCTTCTGGGGTTAAAAAAAAAAGAAAGAAAAAACTGGATGCAGAGGTTTCTTGGTGAGGAAACACAGTACTAAGGACTGGGGGGAAGGGGTGGGGCTTGTAAACCTGTCCCAGTTTCTGTTTCCTATTTAGGGGGAGGAGCCCCTCTCTCCATCCTGAAGGATGATGGGAGAAAATACACTATTGTTTGGTGGATTTTTTTGTTTTTAGTAAAAATGACAAATTTCTTTCTTTGTTTTCATTGACTTCCTCTATATTATTTTTGGCCTAAATTGAACTTTTGACAAATGGCAATACATCAACCTCAATGTATCCTAAATACAGGTCCAAGAAACAGCTGCTTAGAAACAATACTTCTCTTCTTTTGATGCTGCTGCTCTGCTTCAGTGATCTACACAAGCCCCAAATTGGTTTAAGAATTGAAAGTCTGCAGAAGAAAAACTAACTTTCTCGTCTCCTTATCAATAGATTGCAGTGACTATTGCCAGCCCTACATAAGTACGGATAGAGAAAACACAAAGCGGTCGTACTTTCATCCTGCATCTTAAAGGATAAATCCTTTAGTTCTCCATAATGTAGCTAAACATAGATGGTGTTCAAAAGAGAAAAGTTTTGATGAATTAGATGACTTACTTGGTTGTGATGCTTTAGTTCTGCGCCTGAAAGCATTTAAAATGTACATGGAAATGTACATAGTCTAGATTTTTTAAGATGTTCATTGCAGCGCTATTCTGTACACCCTGTCCCCTTTATGTTTAATCTTTTAAACCCTATCTCCAAAGAAACTGAATCATTTATGGGAATGGGGCGTGAGGAGCTACAATGCGACTGGCACAGACTGTATTCCGTTTCATCATGCACGTTTCAGCCTTTATAAGCCGATTCGTTTCTCTAACAAGGGATTAGCCAGGAGTCCGATAACCGCACAAAATGAGTTAGATTTGTGTGCTGAAAGGCACGAGGAAGCCGTACATCATAACTACTATATAGAGTTGGAAACTTTGTTCTGACTGAGTTTTTGGCTCTGACTCTAATTCCCTTTGCTGGCCATAAAATCAATGCAAAACATTGTACTGTAGAATGTGTGCATTGTTATGCAGTTCATTGCTTCTCTAACCTCTAGAGGGAATAACACAAATGTCTGTGCTATGTAAATATTAATATTGCAAGATGTTGTCTTAATACAGCAGTTACAGTAGATCTGGAGGGAGCTATACTTAAATGATGAAATATTTATCTTATATCACTGAGCAGAGAATATAATTGCAGCCTGATTTCAATCAAAACTTGTTCTAAGTTTTAACCGAGAAGGGAAAGGTTTGAGCAACTTTAAAAATGATTGACGCTGTCCAGGAAATGCTCAACAGGCTGCTCCTACTCGTTGTCATGACCAAAGTTGGGCTGGCCAACCAGAGGCCTTCAGGGCCTCAGTTACTGACCGAGATCACTATCAGGGCAGTACATATCAATAAAGGACATGGTGTTTCTGTGTGTGTGTGTTATTTTGTGCTTTTGTTATTAAATTAATAAAAATCACATTTTATATAGCAACATTACTGTTGTTTCATATGTGATTAAGAGTGGCCTTGCATTATTTCTAAATACAGAGGCAGCAGCACATAGAGTAATAAAACTTGTGATGGGAGTTTTAATACATGCACTTCTGCTGCACTGTATGCTATAACAAGCAGGACAGGAGTCACTGAATTGTACAGTTAGGTCCATAAATATTTGGACAGAGACAACATTTTTCTAATTTTGGTTCTGTACATTACAAAGGTAGGGAGGGGGATGGCATGGGCACTGTCACCTTGAGGAATGCGTGGGTGAAGATACAAGTGGCGCCCCACAGGGATATTGTACCCAGCACTTAGGTGATCTAATTCCTTGTAGTTACTCTATGTTCACTGTCATTTCTTTCATTATTGTACTGTATTTGGCACTATTAGCACTTTGGTTGGCATGATAGCACTTTGGCAATAAGCACTGTTGTTTTAATATTGATGAATTATTGGATATGTGATGAATAGGTGATGAATTTTGGGATTTAGATATTAACTGGGATGCCCCTGCTGTGGCCCTATTTGTCTTTAATTGTATGTTGTTTGTGATAAAAAATTTAAAGATTGCTTTTTGGATATTATTCATGTGATTAACATGTGATTACTGTGGGGTGATTGGTGCCGATTCTGGGTATTGTCCAGTTTGTTGTGTACTGTGACGGCAGTGTGTGTTTTTCTACTCAGTTCTGTACATTACCACAATACATTTTAAAGAAACTATTCAGATGCAATTGAAGATCAGACGTTCAGCTTTTATTCAGTGAGTTGAACACGATGATTGCATAAAATGATTTTTGAAACAGAATCTCTTCATTTCAGGGGCTCAAATGTAATTGGACAAATTAAATAATTGTAAATAAAACGTTAATTTCTTATACTTGTTTGAAAACCCTTTGTGGGCAATGACTGCCTGAAGTCTTGAACTCATGGACATCACCAGGTGCTGTGTTTTCTCCCTTTAATGTTCTGCCAGGCCTTTCAGTTGCTGTTTGTTTGTGGGCCTTTTTGTCTGAAGTTTATTCTTTACCAAGTGATATGCGGCTCAGTTGGCTTGAGATCAGTTGACTGACTTGGCCATTCAAGAATATTCCACTTCTTTGCTTTAATAAACTCCTAGGTACCTTTGGCTTTGTTTTGGGGCTCCAGATGTCTTAATGATCTTCTAGCTTTGTCATTGTCGATCTGTATTACTTTGGCTGGATTTATGCACACATTACATCTCTGAATACCTCAGAATTCATTTGTCTGCTTCTGTCAGATGATGCTATGGTGCTATGCCTTGGATCATGAGCTGGACCACGCCTTCGCCATACTTTTCTTTTCCTATCATTCTGGTAGAGGTTGATCATGGTTTCAGCTGTCCAAAAAGTTCTTCCAGAACTGTACTGGCTTTTAGATTTTTTTTTATCAAAGTTCAATCTGGCCTTTTGATTATTGAGGCTTATGAGTGGCTTGCGCCGTGCAGTAACTCATTTACATTCATGCAGTCTTCTCTTTATGGTAGATGTGTCTATTGATAAGCCTACATCTTATAGAGCAGGGGTGGGCAATTATTTTTTTCAATGGGGCAACATGAGAAACTAAAAATATTGTGGAGGGCTGGGCCAAAAGGCTGAACTCAATTCTGCATAATATTAATTGTATTTCTTTATAAAAAGCAGTAAATAGATTTTTTTGACAAGCTGGTACGAGTATGTGTTATAGTTAAACAATGAAAAAATGATTTATTAAATTAACCACATTTTGTGTGTCCAGTAAGGTCTCACACATCCCAAATTGGGATGCCCCAGAGGCATGATGCCTGCAACCCAGCCCTGGATTCCTTCACACTCCAAAGGGCTGGGTTACATGGGTTTTGGTCTGCTTTAAAACATCACAACCAAATCAGGTTAGGATGGAATAGCCCCCCTCCTTTACATTATTATTAAACTAACACAGCGCTGCTCACACTTTTTACTCAGTATCAATGTGAAAAATTGCGGATTTCCTCACATAAAGCAGAACAAAACCCAGAGTGGCCACTGGTCTTCCCCCTGGAAATCCCAGATCGGGATGCCCCATTGTGTGAAACCCTTTTTACTCAGTAGCAACATGAAAAATGGCAGACTCCCTCCCTTAAAGCAGAACAAAGCTCCGATCTGGGATGCCCAGGTGGAAGACCAGTGGCCGCTCTGGGTTCATTTCCACCTTAAGGGGGAGTCCACCATTTGTCAAGTTGCTGCGAAGTAACAAGGGTTTCACACAGTGGGGCAACCTGATCTGGGATACCCAGGGGGAAGACCAGTGGCCGCTTTGGGTTTTGTTCTGCCTTTTTTCACGTTGCTACTGAGTAAAAAGGGTTAAAAAAAGTGGAGAATCCCCAATTTGGGATGCTGGGGTGGGGGGAGGCAGACCATGCACCATCAGGCGCTGCGTATGGCATGTAACACATTTGGTGTGGACTACAAGTGCCAGCAGCCTGAGACGTGAGGCACAGACAAGTGGCTGGAGTACCTCCATTTCCGGCGTCAGCTCTGCAGCGACTGACACATGCCACACAGTACAGGCCAAGGGTGGGAAGAGAAACTCCGCCCATAGCCAAACCTGCAGGAGGGAGCTGTCCAATAGGACAGCAGGCTCTAATCCACACATGTCCCCGCTACATTAGACTCACTTTTCAAACCCGGCACTATCTTTTCTGCCAAGACTGTGCAGACAGTGGGTGGGACTGAGCGGCAGGGCGCCGGCAGCGTGCGGCCATGTACCTTACAGGGAACGCTGGTTGCGGGCTGGTCAGAGCCAATCAAAGGGCCGTATGTGGCCCTGGGGCCTTACATTGTCTGCTATAGAGTGTTGTTCACTTGATTGGCTGTATCCTATAGATTCCCGGGCCGATCACCCCTGGGTGACGGTCCACTTTAACTGCGAAGGAGAGGGTGGGCCTCAGCCTGGCACACCTCCCCTATTGCAGAAATAAGGAGCATGCACGCCGGGGGAGTCTATTTAGCGATTGAATAGGTTATAATTAACCAGACTACAATGAACGAGTGATGCTTTGGATAAAATGGAAGAGAATTTAAAATGTTTGTTCTCTTGCCTACTTTCCTGTTTGATGAAAATAGAAGTGACATTGAACAGGAGAAAGCGATATCATAGTGAGTAGTTCAAAATAAATAAAAATATCTGAAATGCCAAGAATGAAAAAATGGTATAATTATGTGTAGCGATACCTGTTACTTTGTGCACATAAAAAATTCTGCGCTAACAGCATATGCTATATTATATGTTACATGGTCCCAAAACTGCACACAACAGAAAAATATTACTGAAAATAAATCATTGGCAGATTATGCCAAGTTATGAAAGAACTGATAGAGGCAATGCAATAGCTGGGATGAGAATAACTCCGACACTGAACAGCAGGTGGCGCTAGAAGATGAAATTTAGCTTTGAAAATTATAGTTCAATGAGAGGTGCAGAAATTGTTTATTTAGAAAGGAAATAAACAGTCATAGGTACTTTTCTGTTTCCAGGACTATTTTTTTTATAACAGCGGTTTTAAACCTTTAAACTAGGCTTTGATGCGTAGGCAAACACTGCAGACATAACTAAAATCTGCAAAACTATAGATTTTTCCCAAACAATTGTGCATGATGAAGTAATCTTTAGATAGTTGTATTCTATAAGTAGAGAGCTGTTAATATAGAATATTTATAGTTGTATTACCGAATCAAGGCCAGTGATGCTTGCTATCTGTTCTGTTGGCTCCTACCCAGTCCATCTGACTACTCTCTGACTCTGACCTGGCTCCATCTGACTTTCCTCACTTCATCACCTCTTGGCTTTGACCCAGCACCAATCCAGCTCAGTATGGCTATTGTTTTTGGCTCTGACTTGGCTCCATCCGAATTCCCTCACGACATCACTACTTGGCTTTGACCCAGCACCAACCTAGTTCATTATGGCTAGAGATGAGCGAACTTTTGAAAAATTCGATTCGACTGATTCACCGAATTTTCCGACAAAAATCGTTTCGACCCGAATAAATTCGCGACGAATCGCTATTAAAAACGGCTATTTCTGAGCCTCCTACAGCCTCAATAGGGTTGTAAACCATTCAGCCTTGCTGTAACACGCACAGGATGCGTGCTGGGTTAGTTAAATAATACTTTTAAGAAATATCACATGCAGATCAGAGGCATCGCTAATAGAATCGCAGAGCGGCACAATTGCAGAGAGTTGAAGTGGCATCACTATGAGGGGCAGAAGGAGCCCAAATATACACTGGAGTTGGCTTCAGGAGCCCAAAAATTGGATGAATCACACCCTGGAGTTGGCAGAAGTTGGCAGCAGCAGCAGCAGGAGCCCAAATATACACTGGAGTTGGCTTCAGGAGCCCAAAAATTGGATGAATCACACCCTGGAGTTGGCAGGAGTTGACAGCAGCAGCAGCAGGAGCCCAAATATACACTGGAGTTGGCTTCAGGAGCCCAAAAATTGGATGAATCACACCCTGGAGTTGGCAGGAGTTGACAGCAGCAGCAGCAGGAGCCCAAATATACACTGGAGTTGGCTTCAGGAGCCCAAAAATTGGATGAATCACACCCTGGAGTTGGCAGGAGTTGACAGCAGCAGCAGCAGGAGCCCAAATATACACTGGAGTTGGCTTCAGGAGCCCAAAAATTGGATGAATCACACCCTGGAGTTGGCAGAAGTTGGCAGCAGCAGCAGCAGGAGCCCAAATATACACTGGAGTTGGCTTCAGGAGCCCAAAAATTGGATGAATCACACCCTGGAGTTGGCAGAAGTTGGCAGCAGCAGCAGCAGGAGCCCAAATATACACTGGAGTTGGCTTCAGGAGCCCAAAAATTGGATGAATCACACCCTGGAGTTGGCAGGAGTTGACAGCAGCAGCAGCAGGAGCCCAAATATACACTGGAGTTGGCTTCAGGAGCCCAAAAATTGGATGAATCACACCCTGGAGTTGGCAGAAGTTGGCAGCAGCAGCAGCAGGAGCCCAAATATACACTGGAGTTGGCTTCAGGAGCCCAAAAATTGGATGAATCACACCCTGGAGTTGGCAGAAGTTGGCAGCAGCAGCAGCAGGAGCCCAAATATACACTGGAGTTGGCTTCAGGAGCCCAAAAATTGGATGAATCACACCCTGGAGTTGGCAGGAGTTGACAGCAGCAGCAGCAGGAGCCCAAATATACACTGGAGTTGGCTTCAGGAGCCCAAAAATTGGATGAATCACACCCTGGAGTTGGCAGGAGTTGACAGCAGCAGCAGCAGGAGCCCAAATATACACTGGAGTTGGCTTCAGGAGCCCAAAAATTGGATGAATCACACCCTGGAGTTGGCAGGAGTTGACAGTAGCAGCAGCAGGAGCCCAAATATACACTGGAGTTGGCTTCAGGAGCCCAAAAATTGGATGAATCACACCCTGGAGTTGGCAGAAGTTGGCAGCAGCAGCAGCAGGAGCCCAAATATACACTGGAGTTGGCTTCAGGAGCCCAAAAATTGGATGAATCACACCCTGGAGTTGGCAGGAGTTGACAGCAGCAGCAGCAGGAGCCCAAATATACACTGGAGTTGGCTTCAGGAGCCCAAAAATTGGATGAATCACACCCTGGAGTTGGCAGGAGTTGACAGCAGCAGCAGCAGGAGCCCAAATATACACTGGAGTTGGCTTCAGGAGCCCAAAAATTGGATGAATCACACCCTGGAGTTGGCAGAAGTTGGCAGCAGCAGCAGCAGGAGCCCAAATATACACTGGAGTTGGCTTCAGGAGCCCAAAAATTGGATGAATCACACCCTGGAGTTGGCAGGAGTTGACAGCAGCAGCAGCAGGAGCCCAAATATACACTGGAGTTGGCTTCAGGAGCCCAAAAATTGGATGAATCACACCCTGGAGTTGGCAGAAGTTGGCAGCAGCAGCAGCAGGAGCCCAAATATACACTGGAGTTGGCTTCAGGAGCCCAAAAATTGGATGAATCACACCCTGGAGTTGGCAGGAGTTGACAGCAGCAGCAGCAGGAGCCCAAATATACACTGGAGTTGGCTTCAGGAGCCCAAAAATTGGATGAATCACACCCTGGAGTTGGCAGAAGTTGGCAGCAGCAGCAGCAGGAGCCCAAATATACACTGGAGTTGGCTTCAGGAGCCCAAAAATTGGATGAATCACACCCTGGAGTTGGCAGGAGTTGACAGCAGCAGCAGCAGGAGCCCAAATATACACTGGAGTTGGCTTCAGGAGCCCAAAAATTGGATGAATCACACCCTGGAGTTGGCAGGAGTTGACAGCAGCAGCAGCAGGAGCCCAAATATACACTGGAGTTGGCTTCAGGAGCCCAAAAATTGGATGAATCACACCCTGGAGTTGGCAGGAGTTGACAGTAGCAGCAGCAGGAGCCCAAATATACACTGGAGTTGGCTTCAGGAGCCCAAAAATTGGATGAATCACACCCTGGAGTTGGCAGAAGTTGGCAGCAGCAGCAGCAGGAGCCCAAATATACACTGGAGTTGGCTTCAGGAGCCCAAAAATTGGATGAATCACACCCTGGAGTTGGCAGGAGTTGACAGCAGCAGCAGCAGGAGCCCAAATATACACTGGAGTTGGCTTCAGGAGCCCAAAAATTGGATGAATCACACCCTGGAGTTGGCAGGAGTTGACAGCAGCAGCAGCAGGAGCCCAAATATACACTGGAGTTGGCTTCAGGAGCCCAAAAATTGGATGAATCACACCCTGGAGTTGGCAGAAGTTGGCAGCAGCAGCAGCAGGAGCCCAAATATACACTGGAGTTGGCTTCAGGAGCCCAAAAATTGGATGAATCACACCCTGGAGTTGGCAGGAGTTGACAGCAGCAGCAGCAGGAGCCCAAATATACACTGGAGTTGGCTTCAGGAGCCCAAAAATTGGATGAATCACACCCTGGAGTTGGCAGAAGTTGGCAGCAGCAGCAGCAGGAGCCCAAATATACACTGGAGTTGGCTTCAGGAGCCCAAAAATTGGATGAATCACACCCTGGAGTTGGCAGGAGTTGACAGCAGCAGCAGCAGGAGCCCAAATATACACTGGAGTTGGCTTCAGGAGCCCAAAAATTGGATGAATCACACCCTGGAGTTGGCAGGAGTTGACAGCAGCAGCAGCAGGAGCCCAAATATACACTGGAGTTGGCTTCAGGAGCCCAAAAATTGGATGAATCACACCCTGGAGTTGGCAGGAGTTGACAGTAGCAGCAGCAGGAGCCCAAATATACACTGGAGTTGGCTTCAGGAGCCCAAAAATTGGATGAATCACACCCTGGAGTTGGCAGAAGTTGGCAGCAGCAGCAGCAGGAGCCCAAATATACACTGGAGTTGGCTTCAGGAGCCCAAAAATTGGATGAATCACACCCTGGAGTTGGCAGGAGTTGACAGCAGCAGCAGCAGGAGCCCAAATATACACTGGAGTTGGCTTCAGGAGCCCAAAAATTGGATGAATCACACCCTGGAGTTGGCAGGAGTTGACAGCAGCAGCAGCAGGAGCCCAAATATACACTGGAGTTGGCTTCAGGAGCCCAAAAATTGGATGAATCACACCCTGGAGTTGGCAGAAGTTGGCAGCAGCAGCAGCAGGAGCCCAAATATACACTGGAGTTGGCTTCAGGAGCCCAAAAATTGGATGAATCACACCCTGGAGTTGGCAGGAGTTGACAGCAGCAGCAGCAGGAGCCCAAATATACACTGGAGTTGGCTTCAGGAGCCCAAAAATTGGATGAATCACACCCTGGAGTTGGCAGAAGTTGGCAGCAGCAGCAGCAGGAGCCCAAATATACACTGGAGTTGGCTTCAGGAGCCCAAAAATTGGATGAATCACACCCTGGAGTTGGCAGGAGTTGACAGCAGCAGCAGCAGGAGCCCAAATATACACTGGAGTTGGCTTCAGGAGCCCAAAAATTGGATGAATCACACCCTGGAGTTGGCAGAAGTTGGCAGCAGCAGCAGCAGGAGCCCAAATATACACTGGAGTTGGCTTCAGGAGCCCAAAAATTGGATGAATCACACCCTGGAGTTGGCAGGAGTTGACAGCAGCAGCAGCAGGAGCCCAAATATACACTGGAGTTGGCTTCAGGAGCCCAAAAATTGGATGAATCACACCCTGGAGTTGGCAGAAGTTGGCAGCAGCAGCAGCAGGAGCCCAAATATACACTGGAGTTGGCTTCAGGAGCCCAAAAATTGGATGAATCACACCCTGGAGTTGGCAGGAGTTGACAGCAGCAGCAGCAGGAGCCCAAATATACACTGGAGTTGGCTTCAGGAGCCCAAAAATTGGATGAATCACACCCTGGAGTTGGCAGAAGTTGGCAGCAGCAGCAGCAGGAGCCCAAATATACACTGGAGTTGGCTTCAGGAGCCCAAAAATTGGATGAATCACACCCTGGAGTTGGCAGGAGTTGACAGCAGCAGCAGCAGGAGCCCAAATATACACTGGAGTTGGCTTCAGGAGCCCAAAAATTGGATGAATCACACCCTGGAGTTGGCAGGAGTTGACAGCAGCAGCAGCAGGAGCCCAAATATACACTGGAGTTGGCTTCAGGAGCCCAAAAATTGGATGAATCACACCCTGGAGTTGGCAGGAGTTGACAGCAGCAGCAGCAGGAGCCCAAATATACACTGGAGTTGGCTTCAGGAGCCCAAAAATTGGATGAATCACACCCTGGAGTTGGCAGAAGTTGGCAGCAGCAGCAGCAGGAGCCCAAATATACACTGGAGTTGGCTTCAGGAGCCCAAAAATTGGATGAATCACACCCTGGAGTTGGCAGGAGTTGACAGCAGCAGCAGCAGGAGCCCAAATATACACTGGAGTTGGCTTCAGGAGCCCAAAAATTGGATGAATCACACCCTGGAGTTGGCAGGAGTTGACAGCAGCAGCAGCAGGAGCCCAAATATACACTGGAGTTGGCTTCAGGAGCCCAAAAATTGGATGAATCACACCCTGGAGTTGGCAGAAGTTGGCAGCAGCAGCAGCAGGAGCCCAAATATACACTGGAGTTGGCTTCAGGAGCCCAAAAATTGGATGAATCACACCCTGGAGTTGGCAGGAGTTGACAGCAGCAGCAGCAGGAGCCCAAATATACACTGGAGTTGGCTTCAGGAGCCCAAAAATTGGATGAATCACACCCTGGAGTTGGCAGGAGTTGACAGCAGCAGCAGCAGGAGCCCAAATATACACTGGAGTTGGCTTCAGGAGCCCAAAAATTGGATGAATCACACCCTGGAGTTGGCAGGAGTTGACAGCAGCAGCAGCAGGAGCCCAAATATACACTGGAGTTGGCTTCAGGAGCCCAAAAATTGGATGAATCACACCCTGGAGTTGGCAGAAGTTGGCAGCAGCAGCAGCAGGAGCCCAAATATACACTGGAGTTGGCTTCAGGAGCCCAAAAATTGGATGAATCACACCCTGGAGTTGGCAGGAGTTGACAGTAGCAGCAGCAGGAGCCCAAAAAATGGCCTAAAGACATAAATATGTTTTGCACCATTTGGAAAGTGTAAAACGTGGCACCATGCTGAATCTAGTCGCATGCATCAGGCATTGGTGGGTGGAAATCCTGGCTGATCCATCCCTGATTCATTTTGACAAAGGTGAGTCTCTCCACATTTTTAGTTGACAGACGAGTTCTCCTCGCCGTAACTATGGCCCCCGCCGCACTAAACACCCGCTCAGATGGCACGCTACTTGCCGGGCAGGACAGCTTTTCCAGGGCAAACTCTGCTAGTTGCGGCCACAAATCAAGTTTGGCTGCCCAGAAGTCCAGCGGATCCTCAAGGTGTGTTGGCATGGTCATGTCAAAGTATGACATGACCTGCTGGTTCAGGTCCTGCTCCAGGTCTTCCTGCTGCTCATGAGTAGCCTCACTATGCGGGTGTAGAAAGCTACTCATTAGCGACTGAAGACTGAGGCTGCTGCTGCTGATGGAGCTTCTGCTGCTGCTGCTGCCAACCCCCCCAGCGGCCATGGCAGTGGAAGGTGAGCGCAGAGGTCCTCTCGAGTCAGACCTGCGAGAGTATGGACCATGGCGCAGATAGGCATCGGCCAACTGCCTACGTAGAATGTCTTTGTAGTAGTTGAGTTTGTCCTCCCTCTCGGTGGGTTTAAAAAATGCCCCCATTTTGTGCCGGAAGCGAGGGTCCAATAAGGTGGACAGCCAGAAGTCATCCCGCCGACAGATGGAAACAATTCTGGGGTCACTACGCAAGCACGTGAGCATGCTTCGTGCCATTTGCGCAAGTGACTCGGATGGACTACCTGTCTCCATCTCCACTGCATACTGCCACGGTGTGCCCGGGTCCTCTGTCTCTCCTTCCTCAAAAACCTCTAGCTCCTCTGGCTGCTCCTGCTCCTCCTCTCCTGTCCGCTGACTAGATAAACCAGCCATTTCGCCAAGCCTAAACTGTGTTTCGCTGGGCAACTCCTCCTCCTCCTCTTCCTCCTCCTCCTCCTCCAGTTCAGCTCCAAGGGGGTTCATGTGGCCGTAAGATGTAAACGCCATGTCTCCAGTGCCCTGACCAGCCATGGTTTCCAACATGTGCTGCAGTACATGAAGCAGTGGAATCACGTCGTTCATCCCGTAATCCTGCCGACTGACAAATAAAGTGGCTTCCTCAAAGGGCCTGAGCAAACGGCAGGTGTCACGTATGAGCTGCCACTGGTTGACATTGAAGTTACACAGGGGAGTCCCCCTATCTGCTTGGATCATCAGGAAATCCGTGATGGCTTTTCTCTGTTCATATAATCGGTCCAACATGTGAAGGGTGGAATTCCAACGGGTGGAAACATCGCAAATCAGACTATGTTGGGGGATACCATTCTGACGCTGTAGCTCAAGAAGGGTGTGTTTGGCAGTGTAGGAGTGGCTGAAGTGCATGCAAAGTTTCCGTGAAGTTGTTAGGATGTCCTGCAGATGGGGGGAACACTTCAGAAACCGCTTGACAACCAGATTGAAGACGTGAGCCATGCAGGGGGCATGGGTCAGGCTTCCTTGGCGCAGCGCAGACAAAATGTTCTTCCCATTGTCGGTAACCATGATTCCCATTTTAAGTTTTCTCGGAGTAAGCCATGTTTGGATTTCCTGATGAATACATTTAAGCAGTTCCTCCCCTGTGTGACTCCGTTCGCCAAGACAAACCATGTGAAGCACTGCGTGACACCTCCGTGCCCTGCACACATGGTAGACTGGAGGGGCACTGAGACTTGAGCCTACAGTGGAGGGTGAGGAGATGGCGGAGGATGAGGAGGCCGAGTCGCACGGTGTCACAGGCCCAATGGGCAGAGAGCGCGGAGGCCGAAGCGGCGTGACCTGTCCAAGTTGCTGCTGCAAAGGGACCACATTCACCCAGTGGGCCGTAAACGACATGTACTGCCCCTGACCGTAGTTACAGCTCCAGATGTCGGCGCTGCCATGTATTTTGCTACACACCGACAGGCTCAAGGACTGGCCCACCTTCTGTTCAACAAAAGTGTGCAGCGCTGGTACTGCCTTCTTGGCAAAGAAATGACGGCTTGGGACTCTCCACCTCAGCTCGGCACAAGCCATCAGTTCTCTGAAAGGTGCAGATTCCACCACCTGAAAAGGGAGCGACTGCAGCACCAGCAACTTGGACAGGAGCACATTCAGCTTCTGCGCCGTAGGATGAGTGGGCGCATACTGCTGTCTCTTGGACATGGCTTCGCTGATGGATTGCTGGCGGGATGCATGACTTGGAGGAGGAGGAGGAGGAGCAGGAGCGACAGAGGATGGGTATGACGCACAGCTGCCTTCGGCTGAGGTGCTGGAGCCTTGGCTGGCAGAAATTGGGAGCTCACTTGGTGAGGAAGCAGACTGGACCACCCCTTGGGAGCCTCGGTTCTCCCAGGTCGTTTTATGGTGACGCATCATATGTTGACGCAGGGCCGTGGTGCCAACATTTGGACCCTGGCCACGCTTCACCTTTTGCCTACATATCTTGCATGTGGCCATGTTACCCTCCTGCGGATGCCTCAGGAAAAACTGCCACACTGCCGAGTAGCTACTTTTCCCACCCCCTGGCCTCACTGATTCACTGCTGCTGTTGCCAACTCCAGGAACCCCTGCTCCACTACCTCCCGATAAGGTAGACTGCCGCACAGCAGGTGCTCTACCCCGGCCCCGGCCCCGGCCGGCTCCAGCCTTTGGAATTGTGCCCCCATGCTGACTGCTACCACTTTGCTGCCTCAGCTGCTGACTCCGGGGCAACCTGCACCCCTCTTCTCCTGATGATGACGATGAAGCCCCTTCATCACCCGGCTCCCAAGTGCGATCGGCTTCATCGTCATCATCATCATCATCACCGGGTTGTGGCTGTACGTCACTGATGTTCGTGGATTCGTCAACAGTGTCTGGCGCAGGAGCTGGAACGCTCGCAGCACCCACGACACTGTCCACATCACTATTTGTCTGCCTAGCTAAAGAAGCCACCTCCATTTCTTGGCTGGGCAGTAGCTGCTGACTGTCCTCTATCTGATGGTCCTCCTCACTAAAGAGTGGAGCTGAACCCAAAGCATAGGATACGTCGCTGGGGGAGGGAACGGCGTAGGCCAGAGGCAATGGGAGGACAGGGACTGCTCTCGGGGCATGCCAACTCAGGGTTGTGTCAGAGGAACCTACCGACCCTAGACTGGGGGTCTCAGACGTAAGTTGTGATGATGTTGTTGATGAGCGCGTCAACCAATCTACCACGGCAGATGCGTTACTGGTGGAGACCCGACCGCTAGCAGATACTGGCAGATTAGGTCTCTCAGCGTGACTCCTGCTGCTACTGGCCCCCAGTCTGATGCGAGCTCTTCCTGCGGAATCTTGGCCTCTGCCACTCCTCTTTTCACTTCCAGGCACTTGTCTGCCCGACATAGTCTAACTGGCGTGGTAGTAGGTGATATTTAAAAAAACCCCGGGCAGCGGTGGGTCTATATGAAACAGAATATAATGCACACCAAAAGTGAGCAGTAACACTCAGCCTCCAACAGGCCTGCTTAGTGTAAATAAGAGAGCTGCTTAGTGTAAATAAAGAGGGGTATGCTATGTTACAGAATGGGATGCCTCAACAGAAGTGCACCTGGCAGGCAGCAGTAAGCCTATGCCCAGCAAAAGTGTCTTATAATATAAATATAATAAGAGCAAATGCTTATATGGTCTTAAACAGAGGCTGCTTTAGTCACAGAATGGGATGCCCCGGGCAGGAATCGAGCTGCCAGGGTACAGTAGTGCTTTGGCCAGCAAAAGTGTCTTTATCAGGCCTAATTTCAAATATGATAAGAGCAAATGCTTATATGGTCTTAAACAGAGGCTGCTTTAGTCACAGAATGGGATGCCCCGGGCAGGAATCGAGCTGCCAGGGTACAGTAGTGCTTTGGCCAGCAAAAGTGTCTTTATCAGGCCTAATTTCAAATATGATTAGAGCAAATGCTTATATGGTCTTAAACAGAGGCTGCTTTAGTCACAGAATGGGATGCCCCGGGCAGGAATCGAGCTGCCAGGGTACAGTAGTGCTTTGGCCAGCAAAAGTGTCTTTATCAGGCCTAATTTCAAATATGATTAGAGCAAATGCTTATATGGTCTTAAACAGAGGCTGCTTTAGTCACAGAATGGGATGCCCCGGGCAGGAATCGAGCTGCCAGGGTACAGTAGTGCTTTGGCCAGCAAAAGTGTCTTTATCAGGCCTAATTTCAAATATGATAAGAGCAAATGCTTATATGGTCTTAAACAGAGGCTGCTTTAGTCACAGAATGGGATGCCCCGGGCAGGAATCGAGCTGCCAGGGTACAGTAGTGCTTTGGCCAGCAAAAGTGTCTTTATCAGGCCTAATTTCAAATATGATTAGAGCAAATGCTTATATGGTCTTAAACAGAGGCTGCTTTAGTCACAGAATGGGATGCCCCGGGCAGGAATCGAGCTGCCAGGGTACAGTAGTGCTTTGGCCAGCAAAAGTGTCTTTATCAGGCCTAATTTCAAATATGATTAGAGCAAATGCTTATATGGTCTTAAACAGAGGCTGCTTTAGTCACAGAATGGGATGCCCCGGGCAGGAATCGAGCTGCCAGGGTACAGTAGTGCTTTGGCCAGCAAAAGTGTCTTTATCAGGCCTAATTTCAAATATGATTAGAGCAAATGCTTATATGGTCTTAAACAGAGGCTGCTTTAGTCACAGAATGGGATGCCCCGGGCAGGAATCGAGCTGCCAGGGTACAGTAGTGCTTTGGCCAGCAAAAGTGTCTTTATCAGGCCTAATTTCAAATATGATTAGAGCAAATGCTTATATGGTCTTAAACAGAGGCTGCTTTAGTCACAGAATGGGATGCCCCGGGCAGGAATCGAGCTGCCAGGGTACAGTAGTGCTTTGGCCAGCAAAAGTGTCTTTATCAGGCCTAATTTCAAATATGATTAGAGCAAATGCTTATATGGTCTTAAACAGAGGCTGCTTTAGTCACAGAATGGGATGCCCCGGGCAGGAATCGAGCTGCCAGGGTACAGTAGTGCTTTGGCCAGCAAAAGTGTCTTTATCAGGCCTAATTTCAAATATGATTAGAGCAAATGCTTATATGGTCTTAAACAGAGGCTGCTTTAGTCACAGAATGGGATGCCCCGGGCAGGAATCGAGCTGCCAGGGTACAGTAGTGCTTTGGCCAGCAAAAGTGTCTTTATCAGGCCTAATTTCAAATATGATTAGAGCAAATGCTTATATGGTCTTAAACAGAGGCTGCTTTAGTCACAGAATGGGATGCCCCGGGCAGGAATCGAGCTGCCAGGGTACAGTAGTGCTTTGGCCAGCAAAAGTGTCTTTATCAGGCCTAATTTCAAATATGATTAGAGCAAATGCTTATATGGTCTTAAACAGAGGCTGCTTTAGTCACAGAATGGGATGCCCCGGGCAGGAATCGAGCTGCCAGGGTACAGTAGTGCTTTGGCCAGCAAAAGTGTCTTTATCAGGCCTAATTTCAAATATGATTAGAGCAAATGCTTATATGGTCTTAAACAGAGGCTGCTTTAGTCACAGAATGGGATGCCCCGGGCAGGAATCGAGCTGCCAGGGTACAGTAGTGCTTTGGCCAGCAAAAGTGTCTTTATCAGGCCTAATTTCAAATATGATTAGAGCAAATGCTTATATGGTCTTAAACAGAGGCTGCTTTAGTCACAGAATGGGATGCCCCGGGCAGGAATCGAGCTGCCAGGGTACAGTAGTGCTTTGGCCAGCAAAAGTGTCTTTATCAGGCCTAATTTCAAATATGATTAGAGCAAATGCTTATATGGTCTTAAACAGAGGCTGCTTTAGTCACAGAATGGGATGCCCCGGGCAGGAATCGAGCTGCCAGGGTACAGTAGTGCTTTGGCCAGCAAAAGTGTCTTTATCAGGCCTAATTTCAAATATGATTAGAGCAAATGCTTATATGGTCTTAAACAGAGGCTGCTTTAGTCACAGAATGGGATGCCCCGGGCAGGAATCGAGCTGCCAGGGTACAGTAGTGCTTTGGCCAGCAAAAGTGTCTTTATCAGGCCTAATTTCAAATATGATTAGAGCAAATGCTTATATGGTCTTAAACAGAGGCTGCTTTAGTCACAGAATGGGATGCCCCGGGCAGGAATCGAGCTGCCAGGGTACAGTAGTGCTTTGGCCAGCAAAAGTGTCTTTATCAGGCCTAATTTCAAATATGATTAGAGCAAATGCTTATATGGTCTTAAACAGAGGCTGCTTTAGTCACAGAATGGGATGCCCCGGGCAGGAATCGAGCTGCCAGGGTACAGTAGTGCTTTGGCCAGCAAAAGTGTCTTTATCAGGCCTAATTTCAAATATGATTAGAGCAAATGCTTATATGGTCTTAAACAGAGGCTGCTTTAGTCACAGAATGGGATGCCCCGGGCAGGAATCGAGCTGCCAGGGTACAGTAGTGCTTTGGCCAGCAAAAGTGTCTTTATCAGGCCTAATTTCAAATATGATTAGAGCAAATGCTTATATGGTCTTAAACAGAGGCTGCTTTAGTCACAGAATGGGATGCCCCGGGCAGGAATCGAGCTGCCAGGGTACAGTAGTGCTTTGGCCAGCAAAAGTGTCTTTATCAGGCCTAATTTCAAATATGATTAGAGCAAATGCTTATATGGTCTTAAACAGAGGCTGCTTTAGTCACAGAATGGGATGCCCCGGGCAGGAATCGAGCTGCCAGGGTACAGTAGTGCTTTGGCCAGCAAAAGTGTCTTTATCAGGCCTAATTTCAAATATGATTAGAGCAAATGCTTATATGGTCTTAAACAGAGGCTGCTTTAGTCACAGAATGGGATGCCCCGGGCAGGAATCGAGCTGCCAGGGTACAGTAGTGCTTTGGCCAGCAAAAGTGTCTTTATCAGGCCTAATTTCAAATATGATTAGAGCAAATGCTTATATGGTCTTAAACAGAGGCTGCTTTAGTCACAGAATGGGATGCCCCGGGCAGGAATCGAGCTGCCAGGGTACAGTAGTGCTTTGGCCAGCAAAAGTGTCTTTATCAGGCCTAATTTCAAATATGATTAGAGCAAATGCTTATATGGTCTTAAACAGAGGCTGCTTTAGTCACAGAATGGGATGCCCCGGGCAGGAATCGAGCTGCCAGGGTACAGTAGTGCTTTGGCCAGCAAAAGTGTCTTTATCAGGCCTAATTTCAAATATGATTAGAGCAAATGCTTATATGGTCTTAAACAGAGGCTGCTTTAGTCACAGAATGGGATGCCCCGGGCAGGAATCGAGCTGCCAGGGTACAGTAGTGCTTTGGCCAGCAAAAGTGTCTTTATCAGGCCTAATTTCAAATATGATTAGAGCAAATGCTTATATGGTCTTAAACAGAGGCTGCTTTAGTCACAGAATGGGATGCCCCGGGCAGGAATCGAGCTGCCAGGGTACAGTAGTGCTTTGGCCAGCAAAAGTGTCTTTATCAGGCCTAATTTCAAATATGATTAGAGCAAATGCTTATATGGTCTTAAACAGAGGCTGCTTTAGTCACAGAATGGGATGCCCCGGGCAGGAATCGAGCTGCCAGGGTACAGTAGTGCTTTGGCCAGCAAAAGTGTCTTTATCAGGCCTAATTTCAAATATGATTAGAGCAAATGCTTATATGGTCTTAAACAGAGGCTGCTTTAGTCACAGAATGGGATGCCCCGGGCAGGAATCGAGCTGCCAGGGTACAGTAGTGCTTTGGCCAGCAAAAGTGTCTTTATCAGGCCTAATTTCAAATATGATTAGAGCAAATGCTTATATGGTCTTAAACAGAGGCTGCTTTAGTCACAGAATGGGATGCCCCGGGCAGGAATCGAGCTGCCAGGGTACAGTAGTGCTTTGGCCAGCAAAAGTGTCTTTATCAGGCCTAATTTCAAATATGATTAGAGCAAATGCTTATATGGTCTTAAACAGAGGCTGCTTTAGTCACAGAATGGGATGCCTCACAGCAGACTTAAGATCAGTTCAGTATATATGCACAGTTAGTTACTATAAGCAGCCTGAAAACGCTAACAAAGGCTGGATGAAAAAAAAAAAATCTCCCTGTCAGCCAGCTCCGTTTTTCCTACCTTTCCCTGGCTTTCTGTCTGTCTCCTGTCTGTCTCCTGCCTGTCTCCTGCCTGTCTCCAGCCTGTCCCTGTCTGTCCCTGTCTCCAGCCTGTCTCCAGCCTGTCTAACTGCCTCAGCTACACAGCGTTCTGTCTGTCTGTCACGAATGCAATAGAGAAATGAGGAAAAGCAAGATGGCCGCCGTTAAATACCGCTGTGTGACGTCACCGGGCTTGCTGGCTGCTGATAGGCTGCATGTGACTGCCCCAGCTTGCACTGGCGCGGGATACATGTCCAGACATGTCCCGCCCGCCATCTTAGAATGCCTGTAATGTAAATGAATGGATGTTAAAGGAAAACTTCGAGTGATCGAATCGCGGGGAAATTCGGATTCGATCCGAATCGAATTTTTCCTGAAATTCGGATCGAATCCGGGTTCGTCCGGATCGATTCGCTCATCCCTAATTATGGCTATTGTTCTTGGCTCTGACTTGGCTCCATCTGACTTCCCTCACGAAATCACTACTTGGCTTTGACCCAGGATCAACCTAGTTCAGTATAACTATTGTTTTTGACTCTGATCTGACTACTCTCCTTTCATTTCAACCCATGTTCATCTAGCTACCTGCTCTAGCTATAACTGGCTGATTACCTGACTGCCTTTGATTTTGAATTATATCTGCTACCCCCAGAATATTCTGCTCAGTTATATCCTGCCTGGGCCTGGTACTAGATGCTTGCTGCACAAGTACATTAAAGCGGAACTTCAATCACCAAGTAACCCCCACGCCCTCCCACGCTACCCTGACGCTGAGGCATGGCAGGGGTTAAAAAGAAAAAAATCCTTACATTATCCAGGGGCCCAGACCATCTTAAATGACAACACAGAACCGCATCCCCTGGCTCCATGTGTGCTCCCGCTCGCCCATTTAACTGAATGGGGTTCAGGAGTGTGCGCAGACCCAGTGTCAATCGCGGCCACGGCTGCACATAGACCAGGGGAGCAGTGTGGCCCGAGGATAAGGTAAGGGTTTTTCCACTTTAACTGGTGAAGACCAAAGATTTATGTTTGAACTCTCTGGTTGAACTCTCTGGTAGCCTGTGATCCTGCCTCTCCTTCAATGCTGGATTCCCTAGTCCCACGGGCAAATTTCTTCAGGATGAGCTGCAAAGTTTGGCAGGATACTCTATTCAGCAGACCATCACCAAGTATGTAACACTTATGCTACCTAGAATGATATATATATATATCATATTTTGCCCTATAAGACGCATCTGCCCATAGACAGAGTCTCCCCATTATAGGCAGTGTGACATTCCCCCCTCCCAATCCCCATATAGGCAGTATGGCATTTTCCCCCTCCCATTACCATATAGGCAGTGTGGCATCCTCCTCCCATTCCCATATAGGCAGTGTGGCATTTTCCCCCTCCCATTCCCATATAGGCAGTGTGGCATCTTCCTCCCTTTCCCATATAGGCAGTATGGCATTCCCCTCCCATTCCCATATAGGCAGTGTGGCATTCTCCTCCCATTCCCATATAGACAGTATGGCATCCCCCTCCCATTCCCATATAGGCAGTGTGGCATCCTCCCTCCCATTCCCCATATAGGCAGTGTGGCATCCTCCCTCCCATTCCTATATAGGCAGTGTGGCATCCCCCCATTTCCCATATAGGCAGTGTGGCATTCCCCCTTCCATTCCCTATATAGGCAGTATGGCATCCCCTCCCATTACCATATAGGCAGTGTGACATCCCCTCCCATTCCCCATATAGGCAGTGTGGCATTCCCCCTCCCATTCCCCATATAGGCAGTGTGGCATTCCCCTCACATTCCCCATATAGGCAGTGTGGCATCCCACCATTCCCCATATAGGCAGTGTGGCATTCCCCTCACATTCGACATATAGGCAATGTGGCATCCCCCCATTCCCAATATAGGCAGTGTGGCATTCCCCTCGCATTCCCCATATAGGCAGTGTGGCATTCCCCCCTCCCATTCCGCATATAGGCAGTGTGGCATTTCCCCTCCCACTCCCATATAGGCAGTGTGGCATCCCCCTCCCATTCCCATATAGGCAGTGTGGCATTCCCCCTCCCATTCCCATATAGGCAGTGTGGCATACTCCTCCCATTCCCATATAGGCAGTGTGGCATCATCCCTCCCATTCCCATATAGGCAGTGTGGCATCCCCCTCCCATTCCCATATAGGCAGTGTGGCATCCTCCTCCCATTCCCATATAGACAGTATGGCATCCCCCTCCCATTCCCATATAGGCAGTGTGGCATCCTCCCTCCCATTCCCATATAGGCAGTGTGGCATCCTCCCTCCCATTCCCCATATAAGCAGTGTGGCATTCCCCCTCCCATTCCCCATAGGCAAAAGTAAAAAAAAAAAAAAAACTCACCTTTCCTTCCTTCCTCCTTTACCCACCGTCTTCACACACAGACACCCGGCTTGATATAGTTGCTCGAGCACTGGCCACGCCCACCACTGTATAAGGCTGGGTGTCTGTGTGTGCTGGTGGCATGGAGATATGCAGGTACAGTACAAGCGGCAGATATAGCTGCCTCCGCCGCTGGCACTTTTCCTGCCACTTCTCCACGGTGCCAGCACACAAGAGACACCCGGCCTTATACAACAGCGGGCGAGGCCGATGCTCGAGCATCGGCCACGCCCACAGCTGAATAAGGCCGGGCGTTCACTTTTTATGTGCTGGCGCCGCAGAGAAGAAGCGGCAGAGGCAGTTGTATCTGCCGCCTTCTCCGTGGTGCCTGCACATACAGACAGCCAGCTTCATACAGCGGTGGGTGTGGCCAATGCTCGAGCATTGGCCATGTTCACCTGCTGTACTAAGCGTGGTATAGTGGTGGGAATGGCCGATGCTCGAGCGTCGGTCACGCCCACCACTGTATAAGGCCGGGTGTCTGTGTGTGCTGATGCTGTGCACACGCGGGGACAGCGCGAGCGGGAACAATGGAAAGGTGAGTTTACTTTTTTTCCTTTTTTTTCCCGATTCTCCCGATAAGATGCACTGACATCCCCCCCCCCCCCCCCTACACACACTTTTGGGGAAAAATACAGTATATATTGTTTCCATATTGGAAAGTTAATGTCGGAGTAGTCAATTTGCTGCTGCAATAATCACACCAGAACAAAGTAAAAAAAAACATATTAGCATAGAAATAGACTAAGGAGCTAGCCTAATAATAGCATGAATCATACACATACACGATAGGCAGAAGTTAAACTTTTTTTAAATTTGTTTTTATTTTTAATTCGCTATAAGAATTTTAGTGAATCAATTCAAATTCTAAATTTGGTTCCAAGGCCAAATGATACCATTAAAACTAATGGCCTTGGCCAACTCCCTTCACCACAACACAGTGGGCGCAGTGATGCAGTGCTCACCCAGTGAGTTTATTGCTCCATTTTGCAAGTTTTCTTGGGTCTCAAGCCACGATAAAATGAGACACACTTACAGCCCACATATTTGACTCTTCATTATATTGCAGGTTATAAACTTGAAGCTGAGAGCACGCTAACGAACAGTCCTCTAGCACACCTATGAATGTCCACCACTAACTGAGAACATATTAGTGGTAGGTGGATGCTCCTGTGCCGTGCCCCCTGCTGCCAATCACCTTAAAGTTCACCTATCCTTCCATCCCTAGCCCTGTCCTAAAACAGCCCATGTTTATTTTTTTTTTTTACTAAAGCCTTTACTGAATATTACTAAAAAGACTAACAGGAAGTAGTATTATGGTGCATGGCCTATGCTAATTAGTTCAGTTACAACGAAATGGTCACAATATGGCTGATTCAGCACTGTGAGAATTTTTTTCCCTAGTGCAATTCAGCACCATTTTAAAACGTAATGCAGAATTGCATTATTGCAAAGGAACAGTTTCTAACAGAAAAAACATGAGGAAACAAAATCTCTCTGTGCTGAATCAACCCTTTAATGGCAGGTAGGTCGAAGTGCTCCCCATTGCTGAGCTATGTATACTTTTACTGAACCTCTCATCCCTGGAGGCGGGGCTGTTTGACCAGGGAGCAATATGGCCGACTGCATCCAATTCATGTTTTTATGAATATTGGGCAAAGGCCTTACTAAAAAAAAAAAAAAAAAAACACAAAAAAACACAGGCAGTTTTGCCTCATTGGGCTTCTGAGTATAGGTGCACTTTAATCATGACTATCCACAGTGGCTGACAGGACTAGAAACTGACTTATGGCGCACTATATTAAATACTATTAAATATTATACTAATATGAGACCGAGCCTGAGGGCTGAATAGTAATTTTTAGTGTGTGTGGACAGAAACTCTACCTATGTCTATAAAATGTAATATCAAGGTTGACATTATGTAAATATTTATGAAGGACTAACTACTTCAATAAAGTACATTTTTTAACTAGTGAATTAAAGGGCCTTATTTATGATGTTAGCTCCATTTTTGTGGCTATAACGCCAGCTTTGGAGTACCGGCATTAGCTCCTTGTCTGGCGCTGTGTTGTATACTACATTGGAGCTAGCAATCGGTACACCGAATGCTACTTTGATTGTTGCACTTAGGTATTGGCCTTGAAATCTTTGGCCCTGTATTTTTCCAGCGCTGGTTGTGTTCTTCATTACAGTTACAAGGAATCACTGCTGGGGACAAAGGGGACAAACTTTACAGTGCGTTTCGGCTGCATTTTAGTTGTTGGTCTCCAAATTACACATTGTTAAGTAAAAGAAGCCATTAAAATCAAACCTGTGTTTCAATTATTGACATGTCCCAATGCAAGTTCTGTACAAATATATGAGTTTAATATTAATTATAAGCATCAAACACTTAATTCAAATCTGCCCATTGTGCTCTATGGGATCTTGAGCTATTGCGCCAGGTTTCATATGGCGCTGCTTTAACCACAGCACGCAGTGCTACATCCTTTTCGGTGCTAGTGTTAAATAAGCTTTCTGGTGGCCTCATCGGCGTTAGGGATGTTTTAGTTGGTAAATCTGATGCTGGGTGTCGTTGAGGCCAAAGAAGTAGTGCTGTGTGTCTCTGACGCTTCTTAAAAAAGACTCAAAGTGTATGTCCAGTCACAGCTGAAGTTTGCGTCTCCCTGCCTGGTCCTGAGCCTAATTTGAAGATGTATGGCAGAATGGGGCCACAATGCATACACCTGAAATAGAAATAAATACTAAGCAGAACAGTACCTACTAAGGCTTTTTTAAAGCAGGGCCAAATTCTATGCTCATGCAAACTGCAGCTACACTCAGCAGCCACGAGAATTAACGTTCTACTGAGCTGGTCCTAGTAAATTGAAAAGTGATATGGGTTAGCAGCCACTGCGCTTTGCACTGAATAATTAAATTAGCCCAGACCCTGCCTTTGACCTTTGAGTATTTGCAGGTTTAACAGATAAAGCCCAGCCTTCAGAGGTAGAGCTACTGTCCGGAAGAATCATCAAACAGTCTAGCCTCAGGAAGATTCATTTCAGTCTGCTTTGCAGGGAAATAACAGAGGAATTTCTAGCCATATTGGGATTTGTCTGAAAGATGATAATAAAAAGGCCAAATAACAAGGGAGGCTTCTTTGGAACATTTCTTAGGTTTTAAAATTTACTTTCCTTATACTGCCAATAAGCAGCAATGTGTGTTATGCAGACCTTTCTGCGATTATAAAATCTTCTACCCTTAATTGAACTTGCAGTCTGGGGCTTATTTAATAAAATGTGAAGACCCCACCATACCTTAGCCAAATTGTCCACTCTTTATTATGCCAAATTTCCCAAAGATGATTTTTATAATTTGCTTGATAAGAAAGATTGGTCTATCTAGCTCAAACTTTAATATCATATTGTCTGATACCACTGTAATAAGTATGCTGAGACTCGTTGTAGGTCCAGTACTCTTTCAGTAAAATATCCGCATATGTGTATTTGTAATAATGTTCTAGCATTTATTCTCCCAGCTATGCCCCTTCTTTGTGTCAGGCTTTAATTATTGAGTTCTTTTAATCTTTTCTGGCATTTTCTGTGCCTTAGACCTTGAACCATTCAAGTTGCCCCTCTCATGACTTACTCTGCTTTATCAATTACTGGGTGTCCACTGTTGATAGCATATAGGCAGTGGACCCTCCTGTGATGTGCCACCTGAAGCCACTCTACTATAACGCCTGACCCCATGGGGGTGGCCACTAGGCTACACACTAGGCAAACCATGGAGCACTGTAAGCTTATAGCAACACAACTAAACTGGCCCAGCCACAGGACTACATGGGATCAAGGGGGCAGGTAAGTGATTTTTTTATCTTGCATTTGACAAAATGGAAAGCAATGTGCTTAGCGAGCCAGTCAGTGAGTGCTATACATAGCTAAGGCTATAGCATTGTGGGGATGTATAATGGACAGTGATAGATACGGCCACTCTTACAGGTATGGTACTGAATCTTTAGTATTTTGGAGCAATATAATGCAGGGGTGGATATTCCCCCCAAACATGATGCTGATACCATTGCCGGGGCCGAACACAGGCAGAGGGATTCAATGGGACCCTGTCTGGTGAAGAGTGGGGTGCAAACTTGGAAGGCAGGGGAATGCTGGAAGTGTCAATGCAACAATAGAGTAAAGTGTAGTCTAGCACAGGTTTCAAGTGAGAAGAACTGCAATTTGTGGGCTAGACCCAGCCCAGCTAGCACCAAAACAGCCCCCCCCCATTTTTCCCCTGTCCAATCTGGTCTGGCATTGGGACTAAAAGGTGGTGACCAGCCCCAAAAAAAGATTCTCCTTTGAAGTCAACATTTAACAAGCACTCTTTCTTTCTTTTAAGCCTTCTCAACTACACCCAGATCAAAAATTGCAGTTGAACTTTGGCGAATGACCGGCTCCAAGTTGGTTCCAAACTTTCATTTTTCTTTCCATACAGTATATGCAGTATGTGCAGACTGTACTAATCACAGCAATAATTGATAGCTGGTGAAAGTAATGCAACAATGAATCTAAATGGGACTCCCCATGATGTGCAATGGGATGAAAGAAGAATTCTCAAATCAATAAAGATCAGTAGGCTAGATGAATGTCACCTATAAAGATTAATGGGAAGATTTGAGATGACAAAGATGATGGATATCATAGGGTGATTTAAAGAAGAGATTACACGGGCAAATGTAACGTTAGATGTGCCTGGCTTGCTCTGAAGCAAATCAAGGCGAAAAACATATTTCCGACCAAAGCCCTTCCTGAACAGATTTTCCCTAACAGTGAAGCATTAAAGAGGATTAAGTAGCCTGCACTCACAGATTGTAGACATAACGCTTTATGTTTGATTATGATATAATTTGATGGTTTAAACTCAGTTCATTGAGCACGTCTGAACGTAGGATTATACCGCTGCCGCTGTCATCCAATATTGATATATAGTGTTTACATTGCTGAACAGAAAAGGCAAGGTTTTTGTTAACCCTAATATAATCCTTCATGATTTTAAACCAAAATAAACCAAAATGCCAAAGAAACCCTTAGCCACCGAGATGAATGACTTCAGGCCAGTTGCACTCACATCCGTTGTCATGAAGTCATTCGAAAGGATTGTGCTGGAATATCTAAAAACAACCACCGGCAGCCTTATGGATCCCATGCAATTTGCCTACAAGGCAAACAGATCCTCAGACGATGCGGTGAACATGGCCCTCCACTATACGTACGAGCATTTGGATAAACCAGACACCTACGTCAGAGTTCTCTTTGTTGATTTCAGTTCGGCATTCAACACCATAAGTCCGAACCTGCTGGTAGAAAAGATGTCTAAGCTCAACATTCCTCAGAACATCTGTGCATGGACAGGGAGCTTTTTAACAGAGCGATCCCAAGTAGTTAGACTTGGTCCAGTACGGTCCAGTGTCAGGCACACCAACACCGGTGCCCCTCAAGGCTGCGTTCTGTCCCCTCTCCTGTTCTCGATTTACACCAATGACTGCACCTCCTTGGACAACTCTGTGAAGATTGTGAAGTTTGCCGATGACACAACCATCATAGGTTTGATCAAGAATGGCAAAGAGGAAATCTACCGAAGATCAGTGGAGGAACTTGTCAGTTGGTGCACTATACACAACCTGTTAGACACTTACCTTGTCGCCGTTCCGGGTCCCGCGGCGCGCTGTCGGGTGGGCCCCAGCGGGCTGCTGCTCGGCGGTCCCCGGGTCTTCCGTCCCCTCGGCACCGCCGTGGGGTCCAGGGGCTGGCGGCGCAGGACGCGGCTGATGGCCGCGTCGCAGCCCGCTCCGCGCGGCTGCGCCGGCCTGCTGGGCTTCCGGGTGGCGTGACGCTGCCTCCTCCAGGCGGGGGCGCGCCTGTCTCGTTTCGTGCTCGCGCGCGCGAGCACGTCTCTCTTATGCCTCCCGGCGGCGCTTTCCCCAGCGCGCCCGCCGGGGGCGAGTTTAAAGTGGCCAATCTGCGGCTGGATCCTGGGATCGGACCCAGGGACTGGTCGGCCTGTCTGGCCTGGGCCGTCCAGCTCCTGGGACCGATCCCATTATTTTTGTATGCACCAATCACTGTCCTTCCCTCCAATTGCCCCCTTCCCTACTGGCCAGTATTCCCTATAAAGTTTTCCTGCTCCATCATCCCAGTGCCCGTTATAGCCTCTGGGTTCTGGATGTGCGTTGCAGTGACTCCTGTTATTATTCGGCTTTTGGACCTCGACTTCCCTTGCTTGCTGCCTGCCCTGACCTTTCGCTTTGCCTGACCACGATTCTGCCTGACCCCTCTGATACCTCGCACCGTGACTTCCTGGATTTGACCTCGGCTCGTTTTGACTACCCCTTTGTTACCTCCTTCGGATACCACGCCCTGTGACCTCCTGGTTTGACCTCGGCCTGTATTTGGACTTCTGCCATCCGGCATCCTCATTCGGGATTCCCTGCCATTCATCTGTCTGCACCTTAAGCTGGTATCCTTTGCGACCTGGGGACCTTAAGACCTGGGGGCAACCGACTGGGAGAGGCATTACCCGCGTCTCCTACAAGCGGGGGCTTGTCTATAGGCAGAAGAGGCGGTGGAGATTGGGGGTTACCAGCTCAAGACAGACGGGTGTTCGGTACAGTCCTGACAGTATAACGGGCCTGAAGAATGGACCAAATCCTGGAACAGGTGCAAGCCTTGACAGCGGCGGTAGAGCACCTGGCTCATCGGGTTGCGGCCCAGGAGAATCGTCCTGCTCCTAATGTCCCCAGTCCTCACGGGAACTCCGGCCGCAATGTTTGTGGAACCTAAGATTCCACTTCCAGAAAAATTTCACGGCGACAGGGCAAAATTTGCCAACTTCCGGGACTCTTGTAAATTGTACTTCCAGCTCCGCCCTGTCTCCTCAGGGTCACAAGAGCAGAGGGTCGGCTTGATTATCTCCCTCCTTCAAGGAGATCATCAATCCTGGGCCTTTAGCTTGTCATCCCAGGACCCTGTTCGTCTCTCCGTGGACAGTTTTTTCTCTGCGATGGAGGTTCTTTATGATGATCCCGACAAAGGGGCCACAGCTGATGCCAAGTTGCGTACTCTTCGCCAGGGACGCCGTCCAGCCGAAGATTATTGCTCAGAATTCCGTCGCTGGGCAGTAGATTCTCGCTGGAACAATCCTGCCCTCTGCGGTCAATTCCGGCTAGGATTGGCTGATTCCGTCAAGGACACCTTGGTGAATTACCCGGAACCTCAGACCCTAGACGAGTTAATGCACCTCGCCATCCGCGTTGACCGTCGGCTTCGGGAAAGACGCCAAGAAAAAGGGTCGCATGCTGAGACAGCTTCAAGGTCTGAGGTCCCAATTGCACAACCTTCGGAAGAGCCCATGCAACTGGGTGCCACAAGGCTCACTGAAGGCGAGAGACGACGACGCTTATTCGAGGGGCTTTGTCTGTACTGTGGTGGAACCGGCCATATGGTCAGACTTTGCCCAAAGAAGCCGTCGGGAAACTCCAGAGCCTAGGGGGTTTCGAGGGGGCCCTCCTAGGCTGTAAGGTATCTCCTCAAGTATCGTCTCCAGTTCTTATTCCAGTTCAGATAAAGATTAATTTTAAGTTTCTGAATTTAAAGGCTCTCCTAGACTCCGGAGCAGCTGGGAACTTCCTAGACTCTGAGCTAGCGCAGAGTTTAGGAATTATGATCCAGCCCTTGCCGACTCCCATCCGGGTCTCAGCCATTGATGGCACACCAGTGGCCGGGGGTTTAGTTCGGTTCCGAACCCCTCCTATACAGTTCAAAGTGGGAGCCAATCATTCTGAAGTAATCAGTTTTTTGGTCTTGAGTATGCCTAGTACCCCTTTAATCTTGGGATTGCCATGGTTGCAGGAGCACAATCCCCAAATTGACTGGGTCTCAGGGCAAATCACAAAGTGGGGGCGCCAATGTTTTCAGAGCTGTTTAGAATTTCCGCTCAGGGTTGCGCATCTAGCTCCAGTTGGAGTCCCCACTCCGTACTTAGAGTTTGCTGACGTCTTTTCTGAAAGGGCGGCAGACAAACTTCCTCCCCATAGACCATGGGATTGCCCTATTGAACTGCTCCCCGGCACCATGCCTCCCAGAGGGAGAATATTTAATTTGACCCGAACTGAAACCCTTGCCATGAGGGAATATATTGCCGAGAACCTAGAGAAAGGGTTTATTCGACCATCATCTTCCCCGGCAGGAGCAGGGTTTTTTTTTGTAGAAAAGAAAGATGGGGGACTCCGCCCCTGTATTGATTATCGGGGTTTAAATAACATCACTGTAAAGAATAAGTACCCCCTACCACTTATTGAGGGATTATTTACACAGGTGGTTGGGGCGCAGGTTTTTTCTAAACTCGATCTCCGGGGGGCCTATAACCTCATTAGAATTAGGCAGGGGGACGAGTGGAAGACGGCCTTCAATACCCTTGAGGGGCATTATGAGTATTTGGTAATGCCTTTCGGCTTGTGCAATGCCCCCGCGGTCTTTCAAAGTTTCGTTAACGAAATTTTTAGGGACTATCTTGGCCGTTTTGTGGTCGTTTATTTAGACGACATTCTGATTTTTTCTTCATCCCTCGATGAACATCGCAAACATGTGTGTTTGGTCTTGCAAAAACTCAGAGAAAACTGTTTATATGCTAAGTTAAAGAAATGTCAATTTGAAGTATCAGAGGTTCCATTTCTCGGTTACATTATTTCTAAATCTGGTCTATCCATGGATCAGTCTAAGGTGAAGGCAGTCTTAGAATGGGAGCAGCCCAGGGATCTGAAGGGCCTGCAAAGGTTTTTGGGCTTCGCTAATTTCTATAGGAGGTTCATTAAGAATTTTTCTGCCCTTGTTACACCATTAACCAATCTTACCAAGAAAAGCGGGTACCCCTCAGTTTGGCCTGTTCAAGCGGTCCAGGCCTTCGAGAATCTTAAAAGGGTGTTTAGTGCCGCTCCGGTCCTAGTTCATCCAGACGAGCAGTTGCCCTTCTTTGTGGAGGTAGATGCTTCTGAAATTGCAGTAGGGGCGGTTTTGTCACAATATCGCGGGTCACCTGAACGCCTTCATCCATGTGCTTTCTTTTCCAAGAAATTCTCAGGGGCCGAAAGAAATTACGATATCGGCAACAGAGAATTATTGGCCATCAAGTTAGCCTTCCAGGAATGGAGACACTGGCTGGAGGGGGCTCAGTACCCAGTCACGGTCTTTACGGATCATAAAAATCTAGAATACATTCAATCCGCAAAGAGACTAACTCCAAGACAGGCCCGCTGGTCCTTGTTCTTCTCTCGATTTAACTTTTCTATAACCTATAAGCCTGGATCCAAGAACGTTAAAGCAGATGCCCTGTCTCAGAGTTTTTCTTTCCCTGACTTACCTGAAAGGTTGGATTCTCCTATCTTACCCCGCTCCCTAGTGGTAGCCGCTATCCAACCCCAACTTCCTGATCTAGTTCAGTTCCAGGCCGAAGCTCCTCCTGGAAAACCTGAGTCAGCCCAGTTTGTGCCTTCTACTTACCGTACTGTCTTTTTGTCCCATTTTCATGATACCAAAACAGCGGGTCATCCGGGGGTCAAAAAAACCATTGCCTTATTGACGCGCCAAGTTTGGTGGCCCTCTATTAGGAGGGACGTTCAAAAATTCGTCTCCGCCTGTAAAGTCTGTGCTCGAAGTAAATCTTTAAGACATTCTCCTGAAGGCCCACTCCTACCATTACCCATTCCTGCTTCTCCGTGGACCCATCTAGCCATGGACTTTGTTACAGATCTTCCCCCTTCCCAGGGACATACTGTTATTTGGGTAGTTGTGGACCGCTTTAGCAAGATGGCTCATTTCATTCCTTTAAAAAAACTTCCCTCAGCCCAAACATTAGCTCAACTCTTCATCACTCACATTTTTAGAATCCACGGTATTCCCATAGACATTGTTTCGGATAGGGGGGTCCAATTTGTCTCCCGGTTTTGGAGGGCTTTCTGTACGAAGCTGGGTTTCACTGTCTCTCTTTCCTCGGCTTTCCATCCTCAGTCGAATGGACAAACCGAGAGAACAAACCAGTCCTTAGAACAGTATTTGCGTTGTTTTACGGCTGATACCCAGACTGACTGGGCCTTCTTCTTACCATTTGCGGAATTTGCATTTAACAACGCTGCACATTCTTCCACGGGGGTTTCTCCCTTCCATTGTCTTTATGGCAAAGACCTGAAGTTTTCTGCCCTTCCGGACCAACCCTCTAGAGTTCCCTCCGTGGATGAATGGGTTTCCAAGTGGCCAGAGGAATGGGATAAGATCCAACAACATCTAACTAAGGCCGCTCTTCAACAGAAAAAATTTTCAGATCGCAAACGTTCCTCTAACCCTGGTTATAAGGTGGGGGACTGGGTTTGGCTTTCAACTAAGAACTTGGCATTACGCCAGCCCTCCGCTAAGTTAGGGCCTAAATTTATTGGCCCCTTCCCCATAGCACGGAAAATCAATCAGGTCACGTTTCAGTTAGCCCTCCCTTCGTCCATGAAGATTTGTAGATCTTTTCATGTTTCTCTTCTTAAGCCTGCTAGAAACCATGAACCCAATAGTTCCCCTAGTCCTGTGTTAGTCGATGGTCATCAGGAATTTGAAATCGCCCGGATTCTTGACTCCCGCCTTTTTAGGAACTCTCTTCAGTATTTAATTGACTGGAAGGGGTACGGCCCGGAAGAAAGATCTTGGGTTCCGGCCAGAGAGGTTCATGCGCAGAATTTGGTGAAGAGATTTCACAAGGAGAATCCATTGAAACCCAGCTTGGAGGGTCCAGTGGCCCCTCCTCAGGGGGGGGGTAATGTTAGACACTTACCTTGTCGCCGTTCCGGGTCCCGCGGCGCGCTGTCGGGTGGGCCCCAGCGGGCTGCTGCTCGGCGGTCCCCGGGTCTTCTGTCCCCTCGGCACCGCCGTGGGGTCCAGGGGCTGGCGGCGCAGGACGCGGCTGATGGCCGCGTCGCAGCCCGCTCCGCGCGGCTGCGCCGGCCTGCTGGGCTTCCGGGTGGCGTGACGCTGCCTCCTCCAGGCGGGGGCGCGCCTGTCTCGTTTCGTGCTCGCGCGCGCGCGAGAGCACGTCTCTCTTATGCCTCCCGGCGGCGCTTTCCCCAGCGCGCCCGCCGGGGGCGAGTTTAAAGTGGCCAATCTGCGGCTGGATCCTGGGATCGGACCCAGGGACTGGTCGGCCTGTCTGGCCTGGGCCGTCCAGCTCCTGGGACCGATCCCATTATTTTTGTATGCACCAATCACTGTCCTTCCCTCCAATTGCCCCCTTCCCTACTGGCCAGTATTCCCTATAAAGTTTTCCTGCTCCATCATCCCAGTGCCCGTTATAGCCTCTGGGTTCTGGATGTGCGTTGCAGTGACTCCTGTTATTATTCGGCTTTTGGACCTCGACTTCCCTTGCTTGCTGCCTGCCCTGACCTTTCGCTTTGCCTGACCACGATTCTGCCTGACCCCTCTGATACCTCGCACCGTGACTTCCTGGATTTGACCTCGGCTCGTTTTGACTACCCCTTTGTTACCTCCTTCGGATACCACGCCCTGTGACCTCCTGGTTTGACCTCGGCCTGTATTTGGACTTCTGCCATCCGGCATCCTCATTCGGGATTCCCTGCCATTCATCTGTCTGCACCTTAAGCTGGTATCCTTTGCGCCCTATAAGACCTGGGGGCAACCGACTGGGAGAGGCATTACCCGCGTCTCCTACAAGCGGGGGCTTGTCTATAGGCAGAAGAGGCGGTGGAGATTGGGGGTTACCAGCTCAAGACAGACGGGTGTTCGGTACAGTCCTGACACAACCTGGTCATAAACCCTTCCAAAACCCAAGAGATGGTAGTGGACTTCAGAAAGAACCCGGCACCCCTGTCACCCCTGACCATCAAGGGGGTGGAAATCAAGAGAGAAAGGGAGACGAAATACTTAGGTGTGACAATCTCCGACAACCTCTGCTGGGAAAGGAACACCACGGCTCTACTGAAGAAAGCACATCAGAGACTTTTCTTCCTGAGGCAACTTAAGAAGGCAGGCCTGTTGAAAAAGTTGCTTGTGCTCTTCTTCAATGCCGTCATTGGTTCTGTTCTGTGCTTTTCTTTCTCTGTCTGGTTCGAAGGAGCTACAAGCAGGGACAAGGGTAGACTCCAAAGAACAATAAAGACGGCAGAAAGAATAATCGGAGCCCCCTTACCATCCCTACAGGAACTGCACAATCAGAGAATCAAGACGCGAGCTGGAAAGATACTCCGGGATCCGTCCCACCCTGGACACACCCTATTCCACTACTTACCATCCGGGCGACGTCTTGCGGTCCCAGCCTGCAGGACTTCTAGGTCCAGGAAGGGTTTCTTTCCTTTGGCCGTCCGCATCCTTAACAATATCCAGGCATCATAGGCTCAGGATCAAGCGGGAATCGATGGGTCCTCATACTCTGACTTTATAAGAGATTATCTGCTTCCGTATCTCTGTCTTCCATGTTCCCCTTCCTTTGTAACTTTAACTGTAGTTATCTGTACTGTTTTCTTTTTGCACTGTGTATATGCCGAAAAGAATTCCTTGTTCATCTCACGATGTACTTGGCGAACAATAAATTGAATTGAATTGAATTGAAATAGGTTTATACTTATGTCTGTAGCCAGTTTAGGGTGATCCAGTCTAGGATTGGGGTGACCCACCTAATCTTTGTAGGCATAGTCCAAATGCCTGTTGCTAATAATTAAAGCAACTATATTTTCTAAAAACAATATTTTCTAGAAGCAGGTCTTAATAATACATACACAATGTGTTTAATATTCATGTAGTATGACAGTCTGCAGGCACCTGAAGCATAAAAAGGCTTTGTCTAGCACTCAGCATACAACAGTGATGAAGGTGACAGCCCAGATGTGAGTAGAAACAGCAGTGCTGAGGATAACAGTGTTTGTGTACTATATTTAACAAATTATTTTTAATATCCATCAGGAAACCTTTGCAGCACAAGTGCAACAGCATGTAGAATGTAGGGGTGTTTAAAAGCACCTGCCCATAAGACACACCTAAGATTTGAAGGAGGAAAAGCAGAGTGGCATTATCCCCCCTCCTATTCTCTATTATAGGCAGTGTGGCATTTGCTCCCCCCAAATACTCACCTGCCCCTTTGTTCGATCCGGCCGGGTCTTCTTTTCACTCTGGGGACATCTGATTCCCCCCGGGGCTCTTCAGGCTTCAGGAGAGGGCCTGGAATAGGGCTCCACTTTGGGCGCTGTTGCTAACTGTATAAAAGTAAATTACATTTACTCACCTGTGGCAGCGATTCCTATGCCGGGTCTCCTCTTCACCAGGGGGACCTCCAATCACCCCCAGGGCTCTTTTATGTTGAGAAGAGGACTGTAACAGGCTCTCTCCTCCCACTTTCGCAATCACCGCCACTAGTCCCACCTTTTGTGGGTGGGACAGAAGACACCACCCATGACATCATCCGGCTCCCATCGCTGAGCTGTCAAATGGCGTTGTGATTGCTGGAGAGAGGTTGGAAGGGCAGAGGGCTGTGACTCTCTGCCTACCCAGCACCCCTCCAGTGATCACCAATGGCAGCTGCTATCAGAGATTGAAGTGGGACAGGATTGCTGGGGGACATAGGGACTGGTAAGGGAGCCATAAGACCCATATTCAAGTTCACAAGACTTGGGGGCTGGTAAGTCGCCTGTGCCAGTAAGTGACTTGCCATTAACCCCCAGACCCCCATTACCTCTCTCCTCAAAGCACAGGGAAACAGAAGAGTCCAGAACCACAGAGGCTATGCGGGCTTGTAGCCTGCAGGGCAGGGGGCCACTGAGGTTGTCTTCATTGTCGCACTCTGTTCTACAAGCCCCCATAGCTAGTCCCCAGGCTAGTTATGCAGGGTAAGGGGGAATCCCATGTCATTTTTGGGGGGATTTTTAAGGGTTTCTTAATCCCAAAAACATGATTTAACCCTTTATAGTGTGGATAGTAGTTGTATTTTGTATGTTTATTTGTAAATGTTATAAAATGGTCTTTTCAGGTTGGGGAGTCTGCTGGGCAGGAACGGGGGACTACTGATACATATTTGGTACCGTTGTAATCGGGAGAAATGGGGCTTTCATATGCAATATGTTTTTTTTATAAAATAAATGTTTTATTTAAAATAAACATTTTTTTAAATAATTATTATTTCTTTACTTCTTTCACTCAAAAAAAAATTAAAAAGCATTGGCAAAATTACAAACACGGCATTTCATGTTAAAGTCTAAACTCTGCCACAAAAAAAATATATATATATATATATATATATAAAATATATATATATATATATATATATATATATATATATATATATATATATATAATTTTCCTGGAAATTCCTGCAAAAATGTGTTTTTATTCAGAATTTTTCATACATTTAATTTAGGGATACCCTGTGCAACCAAATAATCTTTCGAGGGATTACATCCAGAAAGATGAGCCCACTACAACAAGCCTGGTATGCCTCGAAAGCTTGAGGTGTGCACTTTCAAATGTAATAGGTTGTTTTTTGTTGAAAAACTGCAAGGTGCATATAGCAGTTGTATCTTATCTGAAAATCTTCTAAAGTGCTGTTTCAGGTTGGCGGAGTCTCCTGGCAGGAAAGGGTGTCTACCAACACATATGTGGCACCGCTGTAACCGGGAGCAATATGATTGTAATGGAAAACTTACATTTGTTATTACAAAAAACTGTACATGTTTGAGACTCAGATGCTAAAATCATGCATCAAGTTGTTGACCCCCTGTACCTTTCATGTGATCCTTTCTATTGGATACAGAGGCTCCATATGAGCAGAATATAAAGTGGCTGGATATAAGTCTGCCATATAAAGGGAAAGTATGCTAAAGATTGCTAAGAATTGTACTATTTTTTTACTTTTCTCCAATCCTTTGGAGAGGGACATGAAAATCAAACCAGGGACTATTTGTGTACAATACTGGTTTATAAATACTTTTCTGGTTGAAACATAATGTTCAATTCATGACACTCTCGTCTACCTTCAGCCTTACGATGCTATTAAACTGAGCAGACTGAGGCCACAGGCAGTAAAATCAGTCCACAGATATCGCAGCAGAACACAGCCGTTCCGACAGATGCCAAAGTTGTCCTGCTGCCATATCGGACCTTGTGTAAAATTCCCATATGGACATGCTGTAGAATGTTCTTTGTCTTTGTAAATCATATCTTTATAGTCCCGTGTATCAGTAGCAACTCAAAAAACAAGTAAGGTAACAGCCTATAGCCATTTACAATGATGGTCGTAAAACAAATGAGGAAGTAAGTAATGGAGCAGGAAAGACAATTGTTTCCAAATTTTGTAATAAGAAGCAACAACATCTTAGAAGTTTTTAGGCAGCAGACATTTAGTGGCATAAAATAAAGCGCTTCTATTTTTACTGGCTATTGTTTCTGTTTAAAAACAGACCATGTCTCTTTGTGATAGTAGTACAGGAACAGGACATTTGAAAAGTAATTTGCAGTGTAATTGCAATTTTCATATGGGATAAGCTGAGACGTACAATGCTATTCTTTTCAGGTAGGCAATAAAAGAATGTTTTAGCTCTACAACAAAAGCCTTTCTATTTTAGTAATACGTGACGCTGTTCTAAAATGGTGAATTGAGATGCTTTTAAACATACACATATGGGGACTGGGGAAGGTGACTACACAAAGAGCTAGTAAATCAATACCAAAAGGTTAAGTGCAATAAAAGAAATAATAAGCAAAAGTTTCACAATTTGATTTAATCAGGCAGTAGATTTTGTGTGTTTGCTGTGGTTAGTAAATACAGTTTTGTGTATTTATTGATGACTGTTTTTTATTTTTTTTTTTACTTTTCTCAACTAAAGTTGACCTGCCATGGAAAAAACATTGCAGCTGCCTGTCCTGAGCTCCAATCTGCCAGGCTAACACCACCACCAGGTATGTATAGAAACAGTGATGTCTGTTACAAAGCAAGAATGGTTTACAGATGCTCTGGGAGCCAAGGGCATGCACCTGGATTTCTGGCGGTGGGATTGTGTTCCCCCTATCCTGAGCAGCTGCTGGACAACGCCTGAACAGCGTATATGCATTATTCATTGGGAGAAGTTGACTACATTGTATTCTTATATTAAAAGGCCATTAATTACTTTTATGGTATCACGCTATGTCATTTACTACGCTCACGCCTGTTCACTGGTTTAGGGCTCCATGTATACTGGAGTGTGGAATAACACTATATATAAAAGCTATCTTCCACATCTTTCTGGTGGCATTTTGCTGTGTCTTCGCCACACTTTGCCGGTCAAAATGTGTGGTATTTACTAGCGAACAGGGTGATCTTGACAGTGGGCAAACTGAGGCAGCGCAATTTGCTGTTACAAAAGCAGAAATTGTGTTGGAAACCAACTTAACAACTTAAGGCCGCATGGTCTTTGTCTCAGAATGTATGTGTTGTGTCTCTAGAGAATCTGGTGCGTTTGGAAGTCTCCAAAAAAATTGTTAAAAAAAGAAAAGATCATGTGAAAACCATTTTATTACTTGTTTCTCCAATACTAGTTACTACTAATCTATCTGACCTTCAAGCTTGATGTATTATTGATAGATGTAAAAATCACATAAACATTAATTCTGGCCAAAAAAAACATCGATTTCTATGGGGTTCATCATTAAAAGCTGGCGCAAAGAAAAGCATTCACCTGGCATAGACGAAACAAACACAGCCTTCACCTGGTGAATTGGCCTTTTTTAGCATAGTAAATGTGGCAAAGTAGCAAAAGCATGGCGAATGGCCAGGGAATGGCCGGCGACCGCTTGGTAAATGACCCCCTGAGTGTGTAAAGGCACTCTGACCTCTATTTCTTGAGTACAAGACTGCAGCTGTGGTGTACCATATTTTTCACCCTATAAGACACACTTAATTTACCCAAAAGTGGGCGTAAATGTCAGTGTGTCTTATCAGGTGAATGTGAAAAAAATTTTTAAATGGAAACTCACCTTTCCATCATTACCGCGCTGCTGACCAGGCCTCCACAGCCATGAGAGGCCTGAAGATGGAGAAGCGGCAGGCGGGCAGGCACCGACCCCTGCCCGCAGCCTCTGCTGCTCACACAGATCAGTTGCCCTTCCCGTCCGCCTGCCGCTCCTCCACCTAATGGCCTCTCATGGCTGTGGCGGCCTGGCCAGCAGCACGGGTGCAATGGAAAGGTGTGTTTACTTTTTTTATTTTGCATATGGGAATAGGAGGGGGGATTCCACAATGCCTATGGGAATGGGAGGGGGATACCACACTGCCTATGGAAATGGGAAGGGGGAAATGCCACACTGCCTATGGGAGGGGAGAATGCCACACTGCCTATTGGAATCTGAGGGGGGATGCGACACTGCCTAGGGGAATGGGAGGGTGGATGTGACACTACCTTTATAGGGAATGGGAGGGGGGAATGCCACACTGCCTTTGTGAATGGGAGGGGGAATGCCGCATTGCCTATGGGAATGTGAGGGGGGCATTGCCACACTGCCTATGGGAATTGGGAGGGGGGAAAGCCACACTGCCTATGGAAATGGAAGGGGGGAATGTCACTCTGCCTGTGGGAATGGTAGGGGGGTAATGCCACACTGCCAAGGGAAAATAGGAAGCGGTGCTACACTGCCTATGGGGGGAGGGAGGGGAGAGTTCCACAATGTCTATGGGAATGGTAGGGGCAAATGCCACACTGCCTATAGGAATGAGAGTGGTGAATGCCACACTGTATATGGGGAATGGGAGGGGGAATGCCACACTGCCTATGAGAAATGGGAGGGGGAGAATGCCACATTGCCTATGGGAATGTGAGGGAGGATTGCCACATTGCCTATGGGAATGGGAGGGGGATGTAATACTCCCTATAGGAATTGGAAGGGGGGAATACCACACTGCTTGTGCGAATGGGAGGGGTGAATGCCACACTGCCTATGGGAAGTGGAGGGGGGAAAGCCTGCATTGCCTATGGGAATGGGTGGGGGATAATGCCACATTGCCTATGGGAATGGGATGGGGGGAATTCCACAATGCCTATTTGAATGAGATGGGGGAATTCTACACTGCCTATGTGAATGGGATGGGGGGAATGACACACTGCCTATTGGAATGAGATTGGTGGAATGCTACACTGCCTATGGGAATGGGAGAGGGGGAATGCCACACTGTCTGTGGGGAATGGGAGGGGGGAATGCCACACTATCTATAGAAATGGGAGGGGGGAATGTCACACTGCCTATCGGAATGGGAGGGGGGAATGCCACCCTGCCTATGGGAATGGGGTGGGGGGAATCTCACACTGACTATGGGAATGGGTGGGGGGGGTAATGCCACACTGCCAATGGAAAATGGGAAGGGGTGCCACACTGCCTATGGGGGATGGGAGGGGAGAATGCCACAATGCCTATGGGGGATGGGGGAATGACACACTGCCTGCAGAAATGGGACGGGGAATGCCACACTGCCTATGGGAAATGGGAGGGGGGAATGCCACACTGCCTATGGGGAATGGGAGGGGGGAATGCCACACTGCCTTTAGGAAATTAGAGGGGGATGCCACACTGCCTATGGGAATCTGAGGAGGGATTATTGCCTATTATTTGTTTTTGGGGGGGATGGTGTTTTAGCACAACATTTGGTTCAGAATATTTATTTTCTTATTTTCCTCCTCCAAATCCTAGGTGCATCCTATGGCAGGTGCATCTTATAGGGCAAAAAATAGGGAATATAGCTTGGCTTTTTATGAGTTTATCATATAAATACTGTTGGTAAGCAGCCTATTCTACATAATTTAAAGATCACTGTGAGAAAATAACTGGTTGATGCTCTGTGCTTTTACTCCCATTATTTATGTTTATGAACTGTCACGGACCGGGTGGAGTGGACTCAGGTGTGGATCCGCTTTAACCGTGGGACCGATGGCGGGTACCGTGTCAGGGGAGCGGAGTCTAAGGGGCCACCGGTATTCACTAAAGCCCACCGCAAGGCAGGTTGGTCTTGTGCGGCGAGTGACCCCCAGGTCGCTACCCCCCAACAGCAGCCCAGTCCCACAGTCAGCCGAGGTTCAGTGAGGTACACAAGTGGCAGGCAAAAGGCGTAGTAAGTACAGGCAGAGGTCAGGGCTGGCAGCACAGGTTCGCAGTAAAGGTGAGTAGCCGAGGTCGGGACAGGCAGCAAAGGTTCATAATCGGGGACAGGCAGAGGTCGGTACACGGGTGAGCAATCCAAGAATGTCTGACTTTCAACAAGCATGGAGAGACCAAGATCCAGCACTGAAGGAAGGAAGTGCCTCTTTAAATAGGGGAAGAGGATGCAGGATTGGATGATCAAACACCAATCAGTGCTGTACAGGCCCTTTAAATCTCAGGAAGCCAGTGCGCTCGCCCTCTAGTGGATGGAGACGTGCGCGCACCTGAGCATGTGAGGAGGAAGCATGGGGGGAAGGGCGGCAGCTGGATGCAGCCATGAGAGAAGTGCTGCAAGATGGATGACGGCTGCATGCAGCCATGGAGGTAAGTGACTTGCTGTGAGACGGGCGTGCAGCGCTCGCCCTAACATGAACTGTCAGGTTTCTTGGCGTTTTAGCTGCTCTCTTTTGACTTACATTGCACAGCAAGTTTAACAGTTTACTCCTTCCAGCAGCTGGCATCAGCCGCAACACTCCAAACATAATGTGGGAGTGGAGTGACACCAGTGGGACTACTCGATCTGTGTGTGAGAGCCAGGCATTTCCTCAACTTTATTGTTAATTTATTTTACTTTTTTACTTGTACAGCTGCCTGGACACTATTTAAATCAATATTTTTTATTATATGTAACAAGGGCATATTTTTGAATTAGGGCTTATATTTCGAGCATCCTCAAAAACCCTGAATAAATGTGTGCTTATTCTAGGCATGTTTACATTCACTTACTGATAATGTTTCAATCACATCTGCTAGAAGTCTTTACCAAGCCTCTACAACTACTTGTAAACTAATATTTTTTGCTCTTGGTCTTTCCTCTTCCCGTCTGAACCCTAGTCAACCTTTTCACATATATGAAGATTTCAATCACGTCTCCCTCTCAAGCAGTTTATGCCCCTAATCATCAGAGGGACGGTTTAGAAGAGCAGTTTATTAAACTATATTCGTTTGACTGGAGGTCCACTTTACATTCCTAAGGTTCCTGTTCAGACACACTCTCATTTCCCCCCATCATATCTGCAATTTCAAAGCATTTCAAAATCTCTGATTATATGTAAATATCTTAGGTATTCTTAGTGAAGCAACATTCTTTATTGTCATTACTGGTCATGGTTGAGGTGGGAAAGGCATGGAAAGGGCATGCTATGGTGAATGTAAAATGAAGAGAAAGTTGGGGGGTGAAGGTAATGTGTAAAAGAGAAAGGAGGAAAAAAAATGTAAAAGATAAAAAAAGAGAGAGAATGAAATAGAGATAGATAGGGAGAGAGAGATAGAGATAGAGAATGGAAGCGAGAAAGAAAGAAGAAAGAAAGAAAGAAAAAGAGAGGGAGAAAGAAAACGGAAAACAGGGATGGAGGTAAGGTAAAAGGGAGGAAAATGTGAAGAAGTTGAAAAGAGAGGCGGATGGGAGGAAGGTGACAAGGGAAAGATTGAGAAAATGTGGAAACAACATATTAAAAGAGGGGGGGGAAATATGGACATAGAGGGATCATGTAATAAAATGAAAGAAAGAGAAAAGTAATTTCAAGAAAGAAGGAAAAAGGTCAAACAGATTTGTAAAACAGAAGAGTGCAAAAAAATAAAGGAAAGAGATGGGGGTAGTTTCAAAAAAGGAGAGGTCTACTGGCCTATTTAAGCTCCCCCCCCTCTACAAATATGTTGGGATGGCGCTCTCTGCGACCGCACACCTCACACACCCCAAAGGCCGTCCATGAGTAAAAAATCATTAGATACAATTCCCTGTCCTGGTTGGGATTGCCTGCAGTGGGAAATAGCCCAGTGTCCCTGTATGTTCACCTTGATCCAGGATTCCATGGCACATTAGCAGCTCTCCATTGGCATTGGCAACCTTCCAAGAAGATAACTAGCTGCACCCAGACATGTATTTTTACCCCCCCCCCCCACCTTGGGGCTGGCTGACATGGCTTCTGAGCCATTGGGAAGGCAGACAGGAAAGCACCAGTGACTGGAGTTAGGGTCCCGGGTGGCACGGGATTTGCTGATGGCCAGAAATCCAATCAGCTGCAGGGGACAAAAGGTAAGTTTCCTTTTGTTTTTTATTTTTTATTTGGGTGGTCAATCCTATTAAATTGCACAAAATGCACAAAAGTTAAATACCGTACCATACAACAACATTATATTTTTTTTTTTTTTTTAAATTCTTTATTTTGAATTTTGCAGGTTTATAACATACATACATTCAATAGGGTCAACAATACAGGGAGCATAAAAGGAATGGGGGAGCTCAAGTATATCACTATCATAACAGAGGTGACATATCGCAGTTGGACAATGATATCAGGCAACAGTACATAATGTCATATGATGTGGATACCAGCTGTAGGGGGTCACGAGGCGGGGGAACACGACGTGACGGAAGCCGCCTAGCGACTCTCCGTCCATTCCTCCCCGTCTCCTTTCCCCTGCGTCAGATACATTTAGCCATAGGGCTTTCCGCTAAGAATGGTTTCAATTCCTTTGTATCAAATAGGTTCTCGAGCCCTCCCCAAGGAATAGGGACAGACGTACAAGGGGGGACCAAGGAGAGGTGCAATGGCAAGGGGTAAAGAGAAGAAAAAAGGGGGGGGGGGGGGGGGAGAGATTGAGTGGAGGGATATGGTGCAAGAGGTTTGAGGGAATGGGAGGTGTGGGTGTAGGTGTGGCGTGTGGGACAGGGCACCCGGCCGAACGCCGCCCAGCAGCTGTCTAATTCAGGCCCAGCGCAGGAGGGGGCAGTGTATATCTCGCCTGGATGGAGAGTGACCGCGGGTGGCACCACAATCGACTTAGTTTCTAATCGGTCACGTGAACAAGTTGCGGAACTCTGCTGATTCTTCAAAAATCAGCCAAGGAAGCCAGGTAACTTTATATTGCTCATCCCGTTCATGGAGGGCTAAAGTTAAATCCTCCATTTCCTTAACGAGGACAACCTCCCTCACCCAGTCCCCAACGGAGGGAGCTTTCTTCTTTTTCCAGTATCTGGGTATAGCCTGTTTGGCCGCGTTCAACAGGTGAATCAGCAGTGTTTTCTTATATTTCCCTATCGGGGACTTCGTGGAGTGAAGCAGAACCTGCGCCGGGTCTCCCAGCAATTGTGCCCCTGTCAGCTGTTCTATAATGCCCAGGACTGCCTCCCAGTACTCCTGGATTTTGGGGCATCGCCAGAACAAATGAAATAGTGTCCCACGTTCCCCTCCGCATCTCCAACAGCTCGCATCCGCCGAGTCATACATCTTACCTAGCTTGTCAGGGGTGTAGTACCATCGAGTCAACAATTTATAATTCACTTCCTGGATTCTCGTGGCTACCGAGGATTTATGTATCAAGGTGGCTATTTTAGTTCTCTCTTTCTCCCCTAAGGGCCGACCCAAGTCCTGCTCCCACTCCCCCCAATAAGCAGGCGGGGACTCCACCTCCCGGTTGAGCAGCGCATACAACAATGAAATCAGATGGGGCTGGGGCTGCCCTGCCAAACACAGCGTCTCAAGATCGGTAGGCCTCCTGGAGTTCTCCCTGCGGTAGCCCAGCCTGGACAGAACCGATTGAAACCGCAATAATGTCCAGGGATCCAGGTTCCCTTTCTCAAATTTCGCCCTCAGCTCACCCAGCGCGGTCCAGCCCCCCTCCGATAGCAAGTCGCCCCCCCTTAACTGGGCTACCTTCCCCCACTCCCTGAGGTCCACTCTTGTACAGCCAGGTATGAGTTGTGGATTGTCCAATAAGGCCAACATGGGGGAGGGCCATGGGGAGATATCAGCACGTTCCCTGTGACTCCGTAGGACATCCATAGTAGGCGCTATGGTGGGGTGGGATCTCAGGGCTGGCACCCGGTTCTCTCTGTTCCAAACAACAGCATCTAGGGGGGCAGGGGCCAGTGAGTGCTCTAGCTGTACCCATCTCTTCGTCTCCTTGCACGTGTGCCACTCACATACCCTCTGTAAATGGGAAGCCACCCAATACGACTGAACATCCGGCATAGCCATACCCCCCAGGTGTTTGGGCCTGAATAACACCTGGCGACGGAGCCTTGCCCTCTTCCTCTGCCACACAAATCCCAACAGAACCTTCTCCAGGTCCCTGAAGAAGCGGGTAGGTAACTTGATAGGGAGCGCCTGGAACAGGAACAACAGTTTTGGCAGGATCGACATTTTGATTATATTCGCCCTACCCATCCACGAAAATGTAGGGGAGTCCCATTTTTCCAAATCAGCCTTTATTCTCTGGAATAGGGGCAGAAAGTTTAAGGCAAAGATGTTCGTCAGGCGATTCGGCAATCTCGTACCAAGGTATGCTATTGAATCCTTGGCCCACTTAAAGGAGAATGCCTGCCGGACAGTCCCGGCCACCTCAGCAGGGAGGGAGATGTTTAACGCCTCTGACTTCTCGAAGTTAATTTTGAAAAAGGATAGCCTCCCGAAGGCTTCAAACTCCTTCATTAACACAGGGACAGAGACCGTGGGATTTGTGAGGAAGAACAAGAGGTCGTCCGCGTAAGCGGCAACCTTATGAATACTGCCACCTACACTCAAACCCCTCACATCCACATTCTTCCTTATGTTGCATAGAAAAGGCTCTAAAGTCAAGGCGAATAGCAGAGGTGACAGTGGGCAGCCCTGTCGGGTTCCGTTACTGATCGGCAATGGGGCGGAAAGGTGGCCATTCACCTTGACTCTCGCGCGGGGAATCGTATATAGGGCCTCAATGTGTTTCCTAAGGTTTTCCCCTATGCCTATATGTCTAAGGGTTCCCTGCATAAAAGGCCAGCCTACCCTATCAAAGGCCTTTTCCGCGTCTGTGGACAACACCATCATTGGCACCCCCGCTGACTGTGCGGAGTACGTGACGCTAAGCGCCCGCACCACATTATCCCTGGCCTCCCTTCCCAACACGAAACCCGTTTGGTCCAAATGGACTACCTGTGCCACCACCGGGGCCAGCCTGTTGGCCAAGATCTTTGCGTACAGCTTCAGGTCCGTGTTGAGGAGGGAGATGGGGCGGTAGCTCCCGCACGACAGAGGGTCCTTCCCCGCTTTGTGTAGGACTGAGATGTGGGCCTCAAGGTCTCCACACGAGAAGGTACCCGCCACATCCGGGTCCGTAATGGTATTCCAGGCCCTAACCATATGGGGGCCCAGAATAGAAATGAATGCTTTATAATAGTGGACCGAATAACCATCAGGCCCTGGAGCCTTCCCCGATGGGGACTGTTTAAGCGCCTCTAGCAACTCCTCCATCCCAATCGGGTCTTCCAAGGAGGCCGCAATTTCATCCGCCACCGAGGGCATGCCTGATTTCTTAATATAGTCCTCAATTTTATTCAGTTGTAACCGCGTCGGGGCCCCTCTGCTGAGATTGTACAGGCCTGAATAGTAAGCCCTGAATACATCTGCTATCCCCTCCGTGGTATGTTGTGTTTTCTGCTCGCTATCGAGAATTGCCGAGATGAAGTTCTGGGATTGCTGTTGCTTGAGGGCCCTGGCTAGCAGAGCGCTACTCTTATTACCGTACTCATAGTAGGTGCGTCTGCATCTCCTAATGACATGTTTTGCTTTCTGCCGTAAGAGGGCGTTGAGTGCCTCCCTAGTCTGGGTCAGCTCCCCAAGTACCCGTGCTGCCTCAGATTGCTTGTGGGATAGTTCCAGGCTCCGTACCTTATCTGTAAGCTTCACTATTTGGGCCAGTCTTTCTCTCTTGAGCCTCGCCCCGTGGCTGATTAGGATGCCCCTGATCACGCTCTTGTGTGCCTCCCATAATGTGAGTAACGAGACCTCCCCGTTACTATTGGTTCTGAAGTAGGACTCTAGGCCCTCCTTCACAGCTTGAGCCACCACCGCATCCTTAAGGAGGGACTCGTTTAGCCTCCAAGTGGAGGAGGGGGGTGGCCTGTCCACGAGCTCGAGGTCAAGAAACACCGGGGCGTGATCTGAAAAGGAGGTGGGGTATATCCCGTCTCCCGTGGCCAGGCTCAACAGGCTATGTGTCACCCATATGTAATCTAATCTAGAATATGTCCCGTGTACATGTGAGTAAAAAGAATAATCTTTCGTCCCAGGGTTCCTGACCCGCCAGGCATCCACCAGCTGCAGCTCATGCAATGCCCTCTTCAGAGAACGCAAGGCCAGATGCGAGAGCGCTGACTTCCCCGTGGAGGAATCCAGTAGTGGTTCCAGGGCCAGGTTAAAATCACCCCCTAGAATGATCTCCCCCTCCCTGAATTTCTCGATCTTATCTAGGGTGCGCTTCAGGAATGGTATCTGCCCCTGATTGGGAGCGTATACAGAGGCTAATGTATACATTTTTTGATTAATCAATCCCTTAGCCAGCACCACCCGGCCCGATTCGTCTCTCCAGACCTCCCTCAGCAAGAAGGGGACATCCTTGGAGATCAGGATTGCTACCCCTTTTTTCTTAGCATCTGCAGCGCAGCTGGTGAAAGCCTGGGGGAACAGCCCACTACAGAGTCTGGGCACAGAATCTCGTCTGAAATGTGTCTCCTGTAGGAAAATGATTTGCGCTTTACATCTCTTTAACTCCTGCCCTAGGATGGTTCTCTTCTCCGGGGTGTTAAGGCCCTTCACATTCAGGGTAATTACCTTTACGGGGGCCATTCCTGCAGAAGAGAGCTAAGGGGGGGGGGAGGACCAGAGATCGTCAGGCAGCGGTACTCCTCGCTGCACGTCCGGTCCCACACGCCAAGGGGGAGAAGAGAGTTATGACCAGAGGGGGAAATAGAAAAGGGAGGGGAACAGAGGGAGAGGAAATGGGTATCAGGGATATGGAGGAAAGACAAAAGGACTTAAGAGGTGGACAAACAATTGTCGTGATGGGGGCGGGGACTAGCTAGTAGTCCAACCTAAAGCCGGTGCCTTTTAAAGACGCACTAAGTGGGGGAGAAACTGAGAAGCCCAATACACGGTCTATTCCCGACCGGAGAAGGCCTAGAACTTCTCCGGAGGGGTGCACCAAATGGGGGGAAAGTGGAAGACTAAGCCTAAATAAATATCGGATGGGGAGTCGCACCAGTATTGTAGCTACTCAGCGAGGCAGTTCGTGACCTTATGTCGCTATCGCCCTGTCAGACAAGATGCAGACAGTCCGAGGCGGCGGGGTACCACGCACAGCAGCACAACACTGCCCCATTTCAAGAAGGGGGGGGGGAGGCCCCCGCGGGGCGGGACAAAAACCCAAGCAGGCTGATCCGTCCCCTCAGGGCATAGGGGGAGACCTCGATCAACAGGTAGAACAACAAATTCTGGACATAACAGTGTGGCATCGAGCTAGTATTGTAGCTGCCCAGCGAGGCGCGCCACCGCCCCAGGGCGCCACCACCCCACCGGGCGGAGCGCGGGCAGGCCATCGCAGCCCAACCCCTCGCACAGCAGCACAACACGGCCGTGCAGCCAGGAAGAGATTCCGTGAGGGGCAAGACGAAAATCCAAACGGAATGATCCGGCCCGTCAGGAAGCGGCACAGACATCAGTCGTCCAGAGGTAGAACAGTTAACTCTGGATATGGCGTTACGGAGTCAATGCAGTATTGATGCTGCTCAGCGGAGCGTGGCATGGCCTCAAGGCATCATCGTCCCGTCGGGCAGAGCGTAGACAGGTCGCGGCGCCACGACACCACGCACAGCAGCGCAACACCACCGCACTGCTGGAGAGGATCTCCATGAGGGGCGGGACATGGATCCAAACAGATCGGCCCGGCCCGTCATGGAGCAGCGCCGGCAACAAACAGAAATCGCCAATACATTAGACATTAACATCAACAATTTAAACAGTAAATTCTAAGCATGGCAGTGTGGCTTCCAACCCGTATTGTAGCTGCTCGGCGAGGCGCGCCGCGCCACCAAGACGCCATGGCCCGCCAGGCAAAATGCAGACAGTCCAAAGTGAGATGGCACCACGCACAGCAGCACAACTCGTTCGCTTATCAGAGATGAGCTTCCATGGAGGGCAAGACAAGGTCGAAGCAGAACCGTCCGGCCCGCCAAGGAGTAACCCAAACGCCAATCAGCAGTTAGAACAGAGAAAAAGGAAAAAAGAACCAAAGAACAACAAATTCTTAATATGACAGTATATAAGCTTATCTTCTGCGGCCTCTCATTCCTCCTCTGTTGCCTCGGGGGCCACCTTCTGGGCGCTGCGGCAGCCGGCCATTATACACAGCCAGGTCAGGGACTGTCCAGTCCGGGACATCCACACTTTCCACCTCCAAAAAGTGGAATAGGTCCGGCAGTTGGCCGGGCCCCTTGAGGATAAACAGATCTCCTCCCCTGCGTACCAGCAATTGAAAAGGATGGCCCCATCTGTAGGAGGCACCCCGATTCTGGACGGCCTCTAGTACAGGTTTCAGAAGCTTCCTCATCTGCAGAGTTCTCCGTGAAAGGTCTTGCAAAATGATCACCTGTGCGCCCCTGAATGCGACCGGACCCTTGTCCCACGCGCGGCGCAGGATCTCTTCTTTTATCTTGAAGAAATGGATGCGGCAAATAATGTCCCGAGGACGGTTCGGGTCTTGCGGCCTAGGACCCAGCGCCCGATGAACCCGGTCCATCTCTATGCGGTTGGAGTCGGGGAGGTTCAGAAGGTCATTGAATATAGTAGTAACCGCTTCCAGCAGATCTCGGGGCTCCACTGACTCAGGTACTCCCCGAAGGCGCAGATTATTTCTGCGGCTCCTATTCTCCGCGTCGTCATGTGCCAGGAAGATATCTGACAGGAGACGTTTGTTGCGGTCCTGTTGCTGTTCCAGGTCTGCCACCCGCTGCTCCAGGGTCCTGTGCGAGGCCTCCATCCCATCCATCCTTGCCGTGACCTCCACGACTGAACCCTGCAATGCAGCTAGTTCCAACATTATATTTTTAAGGCATTAGCGCTAGTCACCACCTCTTGGAATTTCCTGTTAATTTGAACAACTGTCTTTGGTTTTCGATTTTGAGCTCACAGTGTATTACAGTTCTGAATATCAAAGAGAAGCTCTAGCCAAAATTGCCAGGAGGTCTTCTGTTCCTCACAGCCTGGGGGCAAACTCAAATGACCTCCAGCAACCTTTTGGGCTCACCTTGTGTGCTTGATTGGGTTTCACGTAGCGGGGGATGCCCAAGGGGAAGGCGAACAGCCAGCTCTGCAAGCTTTACGTTTTTGGATTTTGTTCCGCTTTAAGTTTTTGACATGAGCAAAAAAAATTCCATGCTGGTCATACTCTACCCAGTTAATGATCTGACACATCCAGCACTGCTAGAGATAACATGGTTTACAACAGGATATAAGTGATGTAGATTATATGTGACAAAAACCCGAAGCATCAGCTGTAGAGATTTCAATCTCTGTTATCAGTGAAGTTCATCTTCCACTTCATGTTTGAATGCTTATAAGGATGGACATGTCTGCTACAGAACGCAAACATAAACTGACACTTAACAGATTCTGCATTCCTTCTACATTGCCCAGTCACACAGTGATTCCTATGACTCAATCAGGATGGGAAACGTTAATCTATTTTCCAGTGTCAAACCTTCTACAAGTGCCTATAACTTAAAAAATTGTGTTTTTTTGTTATAATTAGTAATTATCAGAGTAGCAAAAGGCAGAAGCTGCTATGACAGTTGATGCAAGTTTTAGTATATTTGTCTCGAGTTGCACTCTGCGTGTTCACTATTTCATACTGTGATATTGATATTGTAATCACTTTAGATGTAATTAGAGGTCATTACTGCATTGCTTGTTTTACTAAAGGTCTAATTGCACTTTAGAATTACAATTGTAATTAGATTCCTAGGCTTGTGGGAACATGAAATAAATAGTAAATACAGAATAACAATGTTCAGGGATAAATAAACACTGTGGCGAAATCAAAAGTGGTCAGCGTATCTTCAGTGACTTACAAAATTCTGATAGGCAGGGCATACTGTCAATTTCTATGTTGTATCTGACAAACTATGTCTCTGTATTTTTGGCCACTCACTTAGACATGTCAGACATGTAAGTATTCTTTTTTAAAGCCTAAAAGATTCCAGGGCCAGCTTCTGGCTATTCCCCACTGCGTGAAACCCCCCAGGACGCCTGTAAAAACTCTGCTTTCCCTGTTCCAATGACGCATGCATGGGATCTCGTCCAATCAGAGCTCTGATTGTTTACATTGACACATCCCCAGCAACTTGCACATGCTCCCATCCCAGCCATTCAGATAGGCTAGGGCTACCCATATATTTCAATCAGAGCCCTTTGCCAAAAGGAAGTAAACACAGCAAAGGGCTCTGATTGGATGAGAGCCCACGCATGCGCCATTGGAGTGAGGCAAGCGGAGTTTTACTGAACTTTCTGGAAGGTTTCACACAGTAAAGCGGCCCAATTCGAAATGCCCCAGGACATGGAACAAAACCCAGGAATTCCTGGGTTCAGATTTATGTAGAACTTTCTATTTTTTTTATGTGTAGTTGTAGGCTTTGTGGTTTCACCATTTAACCTAATTGTAGCTGTATCTTAGATTTCTAAACTTGTTACATCATTTGAAGTGAACACAACCTCTAATTTCAAAGGGTAATAAAGAGATAGATACAGTCCTCACGTAGCCTGAAGCTCCATCATGTGCCTCACTTTGCTTCATCTTAGGCCCAAGTATAGAGGCAATTCTTTGGTTATGCTGTTCGGCAGCTGTACTCCCTCCAGTATGTTGCTCCAAGAGAAGAATCTGACAAATGTGGGCGGCTGAGGCCCCTTTCCGTCAGTACGTTTTGCCCTGCCCAGGCCTTTGTCAACACATTTCTAATTCATGTTCTACACAAAGAGGAGTCCCAGTGCTCTGTCTCTAAAGTCAAGAGGGGCTTGATCAGCTATGGCAAGTATGTCAGTATGATTTTCAATGCTTACCCCCAAGGACATTCAGAGGCAGGGGAAGCAGCTACTACTATGCCCTACTGGGTCTATGGCAGAAGAACCTCCCCCATTTTGCAGGACATGATCCTTCAGTTGTCCCCGGCAGGCCAGATCCTGGTCAACATCAGCAGGCCAGAAATGTTGATGGCGGGGGCCTGGTCACCCTTAGTGAATCCAGGTTGGCAGGAACAGGGATTGGTACGCCGCGTACTTCATGCTGACCCTTCATATGTGAGCATGAAGATCCAGAGGTCATGAGCAAGATAAAATATTTTACCTTATATATTTCTTATCTTTTATCTTATTTTATATTTAATATTTGATAATTGTATTACATATCTTATAATAAAGATATCTTCTCTTTTTTGGGTGGGTGGGCACTATGACTTTAATGGGGTCCTCTGAAAGCTTTGTTTTTTGCTGGTTACTTCCCCCTAATTTTGTAGTATTTTAGTTCTCGCGTGCCTTGTAATAAGGGCTTGGACTGTTGTGATTTGTAAGATTTGGTTATGTGATAGTTAAATGTTGATTTATGTATGAATGCTATACTACCAGTAATAAAAGGAAGCAGCCAGTTTAAACCCACAGCCATCTCCTGTCATTTGTTTAGGTGTTAGTCCATGGGGTTTGCAGCCTCATGTAAGCCATGATGCGGAACTCGCACCTGCAAGTGGGAACATTGCTAAAAATAACAACTATGAAAGCAGTTTCTTTAGCAACATTTTCTTCTTTTTGTTTAAACCCTTGTTGACTTCTTGAAATCAGCAGCTTTCCTGTCTATGGATATCTCATCCTCTGAGAGGCGAGTATGTCTTGGCACATGCTGTGCTTCAAGCACACATTACAGGCTTGCTTTATCCCTGAATCTGTTGAGAACTATAGTGGTTAGCACAGTCTAAACTATAAAGGTTGTATTTAACATCACTTTGAGACAGGGCACATACTTTTATATTTTACTTCTATTGGTATCTGCCCATCAAACAATAGGTTTTAATACATTTTAGAATATAAAAAAGAACATGCTCAATGTGCTCAACTTATATTCCACTGTAAGTTCTCAAAATATAAGTCTATCAGAATACACAGAGCATAAAAACATTTAATAGAAAAGCTTCAGTTGTTGAAAGCATTATCACGTGGTGCATGCACTTCGGGAACAAACATGCCCTCCACCGATCTAGTAAACTTTTACAAGACACATCTTAGAATAGGGCATAAACAGTTTTCCAAACTTGAAAATATAATAAAGGATTCCGGTTGTTAGTGCCAATAATTCCAAGGGGAACTCATCATTTGTAAATATCCACAATGGCATATCCAACATTAGATAAAGACTTCTAAGTTCTTAGCAGCAGTTGCATGCAAAAAAGCATAAAAAGTATCCAGTGCACGTTTAAAATCAAAGTTTTTAATAAAAGATATATAGCATTTTCACCCTGTAAGACGCACCTAGGATTTGGAGGAGGAAAATAAGAAAAAAAAATATTCTAAACCAAAGGTTGTGTTAAAACGCCCCATAACAGGCAATGTGGAATCCCCCCACACTCCTGCATGGGCAGTATGGCATTCCCCCATCCCATTCCCCATGGACAGTGTGGCAATCTGGAAAGCAACAAAAAGAGGATAAGAACTGAAAAAAACTATTGTGAAAAGAATAAACTAAAAAAAAAAAATTACTGAACTCCCAACTCACTGACTCAGAGACCATTTCTTTACCAACTGAGCTATCAAGGATACTCAAACCACATTACAGTTTTAATGTATCTGTGAATAAATATATTTCTCTAAATTGAAAAACATTATACTTTGAATGTTTCTCTTCTCTCTCCTTCTCCCTTACACAGCCAAACTCTCATATCTGTCATCTACTCAGCAGAGCAGTGGGCCTGTGCTATAGCAGAGCAGCAGTAAAACTCCGGCTCACTACACACACTTCCTCTGCCCTCCGTCTCCTCATCCCCTCTTCACTGCAGCTACGATGCTGCTCTCACAAGACCGCAACAGTGGAGGGATTTGCCCCACCGCACTCCACATGGTTCATTCCGGAGTAATGGAGAACATCACTTAGCTGTTTAAAAGTGCCACTATCGCTCCTCAAGGGCAGCAGATTGGTATTTTGGAACAACACCGTCTTGCTTACCATTCCTACAATTAGTCACATAACAGCTATGAATGAAATCTGTGTTGGCATGTAAAACTCACGATAGTGCTCCTTTAAACAAAAAACCCCGTCTGCAAACTCCTCCTGGAAAACTGAGGTGCTGTTATGGGGGCAACCAATCTTTAGGGCCCCCCTGATAGTGCACTATACCAATGCTGGAGAGTAGTTACATTTATTACAATTGGAGGCTGGCTGTGTAGCATCTGGGCTTTGGGGATACCAGCCCATATGTTTAGTACTCCAGGCTGGTAGTCCTGAGTAGGAGTATCTTATTTTATTTTATTTTTTGCTTAATTTTTATACATGAAAAAAGTAGAAATAAAATTGTCAAGATTCTTTCTGAATCGATTTGGACCCCAAACAAGTTTACAGACTGATTCAGACAAATCAGACCTGAAAAGTATCTAGGGAGATATGCTCATCACTAGTGCTGATCCAGTTTGGAGGTTGGTGACAATAACTGAGGGTGTATAGGGCCCCACAGAAGGATTGACTTGTCCGAGAACTATTTTAGATATAGGGGTTATTTACTACCGTTCGCTACTTGACATAAAAGTATGTTCACTGGACACACAACGGATATGTGACAGATCAGCTATTAAGCCAAACTAACTGTAGCAAACACCAGTGAACCCAGACTTGCAATGCATTTTGCTGTGTTTTCACTGCAATTGTAAAGTGGTTTGGAGAATGCTGGCGATTAGAGATGAGCGAACTTCTTGAAAGTTCGATTTGGGCGATTCGCCGAATTTCCCCAAGAAATTCGGCGTCATCAGAGGGCGCCTGAGAGCGGCGCCGGCCTCCACGCTCCGACCATGCAGGTAAGTGTTTGCTTTTTAAAAAAATGCCGGCATGGTGGGAGCGGGCAGGCCGGCTGCGCTGTCAGCGGGCCGGCTTCCGCCGCCCGCTGACAGCGTAGCCGGCCTGCCCGCTCCCACCATGCCGGCATTTTTTTTTTATTTCAGGGAAAATTCGATCGGCACGAACCCAAAAAAATTTGGGTTCGTGCCAAACCGAATTTTCCCTGAAATTCGGAGCGAATTCCGGTTCGTCCGAACCGGTTCGCTCATCCCCACTCGCGATATACTGGCTGTGGCAGAATTCTTTAGCAAAAGACATGAAATCTTGCTGAAAACACACTTTTATAGCATACGTCGGCTTTGGAGGGGTCTCAGAATATATGTGGGGTATCTTGGAAGTTTCTGGGTTGTTTTAAAAACTTAAGAATAAAAGTTTATTTGAAAATATAGAGAAAAGTCTTGTAAAACATTATTATTAGTTGTTTTTCACATACTGGGTAACTTTCGAATGTTCACGTTTGAAAAATAAGTTAAAAAAGGGACAGTCTCTCTCTAAATAACATTTAATTCCTATGGGGTTCGCCACTAAAAGATGGTGAATGCAATAGTGGTCGCAAGCATTCGCCGAGCCAAACTGAAGTAGCAGTAAATACAAAAAACAGGGACATTGCCAGAGGTATATGCAAAATTCATAGATGACGGCGAAACGTTTCATAAATTACCCCCATAATTATATGACAGGTTTTTTTTTCTTGTTTTTTTAGCTTTCCCAGGTCAAACTGTACTTTAAAACAACCCTTGTAACACCTAAAGATTTAACTTTTATATGTGTGGTATTACTGTGTAAAAATATCGGCTGCAAAAAAAAAAAAATCACTAAAAGTATTGCAAAACTCACACAGGAGGATGCAACAACATTTCACTGATTAACACATAAAATCGTGTTCTTCTAGATAATGAAGAAATATATATTAATTTTCTATTAGAAAACAAATTATTAGAGCTACTTTAGCCGATGATATTACATCTTATGACAAAGTGCTAATAAACATCTGAGAAACAGAATCAGAATCCTAATTTCTAAAATTGAAAATGTGTATTATGTTAAAAAGTATATTTAAAACTGTTACATAAAATGTAGGTACTTTGTATTGGATAGGACCACAGGCAATTAAAGAGAAATCTATATAATCCTTCATGTCGTCCGCTAAAGCAAATCAAGACAGTATATGAAGCCAGTTACAAACCCCCAAAGCCTACAAATCCTAAGCAGGAATGTAATTGCCTACATCTTATATGTGTTACAGTAGCTGTATCAGGATTGTTTTCCTTTTTTTGTGTTGGCTCCACTCCAAGCTTTAGCATGTGAAAGCTACATAATGTATTATATCTGAAAGGCCAGGCCACAATGCCAGATGGTATGTGCTATAGCTTCAGGCAAATTCACACATTATGGCTGTTTAAGTTATCTAAACACATACAGCCATCTAAAGGAGTGATCATCATTTAGATCCACCATAAAACTTTAAATAGTCTCCTAAACCAATAGATTTTCAGGCAATGTCATAATAAATGATTGAATTACCTGCTCCGATAACCTCATTTGAGAAGCACCACAACCACACCACATGTGAATGATGCCAATGTGTGATACAAAATAGATAGGATCATTTTAAAAATTATCTACCTTCTCAGTGTCAATAAAGACACACCTTAGTACAGAAAACACAGATGAAATGGAAAAACTCCCCAATTGCTTTTATTTTATTGCCCAAATTGGCTTAGCACAGTGGAGAGACAGGTTGGTAGGGTACGATGGAATGGCTGACTTCCTTGTTAAATTATTAATAATTACATTGTAGAGTATCCTGTCAGTCAGTCAGTGTTTCTCAACCTGGAGTACCCGTACCACTGGTGGCATGCAAGATCCTATCAGGTTCTACTAGGAAAGGTTGGAGATTGACCTGCACCCCAACCTGATATGCTGCCATCTGAACTTTACCCTATTTGCATTTTCGTTTGGCTCATGCACTTTAAATGGTTTTAGGTGTTTGACAACCCATTACCATTCCAGGTGGTACTCAATATCACATAATTAAAGTGGACCAACACCCTCCCATGATCGGCCTGGGAATCTATAAGATTCCCGGACCGATCAGCTCCCTGACTGCGGGGCACCCCGATCGGGGTGGGAAACCCCCCAGAAACCCCTAAATCCTTAGCTGCTCCTCGATCCAGCGGCGCCCGCCGCCGCCTCCCGCAGGTCCCTCTAGCAGGACGCGCACATTCACAAACGGCCGGCGCAGGCGCGTGCCCTGTAATGAGTGATGCGCGGGAGGCGGCGGGCGCGCTCTCTTGTCCGTCGCTGCCTCCCACTTGTCCGCCGGTGGGGATTGGCTGCAGCGGTCACGTGGGAGCGGGGAGAGGTGAGTTTTTGGGGCTTTCTGGGGGGTTTCACACAGCGGGGCACCCCCGATTGGGGTGCCCCACCGAAGTGGACCAAAACCCAGGATAATCAAAATCCTGGGTGTTGGTCCACTTTAAGTAGTCTTGTTGGTCTAATGTAGTACAGCCCCCAGCCCGCACCAACCCCCTAAATAAAACACCCCAAAATCAAAACCGGGTGGCACTCCCCAAAACTAAGAAAACATATATTCTATACCAAAAATTCATAGGGCGGCACTCCAACATGTATATTGAATTTCATCTTTATTCCAAGGCAAAATTAACACATACCAAACAACAAACACACTTAAAACTTCTAAAAAACTGAAATATACATACAAAACTCACACAAAACAGAAATAGGTAAGAAAGAAAAGTACTGCATTACTACTGATTACTCCATCATGAACCACAGCACTATCAACCATCATAACCAATTCTAATCACCAATGCTATCAATCGATCTCTACCTATGATCAGGATCCTAACTGGTCTAATATTGGTCTAATGTAGGACAGCTGAACTCTAACTGCCTGTATCCAGTCAAGACTGTATGAATCAGCAGCATTAAAGCCTTCCCACAGTGGTCCCACGCACATTTTCTACATAACAGGTATGGCGTCGCATTGTGAAGCCTCGGGGGGCATGCACAATGCATAGACCCTGTAATTCTTACCCTGAGGTCTATGCGCAGTGGGGCTCCAGCAACACTGCCTCTGTACACAACTGAAGAATGTTAAAGATATGGACTGGAGATCTTTTGTGAGGAATGAAAGGGGATTATATGTTTTTTTTTTTAACCTGGAAATGTTCTGTAATAATAGACCATTTTAACAATGCTAAGACAAATGATCATGTTTATAAAATTCTCTACAGCATTTATTAAAGCAATTTCTTACTTTCCTTCCTACAGCCCATTCCAATGCCCCAAGCTTAAAAGCTAGTCCTCTGTTCCTCACAAGACAGACTGGGGTAAAACCAGTCCAGGGTTTTATTGGCCCTGGCCAGCACATGAGCAGTCCACAGGCTGCTGAGACCCTTCCCAGGTTCACGCTACAGTGACGACTATAGAATTGTGGGGACAGCTTCCGGAGCGCCAGGTATTACCTTCGCTCAGTGTCGCTCTCCTATACATTTCAATGGACGTTCCTTTTCTTCTGTTTAAAGAGGGTTTTTTTTTTTGTGCCTCAAATAATTGTGTCACCTCTCCTGGCCTAGAAAAAGTTAGTTTTGAAAACTTTTTAGTTTTTTTATATTTTACAGGTCTGGCACTAAAGTGTTAATGTCACAATGTCATTCCATGTGTTTTCGCTTTGTTACTGGTGGATATGTGTTCATAAACATACTTTAATCACACAGCGTCTGGCGCTCTATGCCAGATCCAGAATGCCGGCGCTGTGTGTGTCCTTTTTTTGATGGTGTGGAGCGCAGAGAGTTGGTTGCACTGAGCTGGCGCTACATCTCGCTCCCTGTAGCGCTGTACTGGTGTTAGAGCACCCAACATACATCATGTTCATCAATGCCGGCCAGGTTACTACAGCGACTGAGGCTCTCTGTTACAGCGCCTGATATCCGCTTAGAGTGTCTACTAGCGGTTGCTCTAAGCGCAGCTATACAGACGCTCATCTGCCGATAGCTGGCGTTAGTAATGAATCAGCCTCCAAATCTTTAGTAATATAGGGCAGATACTGAGGCAGGGATGCATTTATGGCACCCCACAGAAAATTAGCTGTGGTGCCATGTATGGGGGGGAGGGCAGTGGGACTGTTTATAGAGAGAGGAGCTGGGGAAAACTTAGGAGGTAGGCAGTAGAGAAGTTGGCCGTTTTGGACCAGGGTCTGGGTGAGGTGGGGGCTAGTTGCAGATCAGTGCTGACTATGTGGAATTCTCTTTGTGCTCCCTATGGCCAGTACGTCCCTCAGCCACATGGTGAAAAGAAAAGAGAACTGTGTAACAATTCCATACTGTATCCTAAGTTAAAACAAAAGTTTTGGTTGAGGCTTTCACTTTATTTCCATAGAGACTGGATTAATAAATACAAGACAAGGTTGAGTCTCAGTAAATATATAGAAGACATAAATGATATTGGTCAATTCAGCATGCAGCTAGTGCTTTGTTATCTTAAAATAGACTTGTGAGAATGAAAGCACCCAATAAACAGAAGTATGAGGATTTAGATTTTCCACAATGTGTTTTGGAATACTCAGCAAATTGATAGTAATAAAAAGTATGAGAGGCTAAAAAAGTGAATTGCTCACCAAGGTCCAATATCCGTTTTTATTAGCAAGGTTCTTACAAAAATGATTTTTTTTGCAAGGCTGCTCTATAAATCTAAAGGACGTTGCTTTTTAATGAATACTGAAGAGGAATGGGGTCTATTTAGGTGCGTTCATGATCCTTCTAGTCACACTCACTGCTGCGATAACAAAAAAGAGAAATGCAGGCAGAGTAATTCACTTGAATTAAGTATTGAAGAACTCTACAATGTTAAGAGTCTTGGAGTGGCTCACCTTTGAGAACCTCTCTCATTGCTCTAAAAAAAAAAAAAAAGCGGAAAATAACTATTTCCATCTATTTAAAAATCAAAATCTGCTGCTTCTGCAATAAGGAGGTGCAGGTTATTTTTTATTGAGATAGGTATTTTATTCTAGAAGTTTAGAAATAACAGAAGTCTATGGGGAATTTAAAAAAATGGTGTTCATGTGTTTTAACAGCTTAAAAGGAAATGTCAGGCACATGGTGAAATGAGCCTGCATGGTGGCTGCCAGGGACTGCATCTTTCATTCATCCTGCTTTATATTACTCAATAACTCCCAGTGCATATTTAGATATCAGGGTCCCTTCTGAAGTCAGTTCCTTTCAGGGATCCTGAAAAATGAGTCAGAAGAAGGAAGCACGTTCCATAGGGTTAATCAAGGAATGCGAAGTGCTAGGAAATAGTGTTGGATGGGTTTGTCCAACACTTTTTCCCCCCAAATTTCAGGTTTGGCGAGTTCGGTACGGGGACCTGAACCCAGTCCCCATGGAAAACAATGGGGACCCAAACTTTTTGAGGCAATTCTGCCTATAGGGGCCCCTCCAATGGCAGAATTGGGGCTGTAAAATAAAAATTGTGATGGCGGATGTGGGGGGGGGGGGGGCACAGAGTATGCAGCAGGAACTGTCTGTAACTTACCTGAGCCCGCAATCTGATCAATGGTCAGTGGTCGGCGTTCTGTCACATGGGCTATTGCCGGGCCCAAGGAAAGATGGCCGCTGCTCCCATGAGTGAGGGCACTCCTAGAGCATGCACTAGGAGTGTCAGCACTAGGAGTGTTCTCACTTATTGGCGCAGTGGTCATCTTTCTGTTGCTGGAATGCCGACTGCTGACCAGGAACTGGATGGCGTGTCTCAAGTAAGTTTTAACTGCTTCCTGCTGCACACTGCATAGCTAAACTGGATTGATGCTGCCCATTACAGCCAGCATTAGACAAGCATAAAACAGCCTAATTCAACCCCTTTTCTGAAATATCTCTTTAAACTATGACTACGAAGTAGTCAAAATGCACTGCACATCAGTCAAGCATGCTTTTTATTTTAGCATAAAGGAGAAAATATAGGTGGCATGTGATTTTTACATGCAATCCTACTTTTACTAGGAAAAACTGCTCAGTACAACTACAGCTATTGCAATTCATTTTAATTTAGCTACGCAGTTTACTATTTACAGAGGAGACCATCCTTAGAGACCCTTTCCCATTCCACACATTGCTAGCTACATTCCAATTAAAGGCTCATGACTGCTTTAGAAAGTATCACACGGCTGATTGCAATAAAATCAGTTAAGATACATGAATTGCTATTTGGCTATAACAATGTAGTACAATGGATCTCTCAGCAGGGAGCTGAAAGGCTTTTCACAATGACTCATCTTGTTTGTTATAGCCCCAGCAGGAGGAAGGGATAGCCCATCCTAAGGTTTTACCTCCCATTTCAATATATGGCTTCATGAACTTTGTTGCCTTTATATATATATATATATATATATATATATTATAGTAGTATTGTATTTATCAGTCATATTGAACTTGATCAGACCGTTGGATTGTTTTCAAAAGCTCATTTTATAAAGAAGAATAAAGAATCAGGTTTCCCTATTTGTTACAAAATGCTTATTTGCAAATTAAATAGGACTTACATACCAATTCTATGTCTATATCTAACAGGCTTCAGGGACCTGTCCCCCAACGCATTCTATTGGAGGATCACTGGTGCACACAGCTAATACTGCATCTACAAATATAAGCTAATGGAGATGGCTGCTATTGGAATCTTGGAGACAGGCACAGGCTGCACTTTGGGAGTTAGTCCCCTTTATGTTTTGGAGTGAGTATGTTTTGGAGTGAGTATTTTTTTCTCTTGTACCAACCAGCTCAGAGTTTGAATTTGTATCTATAGCAAAATCTATACTTATACTTTTCATAACCTTTGCGATTATAAACTGCTGACTTGGCATAGTGTACAGCTAGGAAACTGTGCTATACAGGGTAGCAAAGGGGTCATCCAGGGATCTGGATCCACCCCCAGACCTGGTTATGCACAATGCTTCTGCAGGTGCCTTTTGTGGCACTTTTAAATGCAGCATAATCACTGTTTTATTTGGATGTTTAGCGGAACTAATGCCACACTGGAGGCCTCCACCCATATGCAGTTGTTGCTCCACCCCAGGTCAATCACAGCCAGCCCCCATCCACTGCAATGGTGGTTGAAGTTGGGCATGCTACTAGCTGTGATTGACATAGGGGCAGGGACTACGCCCAGATGCCATGAGACTAATTTTGTTGAAATTATTAAGCTACTGAACATTGGAGCAAGCAGAAGAGGGAGGGAGAATACGTGAGTATCTTTTCTTCTATAGCTTTTACAATACCTTTAATTTGTCTTTAGCAAACCTGCAATCACATCCTGTTTATTTATTTGTCCTTTATCCATACCAAATGACAGGTTCTACATCTAAGTTTGGACAGTGCTTTTCAAGAAAAAAACTTTCAAAGTTTTTACAATTAGTAGTTTACATAGTAACTTTTACCATTAAATATAAGGCTACAGATGCAGTATCTACTTTACATCTACAATGCTGCTATTTCATATTCTAAACTTTTGTTGCCAACTCAAATGGGAAAAACAGGCTTAGAATTCTGAAGTGCTCACAGAAAAAACAATTTCACAGGTAATGAGCAGCATGGGTAGGTGCAATGATTAGAATCCCATTTAAATTCATGACATTTACAAGAAGCAAATCTAGAGAAAACCTTGGTAAATAGGAAAAGAACACAGCCATAGCTGGAGTACTGGAAATGTTATTCTCTCTGACTGGACAAAGAATTCCATTGTTTAATACCTGGCTCATGACTACAGGCATCTCTGTTTATAACTACTGAGGGCAGGGGGGTAATGGACCAACAATTTATAAGGCTTGAGTGTGTGTTATTTATACTAGAAAGTGGCCTAAAGATCTATTATGGCTGTAGGTTTCCAAAGATAAAAAGATCTCAGCAAAGGTAAATCTGTTTAGTGCAAGAGTTCAGCTATTAGTGTTGTTAGGATGGCCATAAAGATTACTTACGTTGTAAACATAATTATATTTAAAAAAAGAAAGTTTTAGTACTCACCTTTAAGGTTCTGTGCATGTGGGGGATGTGGGGGATGCAACAGCAAACTTCTTTATTCTCAGTGGTCTAGCAGCAAACGTCTTTATTCTCAGTGATGGGGTTTGATGAGGTGTTATTGGATACATCCAGAGGTGGGATTTAAATTTTTAACTACCTGTTCCCTATACATAAAGTTGTCAAGTTTAAAAAAAAAAAAAAAAAAAAATATATATATATATATATATATATATATATATAAATGTTTGCATACAATTTAATAAAGAGCAAATTGTGTAATACTAATAAAATGTGTCTAAGCAATATTAAGGACCAGCCCCGAATAGGTGCTGTGGTTACCACCTACCTTGATAATTATTTATATATATATATATATATATATATATATATATATATATATATATATATATATTTATATGATCATAAATAGGCGAAAAAGCCATAAGTGTTAGGTCCCATACGCATACATATTGATTAACAAATTGTCCCTGTAGTGGCTATATGGCCCATTTCCTTGGCTTGGAAATTCATAATTCTAATATTAAGAGATTGTATAACTTATTTGTGCCAATTCTCTTCAGTTCTGAAAACTGTTACAATTTTAACAACTGGTTTTGCAGAACCAGGGATAACCTGCTGAATCCCATCACTGGATACATCAAAACATCCCATCATTTAGAATAAGGAAATCTAGCTGCTGTGTCCTCCACATGCAACAGCTGCTTGACTTCTCCATTCTAAATGACTAAATGTGTTGATGTTTTTCCATGAAAACCTCATGAAACCCCATTTTGAAGTATAAAGAAGTCCAGTTGCTGCATCCTCCACATGCAACAGAAGCAACGTTATTAAAATGCTACTTTCCCTAAAGCTGGTCTATATACTTCTAGTCCCAGTGACTCCTAGCCCTGCTACCCTACTCTGGTGCAGGGCAGAAGTTACAAAGAACACAAAACCTTACCTAGCCCATGGTTCAGCAACTTTCTTCACAAGGATAAAGCGCAACGCAACATCCCCGCTGAATGTGCAGGAGGGAGTTGCCTGACGTCCCTCGGCTTGCCTAGCTGCTGTCCCAGAGCTACTGGCAGCTGCCACCCCACAGCCTTCTACCAGCAGCTGCCACCCCACACTACCCACCACAGCTGCCACCCCATGGCTTCCCACCTGCGGCTGCCATCCCACAGCTCCTGGCCGCCATCCCAGGGCTACCCATGGTGTCTTATCAGCACCTGGTACCCCGTAGCTTTCCACCCATGGTTGCTGCGGGTGGAAGCTGTGGGGGCAGCCGCGGATGGGAAGCTGTGGGCCCGGCAAGCTGTGAGGTGGCAGCCGTGGGTGGGAAGCCGTGGGACAGCAGCAGCTGGTAGGTAGCCCTGAAACAACAGCCAGGGGAGCCAGGGGGTGGCAGCCACGGGTGGGAAGCCGTGGGGCAGCAGCCGTGGGGTGGCAGCTGTGGGTGCTGTGGGGCGGTATCCATGGGAGGAAAGCCGTGGGGTGGCAGTCCCAAGTGGGAAGTCATGGCGCGGGAGCCACAGGTAAAAAATCAGTGAAGAGGCAGCTGCGAGTGGAAAGCTGTGGGGAGAGAGCCACAGGTAAAAAATCAGTGAAGAGGCAGTCGCGAATGGAAAGCTGTGGCGAGAGAGCCACAGGTAAAAAATCAGTGAAGAGGCAGTCGCGAGTGGAAAGATGTGTGGAGAGAGCCACAGGTAAAAAATCAGTGAAGAGGCAGCCACAGGTGGGAAGCCGTGGGGCAGCAGCTGTGGGTAGTCATGGGGTGGCAGCTGCCGGAAGCCTGCGGCAACAGCCGTAGGTGGTGGCCCGTGGGGAGGCAGTCGCAGGTTGTAAGACGTGTGGCGGCAGATGCAGGAAGCCAAAGTACAGTGTGGCAGGCTGGTGGCAGCCTGATCAAAGTGTGCTGTGAGTGGTGTGCGTTTACAGCAAGGGAGGGGCTGGGTTTCAGAGCTGTAGAGAGAGGCAGCCAATCAGGACGTCTGGGGAGGGAGTGGGGGGTGTTTCTCTTTTTGGTCCACTGAAGGTTAATTGAAGGGCCGGGTCAGCGGAATGGAGACTGAAAGCGGAATGAGCAAGTGATTCTCTCACTAAGTAGACTGACATAGCAGGAAGGACAACGCTGGAGGGACTCAATGTAAGGTAAGCTACTGATATTTTTTAACTTTTGACTTTCCAATCACTTTAATGGTCGTGCTTTTAAGAACACATCGTTTGACTGGTCATCATAAGCCAGTTAAACAAAGTTAAGCATATTTAGACATGTTAAACTGTTCACATAAATATCTAACTAAGTAGACTTGTAAATGTTAAACTAACCTTGTAGATGTAATGCCCCTTAGTGATGATCTACAGACATGCAGAGACCCCTCCCCCCACACACACAGCTTACTTGTTACAATCCCACTCTTTCAGAGACACAGAGAAAGTTACAAGGCATGGCTGAGGAGCAAGAGACAAAAATCATTACTGGTGTCCTCTGGACCCTCAAACAAACTTTAATCTGGGCCTCCAACCATTTTTGCAGATATTTGTATATATGGCAATGTGGTACAATATGTTTCCACCATGACCAAGAAGAAATGGGACTATTGTCCATAGAAACCAGTTTGAGTTTAACCAGCTTGCTGGTTGGTTGCTAAGTGTAATAGCACCCTATTCTCTGCACACTGCTGTGAGGAGGTCCTGTTGCAGGCATGGCATGTACATAGATAAAGGCACATCAAGGGTGACTGCCTCATCTTTTGGTGACCTACTGTACCTGTCCATGTCCAGCTCCTTTCAGTAGGTTATCTATATACACAATTATTTGGGTAAGGGGAATGGGAAGGGGAAAGTGGGTGGCACCAACAACAGTAAACAACAACAACTGGTGGAAATAGGAAGTTTCAAGGATGACACCGAGGGGCGCCAGCAGGTTTCTTGTGTAACTGCCGGCAGTCGTATAATCCGTTTTGGGGTCTGTTTGGGGTTTGATATTTGGAAGTATTGGTTGTCCTTTGCTCCACTTTTTTGCATGGTGCCCTGTGTCCTCTTTTGGGTGCGTTGGGATGAGTGGAGTTGGGGACCCGATGCTGGCTGGGGTCAGTAGAAATAGGTATATAGTCCCAAATGATGATTTATTACCTGGACACAAAAATTTGTAATATAGTCTGTGTGCAAATAGTGTAGATCAGCTTGTATGTCAATAATAATATTGTGAATTAGCCAACGTGTAGATATGTGAATTAGCCAATGTGTAGATAAATTATTAGCCATGTAAATATTTTACATCTTTAAATAAAAAAAAAAAATTGTATATAATACTATGATATTGTCGTAGGATAGCTGTATGTATTTGTTTGGTTGATTTTATTATGCTTTTTTGCTTGTTGCCAATGGGGGTCCTGCACCGAGCTTGCTGTCTGTGCGCTGGCGGCGTCCGTCTTCCTCACTTTGTGGGGAGGGGCGGATGCTGCTTTAGCAGACAGTGGTGACGTCAGCGGAGGCCTTGCACTCCAGCGTGGAGCGCAGGTCTCTGCTTACTGTCTAGCAGATTAATGCACTTCCGGCCGGAGTGTGTCAGTCCGCATACAGATGTGCGGCCTATTTGTGGGAGCGGTCGGAGGGGTATGTATAAAAGGAGGGACATGGTCCCCCTATCCCTCTAACCTGCCTTGAAAAAGAGACCAGGCAGTCTCGAAACGCATAGGCTTGCTGCGGGGGCTCTTGATGGATTCACACCATTAGTGGTTAGTCATATATGTTTTGTATGTTTCTTTTTACTTTACTCTATTCCTGTATTGGAATTTTTGCACAGTAGCTTTTCTCAGTCAAGGGCTTTTCCACCATGCAGACTATGCAATTGCATGGGGCCCCTACCTCTCAGAGGGCCCCCTGCCCCTGGTAATGTGAAAAAGAAATGTATCCCCCCAAAAACAATGGGGTTGTGGCCAGTGGAGGAGTAGCAAATGTGAGGGATGGGGGCGTTTATTACATTTGCATAGCTATGCAGCATATAAAGCTGTACAACACGTGGCTTACTCTCACAGCAGAAGATGTCAGTGACATAATTCCCAGAAACTTCAAGACTCTTGTCCTTTGACACATGACAGGAAAAGACAGAAGTCGCATGGAGAGGATTCAGGGAATAGCGGTGCCAACATCTCCCTCTGTGTGAGGAATGTTTAGTATAGCTACTTCCTATGCTGAATGGAGAGTGCACCACCAGCAGACTATACACATGTTTTTGATTAGGGACCCCAGACACAACCTCAGAATTGATATTGGATGTTCTGCATCAGGCATGTTGTGCCACCCCAGCGGCAGCTACAGGGATTGCTCAATAGGCAGCAGATGGAGTCTGGGTGGCTTGTGAAGTTCACAGAGGCAAAAGTAGTCCAGTTGAGCCGGAACATAACCCTTAAAAGCAGCTGGTACCCAGTGCACAGACTTGTCAGAGCCCCTTTGGCTCTGTTGTGGACAAACATGGACCTCAACAACCCCAGGCCCTGTCAGAGTGGCACCCCTCTAACCCTGCTCTGTTTACTGGGATGTCCCTGGTAACTGAGACCTGTAAAATATAGTAACTGTGCTCATACTATCAGTCGTATATATCATTTTGTGGCACGCTGTATCGGCTTACTTTTTAGAACATCCAACTGGACAAATCAGGTCTCCAATACTATACATTTCCATTGTCTGCTTTAGCTACAGTAAATCCTTTTTTACAGAGCATATTAGGAGAACACCAATGACAATATACAGTAAATAGAGATTACAAATATATATATATGTCATTAAACATGAATGTAAAAATATGTTTAGCAAAGCACACCCCCTGCATTGGCATTTAAGTCTGCTTCCAGATCAATAGCATCTTCTGCTTTCCTTAGAAGTTGCCTTCAAAAACCTGTTCAATCGCTATAGGATAGTTTTAGGCCTCTTTTAATCATAGCTAATAACACTGGCAAAGGTGAACTGCCCTTGCACCCGAAAACATATGCTTGTCGGTATACGCTTTTGTCAACTAACTTTTTAAAAGAAACATGAACCTTTGATGATTTCATTTCCTTCTTTATTATCAGAAAATCAGTTGCTTTAGAAAGTATTAACATTTTAATTATCACAGCTGGATCATCTAGATGGCTCAGCTGTTTCAGTTATAGTAGGTACACAATCAAAGTAGATAAAAAAGATATGAAAAGTTTAAAGTAATTTAATTGTAAAAAGAAAAAAGGCACAAATTTAAATTATGGTAGCAATCTAAGAGTAAAACTTTAAGCAACTTTGCTTACTCGGTAATAATCTTAGGTACATTATAACACCTTGTGGAACATTTACTACGACAGCCAAGCAGCAATGAAGGAGAGCAGATTTCAGAACAGATTTTTTGTAACATCTCGAACTGCATTCTAATTCCTCCTCTATTACATAGTGTCAATATAAGACCTGTTCCTGAATCCTTACAACTTGTTAGATGGCACATTTGCATGCATTTCATTTACAATTCATTAGGTTTCATTGAAGGATTCAATGCACAGGGACCATTAACCATTTCCTTTCCATTTCCTTTCCCAAGCGCCTGCAAGTAAGCCCTTAGAATTCAAATTCAGTGAGGTTGTCAAAAAAATACTGACTGTATTTAACTTCATTTCTTTACTGTCTTAGCTTTTACCCTAGTTAGGGGTAGGACAGGATATCTGTACATGACAGTTACAAAGAACATATACTGTAGTTTAACTGCCCTGGCTTACGAAGTTACGTTCGAAGTTAGCTGTACTGCTGAAATATGGTATCCTATTTATTTTTACATAGAGAGGCACCCCTAGTTGGGAGCTCAAGGTGGAGGGCCTAAGCAGAACTCATTTTTTTTAGCTTTCCTCTACCATGTTTAGAGAACCTCTCCAATTATAATAACATTTCCCACAACATTATGACAAGTTGAAATAAATGCTAACATTCCATATTTAAAATATAAATAATATAAATAATTACTAGTTACACGCTGAAGCCAAAAGTCAGCATCTGCTACCATCTCCACCTTTTGGCATCTAGCCAGAAGCCACTTACCCTAAATCCTTATTATCCTTTTTATACCTAAAACCTGAAATCTATTTGCTGTCCCAGTTTCTTAGAAGGGTACAAATGCAAATTTGGTCCTACATAGCAAAGAATCCCTTCTGTTGGTCTATGGGATGAAGTGGAGCTAAGAATGTTTGCTCAGTGCTTGATACAACATCAAGACTCGGTAATCTAATGTATGCTAGAGCAATATCATATTAGAAAGCAAAAAGGATTATCCATAACCCCCCTCACCCAGGGAATACTATCTTTAAGCTATTTCCTTCAGGATGCTGCTCCAGCATGAAAGATCAGGAGATTTGGAAAATGTTTTTTTTTTCTAGGGCTATAAAGATAATAAATGAATATCTGCTCTAAAGTATGTCTACTGTAAAAACGTTGACTAGGTAACTATGTGTTCTTCCTTTCTACCAATTCCCCATTGCTTTTCCAAACCCTCGGCAACAGCGTAGTTGCTATTTCCTTGTATGTTGAAATAAGGTTATTGGCGAATAAAAATGATTCTGATTCTGCTAAAAAAATAGCTCATAAAACATACGTTAGTCCAAACCATGTATATATGGCACTTTAAATACTGGATAACAATGTTACATGTAGCTTTCTTTGCAGTGACTAATGGTTGAATTTGTAGAAAATAAAAAAAATGAGAAATAACTTTTGTCCTACCTGGACTGTTAAGCAGTCTTGACATCTTGCAGTTGTATGACACATACTGTTCACATCTGTCTGCACTGTTAGTAATCGTTGAGATCTGATCCATGGTTGCACTGTAATTCAGTTGGACCACTAATCGTTTTTCTCTGGTTGCACCAGTAACAGAAGATTGAGGCGGGAGATCATGGTACAATGTAGTCCAAACTTTATCCTCTGTTGGAAAAATGAGTAGTATTTATTATTATTTTTACTTTCTAATGACAAGATGCATTTTATTCATTCTTGGTACAAGTTAAATTGTTTAAAATAAGTTCAAGTTTGCCAGGAATTGACACTAAGGCAGTGGGTGTACTAGAGTCAAGTGACGAGGGGGGCAATTGCCCATTATTTGGCCAGTAAATGGAGAGATGGGCCTGCACACCAAAAGTTTGGATCACTGGCCCTTGTAACTCTTATCTATCGGGAGTAGAATGAAATAGCTGCAGAGGACGAAAGGTGAATAAGGCTTTTTCTATTTTACCTGCCTAGATAAATCCTTTAACCACATTCCAGTTTATGTAAGCATGAACACACCTATATTTTTCCTGATTTTATTATGGGTCCCTGATGGTTCAAGTAAAATGATTAATCAATTATAGGTAGGGTCAGTTAGTAGTAGGGATTAAAAGGGCTAAATTGCAAAGGGACCCTTTCACACCACTACCATCAGCACCACACCGCTCAGCAAGCAGTGACTTGATGATACATCTCTAAGCTGCAAATGTTGTACGAGAAGTATCTCTTTGTAGTGGGAAGTCATTTTCTGGAAGTAATTGTCATGAGATGGAACAAAAAGAGTAAAGCCTTAATTTTAACTAAAATGCTAAAAAAAACTATGCATCTGTACAGCTATTTACTTATTTCAGCTCTGATATACGTGGGTTGTCAGACACATCACAGTTTCTAATTTTACACATGCTTATAGTTACTGAAGCATACTGAACCAGTGAGAAATAATGCTGTGCATTACACGGTGTATTGTAATAAAATTTTTAACTCACCAGAGCATTAAAACCGTAGCTGTGCATTTATGAATAATAAACAGAGTAGACTGGCAGATAAATTCACTATAGTAAAACCAGGATCGCTTATCAGCTGATGTTAGGCTATCCCATATATGTTTTAAGGGAAGTACCAAGTTACTCAAGATCTGATATCAGCTCTGTGCTGTCAGTTTTGCCATCTTGCAAAGATACCAGCTAATTTCCAGGCTTGATTTTGGAACAATTACATGTTCCCCCTAAAGTATATAGCCGTATTTGTCAACCTTCACTAAGCTTCCTAACCCTCTTGGTTTGAATAGGGTCCACCAGTTTGTCCCCTCATGGATGGCACACCTCCATCCTACTAGCAGCATTGTGTTCCTAGCCTTCCTTTCCCATCCCCCATTACAACTGCTCCCTGAAATTTTTTTCCTATCCCCTTAACAGCTTAGTGCGCTCTGGAATACCTTTTCCACTATCTAATTACTCAATAATGCTATTTAACCTACCCTCAAAGGGGACATGATAGAAGTGCTCTTGAGCAAGGCACCTACCCCCCCCCCCCCCCAACTTGGCACATGACTGAAGCCCTTTTGATCAAGCCACCTAGCCCCTCAACTGCTTCTCAGGTGCCATAGTTTGGGCAGCCCACCGCTCTGCGCACATGTATGTCTCACTACATGGATTGGTAAAATTCCTATATAATGGCCATATATGCACATAATAAAAAATAGAGCAATTTTGGTTTTATTAGGTCTGTTCTCTCTTTTCTTGTCGATATTCTATCATGAACACATTACAACTCTGTAATAGGTGTGCCTCCAACTTCTAATTACTCTGTTTCTGGATTTTTGTTTACCGTCACCCTGCCCCTGATCATCAATACATTGCACAAGCAGTATGTCTGTGAGGTCCTCATTCATCAAGGTCATGGTAAACATATTGCAATAAATCAAAGTAACTGGACATGTTGTATTTTTATTAGACATTGCTTTGACTTATTACTACCAATATTGCACAGGCCGGCTAGCAGCAATCCTGTAAATGCAGTGGCTGGCAGGAATCACATTAAATGTGTCCTCTGTTGCTCTTTTTCATCACTTATAGAGTTACTTTCCACATGGGCAACAGTAATACACTAAAGCTCTGTTCACTGAAAAGACATACGTGTTGACACTAATTTCTCTCTTTTCTATGCATTGCATCACTTTCGTTTATTACTGAAAAAAAAAGGCACAGAGCAAAATGCATCCTACTAGACTTCTGAAAAAAATGATTGTACTCCTCCGCCTCTTTTTTATTTGGAGTGGCACAACAATGCAATAACTGCTGGTGCTGTTATGAAATCCAAAATAAAGGGATGACTATCATCCTTGTGTTTCAGTGCTTTTATTCTTGCATATTAATCTCATTTTAACATGCAAAAATAAAGGAAAGAAATCTAAGACCAATGCCATGGACAACATTTTCTACTTGGCTTTCGAAAATGGATCTGATGTAAACTACCGCTGCAGGAGAGAAAGAAGTGCTTTGAAATGTAGAGTTATATTGAGGGGTATCAGAGTACATGGGCCTAAATATATATGCATGCCATACTTTGTATTGCTCAATCACATAAAACCTCAACAATAAACCTGTACATTTTAAGGATGTGGAATATTTCAGGGATGTGAATAAGGCACTATATATATATATATATATATATATATATATATATATATATATATTGTAAGCGGGCAAACAATCAGCAGTGACGGACAACGGACTTGAACGGCAAAACGGCTTTTATTCAGCAAAGTACAGTAGATAGTCCATAGAGCATAAATGCAGTAAGCAAAAAGGGTTACTTCACCAACCAAAATACGGGCTGGGTACTCCAGCAAGTTGATCAATTCCAGTCCACTTTACAGGGCGTATCAGCCCTCTGCTCAATGTCCAGTGCTATCCTTCACCACGGCGCAGCTCAGCCTGGGCTCACTCCAACAGGCTGGTCATCAACCAAGGAAAGGCAGTGTGCTCTCTTCTTATACAAGCTTCCCCTATAATCAGCGTGCACACTTGTGGAGGGCCTTAGAACATCTAACAACCCGTAAGGGAATTGGGGAAGTGACCCGGGTCCTGAAACCCCGGCCCGGATTGTGCTTTATACAGCCAAGCAGGGGAGAAATAGACATTTTGATACAATTTACCACATATCCCCCCCCCTCTTCTTCAGACCCACGGTCTGACAACCTTCAGCAGCCATACAGTGGGTTCGGGACACAGCGACTACATTCCCCGGCTTATGTTCCGCTTTAAAGTTCACTTTTTCAGTCATGGGTACTATTCTCCGCACTCGGTCACCCTGATTACAGGCCCTCACCCTGGTCGGCCTATTACATAATGTGTTGGGGACTACACGTCTAACGGACTTAACGGGGAGGGTTACCAGTTCTGCCGGAGGGTACTCCATTGTTGGCAGGAGGGATACACCTTTCCCACAAGGGCCAGAACAAGGGGAAATCCCACCCAACCACGACATCATAGCCCAGGCGTTTTACTACGCCAACCTCATGGGACAATGTTCCCGCGGGGGTCTCAAACTTACCCACTGCAACAGGGTAAGTCACGATATCCTCGTGGATGCAAAGCACGCTCAGCTTTTTTTTGGTTTGCAACCACCATGCACCAGGTTGGCCCGGACCAAAGTTACTCGGCTACCTGAGTCCAATAATGCTTTTACTGGGCGACCATTCATCTTTAAAGACACAACCTGCGTTTCAGATTTTGACCGCTGACTGGCGGCACAACCGGGGTCTGCCAGCAAGGAACTTCTGCGACCCGCATCACATTCCATGGGTTCAGGGCCGAGGGGGCAATCCGCGGCTATGTGCCCCCACTCACGGCACCTCCAACACTGGGGACCCCTTGCACGGACGTCTTCCCTAGGGTTAGGGGGCCTCTGGGGGTCAGGGACAGTCTTTTGCCCTCTCACAGCACTCCACACACCTCCCAGGGGAACTTGTTTACTCACTGGTCTGCCGGACTTGTCAGGGGCATCCCGAAGTTGGTCCTCAGTCGCGACAAAACGTTCCACGATGCTAACTAGCTGCTCAACAGTCTGTGGGTCACCCTGTCCAGCCCATTGCTGTAGCTTCGGCGGCAGTGCCCGAACAAAATGGTCCTCCGCGACTTTTTCGGTGATCTGCGCAGGGGTCAAACGCTCTGGCCCCAACCACTTTTGGACCAGATGAATTAGGTCATACATCTGCGATTGGGCAGGTTTATCAACAGAAAATGTCCAGTTGTGTACTCGCCTTGCCCGAACCACTGGCGTGACTCCCAGGCGAGCAAGGATCTCCATTTTTAGCTTGGCATAGTCCCGCACATCCTGCTCCCTGAGATCAAAATATGCTTTTTGCGGCTCACCTGACAAGAACGGTGCAATCACGTCAGCCCATTCCGTGACTGGCAGCTGCTCTCTCTCAGCCATGCGCTCAAACACCGTGAGGTAGGCCTCCACATCATCCTCATGGGTCAGCTTTTGTAGGACCCGCTGTACGGCTCTCCTCGCACTCTCCGACTCAACTGGGCTTCTCTCTGGTTGTTAAACTTTTGCACCACCAGTCTCTCTAATCGCAGCTATCTGTTCCATCAACAGGCGATTTTTCTCCTGCTGCATTTGGAACTGTTGTGCCAGGGCCTGCTTCTGGGCTTGCTGCTGTTGTGCCAGGGCTTGCTCATGCCGGAGGTCCGCTTGTATTAGGTGTTTTATCACCTCCTCCATTTGCTTTTGTTGAGACATCTTGATTGCTGCCTTCGCCAACGACAAGCAAAATGCAGTGCGTTTTGTCACTCCGTTGCCCCTAGCAACAGTCACTGTGCCCGCATCCTCCACCAATTGTAAGCGGGCAAACAAGCAGTGACGGACAACGGACTTGAACGGCAAAACGGCTTTTATTCAGCAAAGTACAGTAGATAGTCCAAAGATTGCAGCATAAATGCAGTAAGCAAAAAGGGTTACTTCACCAACCAAAATAGTCCTGGGCTGGGTACTCCAGCAAGCTGATCAATTCCAGTCCACTTTACAGGGCGTATCAGCCCTCTGCTCAATGTCCAGTGCTATCCTTCACCACGGCGCAGCTCAGCCTGGGCTCACTCCAACAGGCTGGTCATCAACCAAAGAAAGACCGTGTGCTCTCTTCTTATACAAGCTTCCCCTGTAATCAGCATGCACACTTGTGGAGGGCCTTAGAACATCTAACAACCCATAAGGGAATTGGGGAAGTGACCCGGGTCCTGAAACCCCGGCCCAGATTGTGCTTTATACAGCCAAGCAGGGGAAAAATAGACATTTTGATACAATTTACCACAATATATATATATATATATATATATATATATATATATATATATATATACAATAAAACAATACTACAAGTTTTTATAGATATTACAGTCTTGTTTTTATCACCCATTCGTTGCCAGTGCTTGAACAGTGAGACCAGTACAGTTTATACATAGAACACTGTAATCATGCTAATCATCAATTTACCAGATGGTTTAGTTTTTGTTATAATATAATGTTACTAACAGTTTCTTGTTTATTTTGTATTTCAGCTGTGAGCAGTTGTATATTACTTGTAAACTAAGGACTATGTGAAACCATGAGATAATACCCTTTTTGGCATTGTTATAGCAACCCTCATGCACAATGTATTTTTTTTAACAGGAACCACTAAAACAGTAAGACAACTGAATCCAAAACCACAAAGATAGAAAGGATAACCAGATGGCTTACAAATAGTATATTAGCACAAATCTGTTTCTTTCAAGCAGAGTGCTAGTGGGATGTTGAATGTATTGCAGCACAGTTTGGTTTTAGAGAAAAAAATGGCCTGCTTGCCGACCCCTAGAAATAGCCATGACACAAAGTTGAGTATTCCGACAGGTACAAGAGGAGTTTTATGGCACTGGTATATCAATTCTGACATTTTTCACAAATTAGTAAATGACAATCCCTATTCGGTGTTCAGTAGTAGGGAGGGATCTCTCCGTATGAAAGTGATGTGATGAGTATGCCCAGTGAGCTTCCACACTTAAGCGTGACTCCTAATTTGTAAGAAAATAAGTATGGGCCTATTGAGTTCAGTAATAAAAAATCAGGATGAAAAGCTGAAATAACCTTTGGGAACCAATCAGAATGCATCTTTCCATGGTGAGGCCTCTGTATAAAGTGACTGGCTCCTATTACCTGCTGTATTTAGTTTTCAGCATTGCATTTGCCTTTACAATAGACTTGTCCAGGTTATGTACAACTGGTGCAATGTTGACAACATTATTATAATAATTTAGATGCCAAATTCTCTTTAATAGAACTTTTGTTGACTTTTTTGCTCAGTCAGTAGTCAAGCATACCGTGTTCACTGAATGACGTACGTGTTTAGCAATGCAGATTCAAGCTTTTGCCAATGAAGGCTGGCACTACTGTATGCAGTAAAGCGGATCCCCTTGTGAGTTAGCAAATGTCATTCTCTGCATGGTGACCCCATATCCTCATGAAGGGATCGGCAATGTCACAGACTGTGGAGCGCTCCACCTGGTCTCACAAAATGAGATTAACACTTGATATTTGTTTTTTTCTAAGCTCTTTTGTGTTTAGCATCTCGTCAACCCAATGCCAGTTTTGATAAACAGTGATATTTATTCAGTAAAATCTACCATGTGTCTAAGTGAGGAATGTTTACAGCAAAGAAAGTCAGCTTTTTTATTTTTTAAATACTTTTTAAAGTTTGTGATTATCATTAAAACAGTTTAATAAAAATACCAATAGGTTTCATTATTATTATATAAGTTTATAAAACATAATGCAACACAACAGGCAGCTTTGTCTTCTAATATGTGCACTGCTTGAAAAAATGCCATACTGGTGAGATCCTTTGAGCCTGTGTACTCAGTCCCTGGGCATGGTGGGCAGTGGCAGCAATGGGCTGACCACTGGCACACTTCTCCCTTTCTGCTGGCTGCCTTGGGCTGTGTGACCACCACCTCTTCCTCCGAAATCTGTCTTCCTCTGGGACTTCTGTCTTCCAACCCCTCCTACATGCTACCCTCCCTCTCAGCCTCCACAATGTGGAGAGCCATAGGAGTCGGGCTTAAGGTTTCATTATAATCACAGGGGTATGGCGATCATCTGCTGGTCATGTCCTCACCCTCCAACACAAGTTGTTGAGCATCTGGGAACCCCTAGATCTGCAACTGGGGCAAGTCGATAGCCCATGTTATGCCAGCTAGGAGTGTCATCATAGAGCAGTAGTGACTCCATGACCTGTGGCTGGGATGGCCTTGCCAAGGGGGCTGTGAGGGGGAGGACTCTGCACTTTCGACAAAAGTGGAGTGGGTGAAAGACAATTCCATGGAACTGGTAGCACTGTGTGCTATATAGTCCACAACTGCTTCAACTTGTTTTGGCCAAACCACTGGCAGCGGTACTGGGGCCTACAAAAAGATCATTCATGTCAGGTCCCGTGGGACACCTGCCTTCAGAGTAAGTCTGCAACCCCCAATCTCTGCTGCTAGCTTCACCTATAGTCAACCCCCATCTGCCGGGATGCTTTATATGTCTCACTGGGCACGGTTGCCCCCAGGAATTCGTAGCACAAAGGATGCGGACTTACTGGGAAGAAGGCGGATGAACCAGGAACAAGACTGGGCGAGGTCGGGCAAGCAGGGGTCATACACGAGAGATCAGTCCAGACAAGCGCGGCACCAAAGGATGAGACGGAAGAGTAGTCAAGGTCGAGCCAGGGGTCAAGCCGGAAGGTCACGGGTACACAGTACAAGGGAGCAGGCAAATCGTAGTCAGAAACAGGCAAAGGTCGGTCCAGGCGGCAATCACGGGATGGTCAACACACGGCAAGATCAAAACGGGAAGAATAGACACGGATAATCACACCCAGCAGCATGCTATCACGGGCAAGGAACAACTGCGGGGTACCAAACTTTATTAGGAGCGACTTGATGGGATCGGATGGAAAGGAGTGGGCTGATTGGTGTATACTTGAACCTTAGGCTGATTGCCCAGTTCAATTCTACAAGGGCATTTTCGCCCAGAAGCCTCTGGCCGATCGGCCACTAAATCCCAGGGCTCATTGGCCCATTTACTCCAGCTTCTGGCGGGCGCGCTGCCTGCAGCGCTGCCGGAGGTCATAAGACAGCCACGCTCGCGCGAGCACGGACTGTCAGTGAGGATAGGTGACGCGGAGAGGGGGCGTGTCTGCTCGGCCCCGCTCGCTCCGACGCCGCCTGATGAAGACGCGGCCGCCGGGCGGGGAGGGAGCCAGACAGCTGCCGAAGCCCACACCGCCTGCAGATGCCGCAGGACCGGCGTGAAGGTTGTCCATGACACTACCCCCCCTTCATGAGGGGCCTCAGGACCCTTCTTAGGTTTGTCAGGATTGTCTCTATGGAGTTTCTTCAAGACGTTGGCATGCACATCCCTAGCTGGAATCCAACATCTCTCCTCAGGACCAAAACCCTTCCAATCTATTAAATATGGTAACGAATTTCGTACAAATCGAGAGTCGAGAATTCTGTTAACCTCGTACTCAGGTTCGTCTTCCACCACGACCGGAGGAGGAGATGACACCTGAACATTTCTGGTGGATTTTAACAATGATACGTGAAATGTACACGGAATTTTCATGGACGGGGGAAGTTTAACTTTAAAGGTAACATTGTTAAGTCTATGAGTGATCGGAAAGGGACCAATTTACTTAGGACCCAATTTCGGCGAGGGTTGTCGAAGAGCAATATTTCTAGTGGATACCCAGACTAAATCTCCCACCTTAAACGGTGGTTCTTGTGATCTATGTCGATCGGCGAAAACTTTAAACCTAACCGAAGCTTTCCTAAGGTTACCTTGTGCCTCAGACCAAACGTTCATTCTCTCTCGTAACCATTCCTCCAAGGCTGGCAAATTGGAGGAAGGGCCAGAGAGAGAGGAGGCCTTGGGATTCTTGCCGTAATTACAGAAAAAAGGCAAAAACAGTCCATTCGCTAGGTGAGTTATTAAAGGCGAATTCCGCAAACTCAATAAATTCCGCCCACTGTTCTTGATGGTCTGACACAAAGCAGCGCAGGTATTGCTCCAAACACTGATTCACCCTCTCAGTTTGCCCGTTAGACTGGGGATGATAGGCTGAGGAAAGAGATACCTTAATACCCAACCATGCACAAAACTTTTCCAGAAGCGGGATACAAATTGAACCCCTGGATCCGAAACTATATCCTGGGGTATGCCATGGAGACGGAAAACATGTTTAAGAAACAGCTGCACCAGCTCCGGTGCTGACGGAAGCTTTGTCAGGGGAATTAAATGCTCCATCTTACTGAAGCGATCAACCACCACCCAGATTACAGTATTACCCTGAGACAGTGGCAGATCGACAATGAAATCCATGGATATGTGGGTCCAAGGTTCTCTGGGAATCTCCAGTGGTACTAACAACGCTGCTGGGGATCCATGGACTCCCTTATTGCGACCACATACAGGACATGCTTCGACAAAGGCGGTCACATCGCGGTGATGGTTGGCCACCAAACATGGCGCTTGGCGAGAGCCAATGTTTTCCGTTATCCCAAGTGACTGGCGGTCTTGGCGTCATGAAATTCTTGTAGGACGGAGAGATGCAGATGGGGTGGAACGAACTGACTTCCAGGGGGTTTCCCCGGAGGGGCATCCACCTGATACGGGATTAACAAGCTAGACAAATCAGGGATAAGGGCACCAACTACACAACCTAAGGGTAAAATAGGTTCTGGGGGATCGAATCGATCCTTACATTCTCCAAAATTGTAAGATAAGGCGTCATCTTTGGTATTCTTTGTTTCCGGCTTGAAGGTGATAATGAAATTAAAACGGGAGAAAAAGAGTGCCCAGCGAGCCTGACGAGAGTTGAGCCTTTTGGCTGATTCTATGTACTCTAAGTATTTATGGTCGGTATATACAGTAATAGGATGCAGGGAGCCTTCCAGCCAATGCCGCCATTCTTCAAAGGCCAGTTTAATACCTAAAAGTTCCCTATTCCCAACATCATAATTTTGTTCAGCAGGAGAGAACTTTTGCGAAAAGAAGGCACAGGGATGTAGTCTCTCAGGGTCACCTGAATACTGAGAGAGGACAGCACCCACGCCAAGTTCGGAGGCGTCGACTTTCAAAGGAAACGGGCGATTGATATTGGAGCAGACCAAAACTGGAGCCGATTTGAAAGTTTCTTTTAAAGTCTGAGAGGCGCTTATTGCTGAGAGAGGCCAATTCTCAACAAAAGCTCCTTTCTGAGTTAGGTCCATTAAAGGGCCCACTATGGAAGAGAACCCCTTAATAAACCGCCTATAGAAGTTAGCAAATCCTAGAAACCTCTGAAGCCCTTTTAGGGTTTTTGGTTGCTCCCACTCCAATACTGTGGACACTTTGGAGGGATCCATAACCAACCCATGCTTAGAGATCAGATACCCCAAAAATGGAATTTTAGAAACCTCGAATACACACTTCAAAATTTTGGCATACAGACTGTTCTCCTGTAATCTTTGTAATACTGCCTTTACATGCTGGCGGTGTTCCAGCACCGATCGGGAGAAAATGAGGATATCGTCTAGATAGACCACCATAAATCGGCCCAAATAATCACGAAATATGTCATTTACAAAATCTTGGAAGACCTCGGGAGCATTGCACAGACCAAAAGGTATAACCAAGTACTCGTAGTGCCCATCTGCAGACGCCGCGGGATCGGCGTGAAGGTGAGTTGTCCATGACAATGCAAACTGGGGCCTACAAAAGGATGCTGCTTGCAGCAGAGGAAGGTGTAGCAAGCACAGATGAAACATGTTCTCTCCCTGCAGCACCAGCTCCATCACCAGAAGCAGCAGCCCCACGGCCATGTCGCTTTACCTTATTTGCTGCTTTCTGCATTGTTGGACACAGTATATATGCTACCTGTCCAGTAAGTGCAATGCAGGTGGGTAGAGGTGAGTAATTCTATCAAACCCACAGTAAGTGTTATGCAAGGGGTGCCAACAAGTGAGTAGCTTTTTCTAACAACCAGTAAGCAGGATGCAATGGATGCCAATAAGTGAGTAGTATTTTCTATCCCCAGTAAGTGTTAAGCAAGCGGTGCCAACAAGTGAGTAGTTTTTTCTAACACCCAGTAAGCATAATGCTAGGGGTGCTAAAAATGAGTAGTATTATATAATAATTTCACATGCCCACCATAAAAATGGCTGCCATTACCATAGCAAATATATTTTACATTACCCATATAAACATAAAAATCACATATGCCAAGCATCATACATAACAATTTAGACACCCAAACATTTAAAAATCACCACAATCCTTTATACATTATGAGTATCTTTATTGTATGACACTGCAGCTGACACAGATACGCAAACTCATATCCAACCAGCAAAATGGCGCCTGCCTGGAACGGAGACACATACATTTATCTAGCTGCAAGGGGCCGCCCGGCCGGAGGTGATGCGGCGCACATCTAGTGCGCATGCGCACCCCCCGCTCTGCCATCTTATAGGCAGATAGGTGAACCTGAGGGCAGGATCTCCGCCCAAGGATCACCAATAGTCGGCCCCGCACCCACGAGACCCGGATACACATTTAAACCCGGCATACGGAGCAAGATAGATATAAGGCGCCACAAGCACAGGAGCGGCAGACAGCGCAACACATCCGACGTCTCCCGCACAGCCACCACGCACCACAGGGTGGACACCAGCTAGTAAAGTCTCCCATACAGGTAAGAACACAGCCATTAGACATATACCAATGTACCCAAAGGCAGCCCTTAACCCTTTACTCACCCCTCATAGGAGATATCTACTAAGCAACACAACAACAACTAATTACCCACCCGATTCACCAAAGCAAGGTACTTCTGCTATAACTCATTATAATGATAATCGAAAAAAAATTATTTGTTGCAATACCCTTATACAATATTTGTAAACTTCCTTAACGGGAATACACAGAATGTACTTATTGCTCAAACCTGACTAACAATAACCCAAAACTGGCATCTGGGAAGTAAGTGCACCTAGCTACTTGAAAATTTAAATCTGTGTACTGTACATAGCCTTTTGAACTAGAAACCAACATCTTATTAACACAACTATCTCATATTATGAAAAAGTGCACCGAGGAAGCTTGAATTTAGTGAAACGTTTGCCCATACCCTATTATTGCCATGAAGTTCTTGTACCTCAACGGCTACAACTGAGAAAATGAAAGCGTAACAAGACTTGCTACAAATGTGCACCCAGCACACTTGCTACAAACTGACTGTATTAAACCACTGTATATATGTGAAAAAAATAAGAGTGTTTATGTTGTAATGTATGTGAAAAAAACGAAGGTGTTTATTAGTTTTCTGTAAATATGCAAATAAACAAGCAAAATACAAAGAAATTACTGGCACTGTTACTTAGATGACCCAATGCCCTACTAAATACTGCCACACTAAGGACAGCAAAGCAATCCAGGTTGTCTGGTGCCAACACACCACACAACCAGGGGAGCTTCTGACTAACCTTTCCCCCCCCCAAAGATATATGTTTTTCAGGGAGTAGGGGCACTTTTGTTAGAAAAATAGGGAGCCAAGGCCAAACCAAAGGGGGAAATCAATAAAAAAGTTTTTCCCCCTCCCCCCACACAGTATTATATAACCCCCAGTAAGTGTTATGCAAGGGGTGCCAACAAGTGAGTAGCCTTTTCTAACACCTAATAAGTGTTATGCAAGGGGTGTCAACAAGTGAGTAGCATTTTCTAACACCCAGTAAGCAGAATGCAAGGGGTGCAACAAGTGAGTAGCTTTTTCTACAACACAATAAGCAGAATGCAAGGGGTGCCAACAAGTGAGTAGTGTTTTCTAACACCCAGTAAGCAGAATACAAGGGGTGCTAAGTAAGACACCCTAGACACAGGCCTAATGGAAAATACAGTCCTGATTATGGTGCAACTTTATGAGTTTTGAGCATGCTGAGGAATAAAATTGAAAAATGGGCAAACTTTGGAGCCCTGTTACTGCTTCTACCCGGTACTGCAGGACATATAGGAGAGGCACATGGGTCAGGCATCAGGTCAGCTGCTTGCTGGCTAATTATTTAAATTCTGACATGAAATGAGTGACTAGGTTCTGTACCTATGTTGAATTATGGATTATAGGGATTTGCATGGAAACATATGTGATTTGGTAGGGGTTAGACTGATATTTGTTATAAGCAAAAGAGACTCAGTGGATGATGCTTTTAGGTTGATCTGTAAATGTGATGTCAAAGGGAAATAATTTCTCCATCTCTTCCAGCAGACTTGTCCAATCTGGTATGGAAAAGTAGGGTATAACGTCACAGTAAGAGAGGAATTACATATACTCTAGGAGGGGAATAATTGTTTGAAAGCATTGCAGCCAGGATCACATCTGCTGGCAGTGGTGTGCAGAGCAGACAGCACAATATGCTGAATGCTGTTTTTGAGTAGGCAGCCCAGCCTAGTGCTTTCTGCACCATTACATTACTTTATGTAATGGACCAAAGCCTCGATTCAGAGACACATTTGTCCGGACTTCCGTAGCTGTCTGTGAAAGTTTTGGTGGGTGTTTGTAATTTTTTTGCTTTTTTTCGTCCATTTTCTACTCGCACGAACGTTCGGGAATGCGTTTCCGATGAACGGAAGCAAATCGGAACACTTCCGTTAGTTCGAATCATTTTCCAAACAAAATCGGAAATTTTCAGTTCATTCAGAAAACTTCCGTTGCTGGGATGGGTTTCTGTCTGATTCAGAGAGCTGATTTCCGACGGATCACCACCCTATAAATCCGTTTCATTTCCGATCCACTTACGGGACCTTTGAGGGCTCGGATTGCTATTGTTGAACATGTTTTGCGGGTATGTGGAGGAGTCTGCGCGCCTTTAGCACCAAGGCATTGCATGTATCAGCATGGCCGAGGCCATAAATTGTATAGCAATGCATACCTGAATTAATACATTTCATGTATGCCTTATAGATGCATTTTAATGCTGACCTTAATTAGCCCTTAGCATGTAAACATTTATTTTCCCACACATCCATATAATTGCTATATTTTTTTAGACTTATGTCCTTTGTGAATTATATTTGGATTGTTGAACTTGAATCTTAATTTGTTGTAGGAGTTATTGTTTTAGTTGGTTACCTTTGCTTTGTGAAATTATTTTATATTTGGTTGCAGGAACTGCAAGATGTGCCACTCCTGCCCTTGCTCCTGATGCTCATTCTTTGCCTGCAGAATGCGGGCCAGGGGTTCTCTAATCGGGCACTATGCAAAACCCGGCCCGTGGTGGCAAGGGCCCTCTGGCTTTTGAAGTCCAGATTTAGGTGTTTGGACCATACAGGGGGGGGGGGGGCACTGGGGGGCAGCATGACCCCAACAAGGTTATACCAAAATTAATTTACGTTTTTTAAACAGGGACCACACGTGCCAGAGTGGCACAACTGAGTGTCAGGGTCCTTCAGTTGGTGGGCGAGATGCAGGAGCTGCGCAACTCGTTGGGGACCACAGATGAAGAATAATGTTCTGTGGTCTGCCATTGCTATGTATTTTGTTTTTTATAGTTGTAAAATTTTGAAATTTTCAAAATTTTTAAAAATTTTATATTTTATGATGGTATAAAAAAAAATGTTACATTGTCATTTCATTTACAATATACATTAACACAAAACTAATGGGCCCAGAAATATTTAAAGATGAATATTCACATGACCGAGAAGTGATTTGGGTAAGTTTTAGGGGGCTAAAATGGAAGAAGAACCTAACCAAGAAGTGGTTTGGGTGAGCTTTAAGGGTCCAAAAGGGAAGATGGAGGATAGTGCTAAATGGTTGGGGTGAGCTTTAAGGGTCCAAAAGGGAAGATGGAGGATAGTGCTAAGTGGTTTGGGTGAGCTTTAAGGGTCCAAAAGGGAAGATGGAGGATAGTGCTAAGTGGTTTGGGTGAGCTTTAAGGGTCCAAACGGGAAGATGGAGGATAGTGCTAAGTGGTTTGGGTGAGCTTTAAGGGTCCAAAAGTGAAGATGGAGGACAGTGCTAAGTGTAGTAGAAGTGAGGGTGGCAAATATGTATGCGAGCACTTTAATGAGTTAAGTTTGTAGTGCGCAGGCGCACGATCGTAAGGATTTCCATCTGGACGAATATTTATTGAAAAAGGGAAACAGAATCGAACGGGAAACGTAAAGGATTCGTTGGAGGATACGATGGGAAAAGGGCAAAAACGAAAGCCTACGTTGTAACATGTGAAAATGAAACGGAAAAGTCTGGATGGAAAATGACATCCTCGTATTCGTAATCTGCCGTACGAACGGACGGAAACTTTACAGAAGGTTTTCAATGCATGCATAGAATCGCTCATACGCTCATATGAGAACGGAAACATTTCACAAAAAAAAACAGATCGGAACTAAAACGGAAGTTTTTTTTGTCTCTCTGAATCGAGGCTCAAGAGTCTGCTTAGGCTTTTAGTCAATTTTAAAGAGAAACTACACTTGGAATTTGTAATCAGACTTCACATTAGAACCACGGAATTACACAAGTGCCAGGTGAGAAAACTCACTCCTTTTTTAGGTTAGGTTTAGGTTATTAGTTAGGTTAGGTTTAGGTTTAGGTTTTATTGTCTACCTTGGGACTGATTCAACACCAGGTGAAAATGTACATCCAGTTGTTGAATCAGCACCAAGTAGGACAATGAAAGTGAATGGCAGTTTTCTCTCCTAAAAAAGCAGTGAGTTTTCTATCCTGGCTCCAAATCAACCCCAAGGTGTTTCTGGCTTACCTCCAATACTACAGCTTCTAATCCCCTCCTGAAGGCCTAGAGACTTTATGAGCTCTATGCTGGCTCCTGCAATTTTAGCTGGTTCTTAATGGCAGAGTACCAGACCAAGCTGATAGACACTTCATCCTGGGCTTGTGCTCAACTGATGACCATCTAGAGACTGTGAGCCAGACATTCCTGGAGATGGCAGGCCCCAAGCATATCCATTTTAAGAATGAAGCAAAGACATTAACCATGCAAGTAGTCCAATATGGAATAGGTTGTATTAAACACAACTACAGTAGATCTGAAAGGGAGAAGGATCAACTGATCTAATTGTTTTAGTTGCATTAGGCCCTAAAAAATATATGGTTTTAAACTAAATCCCTATGAGTCAATGTTTATGTTTGAGGAATCTCTATTTTAAACTGATCTTTTATTTCTATATTACAAATGCATGGACTAGGTTGTGTCTGAATGATACAACAAGTGCATAGCTGGTCATTTTGCAACACACATTTGCCAACTATATGAGGAAGCTAAGGAAAGATACATCTGTACTTGAGCGACACCTACTCAATACTAATAGCTATGTATGAGGCCTTTACTAAAGATAATGGCATTTTGTAAAGGCAGTAGAACATTTATAATCAGTACATATATATTATTGTAGTCTAACTTTACTCTCATTGGACATCTTACGGACATTTAAGTTCTTCATGGACACCCATACAAATGCCAAGGCTTGTGCTTTTATAGGCGATTAGCTCATCTCACAGTTCACAGCTCCTGGCTTTGCAATAATATTGTAGGTCTTGTGGGGGTGCTGAGATTTAGGAGCAGTAAAGCAAACAAATGTAACTAAGCAAAAAATAGAGGACCATAGCTTAAACCAGAAAGAATTCAAACTTTTACCAGCAGTAGAAATAAAGCAAATTGTTCATTCAAATTCTTTCTTATTATTATATTATCCCAATCATATTGAAGAATAAATCTTGACTATGAACATTTATGAAGAGTGCCATTTAGCGTCATTTTGCTGGCATATGATCCTGTTTTGGAGCACCTGTGCCTTTTTATATATTGCCAATGCTATTTTTACTCAATGGCGCTACAATTCCAAAGCCTTAGGTCAAACAATCAGCTTGAGTTGGGGCACTAGGTATTGGCAAGCCTGTGTCATCGCCCGTTAGACCCATATGCCGATAATAACAGCGCCAGTGAACGCCACTCTGTACCACCAACTTTTAGGTTCTGCGTGCCGTATTTATGCATTTTTTACATGCCGACAAGAATGCTGCTGTATTTAACAGGCGCTAGTGTGCTTTTTAGCTGTGCTACAAAGAAATCATAAAAGGTTTTAGAAGAAAAAAATAAGATGACATTTTGCGACATCTAAGTCCTGCATTTACATTATTGCCATAAAGCAAGTTCTGTAAAAACAATTGTGTAACTTTTTAATAAGCAAAAAACTTCAGTACAGTTCTGGTCATTGTGGTCTATGGGATCTTAACTTACAGCCCCACTACAAACTGGTGCAGCTTTGAGAGGAGAAGTGGTCCCCACTTACTACACAGATGATTTTTTTCCTCTGTGCAATTCAGCGCCATATTTATTTTTGTAATTTTTTTACATTTGGACAGCTAAATACGGTGCTTAATTACACAGAGGGAATAATAAAATCACAAGAAAAAGCTTTTTCTCTCCAAAAAATACTGATGTTGCTGGATCAACCCTGGGCATCAAGTCTCTAATAGGAATCACAGACTTCCCCATCTCTATGAGAACATCCTTTACTGCATACTCGGTTGACATGGTCGCTGCACCAGCAGGGGATCATGGTTGATGGCTGCTGTAAAGTTTGGGTGATGACTGACTCCAGTTATTTTTATGGACTAGCAAGATCATGCCAGCTGATTCTAGAAAGCTTGGCTTGGGGGGGGGGGGGGGGCTATTGTTGTGGAAACGGGTATGTTTTTAAAATTTTTATATTTTATTTGAGCAAACGGATTGTGAGGGAGACTATTGAGACCGTAAAGCTACAATAGGTAAGGTGCCACCAGAAAGTCAGTTTCTATTTATAACCTCACCCTCTCCCCCCTCCACCTGAGCAGATATATTTTTTTTCATTCTGTCACATGGGAAATAGGAGGAGATGCTTAGCTTCTGTAGTGTCCTTCTTTTTCCTTTAGGGACATTTCACAACTTCCTGCTCATGTCGCTTTGGAGTAGGAGTGGGCCTCCCAATGCACAGTTGGTGGTGGCATTTGTACAGGTTTTCTGAGTTCATGTGGGCCGTGCCAGCTTCAATACTAGAGCATCACTTTATATCTTCATTCATCATTTGAACCAATCATTACCTTCTTTCTGTCCATGCAAATTCTGCCATGTGTACATCCACTACTTCAGAATTTTAACCCCTTCCTTGCCTCATTACTAATTCTTATATCCTGTTTAAATGCAATGGCACAATATTGACTACCGCTCTTGTCCCCAGTCAATATCAATATATATTTAAAACTATTGTCCGGTAATATTTGTAACACTGGACAATCTTGCCCTTAGGTTTGCTCACTGACCTAGAGCACTTAACTACATTACAATGCGTGTTTTATTAACTTATCTACCCTCCCTGTCAATGAAGACAAGACTTTTAGGACTGACCCAAGCACTAGCTCTTAGCCCCAGCTGCAGAGGCTGAGTTAATTAAAGGTGTTTTGAACAGTAAGTATTGAGTGCTGGTGGCTGCTATGCCCTGAATCCTTTCAAAGTCAGAATCCTTTAAAAGTCTACAACAAATGGAACTTACATTAAACCCGAAGTAAACCAACGGAACTTGTACCAGACTCTGCTTGTCTAAATATCCCAGGAACACCAGCTACCTGCTACCTTGTTATACTGCTTCCTCTAATTCTCATAGTCCCAGCAACAAAGCATGCTCCTGGTAAGTCCATTAATATTTCCCACTCTCTGCTCTCATCCCCATACCTGTCCACTCATGAATTCATCTAATTTGAATTCCAGTTTGATACGTGTGTGTCTTTGTAACCATTACGTAGGCGGTTATAGGCTGATACTATTCAGCTTCTGATTCCCGTACCTGGTGGCACTTGAAGTATACTAGCAGTATGTTCCTCCTTTGGGGTATTATTATTTTGCACAAGCCTGAATCCCAGACAATTATTTAACACCTTCAGCCTACTGCCCACTACTTCCTCCTGCAACCTCCCAAATAACAGCAAAATAATTTTTCTTAATTCTTCAAAGAAAAAAATCACAACAACCGACTTGGCTTTGCCTCCCACAATCCCCCCCCCCCCCCCCCCAAACACCTTCCCTGTCTTACTCTCTAACCTATTGCACTCCAAAAACTAAACTAGGACTATACCTTCTAATTTCCTGGGACAATCTGACTACTTGTTCCCTTGATCTCATTCCATCCTATCGTTCTCCAAACCTGTCTCCATCCCTCACTTTAGCTTCTACCTCTCTTTTCACCTTTTCCTTCACTGGCACATTTTCCTCTTCTTACAAACATGCAGTTATTACTCCGCTAATCAAGAAACGCTCTGATGACCCCTCTGCCAGGGCCATATTAAGAGTGTCTCTTTATGCCCCCCCCCTCACCAGTGGCAGCAGATGCAATGGAGCAGGAGACAGAGCTGCAACATGAATGCAGAACAGATACAGTGTCCTATTGTAGGCCCCAAGAATCATGAAACTTATATGCCAGTTCTCTCATTATGCACTGTGCTGCAGTTTGAGAAACGCTGCATGCAACATTTTGCCCACACAGCCCATAGAAATCTGTGACAGTGCAGATAAAGTGCATGTGTTGTGCGGTATGCTACTCACTGCCACCTCTCGTTCCTTTTTTGCCAGTCCCTGCTGAGTCCTTATTCCTTCTTGCTTCCCTGTCTCCACTTTCTTTCCTGCTTCCTCCATTATTCTGAGCTGGTCCTGCTACTGCCGCTTTCTGCTGCCAGCCTCCCCCTAATCCAGGGCTGCCATCAGGAATATTTGGGCCCCATACTACCTCACAGACATGCCCCCCCCCCCACACACACACAAAAAGCAAGGCATATGAACACATATTCCACGTGCTGCCTGGGTGACCAGCCTATGTGCAGAAATCGCTAAATACAATGGGGTGGCCAGTCTGTCCTGACCCTCTGCACATTAGAGATGAGCGAATCGATTCTGACAAACCCGAATTCCTTACGGATTTCATGAAATATTCTATACGTTACGATTCCGAATATCGCCACGATTCGATCGCTTGAATCGCTTCCTTAAAACTCTATTTACTGCTATACAGCCCATCTAAAATGGTGGATCCACATGTCAGGACATGTCCCATGGGGCAAGGAATCCTGGGTAGGTGTCACATGCTACCTATCAGCAGACAGGCTTACCGATATTGGCACAGCCCCATATAAACGGCGTCCATCTTGCGGAAGATCATTCTGACACTGTATTGCGGCCTCTGTATATGAGGAGGGGGTATCCCAAACACTAGCATTAATGTTTCAAGACTACCTGTGTACTAACTGATTGCATTTTGTAAGCAAAGTCACTTTTCCACAATCAAAGGAGGCCACCTCTGTATGTAAAGAGGGGGCATCCCAAACACTAGCATTAATATTTCAAGACTACCTGTGTAAACCTGTTTAAAAACTGCTTGCATTTTATAATCAATGTCACTTTTCCACAATCAAAGGAGCCCACCTCTGTATGTGAGGAGGGGGCATCCCAAACACTAGCATTAATATTCCAAGACTACCTGTCTAATAACTGCTTGCATTTTATAATCAACGTCACTTTTCCACAATCAAAGGAGCCCACCTCTGTATGTGAGGAGGGGGCATCCCAGACACTAACATTAATACTTCAAGACTACCTGTGTACTAACTGGTTGCATTTTGTAAGCAAAGTCACTTTTCCACAATCAAAGGAGGCCACCTCTGTATGTGAGGAGGGGGCATCCCAAACACTAGCATTAATATTTCAAGACTACCCGTGTACTAACTGGTTGCATTTTATAATCAATGTCACTTTTCCACAATCAAAGGAGCCCACCTCTGTATGTGAGGAGGGGGCATCCCAAACACTAGCATAAATATTTCAAGACTACCTGTCTAATCACTGCTTGCATTTTATAATCAACGTCACTTTTACACAATCAAAGGAGCCCACCTCTGTATGTGAGGAGGGGGCATCCCAAACACTAGCATTAATATTTCAAGAATACCTGTGCACTAACTGCTTGCATTTTGCAAGCAAAGTCACTTTTCCACAATCAAAGGAGCCCACCTCTGTATGTGAGGAGAGGGTATCCCAAACACTAGCATTAATATTTCAAGACTACCTGTCTAATAACTGCTTGCATTTTATAATCAACGTCACTTTTCCACAATCAAAGGAGGCCACCTCTGTATGTGAGGAGGGGGCATCCCAAACACTAGCATTAATATTTCAAGACTACCTGTCTAATAACTGCTTGCATTTTATAATTAACATCACTTTTCCACAATCAAAGGAGCCCACCTCTGTATGTGAGGAGGGGGCATCCCAGACACTAGCATTAATATTTCAAGACTACCTGTGTACTAACTGATTGCATTTTGTAAGCAAAGTCACTTTTCCGCAATTAAAGGAGGCCACCTCTGTATGTGAGGAGGGGGAATCCCAAACACTAGCATTAATATTTCAAGACTACCTGTGTACTAACTGGTTGCATTTTGTAAGCAAAGTCACTTTTCCACAATCAAAGGAGCCCACCTCTGTATGTGAGGAGGGGGCATCCCAAACACTAGCATTAATATTTCAAGACTACCCGTGTACTAACTGCTTGCATTTTATAATCAATGTCACTTTTCCACAATCAAAGGAGGCCACCTCTGTATGTGAGGAGGGGGCATCCCAAACACTAGCATAAATATTTCAAGACTACCTGTCTAATAACTGCTTGCATTTTATAATCAATGTCACTTTTACACAATCAAAGGAGCCCACCTCTGTATGTGAGGAGGGGGCATCCCAAACACTAGCATTAATATTTCAAGACTACCTGTCTAATAACTGCTTGCATTTTATAATTAACGTCACTTTTCCACAATCAAAGGAGCCCACCTCTGTATGTGAGGAGGGGGCATCCCAGACACTAGCATTAATATTTCAAGACTACCTGTGTACTAACTGGTTGCATTTTGTAAGCAAAGTCACTTTTCCACAATCAAAGGAGCCCACCTCTGTATGTGAGGAGGGGGTATCCCAAACACTAGCATTAATATTTCAAGGCTACCTGTCTAATAACTGCTTGCATTTTATAATCAATGTCACTTTTCCACAATCAAAGGAGGCCACCTCTGTATGTGAGGAGGGGGCATCCCAAACACTAGCATTAATATTTCAAGACTACCTGTGTACTAACTGGTTGCATTTTGTAAGCAAAGTCACTTTTCCACAACTCACCACTGTATGTGAGGAGGGGGCATCCCAAAGACTAGCATTAATATTTCGAGACTATCTGTGTACTTACTGGTTGCATTTTGTAAGCAAAGTCACTTTTCCACAATCAAAGGTGCCCCCCTCTGTATGTGAGGAGGGGGCATCCCAAACACTAGCATTAATATTTCGAGACTACCTGTGTAATTACTGCTTGCATTTTATAATCAACGTCACTTTTCCACAATCAAAGGTGCCCACCTCTGTATGTGAGGAGGGTGCATCCCAAACACTAGCATAAATATTTCAAGAGTACCTGTCTATTAACTGGTTGCATTTTGTAAGGGAAGTCACGTTGTCAAATTGCCAGCAGCCATTGCCTTTAACCGGGGGGGGGGGGGGGGCATCCCAAATATGCTAGCTTGTGTCTTTTAAGAGTGCACACATTGGAGTTGGCAGCAGCAGCATTAGGAGCCCATATATTGCCTGAAAGACACACATATGAGCTGGCAGCAGCAGCATAGGGAGCCCATATATTGCCTGAAAGACACACATATGGGCTGGCAGCAGCAGCATAGGGAGCCCATATATTGCCTGAGAGACACACCCTGGAGTTGGCAGCAGCATAAGGAGCTACCATGCATCAGCTACTACCATGGATCAGTCCATTGGTGGCTGAAAATCCTGGTTGAACCATGCCTGATTCATCTTCACAAAGGTGAGTCTCTCCACATTTTTCGTGGACAGACGAGTTCTCCTTGGCATGACTATGGCCCCCGCCGCACTAAACACCCGCTCAGATGGCACACTACTCGCTGGGCAGGACAGCTTTCCCAGGGCAAACTCTGCCAGTTGCGGCCACAAGTCAAGTTTGGCTGCCCAGAAGTACGTCGGGTCCTCAAGGTGCGTTGGCATGGTCATGTCAAGGTATGACACTACCTGCTGGTTCAGGGCCTGCTCCAGGTCTTTCTGCTGCCCATTATTAGCCTCACTATGCGGGTGAAGAAAGCTACTCATTAGCGACTGAAGACTCAGGCTGCTGCTGATGGAGCTGCTGCTGCTGCTCCTGACAGCCCCCCCAGCAGCCATGGCAGAGGTCCCCCCGACTCAGACCTGCGAGAGTATGTGTAAGGGACTAACCTCTGCCAGGGGGGCGGCGGCGAGCGTCTGCTGCGCGACGCAGCACTCCTGCTGCTGGGAGCGCAGTGCCTCACTCTGGCAGCCTCCCTCGCCCCTCTCTAACTGTGCAGTCGTGTGCACAGCAGTCTGTAAATTTGGCCACTAGGAGGCGCTGTGCTGTGAGTGGCAGGCAGCGCAGAGTCTTCCACACCTGATGGGAATGAGGGGCTGATCAGCCTTGCAGCCAAGACTGACCAGCCCCTGGATAGTGTGTCCAATCACTCACAGTGTTGTAAGTTGCACCAATCAGCACATACACTCCTCCCCAGGGTGGCCATTGGTTGATTCTCCAATAAATATGGAGTCAGTCCAGCACTCAGTGCCCGTGATAGTCGCTTGTGATTAGGGTGTGATTCTGTTAGTTGTTATCTGATTCCGACCCGGCTTGATCGACCATTCCTGTCTGCTGCCTGTACCAACCTCTGCTTTGTCTGACCACGAACCTGCCTGCCCCTCTGGATACCCCACGATCTCTGACCTCCCGGCTTGACCCTTTGGCCACCCCTGACTACGCACCTGTCTCATCCCTGCACTCTGACGCACCCTCCGGATTGACTACCTGTGAACAACCTCAGCTTCGGGATACCCTCGTGGTTCATCGGCCTTCATCGTAAGCAGCCATCCTTTGCGCCTAGACCTGGGGGCCACCGTGTCCGGTGAGGCGTACCTAGCGTACCGGCAAACAGGGGCTTGACTATAGGCAGAAGCAGCAGTGGAGATTGGGGGTTGCCTGCTTACAGAAGGCTGGTGTCCCGCTGGGCATCAGAGTATGGACAATGGCGCAGATAGGCATCGGCCAACTGACTACGTAGAATGTCTCTGTAGTAGGTCAGTTTGTCCTCCCTCTCAGTGGGTGTAGAAAATTTTTGTGCCGGTAGCGAGGGTCCAATAAGGTGGAGAGCCAGAAGTCATCCCGCTGACAAATGGAGACAATTCTGCGGTCACTACGCAAGCAAGTGAGCATGCATCGTGCCATTTGTGCAAGTGGCTCGGAGGGACTACCTGTCTCCATCTCCACTGCATACTGCCACGGTGTGTCTGGGTCCTCTGTCTCGCCTTCCTCACAAACCTCTAGCTCCTCTGGCTGCTCCTGCTCCTCCTTTCCTGTCAGATGACTAGATAAAATGGCCATTTTGTCAAACCTAAACTGTGCTTCGCTGTGCCCACCCCCTCCTCCTCCACTTCAGCCCCCACAGGCTTCATGTGGCCGTGAAATGTAGGTGCCATGTCTCCAGTGCCCTGACCAGCCATGGTTTCCAACATGTGTTGTAGTACAGCAGTGGAATCACATCGTTCATCCCGTAGTCCTGGCGACTGACTAATAATTGGCTTCCTCAAAGGGCCTGAGCAAACGACAGGTGTCATGTATGAGCTGTCACTGGTTTACATTGAAGTTACACAGGGGAGTTAGGATGTCTTGCAGATGGGGGGGAAGACTTCAGAAAATGCTTGACAACTAGGTTGAACACGTGTGGCATACGGGGCGCATGGCTCAGGCTTCCTTGTCGCAGCACAGACAAGATGTTCTTCCCATTGTCAGTCACCATGGTTCCCATTGGCAGTTTTGGTGGAGATTTAAGATTTTTAGCAGTTCCTCCCATGTGTGACTCTGTGGCTCAAGGTAAACCATGTGAAGAACAGTGTGAAACCGCCGTGTCCTGCACACATGGTAGGCTGGAAGGGCACTTAAATAAATAAATAAATAAATAAAAATGCCGAAAAAAAAATGTAGAAAAAACAAAATGTAAAAAAAAAATAAAAAATACAAAAAAATTTGTAAAAAAATTAACAAAATATTAGAAAAAGACAATAGGAAAAAATATAAAAAAAATACAAAAAAAATAAAAAAAAATAAAAATATATGTTTTAAAAAATACAAAATATTAAAAAAAAAGAAAATGAAAAAAATAAAAATACAAAATTAACCAAAAAAAAAAAATTATAAATGTTATATGTTATTGTTATTATGTTATGTTATTGTTATTATGTTACATGTTATTATATGTTATTATTATAAATGTGTTCAAATAAGATAAATGTTAAAATTAATATGTAATTGACAATTAGGCACTTTTTTCTGTGACACCATTGCTAAGTGCAAGTGCACTGTCACAGGCACAACGGCCTAGGAGCGTGGAGGCCACAGCAGAGGGACCTGTCCAAGTTGCTGTTGTGGTTGTGCAGGAACCACAATCACCCAGTGGGCCTTAAAGGATATGTATTGTTCCCTGACCGTAATTACAGCTCCAGACGTAGGCACTGCCGTGCATTTTGGTACACACTGACAGGCTAAAGGACTGGCCCACCTTCTGTTCAACAAAATTGTACAGGGCTGGTACTGCCTTCTTCTCAAAGAAATGACAGCTTGGGACTCTCTACCTCGGCTCGGCACAAGCCATCAGTTCTCTGAAAGGTCCACCACCTCACAAGGGAGGGACTGCAGCACCAGCAACTTATACAGGAGCACATTTAGCTTCTGCACGTTGGATGAGTGGGCACATACTGTTGTCTCTTGGACATGGCTTGGCCAATAGATTGCTGGCGGAATGACTGACTCGGATTAAGAGGAGGAGGAGCATCTGGAGCGACAGAGGATGGGTATGACACACAGGAGGTGGTGGAGCCTTGGCTGGCTGGAACAGGGAGCGGTGTGCCACTGGGTAATGCAGCAGGCTGGGACGCCACTTTGGAGCTCTCCCAGGCCGCTTTATGGTGACGCTGCAAATGTTGACGCAGGGCTGTGGGTCCAACATTGGGACCCTGGCCACACTTGACCTTTTGCCTACACATTTTCATATAGCCATGTTAACCTCCTGCGGATGCTTGATGAAAAACTGCCACATCGCCGAGTAGCTGATTTTCCTACCAACAGTCCGCACTAATTCACTGCTGCTGCCGCCGCCGCCGGCGGCTCCTGGGACCCTCTTCCACTACCTCCTGGGAAGGTAGCCTGCCGCACAGCAAGTGGTCTACCCCGAGCACATTTGCCTCCATACTTTCCCCTTCTGCCACCATGCTGACTGCTAAATCTGTCACTCTCCATCACTCCAAGCCTTTAAAAGAGCCCTCAAAACTCACTGATGTTCTCCTCAGGTTCCTCAACAGTGTCTGCTTAAGAAACCAAAACGCTTGCAACACCACCTCCCACGCCACTCTCCTCATCACTACTTGCCCGCCTAGTGGAAGAAGCGGCAAGTGTCTCCTCCACTTCTTGGCTGGGCTGTAGCTGCTGCTTTTTCAGATTATCAGATAGTCCTCACTGAATAGCGGAGCTGAACCCAAAGCATAAGATATAACCGACAGTTGACTGGGGGTGTCAGATGTCACTTGTGATGAAGTGGATGATTGTGTGTTAACAAATCGATGACGGCAGATGGGTTGCTGGTCAAGACACAACCGCTAGCTGATGATCAGGCCCCTCACTGAGACTCCTGCTGCCACTCACCCCTAGTCTGCTGCAACCTCTGCTTGATGAATTTAGGCCTAATATGTTACTATGTTACTAATATGTTACTATGTTACTAATATGTTACTTATCTGTCACTCTCCATCACTCCAAGCCTTAAAATGGGCCCTCAAAACTCACTGATGTCCTCCTCAGGTTCCTCAACAGTGTCTGCTTAAGAAGCCAAAACGCTTGCAACAACACCTCCCCGCCACTCTCCTCATCACTACTTGCCCGCCTAGTGGAAGAAGTGGCGAGTGTCTCCTCCACTTCTTGGCTGGGCAGTAGCTGCTGATTTTTCAGATTATCAGATCGTCCTCACTGAATAGTGGAGCTGAACACAAAGCATAAGGTATAACTGACAGTTGACTGGGGGTGTCAGATGTCACTTGTGATGAAGTGGATGATCGTGTTAACCAATGGATGGCGGCAGATGAGTTGCTGGTCAAGACACGACCACTAGCTGATACTGGGAGATCAGGCTTCTCACTGAGACTCCTGCTGCCACTCACCCCTAGTCTGCTGCAACCTCTGCTTGATGAATTTAGGCCTCTGCAACTTCTCTGTGCCCATCCTGGCACTTCTCTGCCTGACATACTTAGTGCGTATATGAGGGTAGGACAAAACGCTACACTACACTTGAAACAGGATTTGTCGATAACAGCAGCAGGTGTGTATCTATGGCCTTTATCTAAGTAGTAATTAGGCCCTGAAGACTTTAACAGGAACAAAGTGATGAAACTCTTAGATGTGCGTATGTGATGCTCTGATGAGGGCAATTCAATGTGCTCCAGTATGCTTGAAAAATGTTTTTTTGAGAGTCTGGCCTGCGTGGAAATGAAACGGGCATGGATCAGCCAAGATTTCCACCCACCAATGCCTGATGCAACAGAGTAGATTGATCATGGTGCCAGACCAACACTAAAGAAATATGGATAGTGCAAAACAGATCTAAGGCGCTGCTCTCCAGTTACAGACATTCCTCCGCATCAGACCACAAGTAATTATTGAGGAAATGCTTTACGTTAATCTTAATTTTTATTAATATTCTTCGGATAAGATATATGTGCCCAAAATCTGTATATGTTCTCTTCATGCTGCTGCCAACTCCAGGGTGTGTCTTTCAGGCAATATATGGGCTCCCTATGCTGCTGCCAACTCCACGGTGTGTCTTTCAGGTAATATATGGGCTCCTAATGCTGCTGCCAACTCCAGTGTCTCTTTCAGTCAATATATTGGCTCCTAATGCTGCTGCTGCCAACACCTGGGTGTGTCTTTCAGGCAATATATGGGCTCCCTATGCTGCTGCCAACTCCTGGGTGTGTCTTTCAGACAATATATGAGCTCCTAATGCTGCTGCCAACTCCTGGGTGTGTCTTTCAGGCAATATATGGGCTTCCTATGCTGCTGCCAACTCCAGGGTGTGTCTTTCAGGCAATATATGGGCTCCTAATGCTGCTGCCAACTCCAGTGTCTCTTTCAGTCAATATATGGGCTCCTAATGCTGCTGCTGCCAACTCATGGGTGTGTCTTTCAGGCTACATATGAGCTCCCTATGCTGCTGCCAAGTCCATAGTGTGTCTTTCAGGCAATATATGAGCTCTCTATGCTGCTGCCAACTCCTGGGTGTATCTTTCAGGCAATATACGAGCTCCCTATGCTGCTGCCAAGTCCAGAGTGTGACTTTCAGGCAATATATGAGCTCCCTATGCTGCTGCCAAGTCTAGAGTGTGTCTTTCAGGCAATATATGAGCTCCCTATGCTGCTGCCAACTCCTGGGTGTGTCTTTCAGGCAATATATGAGCTCCCTATGCTGCTGCCAAGTCCAGAGTGTGTCTTTCAGGCAATATATGGGCTCCCTATGCTGCTGCCAACTCCGAGGTGTGGTGTGTATTTTAGGCAATATATGGGCTCCTAATGCTGCTGCCAACTCCAGTGTCTCTTTCAGTCAATATATGGGCTCCTAATGCTGCTGCTGCCAACTCCTGGGTGTGTCTTTCGGGCAATATATGGGCTCCCTATGCTGCTGCCAAGTCCATAGTGTGTCTTTCAGGCAATATATGAGCTCCTAATGCTGCTGCCAAATCCTGGGTGTGTCTTTCAGGCAATATATGGGCTCCCTATACTGCGGCTAACTCTTGGGTGTGTCTTTCAGGGAATATATGAGCTCCTAATGCTGCTGCCAACTCCTGGGTGTGTCTTTCAGGCAATATATGAGCTCCCTATGCTGCTGCCAACTCCAGGGTGTGTCTTTCAGGCAATATATGGGCTTCTAATGCTGCTGCCAACTCCTGGGTGTGTCTTTCAGGCAATATATGGGCTCCCTATGCTGCTGACAAATCCAGGGTGTGTTTTTCAGGCAATATATGGGCTCATCATGCTGATGCCACCTCAAGGCTTTGTAACTGTGCCGCTCTGCGTCAGCGAATCTAATAGCGACGCCTCTGATCTGCATATCATACTTCTTTACAATATATTTCACTAACCCAGCATGCATCCTATGCATGTTACAGCCAGGCAAAACATTCTGCAACCCTATGGAGGCTCTCGGACGCCCAGAAATAGCCACTTTTAATAGCGATTTGTCGCAAATAAATTCGGACCGAAACTATTTTTCCCGGAAAATTCGGCGAATCGGCCGAATCGAATTTTTCAAAAGTTCGCTCATCTCTACTGCACATGGCTGATCAATGCACTTGCTGATGGATTGCTGCCCTAATGCCACCCTAACACTTACACAGTGTAATGCAATGCACACAAAGGAGATGAGTAAAGACACATATAAAGCCAGATACTAGACCCCACATCATCATAGGTATTTGAGACTGGGAAAGATGGTTAGGGGCAGGGTGGCAGCTCCACTGCTGCACCACACCAAAATGGAGGCAGTTGTGTGTTTCCACCACAATGCAGTGGAAATGTTCAATGTAAAGGAGGCCTACTAGTTTATTGGATAGCACAAACCCTGCAGTTGCCAGCCACTCAACACATACAGTACACAGACACACATATATACAGACAGATATATACAGCACACACACACATAGCATACACATACTTACATACATACATAGACACATATAACATACACAGACATACACACACACACACACACACACACACATAGCATACAAATACATACATATAGACATACGTACGGGCTGTATTTACCATTAGGCAAACCTAGGCCTGTGGCTAGGGTGGCACTTGCAGGGGGGGGCGCTGACACTACTGCTACAGTAAAAAAAAAATAATGCCTCCTTACAAATGCTCCCCCACAGTGTGTGTGTGTGTGTGTGTGTGTGTGTGGAGGGGGGAAAGGGCGCAATAGGTTAAAGGCAGTCTTCAGCCTCATCCTCTCCCCTTTATTGCTGCGGACATGTGACTTCTGTGTGTCGGTAATCTATAATACAAATGCATTTTCCCCCTCGAAACCACTCCTCCCTACACATTTATTTTGTGTATTGGTGGACCGCAACATCTTGGCAAGCGTCAGCACTGGGCATACTGAGGCAGGTGCCATGGCCGCTGCACATTGCGAGGGAGGCCCACCCCACCCCATCCCATTCCATCTTCCCTGGGAAGCCCTATTCAAGGCTCTGCAGTAACCAGGACTAATGACTGTCAGCCAGTGGCAAATTGGCTATTGGGAGAGCCTCTTGCTTTGTCAGTTCTTCTATTCTTTGTTTCTTTTGTTCTGTTCTATTTTTTTTTCTTTCTAGTGTTTTTCTTTCTTTCTTTCTTTCTTTCTTTCTTTCTTTCATCTGTTATGCCATTCCTTTTCTTTCTTTTTGTTTTTCTTCTGTCATTCCTTCTATATCAGTCTGTCTTTTCTTTTCTTTTTTTCCCACCTTTTTTTCACCCATTCTTTCTCTCTGTCCTACCTGCTTTTTTTCCCTGTTGTTCCGTTTATTCTTTCTTTGTTTCTGTCATGCATTCATTGTCTTTCTTTGTTTCTGTCATTCATCTTGTGGTTTCGTTCTTTGTTTCTTTACATTTATTTTCAATTTTGTTCCATCTATTTTTTTTTCCTTTCTGCTTACATTTTTCCTTCTATTCTTATGTTCCTTATTTATCTTTCTTTCTGTCATTCCTATTATTTTTTTTTCTATTTATTCTTTAGCAGTATTCACCATACATGCAACTTTATCACCATGTATGGAGTCATACCACACTGTGAGGGGACCACCGATACAATATCGCCTAAGGGTCCGCATTACCCTGGAGCTGGCCCTGCTCAATGGTATTTAACAAAAGGGAGCGCCAGCACTTGAAGTGCCTAGGGCAGAATGAACACCAAATACGGCCTTGCATACATACGTACATACATATAGCACAAACATACATATATACAGCACACACAGACAGACACACACACCAAATAGCACTCTTACCTTACTGATTTCCAAAGTAATTGTTTCCTTGTAAGGATAGCAAGCATGCAGGAAGAGTCAGGATAATGTCCTCTGTGCTGGAGGCAACCATTTTGCCATAGCCTAGATCATGGCAGCAAACTGTGCACGAGCAGCAGAAATTGTTTTCCACAAAGTGCAGAAGGTAATGTGCAATTCCCTGCTTATACATAACCCTGCTCCGCTGCCAGCTCCGAAGTACGACCCTGATGTTTGCTGCACAGCCACCATCAGGGCAGGCTTCCTGCCCCCCTCTAGCAAAGATGATAGAACTTTATAAATAAATAATATCTTGATATGTGGGAGGCATCTATTGCTCCTTTACATTATGGACCTGACTTAGAACTGCTGCCAGTTTAAGTTATTATTTTTCAAAGGTTTCCTCCACTGTTGCCTCTAATGGGTTTGTAGAAACTGCTGGACACTAGCGGATACTGGCGGGTGGCTGTATAAGGCTTTGTAAATCAGGCCCTGTATGACTCATTTGGTATTAAAAGCAGAAACTGTTACTGTTCAAGCAAGAGTAAATATTTTACTGCACTTTTTCACTTTCCAAATGGATTCATAATGACCTTTACTTGTAATAACAAAAAAAATCTTTTAAAATTTTACATCAAATATGTCAGGGACAGAACATTCTAAATGATTCTAAGTTACAGTTGTTGGAGCACTTCTGATATGCATGGCTAATGGCTTTATTTTCTTCTTGTGATTCTGCTCCGAACATCTTGCTGGCACACAAAAAGCTAGGCAATGCCAAAAATGTTCCAAGTTAAAATGCTTTGTATTAGAGTTATGTGTTCAGGAATATGGCTCCAGATGCTTTACTGCACCGCTTGTAGAAATATGAAATGAAGGAATAGGCTAAACACACCTAAGCAAACAATTACATTAAGCAATTAAATCAACTTTGCTGCCTGGTGTTTCACCACCAACAAAAATTCATCAGGAATGCAGAATCTTAAATGATGAAAATGCAAAAAATACCAATAGGAAAATGATATATATATATATATATATATATATATATATATATATATATACAGTATATATATGTGTATTGTCAAGCAGGGCCAGATTATGAGGGGGGTACAAGGGGCTTGCCCCAGGGCCTCCATCACTTGCCCTGCAAAGGGGGCCTCCACCAACCTTTGGGTTATGGTCTGGACCAGGAGGCTTTTCAGTCTTTGGTCTGACGGGCCGAGGGGGCAGCAACAAAGCTATCGGCGGAAGTGGGGTCCCCCCAGCGCCTGGGCAAGCCATTTTTGTTTTTGCAAACCTGCAACCAAAGCCCCCAGCAAAGCCGCCATCAGCAATGCTACAGAGAGAGGTGGGTGTAGAGCTTTGGAATTTTGCTGGCATAACAGCTAACTGGAGGACTGGTAATTTAAACCCTCCTCCTCCAGCGGCCAGCATGCACTGATTAAACTTGCAAGGGGGCGTTTCTAGCCTTGGAAGTCTCCTTGTCTTATGTTGCCCTTGCTGTCAACCTTGTTTTGTCTGACCACGTCTTGCTGCCAGATCCTGTTGCTGATCTTGCCACATCTGACCATGTCTGCTGCCATTTCCTTTTGCCGATCCTGCCATGTCTGGCCACTTCTTCTGTAAGCCCTGTTTATGACCCTGCCACGTTCGACCACATCTGCTGTCAAGCATGTTGCCGACCCTGCCACATTTGGTCACCCCTGTTTCCACACTTGTATCACCTGCAGCGCCTATTCTGGATGCTGTCCCAGCTGTCCTGAGTTAATCCCACTTCTTGTGACCTTTTCAGGGCTGTTCCACTGCCAGCTCTGGGCTTTGACTTCCACAAACATTATGCCTCTTTAACTGCAGACTGAGGTAGGAGACATTTCACTGTGGCGTACTGGTGATCCATTACATATGTTAATTCATCTACGTGTAGCACCATACCAAAATGTACTGTTCTTTCCACTTAGTGTATCATTCCTTTCTATGCTCTGCTTGGATGCATGTGCCTTATCTGAGCCAAGATCAGAAGCAAAGAAATTATTTTTGTTCTGGACTAGAAAACAATTCACTGCACATTAATCATACAAAGAAGTGTGACTCCCGCTGCTGATGCCTCACACTGCTGCAGGTGACCTGCTCTTTGTGGGTGGTGTGGGCATCAGCAGCATAGTGCCTGCATGACAAACGGCGGGGCCTGGGGCTGTGGTACCTGAGCCATGTGCTTTGGGTTCCTCAGCCATGTCTGTGTTCCTGGATCTGGGGGCTGCGTTGGTGCCTATGGTGTGGCATAGTGAGCTCCTAAGTAAGCACTGCCATGAAAGTCTGAGGCTCATTTGTGTTCTTTTATATGTAGGTGTATGGATGCAAGGAAACTTCCAGGGTCCGCCAGGGCACGTTTGCGCTGTTGCACCTCGGTGCAGGAGTGTGTCACACAGACGACATCCAAAAACCAACATGGCACCCAACGTCTACACCTGTGAGCAGCAAAAGTACATCATGAGGGTAAGTCAACCTTTCATGCCATTGTCCTACGCATGTGTGCCACATAACACTGCTGCCAAGATGCAAACAGGTGACAGAGTGGCGGCGACATACGAGTGAAGGCACATGGCACCACATTAATGGCGGAGGCCTTGTATTCAAATGTTACAGGCCCACAGTAGTGTGCTTCCACTGTCACATGTACCACTCTGGCATGTTTGTATGCAACACATAAGTGATTTATTGATTTGATTTCTATTCAACAGTGGTAGCGGAGGTGAGAGTCAGGCGCTTTAGGCATTTGGCCTAAGTACATCTGCACTTGAAATCCACCACTACTGTTGGGTGTGAGAACAGGCTGCGCCATATTGTTGAGCAGTAGGGATGAGCGAATCGATCCGGACGAACCCGGATTCGATCCGAATTTCATGAAAAATTTGATTCGGATCGAATCCGAATTTCCCCGCGATTCGATCGCTCGAAGTTTTCCTTTAACATCCATTCATTTACATTACAGGCATTCTAAGATGGCGGACGGGACATGTCCAGACATCAACCCCGCGCCAGTGCAAGCTGGGACAGTCACATGCAGCCTATCAGCAGCCAGCAAGCCCGGTGACGTCACAGCGCTATTTAAGTCGGCGGACATCTTGCTTTTCCTCATTTCTCTATTGCATTCGTGAGAGACAGGACGCTGCTGTAGGCAGGGAGAGACAGTTAGACAGACAGGGACAGACAGGGACAGGCTGGAGACAGGCAGGAGACAGGCAGGAGACAGACAGAAAGTCAGCGAAAAGCAGGGAAAGTTAGGAAAAATCAGAGGCAGTCACAGGGAGATCTTTTTTTTTTTCATCCAGCCTGAGTGTTACTGGCTGGCTGGCTGACTGGCTTTGTTAGCGTTTTCAGGCTGCTTATACACTAACTGTGCATATATACTGAACTGATCTCAAGTCTGCTGTGAGGCATCCCATTCTGTGACTACACCAGCCTCTATTTAATACCATAACCATTTGCACTTATTCTAATAGAAATTAGGCCTGATAAAGACACTTTTGCTGTGCATAGTCTTACTGCTGCCAGGTGCTCTCTGGTTTTTGGGGCATCCCATTCTGTGACTACACCAGCCTCTATTTAATACCATAACCATTTGCACTTATTCTAATAGAAATTAGGCCTGATAAAGACACTTTTGCTGTGCATAGTCTTACTGCTGCCAGGTGCTCTCTGGTTTTTGGGGCATCCCATTCTGTGACTACACCAGCCTCTATTTAATACCATAACCATTTGCACTTATTCTAATAGAAATTAGGCCTGATATAGACACTTTTGCTGTGCATAGTCTTACTGCTGCCAGGTGCTCTCTGGTTTTTGGGGCATCCCATTCTGTGACTACACCAGCCTCTATTTAATACCATAACCATTTGCACTTATTCTAATAGAAATTAGGCCTGATAAAGACACTTTTGCTGTGCATAGTCTTACTGCTGCCAGGTGCTCTCTGGTTTTTGGGGCATCCCATTCTGTGACTACACCAGCCTCTATTTAATACCATAACCATTTGCACTTATTCTAATAGAAATTAGGCCTGATAAAGACACTTTTGCTGTGCATAGTCTTACTGCTGCCAGGTGCTCTCTGGTTTTTGGGGCATCCCATTCTGTGACTACACCAGCCTCTATTTAATACCATAACCATTTGCACTTATTCTAATAGAAATTAGGCCTGATAAAGACACTTTTGCTGTGCATAGTAGTACTGCTGCCAGGTGCACTGCTGGCTGTTGGGGCATCTCATTCTGTAACATAGCATACCCCTCTTTATTTACACTAAACAGCTCTCTTATTTACACTAGGCAGGCCTGTTGGAGGCTGAGTGTTACTGCTCACTTTTGGTGTGCATTATATTCTGTTTCATATAGACCCACCGCTGCCTGGGGGTTCTTAAAATATCACCTACTACCACGCCAGTTAGACTATGTCGGGCAGACAAGTGCCTGGAAGTGAAAAGAGGAGTGGCAGAGGCCAAGATTCCGCAGGCAGAGCTCGCAGCAGACTGGGGGCCAGTAGCAGCAGGAGTCACGCTGAGAGACCTAATCTGCCAGTATCTGCTAGCGGTCAGGTCTCCACCAGTAACGCATCTGCCGTGGTAGATTGGTTGACACGCTCATCAACAACATCATCACAACTTACGTCTGAGACCCCCAGTCTAGGGTCGGTAGGTTCCTCTGACACAAGCCTGAGTTGGCATGCCCTGAGAGCAGTCCCTGTCCTCCCATTGCCTCTGTCCTACGCCGTTCCCTCCCCCAGCGACGTATCCTATGCTTTGGGTTCAGCTCCACTCTTTAGTGAGGAGGACGATCAGATAGAGGACAGTCAGCAGCTACTGCCCAGCCAAGAAATGGAGGTGGCTTCTTTAGCTTGGCAGACAAATAGTGATGTGGACAGTGTCGTGGGTGCTGCGAGCGTTCCAGCTCCTGCACCAGACACTGTTGACGAATCCACGAACATCAGTGACGTACAGCCACAACTCGGTGATAATGATGATGACGATGAAGCCGATCACACTTGGGAGCCGGGTGATGAAGGGGCTTCATCGTCATCATCAGGAGAAGAGGGGCGCAGGTTGCCCCGGAGTCAGCAGCTGAGGCAGCAAGGTGGTAGCAGTCAGCATGGGGGCACAATTCTAAAGGCTGGAGCCGGCCGGGGCCGGGGCCGGGGTAGAGTACCTGCTGTGCGGCAGTCTACCTTATCGGGAGGTAGTGGAGCAGGGGTTCCTGGAGTTGGCAACAGCAGCAGTGAATCAGTGAGGCCAGGGGGTGGGAAAAGTAGCTACTCGGCAGTGTGGCAGTTTTTCCTGAGGCATCCGCAGGAGGGTAACATGGCCACATGCAAGATATGTAGGCAAAAGGTGAAGCGTGGCCAGGGTCCAAATGTTGGCACCACGGCCCTGCGTCAACATATGATGCGTCACCATAAAGCGACCTGGGAGAACCGAGGCTCCCAAGGGGTGGTCCAGTCTGCTTCCTCACCAAGTGGCACGCCACTCCCAATTTCTGCCAGCCAAGGCTCCAGCACCTCAGCCGAAGGCAGCTGTGCGTCATACCCATCCTCTCTCGCTCCTGCTCCTCCTCCTCCTCCTCCAAGTCATGCATCCCGCCAGCAATCCATCAGCGAAGCCATGTCCAAGAGACAGCAGTATGCGCCCACTCATCCTACGGCACAGAAGCTGAATGTGCTCCTGTCCAAGTAGCTGGTGCTGCAGTCGCTCCCTTTTCAGGTGGTGGAATCTGCACCTTTCAGAGAACTGATGGCTTGTGCCGAGCCGAGGTGGAGAGTCCCAAGCCGTCATTTCTTGCCAAGAAGGCAGTACCAGCGCTGCACACTTTTGTTGAACAGAAGGTGGGCCAGTCCTTGAGCCTGTCGGTGTGTAGCAAAGTGCATGGCAGCGCCGACATCTGGAGCTGTAACTACGGTCAGGGACAGTACATGTCGTTTACGGCCCACTGGGTCAATGTGGTCCCTTTGCAGCAGCAGCAGCAACTTGGACAGATCACGCCGCTTCGGCCTCCGCGCTCCCTGCCCGTTGGGCCTGCGACTCGGCCTCCTCATCCTCCGCCATCTCCTCACCCTCCACTGTAGGCTCAAGTCTCAGTGCCCCTCCAGTCTACCATGTGTGCAGGGCACGGAGGTGTCACGCAGTGCTTCACATGGTTTGTCTTGGCGAACGGAGTCACACAGGGGAGGAACTGCTTAAATGTATTCATCAGGAAATCCAAACATGGCTTACGCCAAGAAAACTTAAAATGGGAATCATGGTTACCGACAATGGGAAGAACATTTTGTCTGCGCTGCGCCAAGGAAGCCTGACCCATGCCCCCTGCATGGCTCACGTCTTCAATCTGGTTGTCAAGCGGTTTCTGAAGTGTTCCCCCCATCTGCAAGACATCCTAACAACTTCAAGGAAACTTTGCATGCACTTCAGCCACTCATACACCGCCAAACACACCCTTCTTGAGCTACAGCGTCAGAATGGTATCCCCCAACATAGTCTGATTTGCGATGTTTCCACCCGTTGGAATTCCACCCTTCACATGTTGGACCGATTATATGAACAGAGAAAAGCCATCACGGATTTCCTGATGATCCAAGCAGATAGGGGGACTCCCCTGTGTAACTTCAATGTCAACCAGTGGCAGCTCATACGTGACACCTGCCGTTTGCTCAGGCCCTTTGAGGAAGCCACTTTATTTGTCAGTCGGCAGGATTACGGGATGAACGACGTGATTCCACTGCTTCATGTACTACAGCACATGTTGGAAACCATGGCTGGTCAGGGCACTGGAGACATGGCGTTTACATCTTACGGCCACATGAACCCCGTTGGAGCTGAACTGGAGGAGGAGGAGGAAGAGGAGGAGGAGGAGTTGCCCAGCGAAACACAGTTTAGGCTTGGCGAAATGGCTGGTTTATCTAGTCAGCGGACAGGAGAGGAGGAGCAGGAGCAGCCAGAGGAGCTAGAGGTTTTTGAGGAAGGCGAGACAGAGGACCCGGGCACACCGTGGCAGTATGCAGTGGAGATGGAGACAGGTAGTCCATCCGAGTCACTTGCGCAAATGGCAGGAAGCATGCTCACGTGCTTGCGTAGTGACCCCAGAATTGTTTCCATCTGTCGGCGGGATGACTTCTGGCTGTCCACCTTATTGGACCCTCGCTTCCGGCACAAAATGGGGGCATTTTTTAAACCCACCGAGAGGGAGGACAAACTGAACTACTACAAAGACATTCTACGTAGGCAGTTGGCCGATGCCTATCTGCACCATGGTCCATACTCTCGCAGGTCTGACTCGAGGGGACCTCTGCGCTCACCTTCCACTGCCATGGCCGCTGGGGGTGTTGGCAGGAGCAGCAGCAGCAGCTCCATCAGCAGCAGCCTCAGTCTTCAGTCGCTAATGAGTAGCTTTCTACACCCGCATAGTGAGGCTACTCATGAGCAGCAGGAGGACCTGGAGCAGGACCTGAACCAGCAGGTCATGTCATACTTTGACATGACCATGCCAACACACCTTGAGGATCCGCTGGACTTCTGGGCAGCCAAACTTGATTTGTGGCCGCAACTAGCAGAGTTTGCCCTGGAAAAGCTGTCCTGCCCGGCAAGTAGCGTGCCATCTGAGCGGGTGTTTAGTGCGGCGGGGAGAACTCGTCTGTCAACTAAAAATGTGGAGAGACTCACCTTTGTCAAAATGAATCAGGGATGGATCAGCCAGGATTTCCACCCACCAATACCTGATGCATGCGACTAGATTCAGCATGGTGCCACGTTTTACACTTTCCAAATGGTGCAAAACATATTTATGTCTTTAGGCCAATTTTTGGGCTCCTGCTGATGCCAACTCCAGGGTGTGAATCATCCAATTTTTGGGCTCCTGAAGCCAACTCCAGTGTCTCTTTAAAGTAATATTTGGGCTCCTGCTGCTGCTGCTGCCAACTCCAGGGTGTGATTCATCCAATTTTTGGGCTCCTGAAGCCAACCCCAGGGTCTCTTAAAAGTAATATTTGGGCTCCTGCTGCTGCTGCTGCCAACTCCAGGGTGTGATTCATCCAATTTTGGGCTCCTGAAGCCAACCCCAGTGTCTCTTTAAAGTAATGTTTGGGCTCCTGCTGCTGCTGCCAACTCCAGGGTGTGATTCATCCAATTTTTGGGCTCCGGAAGCCAACCCCAGGGTCTCTTTAAAGTAATGTTTGGGCTCCTGCTGCTGCTGCCAACTCCAGGGTGTGAATCATCCAATTTTTGGGCTCCTGAAGCCAACCCCAGGGTCTCTTTAAAGTAATATTTGGGCTCCTGCTGCTGCTGCTGCTGCCAACTCCAGGGTGTGATTCATCCAATTTTTGGGCTCCTGCTGCTGCCAACTCCAGTGTCTCTTTAAAGCAATGTTTGGGCTCCTGCCCCTCATAGTGATGCCACTTCAACTCTCTGCAATTGTGCCGCTCTGCGATTCTATTAGCGATGCCTCTGATCTGCATGTGATATTTATTCAAAGTATTATTTAATTAACCCAGCACGCATCCTATGCGTGTTACAGCAATGCAGAATGGTTTACAACCCTATTGAGGCTCTAGGAGGCTCAGAAATAGCCGTTTTTAATAGCGATTCGTCGCAAATAAATTCGGGTCGAAACGATTTTTGTCGGAAAATTCGGCGAATCAGTCGAATCGAATTTTTCAAAAGTTCGCTCATCTCTATTGAGCAGTATCAGCGAGCACAATCCAACAGTAGTAGCGGAGGTGAGATTTAGGCGCACCACTTGGCCTAAGTGCGTCAGAGCTTGCAATCCACCACTACTGTTGTATGGTAGAGCCTAAGTTACATAGGCAGACACTAGCGTATATATGGGTTTGCTGTTACAGAAAAGTACTTAAAGGGGCAGGAGTGTGCATGTGTACCTAAAGAAAACCCAAACAGAGAAGGATACAAGTTATCATTGTAATTCTGTTTGTGCAGGCTTTCATTGAGGAAAGTTACGACTTCAAGCCCAACACACAAGAGGACGTTGGCAGAGGAAGTGGCAGCCTATGTGAGTGGTGAGCGTACGTTGCCTTACATCTGCACCCAAATAATGCAACACTTGTCGCATCCCAAGTGCTAGATAAACCACAAAACTGCTAGATAAACCACAAAATTGCTAGATAAACTGCCAGAAGGCCACCGAAGGACATAGCAGACAGAAAACATTGGACTTCACAGCAAGTTACTGCAGAAAACAGAAAACTCCTCTGAGCCGAGCAGCAAATATCGTAAATACCTGGCTAAACCGTATGCGTACGCAAAACAAATACAGCCGTGTATGCATGAACAAACTTTTCTCAGAACACAGCTTTGAATAAAACAAGCGTTTGCAAATTCCGGGTTTACGAGTTCAGTTAAAAAAACCAACATTCACGGGCAGGCTCTAAATCCGGCCATTGGTTTATAACTTTTAGTATGACAGCACCCACATCCCACACAGGCAACACAGGATGTTTTTAGGTCCAGAAAAATCCCACTATCTGCACTTCCTGTTACTACACCATGGGGAGTCATGAATGTAACATGGATAAACTTACCTTGTCTGCAGCCTTGCATTCCTCTTCTACCCAACTTTTATTTAATACGTGCAAACAAATCAAACTGCCTTAGACTTGTGCAGCCCAGGAACTAACTACAAAATAGTCAAGGGTGACACAAGTTCCCTGGAGACTTTAATAATTAAATAACTCTTCTTGGGGAGGTTCGAGTGATATGAACACCATTGGTATTGCTGTCTCCCGATTAATGCACTCTGATATTCAACTTGATCAATCTGCAACAGAATCTCTGAAACCAAATAATTATTTTATCTTTGGTACCTGGATCCATCTTGTGAGAGCAATAATACTCTGGCATTGGAATTGCCAAGTACCAAGTACCCGGTCCGAATGGAAACAGGATTAGGCATCAGTCATATACAATATTTACTTTTAGAAGCTGCTGGTGTGTCAGAAACTGATGTATTAATATGGGCTGAATAACTGCAACTCCATCTTTAGCATCTTTACATTGTTGGGGATTACCCAGCTATAAATCACTGTCAGAATTTGACCGAGTTGAGTAATCCCCAAAAATGTAAATCACCATTGGTTTGTACATTTTTTGTTCCTACTCTATTCTATTATTGTTCCCCAAACCCTTAAATAAATCTTGGTATCTGAGGTGGAGAAATATCCGAGTGATATGGAGACGCTCTTTATTTTTTTAAATGTAACTACCACCATTGTGATATTTACAACTTTTCAGACAAAAAATGGTTACTGTAGTTTTATTTGACCTTTCACTTCAAAAACTTGATTTGCTTTTGGCTCGAGTTGGGCTTTATTTTGTGGATCATATTCTACTATTTGCAGCTACTGCAATAATCTTTGCTGGGTAGCATATGTCGCTTTTCAGCTAGCTTCAGATTTCATTAAACTCTCAAAATTATTTACTACGTTTTTTCTTAAAAGGGTTTTTCACTTTCTTCAAGCTGTTGTTTTGGAATTTACTAACAATGATTCATGGCTTTGGGTTTATCAATCAAGACATGCAAGCATGGTGAAATTGTAAAAAAAGAAAGACATAAGATAAAATAAATTGTCCCGGTATTTTAAATGTATGTTATATACAGACAGACAGACAGACTGCCATTTGGAAGGAAGTATTGCTTTGTTATAATTAAAATTGTTTAAAGCGAGTTCAGGAGCTTTTGCAAGTTCCAGTTGTATTTGCAAGTGAAGTTGTATTATAAGTAAGGGACTTTATATTGGGATTTCAAGTGTTCTTATTGCCTATGTGCTAAAATAAGAAGCTAAAAGTCAAAGTTGCTGCAACTGTGAACACTAAAATTGTTTTTACTGCTTTATTGTAACTAGGATAATGGCTAGCAATATTGGAGGTCTACTTCAGTGCACAGTTTGTCATACGTATACACTTCAGGAGCAGCAGTTCCCGGGTGAATACCGCTGTGGTAAATGTGAGCAAATTGCAAACCTGGAGGCTCGGGTTAGAGATCTAGAGGAGCAAAATGCAACACTGAGGGAGATTGACAATATGGAAAAGAGTTTCCTGCTCACTGAGCAGGTAGTAAATGGGGTAGATACAGAGGGTGGACTAATGGGTCAGGAGGAGCAGATAAGTAGCTGGGTAAATGTAGATAGAGGGAGTAGAAAGGGTGCACAGAAAAGGAAGGCCATTCCTGTGTCTGCGCACCCTAGCAAAATTGCCAAGTTGGGTAATGATGCAAGAGTGTCAGTCTCAGAAATGGCAGCCCTAGCAGATACTGCTCTCCCTAACAGCCGGGAGAACAGCCCAGCTAGTGAGCGGGTGGTTGGGACTGCAGGTAGGACTAGACAGTTAGTGGTCATAGGATTTTCTATTATCAGGCGGATTGATAGAATAATTTGTCACCGAAACTGCCTCAACCGAATGGTTTGCTATCTCCATGGTGCCAGGGTTCGGCATGTGGTGGAAAGGGTGGATAAATTACTGGGAGGGGCTGGGGATGACCCAGCTGTCATGGTCCATGTGGGAACCAATGACAGAATTAATGGGAAATGGAGGATCCTTAAGAATACATTTAAGGAATTAGGCACAAAGTTGAAGGGAAGGACCTCCAAGGTTGTATTCTCTGGAATACTGCCAGTGCCATGTGCTACACATGAAAGACAGTGGGAGCTTAGAGAGTTAAATGCATGGCTCAAGTCCTGGTGCAGGACAGAGGGATTTGGGTTCCTAGAGCACTGGGCTGACATTTCATTAGGGTACAAACTGTTGTTTTGAAGATAATTTGCACCTGAATGGAAGGGAGGCTGCTGTGCTGGGTAAGAGGATACTAGAGGGGTGGAGAGTTATTTAAACTAGAGATGAGGGGGGAGGGCAAGAGTGAAAACAAAAGTGAAGACAGGTTACTTAGGGGACAGCATATGATGGTGGGTGGAGAATTAGAAGAGGGGAGGACTGCTATGATGGATAAGGAGATCCATGTGTTGCAGACCAGCAGTAAAAAATTAGACGGATGCATTACTGCAGGAACTAATACTATACTCCAATGTGTCAAACTAGATAGGAACATAAAGTGTATGTTCACAAATGCCAGAAGTCTGGTAAGTAAAGTAGGGGAGCTTGAGGCCTTGGTGCTGGCAGAGAATATTGATGTTGTTGGTGGAGCTGAGACATGGCTGGATTCCACACATGACTGGACTGTCAATCTACAAGGTTTTGCTCTTTTTTGGAAAGACAGAGCAAAAAGAAAAGGGGGTGGCATGTGTCTTTATGTAAAGCAAGAACTCAAAGCATATATTAATGAGGGGATACTAGCAGAAGATTGTGAGGATGTAGAATCCTTGTGGGTAGAAGTGGGGTGCGATGTAAACAATGCTAAAATACAGTTTGGTGTAATCTATAGGCCCCCAAATATAACTGAGGAAATAGAGGGTCAACTGCATAAACAGATAGAGTGGGCGTCACAGGCTGGTACAGTGGTGGTGATGGGGGACTTCAACTATCCAGGAATCAACTGGACACATGGTTCTGCTTCCACTACAAGGGGGAGAGCGTTCCTCAGCTTGCTACAAGATAATTATATGAATCAGTTTGTGGAGGCACCTACTAGGGGTTATGCTCTTCTAGATCTTGTAATATCAAATAATGATGACCTGATGGGGCAGTAACAGTCCTTGAAAATCTTGGTAACAGTGACCACAATATTATTGCATTTAACATAAACTGTAAGAAAGATTTTCTGCCTGGGAAGGCAAAAACATTAAATTTTAGAAAGGCCAACTTCCCCGGGCTCAGAGCTGCACTCAAGGACATTGACTGAGAGCATCTGTTTAGGAATAAGGATACAGATGCCAAATGGGAGTGCTTTAAATCAATTGTGAGTAGCAATGTTGCAAAGTGTATTCCTACGGGTAACAAATCTAAGCGGCTAAAATTAAACCTCTCATGGCTGACACACGCAGTTAAAAGGGCAATAAAGAACAAAAAAAGGCCAACTTCCCCAGGCTCAGAGCTGCACTCAAGGACATTGACTAGGAGCATCTGTTTAGGAATAAGGACTGGAGGACCAGATGGACTTCACCCAGGAGTTCTCAAAGAACTCAGTTCCGTTATCTCGTCACCTCTGTTGTTGATCTTTAAAGACTCACTAGCAACTGGTATAGTGCCAAGGGACTGGTGCAAGGCAAATGTGGTGCCCATTTTTAAAAAGGGCTCTAGGTCTTCTCCTGGGAATTACAGACCTGTTAGCTTAACATCCATTGTGGGGAAATTGCTTGAGGGACTATTAAGGGACAACATACAAGAATATGTAACTATCCATAATATTATAAGTGACAACCAAGACGGTTTTACAGAAGGACAGAAGCTGCCAGACTAACCTGATTGGCTTCTATGAGGAGGTGAGTAGAAGCCTGGACAGAGGGGCGGCTGTGGATATAGTTTTTCTGGATTTTGCAAAAACATTTGACACTGTTGACGCTTATTGGGGAAATTGAGATCTTCAGGATTAGAAAATGCAGTTTGTAACTGGATTGAAAACTGGCTGAAGGATCGTGTGCAGAGAGTTGTGGTTAATGATACCTACTCTGAATGGTTACCAGTTGTAAGTGGTGTACCCCAGACACAGATCACAGACTAAATAACAGCATGCAATGCCAAGCAGCTGCTTCCAAGGCCACCAAGATACTATCATGCATTAAAAGAGACATGGAATCACGGGATAGAGATGTAATTTTGCCTCTTTACAAGGCACTGGTGCGCCCTCACCTGGAATATGCTGTCCAGTTCTGGGCACCCATTCATAGAAAGGACGCTCTGACTATGGAAAGGGTGCAGAGGAGAGCTACCAAACTAATAAAGGGAATGAAAGATCTTAGGTATGAGGAAAGATTACGAGAATTAAATCTGTTTTGTCTTGAGAGGATGCGATTGAGGGGGGACATGATTAACTTGTATAAATATATAAATGGCCCATACAAAAAATATGCGGGAACACTATTTCATGTAAAATCCTCTCTAAGGACAAGGGGGCACTGCCTTCGATTGGAAAAAAAGAAATTTAGTCTCCAGAGGCGACATAAGAACTATAAATCTATGGAATAGCCTCCCATAGAAGCTTGTCACAGCATCAACCGCTGACAGCTTCAAAAAAGGATTAGATGCTTATTTAGAAGAAAATAACATTAACAGTTACTATTAGCGGTTATCAGTAAAAAAAAAGAATAAAAACAAAATATAAAATAAATAGCTTCCCCTATAAAATAAAAAAAACTTCCTCTACCCCAACACCTTTGGTTGAACTTGATGGACATATGTCTGTTTTCAACTGTATCAACTATGTAACTATGTAACTATGTAACTTATTTTAACTTATCTTGAACTTTCTATTTTAAGTACATTTTTGGGCAGATGTAAAATAAATATTTGAACAAATAAAGAAGATGAGAATTAATTCAATATACCATTTTAATAGCTACATTTATATATATATATATATATATATATATATATATATATATATATATATCTTTAGTGTCACTAGTGGTAAGGCAAATTAAATTCTGAAACTATATTTTTGTTGCACACATGACTTGAGGCTTATGACAGGGGTTGTGTTGAGTGGTTTCTTTTTGGGTCACAAACGGGTCTCTTAAAGTGGACCAACACCCAGGATTTTCACTATCCTGGGTTTTGGTCCATTTCCTCAGCGTGAAACCCCCCAGAACGCCCGATAAAACTCACCTCACCCCGCTCCTACGGCGCATGTGCGGCCACTCGTCCAATCAATGTGCTCGGAGCCACTGTGGTATGCGCGTCCAAGCAACGTACAACCACAGCAGCTCCGAGCACGCTGTGGGCTGCATCTCGCGCTTTCCTCTAACAGGGAGCGTGCCTGCACCAGCCGCGCATGCACCGTTGGACCAGGAGTAAGGTAAGGTGAATGGGGCATCCAGGGGGGGTTCACACAGCGGGGCATCCCAATTTTGGATGCCCCGCAGGGAGGGATCGGATCGAATCATATAGATTCCCGGGCCGATCAAGGAGGGTGTTGGTCCACTTTAAGGAAGGCTCTACTCCAACTTTACATGAAGCTGTTCCAGAAGTACAACTCCTTTAGCAGCAGTTCCAGTGGAACAATCACAGTACATTCTCCAACCATCAGACCTTGGTTCTCCCTCTAGTTGCTCCAATTAGCACTGCACAGCCCAATTTAAATAATTAGGTACTTGGGTCTTTTGCTCCATCTGCAAACTTCTAGTTCTAGTTATCTGGCCTAGTTCTGCCCTAGGGTTCTCCTCTGCTCCTGTTTCTCTCTGGTTCCACTCTCAAAGCTCCCAGTCTGCTTCAAACCCCAAAACACACTGGTTCTTCCAAAAGTAAAAGAGCTACATTGTGCATGAAGTGTAGTGAGCAGTGCCCAGGCAGGTGTACTAGTAAAACTAAACAATGAATGGATGGAGCAGCACAGAGGAGCCAGCTCCTCTGTCCAGGATTCAGCTGTGTACCTACATCTGAAGGCAGATGATGACAGTCAAGTTTGATTTTCGGATACCGATGGAAATTGGTTTAAAGTAAATTCCAGCCAATGGCAATAATAAAGGAGCACATTATAGATGCTGTAACAGCTCCCCTAGGTTTGTCCATCCTTTCTTTCTATTTTTCCATGACCACAATGTTGTCACTGCCAATGAATTCAGCAACCCACAGTGGTTGTGCATGTCAGATTCGCGTATGCTAAAAGGGCTAGCCATGATAGGAAACCTGGGCCTACTTACGTGCGCATGGCAGGTGCACTCTCGTCCCCATGAGTGTGCGCATGCTCGGTCGTGCCCCTTGGGTGTGTCCGTTCAGGCTGTTCGTGCCCGGGGTGAGCCAGGTCACATAGGTGACCAGTACGCTGGTCTGCGCATACCTGGGTGGCCCCTGACCCTGTGTGCGCTTTGCACATGCGCGGCAGGAACTTCCTTGGCACTAAACGCTCTTTAAAAGGGGTCCTGTGGCACTAGGAAGTTGCCTGCATATCCTCTTGGAGGGATGCTTGCCTGGCTTGACTTTTGGCTCTGACTTTTAGCTTTGGATTACAACCCGGGCTCCCCTCAGTTACAGGCAGCTTTAATCCCCTATTGCCTTCCAGATCTCCCTCAGTCCCTGCCTGGTGTTCCTGAGTCTGCATCATCCTCACACTTGACATTCTGGCCCTTCCCTCTGCTGAATTTCCCTAGTCTCCACACTTTGGGGATGCCACAGTCAGCATTGGTGGCAGATGTCTGTATCTACATTTGCCTGGTCTCCAGAAAGGTGCATGACAGGCCAAGGGACGGGGACGACTGTACAAAAACATTTGTGTGTGGTCTTGAGTTTCTTTCTGCCTTAATCTTAGCATTTCTTGTACTGTGCCTTAAAAAGGAAATGAAAATAAGAATGAAGAAACCAAGCCTAAATGGAGATCGGGGCTGCAACACATATTGTCCTTCACATAAGGCTGTGTTGAACGCTTGTGGATTGGATCAACTTTTTATTGTTGCTAAATATCTGAACAAGTCCTTCTCAATTGAGAAACTAGGAGTGGAGAAACATCTTCGAGAAAATATAATGCAAGCCTAGCTGCCTTGATTTATTTCTTACATATATACCATTACCTTAATAGTAGTGACAAAGGCAGTAGCCTTGTTTTATATACTTTGTATGTGCTACTGAGAACTTTGTATGTGCTATACAGTATCTCAAAAATGTCTATTCTGAATATAAAAGTGAATTATTAGCCTACTATTCAAATGCATCTATGACTTCCAAAACCAGATAGACGATACAGTATCCCCATATAAATCCACTCATCTCATATGAACTAGTTAATGCAAGAGCTATAACACACCTAAATTGTTTAAAGGGTTACATTATTTGATTGGCACAACATTTTTTGATTACATAATTATTTTTTTGCGATGCTCTATTTATAAAGAAATGTTGGAATTTTGTGTCGTATTTGATAGAACATTTTTAGATTTTGCATGTTAGTTTAAGTTAGTTTACATGAATCTATAGTTGCACAAGCCTGCCTTATTTATTTTAGGTTTGCTTGAAGGCAGATTCCACTTTGAAGAAATTCCCTTGCCTTCAAAGCACTGGGCATTAGCCAGATGCAAGTAGCCACGTGGTACCTGTGTAATTTCGGGTTTTACAAAAATGATATTAAGAACTAGAGATGAGCGAACCGGTTCGGACGAACCGGAATTCGCTCCAAATTTCAGGAAATATTCGATTCGGCACGAACCCGAATATTTTGTGGTTCGTGCCGATCGAATTTTTCCTGAAACTAAAAAAAAAAAATGCCGGCATGGTGGGAGCGGGCCGGCCGGCTCCGCTCCCACCATGCCGGCATTTAAAAAACAAAGAAAAAAAAAAAAGCATTTTTGCCGGCCGGCCCGCTCCCACCATGCCGGCATTTTTGATGGGGAACTTCGTAAAAGTTCGATTCGGCCGAACCCGAATTTCTTTGTGAAATAAGGCGAATCGGCCGAATCGAACTTTTCAAAAGTTCGCTCATCTCTATTAAGAACTGTAAACTTTTTTTAAATAGGCAATTTAATTTGCACCAATGTTTACAAACCCTGCTTATTATTAGGAATGAAGAAAAAAGAATTTGTAGGAAATTGTGACTATGGTCTTTTTCTGACACCGGTAATGACGAGTGAAAAAATTCTCAGAGGAAGTCAGCACTTGTCAGTAGTTTGATTCACCTCAGTTAAAACCGTGAATTTTATCCAAACTGCATTTGAATCCAAGAGACAATGAGTGAAGTACTCTGGTGCTCACACTTGTAGCACAGTGATGCTTTTCAAGTCCTGTCCGAAACCTATTCACCTGCTGTGTGACGCTCATATTTCATCATCTTTTAACTGCTGCATCCTCCTCCTCTCATGGCTCTGGAGGAATTGCATTGCTGGCTAGTAACAGAGTACCCCATTAACTAAGCTCCTTCTCCAGCAAAGCTCATTTCTATTCCTCAGTTCTACTACTTTGCTGACTAGGGAGTTGGCTACTTCTTCTACCTAGCTTTCACAGCCCAGTACTTACCACCCATGTTGCCCTTGTGCTGTCTCTTGGCTGGCACAGAGGCGAACAGCACAGTCACCTGGAAAACGTCAGTGGCACCTATCATGGGAAGCTCTTCTTCTCATGTTTGCCGCTAGCTGAAGGGTCTCCACTAACGTCCATAAATAAACAGTGCTCATATACACCCCTCCCCAGAGCAATTTAGATTTCTTCACATAAAAATGTGCAGGTCCCTCTGATCCTACCATGGTGTCTCAACAAGGTAAGTGGCTTCCAGGGAGGGATCCTGGGATGGCTGATCTGCCCCACTGGCATCTATAGTGAAGGGGAACAACAGACCCCTGGCATGCTGCCAAGACAGATTCCCTTATATCAGTTCACAAGGCAGGGGACTGGCATGCTACCTACTGGCACTGGGACACACACAGTCTTTTTAATTTAATTAAACAAAAAGGAAAAAACTTGGCCAGATTTCATCTCATAGACTTTAATTGTATTCAGCATTCAGTATTCCCGAATTCCGAATACCAAGAACTATCCAGCCAGAGGACCTCTGAGCTGGATAGTCCTCACTCCAGCTCAACACTAGTAGTAACTACTGGTCATGTCTGACCAAGCTGCTGATAATGCCTCAGACATCTCAGGCCAACTCAGCCCAGGACTCCTAATGACGGCTGGCTCTTACTGTCCTATTGGGCTTACTTTGTCCTGAGCTGCCTTCAGCATTTACTGCTCCTCATGGGCCCTGTCATAGCAGGCCTGCCTTGTCCTGGTCTGTTACTCATGGGTGCACTTATGATGGGACCACCAATAGAAAAAATCTATTAATGAAAGTATAATAATCTATAGTACTGATGGCCTCTTAGGAACACATCATGAAGAACTGCATACCACATAGACCGATTAAAAGTTATACTCCTTAATTTATTTACATAAAAACTTTGGAACCACCAGCAACAAGCCACCTTTGCTACACTATACTCTAGCAGGTTAGAGCTTTCATAACTGTACAAAATATTTGCACTTGACTTTGTTTAGTGTGACACTACTTCTGTCTGCTTGTCTAATGGCTGCAGAAGCACTGCATGACCAGGACAGTAGGACACCAACATATCTTGGGTGTTGCCATTATTGCTAAGGTCAGCAGCAGCAGGGAGACTTAGTGGTCCCACTTTTCCTTTTGGGCTGTCGGCTTGCAGCCAAATAAATTATAGTTTTGGTGGAACTAAAATCCAGTAAGTTATCTTTGAAGTCTAGCTGGCATGTTTAGAGAATAAATGCAAAAAATTGTAAAGTATTTTCTTACCTGTCATGTTGCAATAAACCTTCATGGGCCCTAGAGGACCACTACCATCTGGATCTATCCAATACCAGCCTGATGTATTCCCTAGGTGTCGGTAAACCTCACAGGACAGCTCGTATAATGCTGAAAATAAGAAGGTTATACTTTTAATTTAATGGTTGCCCATTTCACAAAGGTTAAATCAAACAAGGATTTTTTGGCTCCAGGGGATTATTAGGCAATTTTAATCAAATAGAGTTGCGGTAGAGTTGTTGCAGGGAAATCTAGAATTCCAAGTTCAGATCTACAAATGAGTTTACCTTTACCTTACCTTGAATTTGGGTAAAATGCCCAATTTTTTATGATATGTATTGCACCCATTATGATCATATAGTAACCTTTTCAGTGAAGAGCTAAAATGTCATACAATTACATGGTGACCTCCCATAGACTTACAATATGGTAGATTAGATAACAATCTTGTGACAGAGATTATCTTGGTAGTAAAAAATTCCCTTTGGTTGAAAAAAAAAAAAAGATAATTTTACTGTTGCTGAATCATCAGCTAGGCAGACAATAAAGGTCAACTGAACCATTAAACCGGACCTTCAGCGTAATTTAATGAAAAGCCCAAACTCTTAAAAAAAGGTTCCCCAGCATCTAAAATTAATATATTTTACGTTTTTAGTCACTAACTTATTATTCTTTCCCCCACTGGGCTTCAACTCTGTTCAGGAATTTAGGATACGGGCGCCGCCATCTTGACTCAGAAGCATCACACTTACTGAGGAGAGAAGAGTGGGATAAGGTACAGGGGGGCAGGTTATAGCTGTGCTTTGCTCAGACAGAGCAGAGCTGGGGTCAGGTAAAGATCAGCAGTCCCAGAATTCAGAGCAGCACAGTCAGGAGGCACTTCCTGTTTGCCGGCTGCCTGATAAGATGGCGGCTTCCATAAGCCGCCATCTTGAATGTTTAAAGGCTCATAACATGCAGTAGATGCAGGTAGGATGATTTTTAATGTGAGCAATCTGTATGTACAGGGTGTGGGAAGCATATAAGATAGACTCTTATTCAGAGTGAAGGACCGCTTTAACTACAGTAAGAAGGTGGAAAAAGTTTATTACTTTTCTTAGGAGTAAAAAGTGCCATTTACTTTCATTGTTTTCCAAGCTGGTGATTCAGCAACAGTGAGATTCTCAAGCTTTTTCACCTAAAGTGATTTTTTTTCTACTAGAATGTGAATTTGTTTAAACTCTTACTGAAAAAAGGTCATCTTATGACACCCATCTCACAATATACTAATAATAGAAGTACTTTATGGTCTTACAATAATTATAGCTCTTTAGAAGATTCAGTTATCTCTACTCCTACACTGACTGACCAGAAGCAAGTATATATAATTATCTTCCGCGTTCCATTTTTGTACTATTATCTTAAACTAATTTTTTCTGTTTTCATTTGGGCAGTCGGTGTGAGAAGTGACATTGATGGGGCCTTGAACCGGAAATGTGGGGTCTGTTTTCTCTCCAAGTCTGCTGCTCTCTCTGTTGAGCCACTTGTTGTGTATATCTGTTGTGTTTATGTGGGTTTGTGTAGTTATGTGAGTGTATGTGGGTTTCCTCTGGGCCCCTGTGATTCTGTCCCTCTCACAGGTGTTTGTAATTGCCTCTTCTGTTATTCCTATGTGTGTAGCCCCACCTCTGGGCTGAATCATTGGGTCTCTCTGTGCATGTGTTTTCTCTCTTTAAGGTGGTCATGCACTTCATAGTCTGAATTGGGGCTCAGGCCCTTGGTAGTCTGTATTGGGGCACACCCCCACCATAGTCTATACTGGGACCTGGCTTTCGTCTGTATCCTTTTGTCTGTACTGGGGCCCAGCTCCACCTTTTTGTCTGTACTGGGGCCCAAACCTTTCATTGTCTGTACTTGGGCAACAGACCCTCAATTGTCTGTGCTAGGCTTAGGCCATCCTCTAACGTAGTAGCTAGCTCTGGTATACTGATCCCTGCTGTACCATCTGTTTTGTTGTGTACCATTTATCCTCTGTTTTCCCTTTCCTAAATCTGTGGCCACCATTGGACTGCTAGTGTACCTTCTGCCATTGGGGTGGGTAATGGTTCCTTGTTGAGTAGCAGATCTCACACACCACAGGAGGTGGTTGGCAGCTTGCCTTTCTGGTGTATTGTTTGTATATGTTCGAAGCCTTCTACTCCCCTCACCTGTTCCCAGTCTGTGCCTCTGCTCAGTTGTTCCTAGCGTGTTACACCACTCACCTGTTTCCAGCCTGTGACCCTGCTCTCCTGTCAACAGCCAGTGATTATTGCTATGTCCTCAAGGAAAGAAATAGCTGCCTGGCTTAAAGCTGCCTCAGCCTCCCTAGTCCCCATTCTAAACCCGGAAATTTCCAAATTGCTGTGAGTGCCCAGAAATACAATTCCCATGGGCTTCATAGTCAGCATTAGTATTATTTAACTGCTAGCTTTCTGTATTTTTACCCTTTCTTATATCTGTGTCTGTCATGCTACTGCAAATCCTGGGTGCAGTCCTTTTTTCTTTTTAACATCCAGATCTTCCCATTCAACCCTCCAGTCTCACTATCTGTCCTAAATGCTGTGTGAAATTTCCTATGTCTAATAAGAACCTACACTTAACTTAGACAAGCCTCAACAGAAAAAATTTTAATTATTTGCTTTCAAACCACCTCTCAAATTACAATTTTGTGCCTACCTCAGTGTAACCTTCAACTCTCATTCATCCCTAAGAACATAAAGCATCTCTGAATCCAGTGATATCAGCTGGAACAATAGGGTTGATTCAGAGCTCCTTTCTCAACATTTTTGGAGGTATTGCTACCAAACAAAAAAATCACACAACAAAGAAAAAATAATTGCAGAAAAAGGCTTTGCTGAATCAGATAAGGTGGAAAATGGACGAGAACAGAAATTTTCACGCAAAAAAATGATGAGAAAGGGGATCTGAATCAACCCTAATGTGTGGAAGTGTTTTCTTGCCCTCATCTTGACTACTGTAACACCATCCTGTCCACTAACAGACTTCCATCTTTATAGTCCATCATGAATGTTTTGCTTTACATATATAGCTCTGATCACCTCACATTAGCTGCCCCTTTTTGACAGTTATGGTTACAAACTGTAAAACACAGAGAGTAATATAATTCGATTTATGAGCATCCCCAAGCTTTAAAGGGGCCTACACTCCCCCTGGAAACTTTATGACATGGTGCGTCCTGGTTCACAGGGGAACTAACTTATCCTACCCTGTTACATCATCAGTATTAGGGAGATGCTCACTTTCTCCTATCTAAGCTCCATTTGATAGGGGAAGGAATCAGCTGTACCTCTTCCAATGGGAGCCATGCTTACAGAGCACAGCTGTTTCCTGTTCCCCATCCTGTTCCACATGTTCTGTGCCTGATCTTGGCTTCCTTCTAACTGATCCTAAACCAAGACTGCCCAGGACATTTGTTAAGAGGCACTTAAAGGCATTTTCCATTGGAGGCTTGTCCCAATTTTGAAGTGAATTTGGACAAATTCTGTACCCCGTCTGGATAACTTACTCACTGCAATAACTAGTCTATTTCTTGTCCCTGTCCTATTGATTCACAATAAAGAAACCAGCTTCTGTCCTCAACCCCCGGTCACCTACTGTATATAAAAATCTCCTGACCTTTTAGATGATACTCAATAAGAAAAGGATAAACCATAATAAGGGATTTTCCCACAATGCTAAAAACATTCATATATCTCATGAGAAGATGTACTGTGAATTACACCGTGCAGGTACCTGTACCAAAAGAATGTGTATGACAAATATTTTTAGCAATAGTGTACAGGTAGGAGAAAGGTTTTCAGACAGACAGTACATCCTGCATACAATAGTATTTCCAGAAATCCATTGCACAAGCTCCTGCTGCTAACTAATCAACTTTTTTAAAGGATTTCAATTATCCTGTAAGCCCTGCAGGAGGATATCACAGTTTAAAGCATACAGACAATGTGGTATTAATTTAAATCACCAGCCTGATACTGAGCACACGCAAACAGGGGGATTCAAAAAAATGATATGTGTAGAGGAGGCTAGCCCAAGGGTCGAACAAAATACTTAAGAGGGTTATAAAGGAAACCAGGGGAAGTCATTTTCATTTTGAGAACCTAACTGCAAAATTAGATGTTAACTTATCATTTTAAGCTTCCTGGGAAGCTATTATAGAAACTAAATATGCACGTAGGTCTGTTGTGACCCAGAGTCTGATTGTTTCAACTCTGCAGAGACAGATAATGATTGCCATGTCTGACTTTAAATGCTGGGTTTATATGCCAATCCTTAATTCTTGATGGTCCATTTAGTTTCCCTCCTTTAGATGGAATCTACAAGCCATCATTAAAGTTAAAAAATAAAAGAACACACTTTAGCTCCCCTGATATTGATCAGACCAGGTCTTCAAGTCCCTGTTCAGGCACACGCTAACTTTTCCCCCCTGATATCCCTTGAATATCTGATTATATGTAAATATCTTAGGTGAAGGTCCTTTCTTCGCTAAAAATTCTAGGCTCATGGCTGAGCAGGTAAAAGCATGTCATGGTGCAAAATTCAGGATGTGCCTTTTTTTTAACACAATAAGAAAGGATACTTCTATAACTTTGAAAAACAAATAGAAATATGGCCAATATGGCCAGTTACACACCCAGGTAGTGCCAGATGAGTGTCAAGTGAGTGTCAGGTCCCAGTCAAAAAGATGTATGTATCAGGTCAAAAATCCACAGCGCCTGTGATAGTGGCAGGTAGTGTCCCAGCTATCAACAGCACCAGCCATGGGGTTTCCTACAGTGCAAGATAGGGCCAGGTGCTCACCTGTGTGGCCTTATCCCATACATTTCAATGGGCTGGGATGGTTATAATTATATAATTTATATATTATATTTATATATTTTTGTATAATTTTTGGGGGGCTGGTGCATGTGCCACGGGATCCCTGGGCTGGTTGGGATTATTTTATGTGCATTTTTAGCACTTTTTTTTGTGCTGCAAACTTTTGATTTGGGCCTAATGCAATTTCCATTTTTAATTAAAAAAAAAACCCTAAAAAAAATATTGAGAATCCAAAAAGTACTGGGTGACTGAATTCCCTTTTCTTGAGCGCCTCTTGGAGCCCCTGGTATTTTTTTGATGAATTTTGTCAGCTTGCGGTGCCCCCGGCTGGCGCTAGGTGTCGCTAGTGCAAAGGCTTTTATAAGCCATGCGCTTCAAACACTGCCTGGCTGAGAACACTACAGCTGACAGCGCCGCCGGCCAGAAGCCGATGCTGTGGTGCAGGTGCTGCTGAGCATCTCATGGTGCCCACACCAATAATAAGCCTTAAAGTGTCAAAATACCACTTATTCTCAATGGATAGCTACCTAATACCTGGGGTGTTAGATAGCTATGCATTGCTTATCTCTAAGCCAAGCCTAAGTCACTTCTTCTTAACTTTCAGGCTGATTCATTACTAGCGCCAGGTACCGACAGATGAGCATCTGTAACGAGGCATTGAGTGCGACCGCTAGTAGTCGCTGTGCTCGGCCATGGTTCGCTGTTTCAGAGTGTCTCAGTCGCTGGCCAGCATTGATGAATATATTGTGTGAGTCACTCTAACACCAGTACAGTGCTGTATGGGAGCGAACGGTAGCGCCAGCTCAGTGCGACCGACTCACATCATATTCATCAAAAAAACACAGCGCCGGCGCTCAAAATCGGGTCGCTGAAGCCCAGAGCACCAGAAGCTGTGTGATTAAAGTCTGCTTTTGAACATGTATCCACTAGTAACAAAGCGAAAACATATGGATTTACATTGTTATTACATTGTGACATTAACACTTTAATACCAGACATGTAAGGACAATTCTGCATAAAAATATTATAAATCAAAAAAGGTTTCAAAAATGACTTTTTCTAGGCCATAAGAGGTGACACAATTATTTGAAAAAATAAATAAATAAAATAAAACCCTGTTTAAAGAGAATAAAAGGATCGTCCATTGAAATGTATGGGAGAGCGACAGGTAATGCCAGGCACTCTGGTAGCCAGAGCGCTGGCGGTATACGGTGAGCCATCTTTGATGATGAATCGGTCGCTACGTGTCACTGTTAGAGTCGCTCACCAGATTCGCTTTGATAAATGTTGTATTGCGTACAGCGGCCGGCGGTCGCTGCTAGTCGTTACCTGGCGCTATGGCTTAAACAAAGTGTATAGAGGCTGCCATGTTTCTCCACCCAGCCTCATAATTTCCCGTTATAACGCTTTGCGATGACAGAGCAGGTATGAGCGCTCTGTCCTCATAACCGGCAATGTCATTACTGCACGTGTGCGGGCCAGTAACTATCGCACATGTGCTGGCTTGTCGCCACCAGTGGTGCTCAAGCCTGTGTGTCCTAACAAGATTCCTCTATTACCTTGGTTCGCATGGCTGCACTCCGCTGTCATCTGTCCACCCGTTTGCCTTCTTGTAAAGTGGCCAACATGTATAGGGGAAGCATGGCACAGAATGGGTTATTACCATCATAATGTAATCCTTTACTTAAGGAAGAGTCCACCAGGTGTTGGCGGACTGACTGACGGCACTGTAGATGCTCATTCCCTACCTTGTCAAAGGCCTCCATAACGCATAACCAAACAATCTCGCTAGCAAAATAGGGCGTAATTTGGAAAACCTACTTTTTTTATAGTCCTGAAAACGGGCAAATCGGGGTCCGGAATAAAGCGCAAGTGCAGGTTAAACCCGTAGACTTATGCAAAGAATGCAAAAACTTGGGGGGGATCATGCAGGAATGAGTACAGGAGGGGCTCTGTATCAGCTCTACTCTCTCTGCAAGATGAGGGGGGTAGTGGTGGGACTTCTACATGTATCTACAGACATATGCCACTAAATCTCTGTCTTTGTACAGACATGTTTGTTGCTTTATACTCATATATTAATAAGGGGTTGTTCCACTGGGCCCCCCCCCACCTATTACAAATTCCCCAGAGAAGTTTGCCATATCTTTCAAGTGGTCATAGTCAGTCTCTCCCAGCAGGTTTTTCCCTCCTTGTTGACAGTAACACATCAGATAATTCTATCATATGTATGCAGTTGGGTCTGAAAAATAGTTTGAAGCTTCACTCTGGTTGGACATTAAAAACGTAAAAGGGAAAAAACATAAGCTGGTCCTTTTAGACGTTAACTGCTTTGATGGAAACACAATGATTGCTAATTTTTCATGATTATGAATAGGGATGAGCGAATCGGTTCTAACGAACCTGTATTCCCTCCGAATTTCAGGGAAAATTTGATTCAGCACGAACCTGAATTTTTAGTGGTTCGTGCTGACCGAATCTTCCCTGAAATAAAAAAAAAAAAAAAATGCCGGCATGGTGGGAGCGGAGAGACCGGCTGCGATGTCAGCGGGCGGCGGAAGCTGGCTTCCACCGCCCGCTGACAGCGCAGCCGGCCTCCCGGCTCCCACCATGCCGGCATTTCTTTTCCATTTCAGAGCTTGGTGGGAGCGTGGAGGCCGGCTGCGCTGTCAGCGGGCGGCGGAAGCTGGCTTCCGCCGCCTGCTGACAGCGCAGCCGGCCTCCCCACTCCCACCAGAGATGAGCGATTCGTAAAAGTTCGATTCGGACGAACCCGAATTTCTTTGAGAAATTCGGCGAATCGCCCGAATCGAATTTTTGAGAAGTTCGCTCATCTCTAATTATGAAGCTACAAAAAAAGCACAACCAATATACAGAAAAATAGTCTTGTTATCCAATCATGCCAACCTATAATCATGTTACAATACCTACAATACCCACCTATAATAATAAACCTAATAATTATCTCTGAACATCTATCTATCTATCTATCTATCTATCTATCTATCTATCTGCATAATATCTTTGTACAATGACTTAGCAGAGGGAAAACAACCTCTCATTTATTTTTTTTGCAACCCTTTATAATTACATTGCACAGAAGTGACTGTTGTGTTCTGGCAGATTATGGGAACAGGGAAATCATTTTCACATCTCATTCTGATAATGGATGGGCTGTGAAATGAGTTCCATAGCAGTGAGTTACCTTCGAGGCTGCTTCGACTGGTTCTCTTGATGTGTTACAGAGCTGTAACATTTCAATAGCACAGCTAAAAGTACACTTTAATTTCTCTTCTAAAATAAAAGGCCAAGAGGTTACAGAACAATTTAATGTGTGCAGTGAAAAGCATAGTAGTATAAAACTTGAGTTTAATTATTTTTCTGATGTGCTTTGGAAATTAGGATTTAAACTGCCCTCACTGTCATTACATTGTAGGTTTGATTTATAATATGCCTCTTTTGGTGTACTGTGGGAAACCAGGTACTTGAAACATTTACAATACTCTGGCAAGTGACGGCTCTCTTCCTGAAGGCGCCTGTGTATCTCTCAGGCAGCAATTTTTACCATATCTGACCCTCTGTATACCAACCTATATTTGCAAACAGTTCCCAAATCTCTCTACAAAAAGTTATGATAATTGATTTCCTACCTGTTGCCACGTGCATAGAAGCCTTAATTTGTTATCTTGGGCATTCTTGGTGAGAGATATACTTTAAGAAGCGCTGCACTTGGGAGCAAGAAGCCATAGTTACGATAAATAAATAACCAAATCAATAGTAAATAAGGGTTATTTTCCAGTGTAGCAGAGTATAGGGCAGATTCTAGGCAAAATAGCGCTCAGTGCGGGAAGGAAAACATTCTGCCCCTTCCTCACACATCCCAGAGGGCTGCTGCTATCCCATACTGGTATGCGCCATGTTGTGCCTCTATCTTATTAGCAGGCATTGTCCACTCTCCAATATGGGTGGATGAGGGGCCCAGACTTATCTGCAAAATACAGGACGACTGGGGTAAAGGCACTCCCAAATGCTGTGGCGTCCAGGACCATCGCCCTGTCGCCCTCCCATAAAAAATGCCCATGCCCCTCTAAATTGACCCTATACCCAGAAAAGAAGTTTATGTCATCACATTCTATCACCAGCCCAGTGCCCAGTTTTTTTTTACTAACAAACAGTCAAAAATGACTTAAAACAGACCAACACAACAATCAAGTGTTCATTTGCATATTTCCCCAGGGCAATTTAGATTGCTGCACATAAACATTCATTTACCTTTTTGCAGGCCAAAGTGCTGCTGGGCTTCCTGTTACTGTGCATTGTCAGTTATGTCAGTTGAGTCCAGGCAGCAGCATGGCTGAGATGCTAGGAGAAGAAGCTCCAAAATGTCCTCTAACTTTTTTTTCCAACTGTGCCAGGCTTTTGGTCTGGTCTTTGCACAATATTCATAAAAACACCAACAGGAAGCAGTATAATGTTTGAATGTTGGGTGTTTGACTCCCTGGCTGTGCAGCAGCAGCAGCAGCCCCCCGGTGCTCTCCAGTGATGATTCAGTTACACTCAGTCTTGAGGTCATATACAGTCTTATATCATTTATAAGAACTACAATACATCTGAAAGCACTACAAGCTAAAATGCCACATACACCTCACAAGGCAGTTCAGCTTGTGACTGAATAATTCATCACTGGAGAGCACCAGGGGGCACTGCTGCATGGCCAGGGAGCCAAACAGCTGCCATCATATTGCTTCCTGCTGGTGTTTATATGAATATTGGGCAAAGGCTTTAGTAAAAAAGAAACACAGGCTGTTTTGGGACACTGGGCTGGGAATAGAATGTGATGACATAAACTTCCTTTCTGGGTATAGGATAACTTTAAGGTAACCCTGTGCCAGTTCCGTTTAGGATGCTGTTTACTGTGTAATCTTGTGTTATAGCCATTTTATCAACTAGGGTTTAGTGAGAGACTTCCCAATATGTTCATTGTTGAGTTTCCCTACAAACTATGCTATGATGCCCTAAGGTTTGTAGTTATGCCTAGTAAGAGTTGGGAAAAAGCACAGATATAAGATAGGAGCAAAATCAGAAAGGAAACCCAACATCATGGACAGGGCAAAATTTAAAGTCAAACAAATTAGAGTCTCACATCTGAATCCGGGGGGAAGATCAGGAGCAATGTTAGAAAATATTATTTTACAGAAAGAGTAGTAGATGCTTGGAACAAACTTCTAGCAGAGGTAGTTGAAAAATCAACAGTCACTGAATTTAAACATGCCTGGGATAAGCAAACATCTATCCTAAGATAAAGTGTATATACAGTATACACATAAGGGCAGACTAGATGGACCGTATGGTCTCCCTCTGCCGTCAACCTTCTATGTTTCTATGAATTATCCAGTAAGAAGAATGGATCATACAGGATGATGACTTGAGGGGCTCTCACTCGGTATTGTTCTTAGCATTTTTACTGAAGACAGAGACTTGTACTCCCAAAGCAATAGTGACTGAATGCTGACTGTTAGCAGCAAAAGAATAGCAGTTGATCTCAACCAACATATATATATATACATATATATATATATATATATATATATATATATATATATATAGTGACATTCATGCAGGTCTGATAGTAGAGGACAGGTATATTTCTCCCAGGTTCCTTTCCTATGTGAGGTAATAGCTGAGCCTCTCACCTGTCAGGTAATTAATTAGGGGGAATGAGAGGCTGGATAAAGGAGGAGCTCTCTCTCTCTCTCTCTCTCTCTCTCTCTCTCGGGCGAAGGACACAGCCCAGGACTGTGGAGAGACTCATGTGAGTAAAGGTTGCTGGAAGTAGTTTCTAAAGTTGGCAGAGAGAAGTTCTCCAGCTAGTAGTGAGGGTTTTCACTTGTATAGTTAAGTGCCGGACAGGCAAGGATTTACTTTTGTTCCCGTGTTATCTTTATTTTTTATTCGCAACCTTTACAAATAAAACTGACCTCAAGTCAGCTTGAATGAACTTTCTGCTGTTTGCCTGATTGGATAAAGACAAAATACGTGTCCCTCGACATCAGAAGAGGGCGATCCCGGACACTTATCACATGTGGTGGAGGATGCGGGCAGCACTTTGCTAGGGGCAATCTACCGTGCCTGTTGCAAGTGGAGTACAAGAGCAGGACTGTGTCTGGTGCAAAGCCGTTGCTAGGGGCAACAGCCCTGTGCCAAAATGGATGACGTGGTAAAAGCCTTGGTGCAGCCGGTCACTGCGCAGCAAGAGGCTACCAGAGCTCAGCAAGAGGCTGTCAGAGAGCAACAACACACTAATCACCTGCTGGCAGCACAGTTGACTGCTTTAGCAGAGGCTGCAAATTAAGACCGACAGACGCTGCAGGAGCTGATGCAAAGTATGGCCAATCTGCCAAGCGGGCAGCTGCCGACACCGCAAAGAGATATCCGTGCAAACCAATATCTGCAAAAGATGACGCCGGCAGATGATGTGGAGGCCTTCCTTGCAACCTTTGAGAGGATAGCTACACGGGAGGCCTGGCCGAAAGAAAGTTGGGCCGGCTTGGTGGCCCCATTCCTCATAGGAGAAGCACAAAGGGCTTACTATGATCTGGAACAGGATGCGGCTCAGGACTTTAACAAACTCAAGGCAGAGATTCTGGCACGCCTGGGTGTAACCATAGCAGTCAGAGCCCAGAGAGTACACCAGTGAACATATAACGTGGGTAAGCCACCCCGTTCCCAGATGTTTGACCTCATCCATCTGACCAGGAAATGACTACAACCAAAAGCTCTGTCCGCGCCGGAGGTGGTTCAACGTGTGGTTATGGACCGATATCTAAGGGCCCTGCCTCCAGTGTTAAGGAAGTGGGTAAGCCACGGGGACCCAAAAACTGCAGATCAGCTTGTGGATCTTGTTGAACGGTACTCTACAGCGGAAGAGCTCTTAAGTAACACCCAGCCCCAGGCCTCAACCAACCGGTCAGCCAAAGTTCCCAGTAAGACTGTTCTGGGGTTTGTGGGAGTTGGGAAAAATGTAAATATTTTACAACGAAAAGATGAGACTGTGGGCTCAAGGAAGCCTGAAATACGAGACTTTGGTCTAGGTAGAGAAAATATCCGATGTTTTTGTTGCCATGAGTTGGGCCATATTGCCATGAACTGTCTGATGACTGTTGAACCTATGCAATGTGATGCGGCCTTTTTGAAAAAACGTATGTCCATGTTTGCCCAAGTATTGTGTGCTGCTGTCAGTTCTGACAGTTCTAAAAACTTTGGTCTGTGTAACGCCCCGGCAGTTTTTCAGGATTTCGTTAATGAGATTTTTAGGGAATATTTGGGTCGTTTTGTCGTGGTGTATCTGGATGATATTCTGATTTTTTCCTCCTCACTATCGAAACATCGCAAACATGGTCGTCTGGTCCTACAGAAGCTCAGAGAAAATTGTTTGTTTGCCAAACTTAAGAAATGTCTGTTTGAAGTTTCAGAAGTTCCCTTTCTAGGATACATCATATCTAATACTGGTCTTTCCATGGATCAATCCAAGGTTAAAGCAGTTCTAGATTGGGAACAACCCAAGGACCTGAAGGGTTTACAGAGGTTTTTGGGGTTCGCAAACTTCTATAGAAGGTTTATTAAGAATTTTTCCACTCTGGTGGCTCCCCTCACTAACCTCACCAAGAAAGGGGGGTACCCTGCCATTTGGCCGGACCAATCCGTCTTGGCTTTCAAAAATTTAAAGAAAGTTTTTAGCTCCACCCCTGTGCTAGTGCACCCAGACTGCCAATTACCCTTTGTTGTGGAAGTGGATGCCTCTGAACTTGGTGTTGGGGCAGTACTTTCGCAATATAGTGGTTTTCCTGAACGCCTTCATCCCTGCGCTTTTTTTCCCAAAAAATTCACTTCTGCCGAGCGAAACTATATTGGTAATTGGGAACTATTGGCAGTTAAATTGGCTTTTCAAGAGTGGAGGCACTGGTTGGAAGGGGCTTAATTTCCCGTTACAGTCTTTACTGACCATAAAAATCTAGAGTATATCCAGTCCGCTAAAAGATTGACTCCTAGACAGGCTCGCTGGTCCCTGTTCTTCTCACGGTTTAATTTTACCATAACTTACAAACCAGGGTCCAAGAATGTGAAAGCCGATGCTTTGTCACGTAGTTTCTCTTCTTCTAGTTCACCCGAAGGGAAAAATTTGCCCATTTTGCCTCGGTCTCTGGTGGTAGCTGCGATCCAGCCGGAGCTCCCTGATTTAAGTCAGTTTCAGTCTGAAGCCCCGCCTGAAAAACCTACCTATGCTTAGTTTGTGCCCTTGTCCTATCGTGCAGCTATTTTTCAACAATTCCATGACTCCAAGACGGCAGGTCATCCTGGAGTCAAGAAGACCATCTCTTTATTGTCCCGCCAGGTTTGGTGGCCGTCCTTTAGGAAGGACGCTCAAGAGTATGTACGGGCCTGTAAAGTTTGTGCCCAGAGTAAGTCATTGAGACACTCTCCTGAGGGTTCCCTCCTACCGTTGCCCATCCCCTCCCGCCCCTGGACCCATTTGGCCATGGATTTTATCACCGATCTTCCACCTTCCCAAGGGTGTACAGTCATTTGGGTGGTGGTAGATCGGTTTAGCAAGATGGCTCATTTTATTCCGTTGAAAAAGCTACCCACAGCTCAGGTCCTTGCCCAACTTTGTGACACACATATTTTGTGACACACATATTTAAATTGTGGCCCCTCCTCAGGGGGGGGGTCATGTTAGGATCTTACCTGTTCCCCGTCCTCTGTCCCACGACGCGTCCTCCAGGGGGTCTCAGCCGCCGATCTTCCTGCGGCCCCGTCAGCCGGCCGTCTCTGTGCGCCGCTCTGAGGCGCCGGGTGCGGCGGGCGGCTGGGCGCGGCTGTCTCTCTGGAGGTCTCGCGGTGGGGACAGGCAGTCCCTCGGTCTCTTCAGCCGGCGCGGGTGCTTCCCGCGCGCCCGGCCAGTCACGTGCTCGCGCGCGCACGCGAGCGCGCTCTGTTTATGCCCCTCGGCGGCGCTGCTCCCAGCGCATCCGCCGGGGGCAAGTTTAAAGTGGCCTATTACCGTGTCATGGTGGGAGATAGACCCAGGGACTGGACAGTTCATCTGGCCTGGGCGGTCCAGTCCCTGGGACTGCTCCTATTGGGTATTGATCACAGTTGCACCAATCAGCACATTTTCCCTCCCCGATCACCAATCACCAGGTTCCCCGTCCCAGTGGCCAGTGTTCCCTTAAATACTATTCTGCCCCATCCTCCAGTGCCCCTTATAGCCTCTGGTTGATAGGGTGTGCTTTCTGAACCGTGCTTACAGTTATAGTTATTATCCGGCTTGTCTCTGACCATCCTTGTCTGCTGCCTGCCCTGACCATTCGCCTGTCTGACTACGTCTCTGCCTGATCCTTTTGATACTGCGTTTCAGTGTCCTCCTGGTTTGACCTCGGCTTGTTTTTGACCCTTCTACGTTTAACCCCTCGGATACTGCGCTCTGTGACCACCCGGCTTTGACCCCTGCTCGTTTTGGACTTGTCTTTGTCTGGTTTCCACGCTCAAACCAATTTTCTCTCCGGCATCCATCCTTGGGATACCCCGCTGTTCATCCGTCTCCACCTTAAGCCATTAATCTTTGCGCCAAATAAGACCTGGGGGTAACCGAGTCTGGAGAGGCATAATCCGTGTCTCCAGCGAGCGGGGACTTGTCTAAAGGCAGAAGAGGCGGTGGAGATTGGGGATTACCTGGCTTAAGAGAGAAGGGTGTCCGGCATTTCCTTACAGCTTCTCTGTTTAGGACTAGTCCATATATATGACGGCTAAAAAATCTATAGCAAACCCACCCAAATATACACCCCAACCTCCCTTATAGTGTGTATTAAAAAATCAGGCTTGCACAAGGCAACTGAGGTCCTTTCATATGCCTGCCATCAATGGAAAAAGCAAAACCTTTTCCCTTACTGTAGGACTGTAAGCCCAGGGCACAGGGCCAGAATTTCTACTGCATGGACTATGTGATGGCCTAACCCAACAGATATAGCAGCTGATGTTGAGTTAGGAATTAACACATCTGTCTCATATACCTTTAAAACAACTTTCCAAGCAAAATGAATAAAAATCACACCCTCTCTTATCCCTCTGTCTGCACTAAGCTTAGGTTTGGGGTTAAAAAAATGAGGCATCTGTTTGCCACCAGGCACCCAGTGTCAGGGGCCCAAGCCATTCACATAGGCTGGGACGAGGAGAGGGCATGCGGCTCGGGAATGCGGGCGCTCTCGCTCCCCATATAAGCCTATCAGAACCATTTGCTGAATGACATAGTCATGGGAAACAACTCTGATTGGATGAGAGCCTGCACATGTGCCATTGGACCAAGGAGAAGTGAATTGTACAGGGCAAGCTGGGATGATGCATACAGTAGGGAACCCCAATTTGGATTGTGCCGGGTTTTGTTCCACTTTGAGGATAGTGTGCTCAGGTGGGTTTTGTATAGTTTAATAAATAGCCATCTGCGATCTGTATCTTATCTTTTCATATTTTGCCTATTGGGGGTATATATTTTATTTAAATTTACCAACTGGGCCCTGTGGAAGGATGAGCAGTTAAGAAATTAGTATTCCACCTGGTTCCGGCTTAAGCACATTTCCCCAGTGCTTCTCGGGGTGGCAACAGGGAGGCGCAACAGAGCGGCAAGTGACTTTAGATTTGATTTAATGGCAGACTTTAATCAAACAGAAACGTATTTTCATTTAGGCCTGCAAAACTATGATCTAAAAATTGGCTGGGTCCTTTCCCAGCCCTTAAAGCTATGCAAGCAACATTTTCAAAAGATTTCTAGTTGTGTAATCTCCCCATTAGTGCAAGTTATAATTGGTTGCTAGAGTGAAAGGAGCCTGTCCAGCACCTATTCCAACCTTCCCTCTCTTGATTTGTTCCTGGAAATAAGCGCGATCTCATGTTGGCTAAACATCAGGCAATGTAAGTGACATTTTGCACAGATAGCATTGTTAATTGGATCACACCTTCACACGAAGTACCTCTTAATTCTTGATAACAGCTCTGTAGCTCAAAACTACATAACAAAATGAAAACAAAGTAAAAAAAATAATCGGTAACGCTTAGTGACTGATACCTAAAATGCTATACTGCACATGAAAATTTGACGTTTAGCTTAAAGTGGACCAAAACCCCCCATGATCGGCCCGGGAGATCGATTCCCTCCCCCCGGGGCATCCAAAATCGGGATGCCCCCACTGTGTGAAACCCCCCAGGTTGCCCTTTACACTTAACTTGCTTCCCGGTCCAACGACGCATGTGTGAGCCGCGGCCACATATCCGCTATCCCTCTAGCAAGGCACATGCCCGTGCCAGCCATTTGTGAATGCCCAGCGCGGGCTCGTTTCCTGTTAGAGGGTAGGGAAGCATGAGCCCGCCAGCATGCTCGGAGCCGCTGGCCTTAGACGAAGCCTTAGATGACGTGTCAGCGGCTCCGAGCGTGCATGTGCCGCGCATGTGGCATAGAATCGGGAAGAGGTGAGTTGGCTGTGGCAATCTGGGAGGTTTCACACAGGGGAAAGGACCAAAACCCAGGATAGTCAAAATCCTTGGTTTTGGTCCACTTTAAAAACAAATTTACCATATTTTTACTTTCATAAAACCGTTTTGGATTTGTATCACATTCTATATGAAAGCTTAATGTGCACATATCCTAGAATAAAAGCTCTTTTGCGTTCTGCCTTTAAAGTGGACCAAAACCCACCCATATCTTATAGATTTCCTCCCCCTGGTTGTGGATGCCCCACTCTATGAGATCCCCCAGGTTGCCCTGAAACTCACCTTCTTACCCGGTCCAACGGCACATGCACGAGCAGAAGCCGCATCCCCGCTATCCCTTATGCAGGATGCACACCTGTGCCAGGCATTTGTAAATGGCCGGTGTGGGCTTGCTCCCTGTTAGAAGGTAGGAGGGCATGCGACCACCAGCGTGCCTGCATTATGACTGATGATGGGGGCTGGAGTGGATCCAAGCGTACTGATTGGACAAGAGGCTGTGCATGCGTTGTAGACCCAGGAAAGGGTGAGTCAGATCTCGCAACCTGGGGGTTTCACACAGTGGGGCATCCACAATTGGGGGAACACCGGGGACAAGCAGGATAGTCAAAATTCTCGGTTTTGAGCCACTTTCAAACCTTCACCAGTGGGAGGGTAACTTTCATAATGTGATATCATCGTATTACCAACGTGTATCATTACAGTGCTGATCTGCACACTGTGTGTGTTTGTGAGTATGTTTTTAATATTATGTAATATAAAGTGTGGCTTTTAAGAGAACCTGTGGTGTTTAAGAGAACCTGTGGCCTGGAGGAAGTCTAACATGAAACTGGTTGAGTTGTAATTTGCGCTACCTGGTGACCTTATTGGACACCACGCGTCTTCTGGTGGGCGAGGAGTGTTGGTGATGGGTTCACTGGAGATAAATATAGTCTACCACAGTTGATATAAGATTATAAATTGTTATTAATAATAAGACATGCTCTGACATTTATATATTGTTTGGACATTAGCAACAGTTATTGAAAACAGTTAATACCTCATCCTGATACTATGGATACTATGGCTTCACACAATACCAGGCCCATCCAGTAGAATTGCAGAACACTATTTGATTATTTGGCATCATTACACCCAAGATTGATAGAGCAGTGTCATGCATGCTGCCGCAAACACAGGTGGTGCTGACATTTTAATGACATGTGTTGGCTTCTTATAACCCATGGCGTCTAGCTTTGCCAGCATCAAGCCTTTCTAAGTGCACATCTGTGCAATCTGTGAATGTAGTAATGCCATCTATGGGTCTATGTCCAGCTGCGCCATGCACGTGTCTAACTGAGTGGTTCAATTTATGCATCCAGCCATACCCTCCATGAGTTCAGCTGTACCTCGTATGTGTCAGCCAATGACACCTGTGAGTCCAGATGTGCTGTCCAGCCTGATGAAGTGGGTGATGTGCCCACGGAACGCGTGGCTCCTGGTGTGGTAGGTGGTGGGGAGACTTCACACATGTTATTTTTATGATACCTTGGCTTTATTTCTGGTGATAGATTTGTGATATTATTTTTTGATTGGTATTGTGACATATATCAGTGGTTCCCCTTTGGGATGCCTAAATAATATATACAGGTGATTATATTTTCATTGGTGAATAGAGTAGATTGATATGTTTATGAGTTGTTATGGTTGGGAATATTAATTCTAAATTGATTGTTTGACTAGTTGCACTTGCACTTTATAAATGTATAGATTTTGTAGTGATCCAGATCATAGGCAGGATTTGCACATGTTTAGTTGCACTGTTGGAACCCTTTGTTGAATGATTTAGCACATATATATCTAGGCATTTAATATCAATTAGCGTGGTGAGACTCTCCCCATCGCCTACACACCTTCATGTTGGTTTGTCCTGTGTGTTATTGTCCCATTTATGTGTGTTTTTAAGGGATTTTAATATGTTGAGTGTATTGTATGTAGTGATTATAAATATGTAATTAATAAAAATGAATTTTTTTGATCAATTTATGAGTTGAGAGTGCCTCCCTACATGCTTTTTTTGTTCCAGATGTGCTGTCCATGTCCAGTTGTGCAATTAGGAAGAAGTGACACACTCAAAAAGAAGTCTCAAAGTATACAATACAAACCGTAACGTTGTATACTTCAATGGGTGCTGCCTCATGTGCGATTCTCTATTCACCCCAATACAAAGCAATATAATAGATATCAGGGGCACACCAGATTAGCAAGTAAAAAAAATGATTGTTTACTTAGGCCCTTATTTAAGAAGGGATAGCGTCAGGTAGCGCCTGGTTAATGAGAGGTAGCGACAGATAGCGACTGGTGAACGCCGGACACGGCACACAATTACACATTTATCAAGCAGAATCTGTTAACGACTGGGATAGCGCCTCAGCGAATAGCGCCAGCGCTCAGCCTTGCACAACGCCAGGTATGACCTCTCGCTACCTGTCGCTCTCCCATACATTTCAATGGACGATCCTTTTCTTCTCTTTAAACAGGGTTTTTTTTTTTTTTCAAAAAAATCACAAATAATTCTTTGACCTCTTCTGGCATTGAAATAGCAGTTTTTTTTCATCATTTTTTAAATATTTCCTCAAAAATGACATTTCAGGTCTGGCATTAAAGTGTTCATGTTACAATGTTGTTACAATGTAATTCCATATGTTTTCGCTTTGCTACTAGTTGATAGATGCTTGAAAACACACTTTAAACACACCGCCTCCTGCGCTATGGGCTACAAACAAGTATTTTTCAGCGCCAGAGATTTGTGAGGCTGTTTTTTTCCTGAATATGGTGTGAGTCGGTCGCTATGAGCAGTCGCTACCATGCGCTCCCATACAGCGCTGTACTGGTCAAATAGCGACTCCTCACAATGTATTAAACTTTACTGCACAGCGACTGAGTCGCTATAAAGTAGCGACTCACGGCCGAGCACTGTGACTACTAGCGGGCGCTCTGAAAATGCCTGCTACAGACGCTCATCTGTCGCTACCTGCCGCTAATGATGAATCAGCCTGCCCGAATATAGGTATGTATTCACTTCATACATCTGAGGCAGATACAGTACAGTATAGCAGAACAATTGCAAAAACTAACAGGGTACATTCTCATGGGTATACATAAAGATCCAAAGCTGATACATTGCTGTATAGATAGTAATGAGCTTGTAGTCCCTCTATTTTGTAAAAAAAAAAAAAGCTATTAACCAGCTGTTATGTCTCAAACATGAAAAATTAAAGCAAAGTAGCTGAAAAGGGCAAGGTAGCAATTAAAAATTAATATATTTTACATTTTTAGTCACTTTATATTTTTTCCCCCCACTGGGCTGCAACTCTGTTTAGGACTCTAAGGCCCTTATTTATGAAGGAATAGCGACTGGTGAGCGGCCGGTAATGACCGGCCCCGCCACGAGAACGCCGGCTCCCCACCACAATCACACATTTATCAAGCCGATCCTGCTTAGCGACTGAGATAGCGCCAGATAGCCACTCATTCATCATTATTCCAGCCTCACCCCACAGCGCCAGCGTCCGACCTTGAACAGCGACAGGTATGACCTCTCGCTACCTGGCGCTCTACAATGCATTTCAATGGAACAATCTTTAAATATTCATAATTAATTGTTATTAATGTGTTTTTTTTTTTAATGTGAAAAATTCTGTGACCACTTCTGCCATTTTAAGGGAAAAAATTAAAAAAAAAATGTACAGAATTGATATTACAGGTCTGATATTAATGTATTCATATTACTAAATTATTTAAAATCCTTTTTTTTTTTTTTTGGTTTCCAAAAATATGGTGGTTTGGGGGTTAAAAAACTACTTTTAACACATCGCCGCCAGCGCTCTGGGGTTTAAACATGCATTTCACAGCGCTTGAATTTTTTGAGCGTGATTTTTTGATGAATATGGTGGAAGCCGGTCGCTCTGGCCAGTCGCTATCATGCGCACCCATACATCACGGAACCTGTCAAATAGCGACTCGTAACCTTGTATTCAACATTACGCCACACCGACTGAGTCACTATCAACTACCGAACAACGGCCAAGCACAGCGACTACTAGCTGGCGCTGTGAAAATGCCGCTACAGTCGCTCAACTGTCGCTACATGTCGCTATTAATAAATCAGCCTCCCCGATACAGGCGCTGCCATCTTGCCCCAGAAGTGGGGACGGGGTTATAGCTGTGCTTTGTACAGACAGAGCAGAGCTGGGGTCAGGAAAAGGACAACAATCCCAGAATGCAGCAGAAGAGACTTCCTGTTTGCAGGCAGCCTGAGACTCCATGTGCCGCTATCTTGGATGTTTAAAGGCTGAGAAAATGCAGTAGATGCAGATAGGATGATTTTTAATGTGGGCAATCTGCATATACAGGGTGGGGGAAACAAGTAAAATAGGCTCTTATTCAGGGTGAAGGTCCGGTTTAATTGGTGTAAGTGGTTCCAATGCAAAAAAAATAAATAAACTTGCATATTATAAAGTGAAAAATCTAAAATGTGCAAATCCTTTGTAATAATATATATATCTTATGCTCCTTGTAAACACTTTCAAATCTACTTCTACAAGGGTATCATTAAGTGCAGGAGCATTGCCTGACACCCTGTGTGATATGAAGTTTCGTGTCTTAAGAACTCTCATGGAAAATGTTGCACGTACTGTGGAGCTGTATAATTAAATTAGGAATTATACAAAGCAGGCATCTGGCGTTACATCATGGGGAGATTTTTGAGACAGTCACATACAGAGCTCAGAGAGTATTATTTTTGGCTCTGCGTTAATTGGCATTTATACATTTTTAATCTAAATCAATTGCATAGTGGTATAGTGGCGTGTGCTACTTAAAACAATATCTCAGAGGAGGTGTCTGCTTTTCTGTGCATGCCAGAGCATCAGAGAAAATGTGACATAGTGGAGGAGATGCACTTGTGGAGCCTATTACAGCTACAATGGCATCAAGCTGAGGATGGAGACAGTTAAAAGAACTGTGAGAAGCAGAACACTTCCCTTAGTTGGCTAAAGGTGCTTTGACAGACTACAGAAAAATAAAACCAGGCAGAGAGCAAGAGCCAATGTTTTCTTTTTCTTAACCTGTAATAAAGTATGAATTGAATTTTTTTCTGTGTAGGAAGTTAGTTTAAAGGTACAGCAGTGAAAGGTAAGACTGCAGACTGCAGGTGCGCACATAAGCAATAGATGGTGCTGCATCTATTCCCAATAGGCAGTGTGGCATTCCCCCAATCCCATAGGCAGTGTGTCATTCCCCCAATCTCATAGGCAGTGTGGCATACCCCCAATCCCATAGGCAGTGTGGCATTCCCCCAATCCCATAGGCAGTGTGGCATCCCCCCCATCCCATAGGCAGTGTGGCATTCCCCCAATCCCATAGGCAGTGTGGCATTCCCCCAATCCCATAGGCAGTGTGGCATCCCCCCCATCCCATAGGCAGTGTGGCATACCCCCAATCCCATAGGCAGTGTGGCATTCCCCCAATCCCATAGGCAGTGTGGCATTCCCCCAATCCCATAGGCAGTGTGACATTCCCCCAATCCAATAGGCAGTGTGGCATTCCCCCAATCCCATAGGCAGTGTGGCACCCCCCAATCCATTAGGCAGTGTGGCATTCCCCCAATCCCATAGGCAGTGTGACATTCCCCCAATCCATTAGGCAGTGTGACATTCCCCCAATCCATTAGGCAGTGTGGCATTCCCCCAATCCCATAGGCAGTGTGGCATTCCCCCAATCCCATAGGGAGTGTGAAATTCCCCCAATCCCATAGGGAGTGTGGCATTCCCCCAATCCCATAGGGAGTGTGGCATTCCCCCAATCCCATAGGCATTGTGGCATTCCCCTAATCCCATAGGCAGTGTGGCATTCCCCCAATCCCATAGGCAGTGTGGCATTCCCCCAATCCCATAGGCAGTGTGGCATTCCCCCCATCCCATAGGCAATGTGGCATCCCCCCAATCCCATAGGCAGTGTGGCATTCCCCCAATCCCATAGGCAGTGTGGCATTCCCCCAATCCCATAGGCAGTGTGGCATTCCCCCAATCTCATAGGCAGTGTGGCATTCCCCCAATCCCATAGGCAGTGTGGCATCCCCCCAATCCCATAGGGAGTGTGGCATTCCCCCAATCCCATAGGGAGTGTGGCATTCCCCCAATCCCATAGGCAGTGTGGCATTCCCCCAATCCCATAGGGAGTGTGGCATTCCCCCAATCCCATAGGCAGTGTGGCGTTCCCCCAATCCCATAGGGAGTGTGGCATTCCCCCAATCCCATAGGCAGTGTGGCATTCCCCCAATCCCATAGGCAGTGTGGCATTCCCCCAATCCCATAGGCAGTGTGGCATTCCCCCAATCCCATAGGCAATGTGGCATCCCCCCCAATCCCATAGGCAGTGTGGCAACCCCCCAATCCCATAGGCAGTGCGGCATTCCCCCAATCCCATAGGCAGTGTGGCATTCCCCCTATCCCATAGGCACTGTGTCATTCCCCCAATCTCATAGGCAGTGTGGCATTCCCCCAATCCCATAGGCAGTGTGGCATCCCCCCAATCCCCTAGGCACTGTGTCATTCCCCCATTCCATAGGAATTGTGGCATTCCCCCCATCCCATTCCCATAGGCAGTGTGCCACCCCCCTTCTGTTCCCCAGCAGAAGAACATAGAAAAAAGAAAATCAACTTATACGTCCTGGCCTCCAGCTGTTGCCGCTGCACGCTCTAACACCTGGTCCATGCAGCGGGTGGGTGTGGCCTGTGCTGGCTTGGTACAGGCCACACCCACACGCTGCTCGGACCAGGTGTTTGCGCGTGCCCCGGCCGGAAGAGACAGTGATAGCAGCGGCAGGGATGGGGACAGAGCTCAGATATTGGCTGGATATTTCTTGATGCGGGGTGTATAAGTGACCTCTTCTCCCGCCATCCAGCATATTTATAAGGATTTATATCATTGGGCTATTTTTCACCATAGTGCTACTTTAACCTCTAGAGACACTGCAGACCCCCAAACATGTTTCTGAACTCTCAAGAGTTTGAGGGATTCAATCTTGCCCTCAGAAATATATGATGTTTCTCTTTCTTTTCTGAGATGCATGGCCACCCCGCATCAACAGTCACATTGACTTTGGAACCTCTACACACCCTCGATATTGCAGTGAATAAAGTGGGCGCACTGCAGGCACTGTGACTGATACCAGGGGGTGATTGTGTGTCTCGGAGGCCCGGTGACAAGAGATGAGGTCTGGACATCAGGGGACTCGATCTAGCTTTTCAGCAAAGGTTGGAGTGTGGACTATCAGCATTTAGCTGCGTGGGGCAAGAAGTATTTTGTTTTGTTTTTTTTACATATTTGGACTATTACATTCATGTTACATAGAGATGCCATATGTGGGGCAGTTTAAAGTTCCTTTGCTGGCTTTGGGCTGATTAGGGGGATTTATGGTATTTGTAAGATCCCTGGGCTCGACTGATGAACAGCTGGTGGCTGTCTGTTAAGCCTCCTTGCTACAACCATGGGGAGAGCTGAGCTGAGCTCCAGGTATGGGGCGAAGTGAATCAAAATAATCCCAAAGAGCAAAATAAAAATTCTGGGCAGAGTCAAAGGGTGAATCCTGGGTCAGAGGCTGGCAGAAAACAAGCAAGTCCAGGAAGTAAGCTGATAACACAGCACTGGCTGTAGGCCAGCTGTCCTCTTAAATAGGGCTATCAATCAGCACAGGGAGGGATGTATCAGAGTCTGGGTGAAGTCACTTCCTGTCTACTCAGACTCAGGAAACCAGGGAGTGAAATCAAGCAAGAGCTTACACTCTAGGCCTTGTGTACTTGCAGTGGGCTGAACACCAGGTGTCACTGTGGAGCATGCCACCACCGGGTGTGAGCAGGATTTTGTTTGCTTTGTTTGCTTTGTTATGAATCCATTTGTGGCTGTGCATTTTGGTGCCCTGAACCTGAGTCTGAACCTGAACCACCGTGGGAATCTAATGGCAAGCCGGCATCTCCCTGGCTTCCCCGAGGCTGCTTGGCCATTTGCGATCCTTGCAGCAGGCCTCCTATCGGCTTCTGGAGGCTGCTGGCCACTGTCCTGGGCCCTTGGGTGAGTGTACCAGCATCTTAGGGTTTCCTTTGTTTTCCTTATTAGTGGTTATCTTGTAAGTTAGCCTTGTTTCTTTGCTTTGCGTAGTGTATCTGAATCTAAGATCTTTTGTTTCCTTTAGCCTTTATTAATAAAACAATCTTTAGTGCATTTCCTTTGTCCTGGCCAAACAATCTGCTCCCCATTTAGGAGAACTCTCCACCCTGACAGGATTATTTAATGTAGCCTGGGGAGTCCACTTACACTTGGGTATGAGCGATTGGAAAACATTACATTTATTTTCCAGTGGATTGAATGTTGAAGTAAAACAAAAAAAGACATTTTTACATTTTGGTTAAAGCCATGATTAAATAATTTGTTTTATCCACCAAATTTACAACGTAAGATGAGATTTCAAAATACGCTAGTTGTTAGGGGCTGAAACCTGTCAAGCCTTTTTAATAGCAGCACCTAAAGCCTTTTGGATGGTGGTTCCCTAGCAGTTTTTGCCCAGAAAATCATTTTGCTTTGCTGTGGCTGACTCTTTGAATTTCTTTGCCAGTATGCCCGGAACCTAGTCCTATACTTTGCCAGGCTTTCAGATCCTCCATATGCTGGCTAATCACCTGTACTGTGCTCTGGCTGGCTGTTTCCCTGCACATCCCCAGCATACCGCTAGATGTGCTGTCTCCCTAGAATGCATTCTGGCTGTGGCTTGCTCTTCATTGCAGGCCAGCATTTCCACAGGGACTTCAGAAGGTTAATGTTAGTGGGCTGACTCTGGCTTCCGTCTCTGGTTGGCCGAAGGCCACATAAAACCGGGTTGCTACCTGCATGCATTGCCTGTGTTAGCGTTTCCTGCTAGGCTTTGCTCTAAGACTGCTTATCTGTTATCTACCTCTGCTACCTCCGACCACCCCCTGTTTGACTACAATTCCATCTGACCCTCCAGATACCTCGACACCCCAGCTCTGACCCTTTGACCCTTGGCTGTCCTTGACCATCCATGTGCTCAATCCCGGTGCCTTGATGTCTGTAGGACTGATACCCCATGTATGACCCCGGCTAGTCTGGACTCTCAGCGTGTCCTTGTTTCAGATGCCTTCAACAAAAAGTTGGCATCCTTTGTGCTGCATAAGACTTGGGAGCCCCTTGGTTCATTTGTCTTCAACCGTAAGTTGGCATTCTTTGCACTTCATAGGACCAGGGGGCAATCGTGTCCGGTGAGACGTATCCAGCGTCCCGGTGAATGGGGACTTGTCTAAAGGCAGAAGCAGAGGCGAAGATTGCGGGTTGCCAACTTACTTGAAGGCGGGTGTCTGACCAGGCTTTACATATTTCTACAGTTATTCTACATTATCTTAACTTCACCTTACTATATCTCCTGATACCACATCTCTGAAGAAATAGGCATGGCATGTGATGGTTTCCTAGCAGTCTTCACCCAGAAAAAAAAAAAAAAACCTGTCTGACACTTTAAATACATTTGCCGCTTGACCGTGTGCCAGAAATCTAAACCTGTGCTGTTGTTCTTATGGTACTTTCACCTTCCTCTTTCCAAAGTATGAGGAGTATGTCTTACTAAAGATAGAAAGCCAACACAATGCAGCTGTAAAGCTCTAGACCAGAAAACTAAAGCTTTCAAAGCATATGCAGATCTCTGAGAATGCTGGGCAATGCGATGGTCAGTTGGAATGTGATGGTGGTGCCATTGGGGCATCTTTATTCAAGCTATCCTGTTTTTTTGCAGATGAGTCAGGGTCCCTGTTAGTGGTGCGGGCCGTAAGTCAGGCCCCTCACCCCCGTCCCCATACTGGACACAGAAAGAGTCATATGGCAGCAGCAGCACTATATAATGTGTGGGGAGGGGGCAGAATTATTATTTCCTGAACTGACTGCTATTTTGCCTAGAAACTGCCCTGGGCTAACGGGGAGGCCGATTCATTAATAGCGCCAGGTAGCGACAGATGAGCGACAGTAGAGGTATTTTCACAGCGCACGCTAGTATTCGCTGTGCTTGGCCGTTGTTCGGCTGTTGACAGCGACTCAGTCGGTGTGCGGTAATGTTGAATACGGGGTTAGGAGTCGCTGTTTGACAGGTTCCGCGCTGTATGGGAGCGCATGACAGCGAATGGCCATAGCGAACGGCTTCCAGCATATTCATTAACAAATCACGCTCAAAAAATTCTCGCGCTGTGAAATGCTTGTTTAAACCCCAGAGCGCTGGCGGCGATGGGTTAAAAGTCGTTTTTTAACCCCCAAACAACCATTTTTTTTTTTTTTTTTTTTACATTAAAAAAATATCTAACATTGCAGAAGTGATCACAGAATTTTTGACATTTAAAAAAAAAAAAAAAAAAAAAACCATTAATAGCAATTAATTAAGAATATTTAAAGATTGCTCCATTGAAATGCATTGGAGAGTGCCAGGTAGCGAGAGATCATACCTGTCGCTGTTCAAGGTCGCTCGCTGGCGCTGTGGGGTGAGGCTGGAATAATGATGAATGATTCGCTATCTGGCGCTCTGTCAGTCGCTAAGTAGGATCGGCTTGATAAATGTGTGATTGCGGAGGGGAGCCGGCGTACTCGTGGCGGTGACCGTCATTACCGTTCGCTCACCATTCGCTACCTGGCGCTATCCCTTGTTAAATAAGGGCCTAAATATATTTTCAGGTGAGCATCAAGGATACCCAATCCTCTTCATCAGACATGACGTTACATACAAGAAACGAACATAGTCAGGGGTGTAGCTGGGGGAGGCAGGGTGGACACGTGCCCCGGGTGCAGCAGGTCATCTCCCCAGGTGCCCCAGGTGCCAGAAAGCCTAGCTACCCCTCTAAACATAGTGCTTGCTTTTATGTAGGTGGGGTTTCATAGCCAGATTATTTGAAAGCTGCAGTTTTCAAATAAATAATAAATATAACTTTCCTCCTACAAAGCAGATTTTCAGAAAGTTTTAAATGATTTGATATTTGGCCCAATTACATTTTTAAATAATTCTAATTGAGCTTATTCGTGTCACAAAGATTGTATTATTCCTAGCTTCAATTCTATCACCATTTGGCATTTGCCATTTCTTTTATTGCGTATCTTTAAAAAATATTAACGAATTCCAATTATAGGCTTCGTAGTAATGGTGTTTTAAAAATTACGTCTGTCCAACTATTTTTACTCATTCAAATTAAGTAAAATCTTTGTTATTTTATTGAGACGATTGCCTCACCTTCAGTAGGCATGAAGAAAAATATTCACTAAATCTGCCTTAGTGACTTCAATAAATTGATTTTTTTTATATCCCACAGAACTGTAATTTCATTTTAATTAGTTTGCAATGTAAATTTACATATAATTTAGGTGTCTCTGCTCTTATAGCTATCATTTTGGATGAGCAATATTGTAATTATAGCCAATACCAGAGACGTTTGTGAAGATTTAAATTAAGAAGGCACAGAAGTCATTGAAGATGAGTAATGCATACAGTTTAAGGGTTGGTCCCAAAATGGTGAGCTTTTAGGTTTTTTTTTACATCAGACTTCTGATTTATGAAGCATCAGCTCCATTTAATTTTACTTAGGCCCTTATTTAACAAGGAGTAGCGACAGGTAGCGACTGGTGAGCGGCCGGTAATGACGGGCCCCGCCACGAGAACGCCGACTCCCCACCACAATCACACATTTATCAAGCCGATCCTGCTTAGCGACTGAGATAGCGCCATATAGCGACTCAGTCATCATTATTCCAGCCTCAGCCCACAGCGCCAGCGTCCGACCTTGAACAGCGACAGGTATGACCTCTCGCTACCTGGCGCTCTCCAATGCATTTCAATGGAACAATCTTTAAATATTCATAATTGTTATTATTATTATTTTTTTTTTAAATGTGAAAAATTCTGTGACCACTTCTGCCATTTTAAATATTTTTTTTTAAGGTAAAAAAAATATTTAAAAAAAATGTACAGAATTGATATTACAGGTCTGATATTAATGTATTCATATTACAAAATTATTTAAAAAACTTGTTTTTTTTGGTTTCCAAAAATATGGTTGTTTGGGGGTTAAAAACTACTTTTAACTCATCGCCGCCAGCGCTCTGGGGTTTAAACAAGCATTTCACAGCGCGAGAATTTTTTGAGCGTGATTTGTTAATGAATATGGTGGGAGCCGGTCGCTATGGCCAGTCGCTATCATGCGCTCCCATACAGCGCGGAACCTGTCAAATAGCGACTCCTCACCCAATATTCAACATTACGGCAAACCGACTGAGTCGCTATCAACTACCGAACAACGGCCAAGCACAGCGACTACTAGCGGGCGCTCTGAAAATGCCGCTACAGTCGCTCAACTGTCGCTACCTGCCGCTATTAATGAATCGGCCTCCAAGTGCCAAGGGGTTTAGCACAGTGTCCCTTATGCTTCATTTAAGAAGCAAGGGAGAGTTAGCGCCAATGTGTACACCAGATGGGGCCTTTTCATGGCAGTGACTGGTGTTCTTGTATAAGCAGTGCCAGGTTATAGTGGCACTGAAGCTTAAAGGGTAATTCCAATTTTTAAAAGATTCCATTATTGTGTGGCAAAATGATGTCTTCAATGTGCTAAGCTTATGTTATTTTTTTAATTTTCCTTTTGTTTGAAACTCTTTTCCATGGCAACAATGTGTTTACCTTAGCTAAGTACACCAAACTGGTGATTTCGAGCACACATCATAGACGCCCTCACTCTAGCTTACTAATCATCTGATTGGCTAAGGCATGAGTGACTGGTTTAACCCATTTTGCAGAAATTCCACTTCTTCAGTTTGAAACAATCACATCTTGTGTTCCAGTAGCAAGGGTTAATGGCCGACGCTTTCATTAGGCTGCTTAGAATTATCCAAAGCTTCTGATTAGCTCACTTGTTACATTGGAAGAATTGTGGAACTTGTAGTCCGTTGTTTTTATTTAAGGCCACGAAAATCTGTAGCAAAACAGGGCCCCAGGAATATAAGAATTATAGAAACATCTGGCAGATAAGTAAATCACAAGGCTGGGGGCACAATCTTAATACAAATGATTATTTTACATTCCAAAATGCCTTCACAATAAGGCAAAACACCAAAAACCTGACAAAAGGGGAGTTTTCCTTTAAGCTGCCATAGTGCACAATGCACAGAAATGTGCTGAAGTTTTTACTGATAATAATAATACAAACTGATACATTTATTTATACAGAACTTGCTTTGTAAAAGCAGGATTTAGATGTCGGCAAATATAATATCATTAATCGATTTAAATATATATTTTTTCACTTCTGTTTTATCACCACTGTTGTATTTGAAAGTGTTTGTATCTGAAATAATTTTATATAATATTATTATAATTCATGTGGAAGCTTATTCACTACTAGCGCCACGTATTGCCAGATGAGCGTCTGTATAGCGGCGCTAAGAGCAACCGCTAGTAAATGCTGTAAGCTGGTATCGGGCGCTGTAACTTAGCATTGCGGTTGCTGTAGTAACCTGGCCAGCATTGATGAATGTGATGAATGTTGGGCACTCTAACACCAGTACAGCACTGCAGAGAGCGATAGGTAGCGCCAGCTTAGTGTGTCCGGCACTCGGCGCTCCATACCATATTTAACAAAACTCTACACACACAGCGTAGGCGCTCTAAAGCTGGGTGCTGTAGCATAGAGCGCCAGACGCTGTGTGATTAAAGTTTGTTTTTGAACACATATCCAGCAGTAATAAAGCGAAAACACGTGGAATGACATTGTTTTAACACTTTAGTGCCAGACCTGTAATGACAATTCTGCATACAAATATAAAAAGTCCAAAAAATGTATAAATATGTTGTTTGCAGCCAGGAGAGGTCACACAATGATTTGAGCACCAGCGCTATACACTGATCCGCCTGTAGTAACACATGTGACGCTACATGGCGCTGTTAGAGGCGCTCACCAGATTCGATTTCTTAAATGTGTTTCCCGTACAGCGCCCGGCGTTCACCAGATGCTACCCACCGCTACAAAGCACTACCTAGCTCTATCCTTTCTTAAATAATAATTAAATAATTCAGATATTTAGGACCTTATTTATGATGTGTCTCATTTAGCATCTTTTTGTGTCTATAGCGCCAGTTCTGGAGTGCCAGCATCTTGGACTTATCTGGCGCAGTGTTGTGGATTACATTGGCACTAGCAGTCGCTGCGCAGAACAAAAATTAGCTTGGATTGTAGCACTAGTTATTGGCTGGCCTATGTCAGCACCTGATGGAACCAGCAGATGATTAGTTGTTGTCCTAATTATACATTGTTAGGCAAAAGAAGCCATTCAAATCTATTTTAATAACCACACCAAAAAAATCCTTTTTTGATCTGCCTTTTTAATTATTGACAAGTCCCAATGCGGGTTCTGTACAAATAAATATGTTTAATATCAATTATAAGTAGGGATGAATGGACCCTCCAAAGCTGAGGTTCGGCTAAGGGGGTTTTTTAAGAAGGGATAGCGCCAGGTAGCGCCTCAAAGCGGCAGGCAGCGTCTCGTGAACGCCGTGCGCTGTATGCAAAACCACATTTATGAAAGTGAATCTGGTGAGCGACTCTAACAGCGTCATGTAGTGTCACATGTATTATTACAGGTGGCTCAGTGTATAGCGCCGGCACTCTAGGCTCAGGAGCGCCATGTAGTACCTGTCGCTCTGTAGCATTCTCCCATACATTTCAATGGGCTTTTATTAGTTGTGTATAAACAGCGTGTTTGCCAATTTTTTTTTTTTTGCTCAAATAATTGTGTGACCTCTCCTGGCTGCAAACAAACACTTTGAGATCATTTTTTTGACTTTTAATATTTTTATGCAGAATTGTCATTACAGGTCTGGCACTAAAGTGTTAATGTCACAGTGTTAAAACAATGTCATTCCATGTGTTTTCGCTTTGTTACTGGTGAATATTCATCAATGCCAGCCAGGTTAATACAGCGACTGAGACGCTCTGTTACAATACCCACTTACAGCGTCTACTAGCGGACGCTTTAAGTGCTGCTATACAGGCGCTCATCTGGCAATACCTGGCATTAGTAGTGAATCAGCCTCCACATGTTTGGAGACCCGAACCCGGTCCCCATTGAAATCATTGAAGGCCTGAGGTGCATTGCCAATTTTCTTCTAGGAGGCTGATTCATTAATAGCGGCAGGTAGCGACAGTTGAGCGACTGTAGCGGCATTTTCAGAGCGCCCGCTAGTAGTCGCTGTGCTTGGCCGTTGTTCGGTAGTTGATAGCGACTCAGTCAGTTTGCCGTAATGTTGAATATTGGGTGAGGAGTCGCTATTTGACAGGTTCCGCACTGTATGGGAGCGCATGATAGCGACTGGTCAAAGCGACCGGCTCAAAAAATTCTCGCGCTGTAAAATGCATGTTTAAACCCCAGAGCACTGGCGGCGATGGGTTAAAAGTAGTTTTTTTAACCCCCAAACAACCATATTTTTGGAAACCAATAAAAACAAGTTTTTTAAATAATTTTGTAATATGAATACATTAATATCAGACTTGTAATATCAATTCTGTACTTTTTTTTTTTTTACCTTAAAAAAATTATCTAAAATGGCAGAAGTGGTCACAGAATTTTTCATATTTAAAAAAAAAAAACAATTAATAACAATTAATTATGAATGTTTAAAGATTGTTCCATTGAAATGCATTGGAGAGCGCCAGGTAGAAAGAGGTCATACCTGTCGCTGTTCAAGGTCGGACGCTGGCGCTGTGGGCTGAGGCTGGAATAATGATGAATGAGTGGCTATCTGGCGCTATCTCAGTCGCTAAGCAGGATTGGCTTGATAAATGTGTGATTGTGGTGGGGAGCCGGCGTTCTCGTGGCGGGGCCCGTCATTACCGGCCGCTCACCAGTCGCTACCTGTCGCTATCCCTTGTTAAATAAGGGCCTAGGTATCTTATTTGGTGATGCACACAGGAATCCAAAAGAAATCAGAGATGCACTCCTGAAGTAAGCCTTGCCTCGCCAAAACTTTTGGATAACCCCGACAAAACTTCAGACCAAAGCTTTGACCACAGCTTTGATTGCAACATATAACCGTCATGGCAGAATGAGGTGTAAGCGGTATGATGAATAATAGATACCGGTAAACAATATGAACAACCACTGCGCCCAATGTATAACTTAAAGGCCACATCTGGTTAGGACTGGCCAAGCAGAGGCTGTAGTTTGTGATAGCTTTTGCACTTTGATTATTGTTTTAATCGTTTTAATCCATGGTGAAGATGGTGTGATATGTGTATTATGACATTATGACATCACTATGACACTAGCTTGGTGTGGCATTATTTATAATGTAGCGTGTGCAGTAGGCTGTCTGTCCAATGTAACTAATAAAGGGGGCCCAGCGCAGAACAGAAACATTTTGTGAATGAAGAAAAAGGTTAATTCAAGGAGCGGCATTAAAAAACTTAAAGGAGCAGTATCGTGAATTTTTGTTGGTGACTTATATTTAAATGGTACTTTGAATGTAAGTAGGTGTTGGAGTAAGAATTACAAATGTAAAAAAAAATGATGTGTGTGTTGTGCAGCTGTAGACTAATAGCTCATGTTTATGTCTGCTGAGTGTCGGAGCCCGACACTCTGGCCTGTTCCATGCTGAGGAGAGGGGGAAACAATGTATCAAAGTCTCAGCTGTTCAGTGCTGGCAGCCGTCCAGCATAAGATAACAACATTGCAACATTGCCTGGCCAGAACTTATATATCTAAAACAGAGAGAAAAGCTCTAGAAGTCATTTAGCTGATTTTGACAGTTTTCCCTTCATGTTGGCTCTGCTGCAGAATCTTTCAGTTTACCATTTTCTCTCTTTTTTCCATATGATCTTTTTTCTTTGTGTGTTTTGAGCACTATCTGGAGTTTTGTTTTGTGCCCCTAGGGGCATCCTGACTTGGGATGCCATGATATGTGAAATCCCCAAGTTCGCCTGTAAAAACGTACCTTTCCCTGTCCCACAGCGCATGCGCGGGCTCTCATCCATTCAGCGCTGTTTGCACGCAGATGGGGAGCCTGAGCAGTAACCTTCCTGGCCGCCCGGCCTGTCTAAATGACTATCTGCGTGATCGCGCCAGAAAAATGGGGGGATCTGTGGTTATCCAGGGGTCGTTTCACACAGTGGGGCATCCTGATTTAGAATGCCCAAGGGGGAAGGTCAATGGCCGGGTCTTATAGACTTCAGGGTCGGCCACTCAGGGTTTTGTTCCACTTTAATACCTTTAGATTTTCCTGCACAGTTATTTAAAGAAGAATTTCAGTTATTTTCAGTCAGTTTAGTTTATTTTGTATAGATTTTACACATTTGAGTCACCTGGTCTCATAACAAAAGCAGCACCTCACACACACACAGTCGTTACCACTGATTACAGTGTCAGCCTCTGAGGTAAAGTGTTGCTAGGAGACCAGTGGGCTAAATGAAGCAGCTCACTAAATACAACCCAGCAGATCCCCCTATTCAGCAAATGGACTGAGCCATTGTCATTATACAATTTAAAAGAAAGGCATATATTTTTTCTTTTTTCTATCGCCAGATTATTTATACACATGTTAGAAGCTATTGTGTGGCTATTTAATTATTTATCTTTTTTAATGCAAATTTCGCGATACTGCTCCTTTAATTGAGGTTTACAGACGTCCTATTGGCCAAGAGAGACCTGAAAGGAAAGCCAAATGCCTGACCGATGATTATTAATACTGTGAAATACAGAGTGCATTGTAGCATGTAAAAGGTCTACATCTATAATTCTTTATGCCTGTCCTGAATGCAATTATCAATGCATTAAGCACAAGGCTTTATATTTATGAGACATTAGATTCCATTATGATGTGCTGTTTATTTGTTGCTATTCAAGACGTATCAGGAACACAAAATAGAAATAAAAGAGATATATTTCATCCTGTTTAATAACAACATTTGAAACATTCTACAGGGCCGGATCCATTAAAAAGTTAACCGTATGGCTAAAAAAAACAAGCTGTCTGGAAAATCTACAGAGAAGCATTTCTGTTGCTTACTCTTCAAACTATTTATTTGAATGTTATTCTCACTTAGTTTATCAATGTTTAAAACATGAGCAAACCTGCGCTGAGTATTGCCAGTTATCCTGTCAATCCATTCTGACTAGGCAGACATAAGTGCCTGGGTGTTTTTATACCTGCTATTTTCCATTGTGAATATCATAGAAACCACATTTATACCAACAGCCAGGTTCTGAAAGAAATTATAATAATAAAAGCATTCTAAACCTCTACCGTGCATCTTATTTAACCCTGGGGGTCTGTGTGATATGATATCTCACTGGAATAGTGCACCTATCATTAAAGCTTTGACTTTACATCTATCAGGGACATATTTCAAATCAGCAGAAGAACGATTTAAAACAAATAAAAATCTTGTAAAGAAATAAAAATGTAGCTGCTAACCCCAATGGCTGAGACATGATTATGGATTTTGTCTGTTGGTAATTAACCTATTTGGCTACTGACACCACATTTATTTTGATGACACTCAAATAGAGCTCTCTGGTAAAAATCAGGCTAGCTTCATTAAACTAAACATGGATAAAACTGCTTGTTGTCTTCACACCATCCATTTCTGCTCCTGCCATCAATATACCATTTTCACAATCACTGCAGCTCCCCAGGCACAATATCTTGGTGTTACATTAGATTCTGCTCTCTCATTCACATTAGTCACTAGCTACCACCTGCCGTCTCCAACTCAACTCAGAACATGTCCTGCATCCTCCCCCTTCATCGACCTCTCTCTTTGCTTCTCCGGTGTTGCTCCTCTCTCTCTGTCCTTCCAATGGCTGCCAATATTTGAAATAAATCAGTTTAAAATTCCAGCTCCAAAGGCACATGCGTGGGCCGCATCCCTACTATCCTTCTAGCAGTGCACCTGCCCGCGATTTGTGAATGACCGGAGCCGCTGGACTTAGATGCTCTCTTAGATGGCATGACATCAGCATGTGCATTGATTGGATTAGTGTGAAGATGTGAGTTTCTTCTGGTTATCTGGGGGGTTCCACACAAAGGGAAAGGACCAAAACCCAGGATAGTCAAAATCCTGTAAGTAGTTCACTTTAGTATTCAAACACGCTCCAGAGCACTTGCCACTATAATATTAAATAACTACATACACATAATAACTTCAACAACTATGGCAGTTATGAAATGCATTCTATCCAGCTTCTATTTTCCCCCCTAATCCTGGTTCCTTTGTGTCTGTTCTCGACTGCTCCTGTCCTGTTCTCGACTGCTCCTGTCTGTTATCCTGGTCCTCTAGTTCTCATCCAATCCTGGTTCCTGTAGTCTTGTTCTCTGATGATCTTGCCTGTTGTCCCGATCCTCTGGTTCCCCTATATTCCTTGTTCCAGTGTCCCAGTCCAACCCATCATCTTTATCTTCTGGTTACTGTTCAGCTCATGGCCCCTGCTCATCCACCTGAAGGTGGTCCTAACACCTTGCTTGCAGTATATTCTGAGAGGAATTTACAGGGGTGGTCTATTGTATCCCAGATGCCTGTCTCCTAGACCAAAGCAACAAACCAACACTGAAACTGCGTATTTCTGTCCCTGAGTCCCACATTATATTGTTCAACAGGGTGTCTAAGGAAAGGAGCCTTTGTGAGTGGATGTGCAATGTTTAATGTGGTGTATGTCACACATGGAAGATATATCTCTATCTGACCTGTGCTTTTAGACAGTGGAAATCATTTATGATTGGCTTAAAAGTCCCCTTTTGGTGACCTACAGACCTGCTTATCTTTTGGTGCATTCCTGGCACCTCCATCTGCAGCCATGTCCTGCTTTCCCGGTTCTGCTTACCGGACATATACATTGGGCTCGGACGACTCGCCCACAGAGAATAATGAATGTTTTGATCTGGCCCCATGTTCTGCCCCAAGTCCCATCCCTGTAGGCTAGAAGTCAGAAGTGCAGGGCTCAGCATCAGACACAAGGGTCCTTGGAAGCTGATAGATCCTGTGGGAGTCATGGCAGATAAGCAGTAGATCACTAAGTGCGATTAGATTAGGATAAACAAAATCCCTGAAAACCTTAGTGGTATTTTCACTAGAGGTAACCAGCCCTGTCAGATAAACATAAAAAGATCTAATTTGAAAGTGTGGTGAAAAACGTAATTATTTATTCTTCAAATAACTCTAATGCATACCTGAAAAAAGCTGTTACGAGGGTCTGTTTTCGTTTTTTTGTGTAATGGTGTGCAGTGCAGTGCTATATATTGTGGTAAATTGTATCAAAATGTCTATTTCTCCCCTGCTTGGCTGTATAAAGCACAATCCGGGCCGGGTTTTCAGGACCCAGGTCACTTCCCCAATTCCCTAACGGGTTGTTACATGTTCTAAGGCCTCCACAAGTGTGCACGCTGATTACAGGAGAAGCCTGTATAAGAAGAGAGCACAGGCTGAGCTGCACCGTGGTGAAGGATAGCACTGGACATTGAGCAGAGGGCTGATACGCCCTGTAAAGTGGACTGGAATTGATCAGCTTGCTGGAGTACCCAGCCCAGGACTATTTGGTTGGTGAAGTAACCTTTTTTGTTTACTGCATTTATGCTGCAATCTTTTGAACTATCTACTGAACTTTGCTGAATAAAAGCCGTTTTTGCCGTTCAAATCCGTTGTCCGTCACTGCTGATTGTTTGCCCGCTTACAATTGGTGGAGGATGCGAGGGGCACAGTGACTGTTGCTAGGGGCAACGGAGGGACAAAACGCACTGCACTTTGGTTGTTGTTGGCGAAGGCAGCAATCAAGATAAAACACCCAATACAAGCTGACCTCTGGCATGAGCAGGCCCTGGCACAACAGCAGCAAGCCCAGCAGCAGGCCCTGGCACAACAGCAGCAGGCCCTCGCACAACAGCAGCAAGCCCAGCAGCAGGCCCTAGCACAACAGTTCCAAATGCAGCAGCAGACCGTGGCTAACCAGCAGGAGACAAATCGCCTGTTGATTGAACAGATGGCCGCGCTTAGAGAGACTGTTGGTGCCAAAATTTCACAACCGGAGAGAAGCCCGGTTGAGACGGAGAAGAACCGTTTAGCGGGTTTTACAAAAGCTGACCCATGAGGATGATGTGGAGGCCTACCTCACGGTGTTTGAGCGCATGGCTGAGAGAGAGCAGCTGGCAGTCACGGAATGGGCTGACGTGATTGCACCGTTCCTGTCAGGTGAGCCGCAAAAAGCATATTTTGATCTCAGGGAACAGGATGTGCGGGACTATGCCAAGCTAAAAATGGAGATCCTTGCTCGCCTGGGAGTCACGCCAGCGGTTTGGGCAAGGCGAGTACACAACTGGACTTTTTCTGTTGATAAACCTGCCCGATCGCAGATGTATGACCTAATTCATCTGGTCCAAAAGTGGTTGGAGCCAGAGCGTTTGACCCCTGCGCAGATCATCGCAAAAAGTCGTGGTGGACCATTTTGTTCGGGCACTGCCGCCGAAGCTACAGCGATGGGCTGGACAGGGCGACCCACAGACTGCTGAGCAGCTATTTAATGTCGTGGAACGAGTTGTCGCGACTGAGGACCAACTTCGGGATGCCCCTGACAAGTCCGGCAGACCAGTGAGTAAACAAGTTCCCCTGGGAGGTGTGTGGAGCGCTGTGAGAGGGCAAAAGACTGTCCCTGGCCCCCAGAGGCCCCCTAACCCTAGGGAATACGTCCGGGCAAGGAGGTTCCGGGGTCCCCAGTGTTGGAGGTGCCGTAAGTGGGGGCACATAGCCGCGGATTGCCCCCTCAGCCCTGAACCCATGGAATGTGACGCGGGTCACAGAAGATCCCTGTTGGCAGACCCCGGTTGTGCCGCCAGTCAGCGGTCAAAATCTGAAACGCAGGTTGTGTCTTTAAAGATGAATGGTCGCCCAGTAAAGGCATTATTGGACTCAGGTAGCCGGGTAACTTTGGTCCGGGCCAACCTGGTGCATGGTGGTTGCAAACCAAAGAAAAAGCTGAGCGTGCTTTGCATCCACGGGGATGTCGTGACTTACCCTGTTGCAGTGGGTAAGTTTGAGACCCCCGCGGGAACATTGTCCCATGAGGTTGGCGTAGTAAAACGCCTGGGCTATGATGTCGTGGTTGGGTGGGATTTCCCCTTGTTCTGGCCCTTGTGGGAAAGGTGTATCCCTCCTGCCAACAATGGAGTACCCCCGGCAGAACTGGTAACCCTCCCTGTTAAGTCCGTTAGACGTGTGGTCCCCAACACATTATGTAATAGGCTGACCAGGGTGAGGGCCTGTAATCAGGGTGAGTACCCCTAGCTGAAAAAGTGAACTTTAAAGCGGAACATAAGCCGGGGAATGTAGTTGCTGTGTCCCGAACCCACTGTATGGCCGCTGAAGGTTGTCAGACCGTGGGTCTGAAGAAGGGGGGGGGGGGATATGTGGTAAATTGAATCAAAATGTCTATTTCTCCCCTGCTTGGCTGTATAAAGCACGCTGATTACAGGAGAAGCCTGTATAAGAAGAGAGCACACGGCCTTTCCTTTGTCTATGACCAGCCTGTTGGAGTGAGCCCAGGCTGAGCTGCACCGTGGTGAAGGATAGCACTGGACATCGAGCAGAGGGCTGATACGCCCTGTAAAGTGGAGTGGAATTGATCAGCTTGCTGGAGTACCCAGCCCAGGACAATTTGGTTGGTGAAGTAACCCTTTTTGCTTACTGCATTTATGCTGCAATCTTTTGAACTATCTACTGAACTTTGCTGAATAAAAGCCGTTTTTGCAGTTCAAATCCATTGTCCGTCACTGCTGATTGTTTGCCCGCTTATATATATATATATATATATATATATCCAATAAGCCAGCCTGAGATACACCAAGAGGATACCAGCTCTAATATCTGCACAACACTATGGGGCAATAGGGTCTATCCAGAGCCTGGTGAGAAAGCTCACTACTTTTTTAGGAGACAAAATTTATTTTCATGGTCTACCTTGGAGCTGATTCACACCCGGCAGACAATGAAAGTGAATTGCAATTTTTACGTTTTAGACCATTTTGTGCAGCCTCTCTCCTAAAACTGAGTTATGTTATTAAATGACTTTCAAAAGTTTAAGTTCAAAATGTATTAACTTCTGAAAACTAAAAATGTTAATTTCTTCATGGTTTGACAACCACTTAAAGTGTGAAGCTTAAAGAACCAGGATAAATAGATGTATTAATTGTAAACAAAATAATGCCAGAAGCGCATAATATGAATAATACATCAATTATCGCTGGTAGCTCTGCGACTACAAGACTAATGAGAACTCTCATATACCCATACATAGACAGTAAGGATCAAAAGCACCAATTAAATACTGACACAATAAAAATAGAATTTTGAGAGAGCAATAGCCAATGTCCCCACACAGCCTCACATTGGCTATTGCTCTCTCAAAATATATATTTTATTTGTGTCAGCATTTAATTTGTCAGCAAGCAGGCATTATATATATATATATATATATATATATATATATATATATATATATATATATTATACTGGCTTTCCCCCCCCCAGACTTGATGATGAATCACTTCCTAAGTAGGAAATGAAAGTGAATGGCACATCGATTGTTAATGTGTGGAGGCTGATTAGTGCCACATATCGCCACTAGTGCCACATATCACCATGTAAGTCTCTGTATAGCGGCTCTTAGAGCGGCTGCTAGTAGACGCTGTAAGCGGGTGTTGGGCACTGTAACCTAGCGTAGCGCTCGCTGTAGTATCCTGGCCGGCATTGATGAATGTGATGTGTGGTGGGCACTGTAGAAGCGCTCTCCCTGAGTCACTGCTGAGCCAATGAAGAACACTAAGTGGTGTTCTAAGGTCATAGCGCCCAAAGCTACACTACACTACTACAGCAGTGAACAATAGGTAGTGTCTGCTCAGTACATCCAGCACTCAGCGCTCCACACCATATGCAAGAAAAAAATATACACACCCAACATCGGTGCTGTAAAGCTGGGCGCTCTAGCATAGAGCGCCAGACGCTGTTTGATCTGTTTCTGAACACATATACACCAGCACCAGAGCAAAAACACATGGAATGACATTGTTTTATCACTGTGACAATGACACTATAGTGCCAGACCTGCACATACAATTCTGCATAAATATATATATATATATATATATATATATATGTTTGTTTACAGGAGAGGCCAGCAGAGCAACACTGAGCGAAAGCTAACACATGGCGCTCCTGAACCTAGAGCGTCGGTGCTTTATACTGAGCCGCCTGTAATAATACATGTGACACTACATGGCGCTGTTAGAAGCTCTCACCAGATTCGCTAAATTAAATGTGGTTTCATATACAGTGCCCAGCGTTCAACAGACGGTACGTGCCGCTATGTGGCACTACCTGCCGCCAGTCTTTCTTAAATAACCCCCATAGTCACTATCCAGGCAATAGAAAAAAAACTTACCTTTTCCCCCCGGCAATCTAGTTTGGCATTTTGGTTTTTATCTGATCGTCAGATCAAGTCCAAACTGGCCTAATCGAGGAGGTGAATGTGACTTGCTATCAGGCTCGGGCGGCGCAAAAAAGAGCTAGAAGTAATCATCTGTTGGCAGACCCAGACAATCACTTTAACTCCTGTTATTTACTGACGGATACAGGCAGAGGTACGCCAAGCCAACTGATCCAAAAGGAGTAGTAAACTTTATAAACTCTTATACTCAAGTCTTTTTACTGTAATAGTAAAACCTGATCATGATAGATGGGCAGGTCAGGTGGGCATGGCCTGTGTATGGGAGAGTCCTATTGAGATCCCAATGGGAGCCAGGGTACACAAACCATGCCAACCCTCAAGCCCAGCTTCTCGAATTTAGAGTGATGAGTGGTATGGGATAAGTGGGTGGCAGGTAAATCTATAACTTTGATAGGAACTCTATTATTGGTTTAAATTGATTGATGACTTGGAGAGCCTCCCATGTGATATTTATTGAGGCAAAGGTGGCTTTTAAAAACCGAAATAATTTTCAACCAAACAATAAAGAGAGGGAATACTTACCCGGCTTCCAGCAGACTCAAATATTCTTAGCTCCAGTGGTGACGGAGCTCTCCCGGCATGCTTTGCTCATTTACTACAGAAAAAATGGATCTCGGCATGGATGGTCGTTTTTTGCACCTCTTCATGTCATGAATGAGGGAAACTGCTCCCTTGTACCTAGAAGCAGGGACCTAAGCTGTCAGCACTGGGTCTAACAGCAGAAGTACAATGATGATTCAGCATACAGCGCATGAGATCAAGCCTGTGGAAGATAAGTTAAAGCGGACCAACAGTCAAAAATGACTTAAACCAGACCAACACAACAAACAGTGCTTCCCCAGGGCAATTTAGATTGCTGCACATAAAAATTAATTTTCCTTTTTCTAACTCCTGCTAGAGTCAATTTTAATAACAAGATGGCGCTTCAAGGACTTGCAGGCCACCTGCAAACAGAAAGTGCTGCTGGGCTTCCTGTTACTGAGCATTGTCAGTTATGTCCATTGGGAATGGAAGCTCCAAAATGGCCGCTATCTTTCTTTTCCAACTGTGCCAGGCTATTGTTCCGGTTAAAGCATAGACTTTGCCTTGGATCTAGCGTTATACTGTATATTATCTCATTCTTCCTTCAACTCTTTCTGTTTTTCTCACAAATAGCAATGCATCCATCAAGAACTAGATCAGCTTTATTGATGAAAGTCTCCTTTACAGATGTGTCCATCTTTCGCTTTTATCATGACTAAATATATTGTCAGATGTGTTGCTGTATGATATCTAGTTTATTCTTTTGTGTCTATGACAGGGGCAGGAGGGGGTTGGCAGGAATTCCGTTAATAGATCATGATACTATGCTATTTATGCCAGTTAAAGCTAAGCGTGCATAAATCTGTATCTCCAAAGAAAAGATACTCTTGATGTGGACCAATCACCAGGATTTCCACTACCCTTGGATTGTTCCTCTTGCCTAGGCATCACAATTAAGGATGCCCCACTATTTGAAGCCCAGCAAAGTGCCATAAAAACTCACCTGTCCAGCAGTCCCACGGCTCATGCATTTGCTCTCACCCAATCAGTGCTGTACTGTATGCAATGCATATTAATGGGAATAGGGAGAGCACCAACATTCGCAAACTTATAAGGGTCGATTCAAAGAAACATGTAACAGCTTGGATTTTGGTGCCGATCATCCTATTTTTCCCGTACGCTCGTGCGCTCGTATGAACTTGCGAGTGATTCTATAAGCAAATACGTTTCTATCCTAAAATGTACGTCCGTTCGTATGGCAGTTCGGGAATCAGACCTATGTCAGTTTCCATCCTGAATTTTCCGTTTCATTTCTCAGGTTGCAACATTGGTTTTGCCCTTTTTCCTTTTTTGTCTGGACGTAAATCCTTCTGATCTTGCGGCTGCGCACTACAAACTTACCTCATTAAAGTGCATTCTAAATATTTTTCTTTATTTCATTCATTTTGTAGTAACCAACCATTAATGAATGCATTTGCATAAGTAAATCTTACTTTGTTTAATTTTTAGTTATCTTGCATTTTTTACTTGTGGATGTAATTTTAATATTTTGGCTTCAAATGGTACAACTTTAAATTTTGTGTGTGGTTACCCACACCCTCTCCATACAGATTGCTCTCAAATATAAAAAAACACCCAGCAACTTCTGCATGTTATGAGTCTAGAAACAGCCAAGATGGCGGCTCAGGTATTATCGGGCAGCCTGCAAACAGAAAGGGCCTTGTGACTGTGTTGCTCTGCATTCTTTGATTTCTGACCTTTCCGTGCCCCCAGCTCTGCTGTGTCTGTGCAAAATACAGCAGTAACCCACATCCTGCACTTTATCCCGCTCTCCTCTCCTCAGTAAGTGTGATGCATCTGACCAAAGATGTGCTTAAATAATTAAACAAAGCAAAGGTAAACAACTACACCAATAAATGCAATCTAAAAATATTATTCTAGTACATCAATTTAAAAATAAATACCAAAGGACATAAATTTCTTTAATTAACGCAAATATATTGCAAAATAAAGGTTTACATGCAAAGGACTAATTAAGGTCCACATTAAAATGCTTTTATAAGGCATACATGAATCAGGTATGCATTGCCATACAATTTATGGCCTCGGCCATGCTGATACATGCAGTTCATTGCAGCTCAAGACGCGCAGACTCCTCCACATAGCCAAAAAACCTGTTCAAGAACAGCAATCCGACTGCTAAAAGGTGTCGGCAGTGGCTTTCTTTTAAAACGTATTTAGAGGTTTGAAAACTGTTCTCTGAATCACACCTAAACACATTCGATTATCCTAAGTTTTACGTTTTGATCCTAAGTTTTAGGATTTGATCCTAAGTTTTACGTTTTGATCCTAAAATTTAGGAACGAACTTGCGATGATCGTAAGAGCATATACGCATTCGTACGTAGGCTCGTGCGAGTCGTAAATGGCCAAAAAAACAGGAAAAAATGACTAACACCCACCCAAACTTACGATTCTCGATCCGAAATCAATTAACTTTTGCTCTTTGAATCGAGGGGATAGACTCTAGGGCTGGTGGTTAGTCCACTTCAAGGGGTTCAAACGAAAACTTACCTATAGCTTCTTTCTTTATGATCTGGTAGCTTTTATGTTCTACTTCCGCTTTCCTGGGCTGCAAAATCTGCACTAAGAGTATCCCCCAGCGGCCAGATAGCAACTGCAATTGCATGTATTTGATTTTCTGGTCAGTGGATGGTTACTGGAGCATGTGTGCTGGGTGATTGGCTGTGTTGCGTGCATGGCTTGGGGTGGAGACGCGTGCACCGGGAGCGAGCACTCCATCCTAGTTTCCTCTACCTTGACATGCATCTTTGTTCTGGGCTGTGTGTGTGGAGCATGGCTGGCTCTATTTGATGTTGCAGCGTAATGATGTTAGCAAAGGTGAACATCACACTTTTGGTCTACTTTAAAAGTTCTGAGCTGATCTGGCATTTATTATTTTTTTCTAATGTTAGCAAATGTGTGTTTTATGGATTTTATGGATTTATTGGATATGTCTCTTATGTTCCTTTTGTTTTTTCTTTCTGCTGTATGCTGACCAACACCACTCAGCCTGTCCACTGCATAAGATTCTTATGGAAGGAGTGAACTAGCAATAATCTGTACAATCATTATAGGAGAGCAGATTGGTGTTGAGAAAGCCCCAAACGGGGGCGAAACTAGTCCACTGCTATTGTATGCTCCATATAAACTTTTTTTTGATTGTATGTATTTACATTGTTGCATATTTAAATGACTTGTATATATTATTGATTATATGCTAATTATATAATCATGACTTGTATTGTACATTGTTGTCAGATGATTGAATGAATTGGATCAATTTGTTACTTGCACATTTATGCTTAATGTACTTTTTGTGATCTGTGATTTTAAACCAGACCTTCAGCGTGATTTAATGAAAAGCCCAAACTCTTAAAAAACGGTTCCCCAGCATCTAAAATTAATATATTTTACGTTTTTAGTCACTAACTTATTATTCTTTCCCCCACTGGGCTGCAACTCTGTTCAGAAATTTAGGATACGGGCGCCGCCATCTTGACTCAGAAGCATCACACTTACTGAGGAGAGGAGAGTGGGATAAGGTACAGGGGGGCGGGTTATAGCTGTGCTTTGCTCAGACAGAGCAGAGCTGGGGTCAGGTAATGGTCAGCAGTCCCAGAATGCAAAGCAGCACAGTCAGGAGGCACTTCCAGTTTGCAGGCTGCCTGATAAGATGGCGGCTTCCATAAGCCGCCATCTTGGATGTTTAAAGGCTCATAACATGCAGTAGATGCAGGTAGGATGATTTTTAATGTGAGCAATCTGTATGTACAGGGTGTGGGAAACATATAAGATAGACTCTTATTCAGAGTGAAGGTCCGCTTTAACTGGGAGGCGAGGAGTAGGGGCACACTGGGTTACTGGTGTTATCCCCCTTCCTATGCTTGCCCTTTTATCTAATCTTTTCACTTAATAAATTTGTGGTCAAGCTATTATGTGTATTTAATTTCGTTTGGCGGGTCGCGCACAGAGTTCCTTATCTAACTGGGCTTGCTTATTTCCCAGTGACTTTTTAGTTTTATGGATGCAATCTGCAATCTGTTGCTACTGGCAACGTACACCAAGTGCAGACTTTGGTGTACATTGTCAATGGCAACAGATTCCAGATATGTGTACAGAACCCTGGTGCTGGGCACGTGTAAGCATGAGTGAGCTCCCTCACCTCATAAGTGGCCATAGCAGCAGTGTTCTGTGTGTACAGGACGCACTCCTCTCATCTGGGTGTACAGACTACAAACTCATATTTGCTAACATAGAAAAAAAATATACACTTTCAAAAATTCAATCGAAAGTGGACCCTTTAAGTTACCGCAACCATTCTTGATTTTAAATTACCTTTAAATAACAGACTTTACTCCACAACTGAGAGGGAAAGGAAAAGCAACAGCTTGAGATGCATTGGGGTTGAGATTTTTCTTCATAACCTTTCTTGTTATTGTCTTGAAAATATCTTATAGACAGCAATATTATCATTTTATTGGTAAATAGTTGACAATCATAAGTCGCAGTCTGTTTCCAATTTGCAGAAAACATCAATGTCAAAGTGTAATGAAGGTTCCTTTTTTTTAATTACCAATGCCCTAGCAAACTAATAATAAAGTAAAGGGATTAAATGTAAAACCCATGTTGTATCATACTGGCAAGATTCCTTAGGCCATTTGTCTCCAGATGACCAATGTTCTTGTAATCCAGTAGTTTTATGCTAGTGTTAGAGGGAAGCGAGAACAAGAGATTCTAAATCCTCTGTGATACTATAGACCAGGTACAGCTGTGTTATTGCTGTCTGGTATTACTCTAGATGTCTCAGAATAATGCTCAGAGAAACGTGGGATATAAGGATTAACTTTTCTTATTTTAATGAAGGTGATTTCCAGAAACTGACGGCGTGCGCTGGGATATAACACAAATCTTTTTATGTTTTAACATCTTTGGTAAACACATGTGTGTTGCTTAGTGACTTAAAATACGGTTGTACCTTAAATCCTAATAGCAATATTTAACAATAGGTTGACCAATGATTGATGCCATGCTGACCATTAGGAGGCCATATGTTCAACTAGGAATAGTAAGATGGTAACAATGAAGCATATGGTATGTACTTCAAATAGGTCAATATTCAGTTTGTACAATAGCCCATACTAGATAGCTATCTATGGATATAAGAAAGAGGTCCAAACCATCATATTGAGGCCCTTATTTATGAAGGAATAGCGACAGGTAGTGACTCGTGAGCGGCCGGTAATGACGGGCCCCGCCACGAGAACGCCGGCTCCCCACCACAATCACACATTTATCAAGCCGATCCTGCTTAGCGACTGAGATAGCGCCATATAGCCACTCATTCATCATTATTCCAGCCTCAGCCCACAGCGCCAGCGTCCGACCTTGAACAGCGACAGGTATGACCTCTTGCTACCTGGCGCTCTCCAATGCATTTCAATGGAACAATCTTTAAATATTCATAATTAATTGTTATGAATTTTTTTTTTTAAATGTGAAAAATTCTGTGACCACTTCTGCCATGTTAGATAATTTTTTTAAGGTAAAAAAAAAAAAAAAAATTGTACAGAATTGATATTACAGGTCTGATATTAATGTATTCATATTACCAAATTATTTAAAAAACTTGTTTTTTTTGGTTTCCAAAAATATGGTTGTTTGGGGGTTAAAAAACTACTTTTAACCCATCGCCGCCAGCGCTCTGGGCTTTAAACATGCATTTTACAGCGCGAGAATTTTTTGAGCGTGATTTTTTAATGAATATGGTGGGAGCCGGTCGCTAGGGCCAGTCGCTATCATGCGCTCCCATGTCAAATAGCGACTCCTCACCCAATATTCAACATTACGGCAAACCGACTGAGTCGCTATCAACAACCGAACAACGGCCAAGCACAGCGACTACTAGCGGGCGCTCTGAAAATGCCGCTACAGTCGCTCAACTGTCGCTACCTGCCGCTATTAATGAATCGGCCTCCCCGTGAGATTTGGACAATGATTGAATTGTAATGATTGATTTGAACAATGATATTCAAATACAAATTGACAGACAAATATACATAGGTTAGATCAAATCGTGACATGTTTTGCCTGATGACCGTTAAAGCAACAATGCACATTCCTCCATCCCTAAAATATTGCAAATTGGCCTCAACAGATTTTGGTATAAGACATACAAAAAGCTTCATCCATAATCCATCCAGCTCTGTAGAATCCCCCCATGGATGTGTAAACTTGGTGCATAGTTTAAGAAACAATTCAGGCAAAGGGTTAGCCTGCTTTCTTCTTCCCCCTTGCTGGCTGTCGGGGAGGCATCTTTAATTTACCTGCATTTCACATTCCCTGATAAACCCTATAAAATGTGCTCCCTTCTGCTGACTTATTTTTCTAGGTTCCCAATATGAAGTGACCTCACGTTGAAACCCAAAATGAAGTGACCTCACGTTGAAACATGCATGTATGAGTCATCTGCTGCTAAGAAGGGCCATACAAAGAGGAAAGTGTTCACTGGGTGTTACTGTGAAATATTAGGAAGGCTGAATGATGACTGGATGAAAGATGAAGACAGCATAGAGTGAGTAGAAAGCAGGCTAATTTAGGCCTTTGCTCAAGTAATGACCACTCTGCCTTCTAGTAGTAAGGGCTTCTCAATCAGATATAGAAATTTTAATTGAATACTAAAATAGTTGTTATAGACCTAAACCGAGGAGTAGGGATGAGCGAATCGATCCGGACGAACCCGGATTCGATCCGAATTTCAGGAAAAATTCGATTCGGATCGAATCCGAATTTCCCCGCGATTCGATCACTCGAAGTTTTCCTTTAACATCCATTCATTTACATTACAGGCATTCTAAGATGGCGGACGGGACATGTCTGGACATGTATCCCGCGCCAGTGCAAGCTGGGGCAGTCACATGCAGCCTATCAGCAGCCAGCAAGCCCGGTGACGTCACACAGCGGTATTTAACGGCGGCCATCTTGCTTTTCCTCATTTCTCTATTGCATTCGTGACAGACAGACAGAACGCTGTGTAGCTGAGGCAGTTAGACAGGCTGGAGACAGGGACAGACAGGGACAGGCTGGAGACAGGCAGGAGACAGGCAGGAGACAGACAGGAGACAGACAGAAAGCCAGGGAAAGGTAGGAAAAACGGAGCTGGCTGACAGGGAGATTTTTTTTTTTTCATCCAGCCTTTGTTAGCGTTTTCAGGCTGCTTATAGTAACTAACTGTGCATATATACTGAACTGATCTTAAGTCTGCTGTGAGGCATCCCATTCTGTGACTAAAGCAGCCTCTGTTTAAGACCATATAAGCATTTGCTCTTATCATATTTGAAATTAGGCCTGATAAAGACACTTTTGCTGGCCAAAGCACTACTGGACCCTGCCAGCTCGATTCCTGCCCGGGGCATCCCATTCTGTGACTACAGCAGCCTCTGTTTAAGACCATATAAGCATTTGCTCTTATCATATTTGAAATTAGCCTGATAAAGACACTTTTGCTGGCCAAAGCACTACTGGACCCTGCCAGCTCGATTCCTGCCCGGGGCATCCCATTCTGTGACTAAAGCAGCCTCTGTTTAAGACCATATAAGCATTTGCTCTTATCATATTTGAAATTAGCCTGATAAAGACACTTTTGCTGGCCAAAGCCCTACTGGACCCTGCCAGGTCGATTCCTGCCCAGGGCATCCCATTCTGTGACTAAAGCAGCCTCTGTTTAAGACCATATAAGCATTTGCTCTTATCATATTTGAAATTAGGCCTGATAAAGACACTTTTGCTGGCCAAAGCCCTACTGGACCCTGCCAGCTCGATTCCTGCCCGGGGCATCCCATTCTGTGACTACAGCAGCCTCTGTTTAAGACCATATAAGCATTTGCTCTTATCATATTTGAAATTAGCCTGATAAAGACACTTTTGCTGGCCAAAGCACTACTGGACCCTGCCAGCTCGATTCCTGCCCGGGGCATCCCATTCTGTGACTACAGCAGCCTCTGTTTAAGACCATATAAGCATTTGCTCTTATCATATTTGAAATTAGGCCTGATAAAGACACTTTTGCTGGCCAAAGCACTACTGGACCCTGCCAGCTCGATTCCTGCCCGGGGCATCCCATTCTGTGACTACAGCAGCCTCTGTTTAAGACCATATAAGCATTTGCTCTTATCATATTTGAAATTAGCCTGATAAAGACACTTTTGCTGGCCAAAGCACTACTGGACCCTGCCAGCTCGATTCCTGCCCGGGGCATCCCATTCTGTGACTAAAGCAGCCTCTGTTTAAGACCATATAAGCATTTGCTCTTATCATATTTGAAATTAGCCTGATAAAGACACTTTTGCTGGCCAAAGCCCTACTGGACCCTGCCAGGTCGATTCCTGCCCAGGGCATCCCATTCTGTGACTAAAGCAGCCTCTGTTTAAGACCATATAAGCATTTGCTCTTATCATATTTGAAATTAGGCCTGATAAAGACACTTTTGCTGGCCAAAGCCCTACTGGACCCTGCCAGCTCGATTCCTGCCCGGGGCATCCCATTCTGTGACTACAGCAGCCTCTGTTTAAGACCATATAAGCATTTGCTCTTATCATATTTGAAATTAGCCTGATAAAGACACTTTTGCTGGCCAAAGCACTACTGGACCCTGCCAGCTCGATTCCTGCCCGGGGCATCCCATTCTGTGACTAAAGCAGCCTCTGTTTAAGACCATATAAGCATTTGCTCTTATCATATTTGAAATTAGCCTGATAAAGACACTTTTGCTGGCCAAAGCCCTACTGGACCCTGCCAGGTCGATTCCTGCCCAGGGCATCCCATTCTGTGACTAAAGCAGCCTCTGTTTAAGACCATATAAGCATTTGCTCTTATCATATTTGAAATTAGGCCTGATAAAGACACTTTTGCTGGCCAAAGCCCTACTGGACCCTGCCAGCTCGATTCCTGCCCGGGGCATCCCATTCTGTGACTACAGCAGCCTCTGTTTAAGACCATATAAGCATTTGCTCTTATCATATTTGAAATTAGCCTGATAAAGACACTTTTGCTGGCCAAAGCACTACTGGACCCTGCCAGCTCGATTCCTGCCCGGGGCATCCCATTCTGTGACTAAAGCAGCCTCTGTTTAAGACCATATAAGCATTTGCTCTTATCATATTTGAAATTAGGCCTGATAAAGACACTTTTGCTGGCCAAAGCACTACTGGACCCTGCCAGCTCGATTCCTGCCCGGGGCATCCCATTCTGTGACTACAGCAGCCTCTGTTTAAGACCATATAAGCATTTGCTCTTATCATATTTGAAATTAGCCTGATAAAGACACTTTTGCTGGCCAAAGCACTACTGGACCCTGCCAGCTCGATTCCTGCCCGGGGCATCCCATTCTGTGACTAAAGCAGCCTCTGTTTAAGACCATATAAGCATTTGCTCTTATCATATTTGAAATTAGCCTGATAAAGACACTTTTGCTGGCCAAAGCCCTACTGGACCCTGCCAGGTCGATTCCTGCCCAGGGCATCCCATTCTGTGACTAAAGCAGCCTCTGTTTAAGACCATATAAGCATTTGCTCTTATCATATTTGAAATTAGGCCTGATAAAGACACTTTTGCTGGCCAAAGCCCTACTGGACCCTGCCAGCTCGATTCCTGCCCGGGGCATCCCATTCTGTGACTACAGCAGCCTCTGTTTAAGACCATATAAGCATTTGCTCTTATCATATTTGAAATTAGGCCTGATAAAGACACTTTTGCTGGCCAAAGCACTACTGGACCCTGCCAGGTCGATTCCTGCCCAGGGCATCCCATTCTGTGACTAAAGCAGCCTCTGTTTAAGACCATATAAGCATTTGCTCTTATCATATTTGAAATTAGGCCTGATAAAGACACTTTTGCTGGCCAAAGCCCTACTGGACCCTGCCAGGTCGATTCCTGCCCAGGGCATCCCATTCTGTGACTAAAGCAGCCTCTGTTTAAGACCATATAAGCATTTGCTCTTATCATATTTGAAATTAGGCCTGATAAAGACACTTTTGCTGGCCAAAGCACTACTGGACCCTGCCAGCTCGATTCCTGCCCGGGGCATCCCATTCTGTGACTAAAGCAGCCTCTGTTTAAGACCATATAAGCATTTGCTCTTATCATATTTGAAATTAGGCCTGATAAAGACACTTTTGCTGGCCAAAGCCCTACTGGACCCTGCCAGGTCGATTCCTGCCCAGGGCATCCCATTCTGTGACTAAAGCAGCCTCTGTTTAAGACCATATAAGCATTTGCTCTTATCATATTTGAAATTAGCCTGATAAAGACACTTTTGCTGGCCAAAGCCCTACTGGACCCTGCCAGGTCCATTCCTGCCCAGGGCATCCCATTCTGTGACTAAAGCAGCCTCTGTTTAAGACCATATAAGCATTTGCTCTTATCATATTTGAAATTAGGCCTGATAAAGACACTTTTGCTGGCCAAAGCACTACTGGACCCTGCCAGCTCGATTCCTGCCCGGGGCATCCCATTCTGTGACTAAAGCAGCCTCTGTTTAAGACCATATAAGCATTTGCTCTTATCATATTTGAAATTAGCCTGATAAAGACACTTTTGCTGGCCAAAGCCCTACTGGACCCTGCCAGCTCGATTCCTGCCCGGGGCATCCCATTCTGTGACTACAGCAGCCTCTGTTTAAGACCATATAAGCATTTGCTCTTATCATATTTGAAATTAGCCTGATAAAGACACTTTTGCTGGCCAAAGCCCTACTGGACCCTGCCAGGTCGATTCCTGCCCAGGGCATCCCATTCTGTGACTAAAGCAGCCTCTGTTTAAGACCATATAAGCATTTGCTCTTATCATATTTGAAATTAGGCCTGATAAAGACACTTTTGCTGGCCAAAGCCCTACTGGACCCTGCCAGCTCGATTCCTGCCCGGGGCATCCCATTCTGTGACTAAAACAGCCTCTGTTTAAGACCATATAAGCATTTGCTCTTATCATATTTGAAATTAGCCTGATAAAGACACTTTTGCTGGCCAAAGCACTACTGGACCCTGCCAGCTCGATTCCTGCCCGGGGCATCCCATTCTGTGACTAAAGCAGCCTCTGTTTAAGACCATATAAGCATTTGCTCTTATCATATTTGAAATTAGGCCTGATAAAGACACTTTTGCTGGCCAAAGCACTACTGGACCCTGCCAGCTCGATTCCTGCCCGGGGCATCCCATTCTGTGACTACAGCAGCCTCTGTTTAAGACCATATAAGCATTTGCTCTTATCATATTTGAAATTAGCCTGATAAAGACACTTTTGCTGGCCAAAGCACTACTGGACCCTGCCAGCTCGATTCCTGCCCGGGGCATCCCATTCTGTGACTAAAGCAGCCTCTGTTTAAGACCATATAAGCATTTGCTCTTATCATATTTGAAATTAGCCTGATAAAGACACTTTTGCTGGCCAAAGCCCTACTGGACCCTGCCAGGTCGATTCCTGCCCAGGGCATCCCATTCTGTGACTAAAGCAGCCTCTGTTTAAGACCATATAAGCATTTGCTCTTATCATATTTGAAATTAGGCCTGATAAAGACACTTTTGCTGGCCAAAGCCCTACTGGACCCTGCCAGCTCGATTCCTGCCCGGGGCATCCCATTCTGTGACTACAGCAGCCTCTGTTTAAGACCATATAAGCATTTGCTCTTATCATATTTGAAATTAGGCCTGATAAAGACACTTTTGCTGGCCAAAGCACTACTGGACCCTGCCAGGTCCATTCCTGCCCAGGGCATCCCATTCTGTGACTAAAGCAGCCTCTGTTTAAGACCATATAAGCATTTGCTCTTATCATATTTGAAATTAGGCCTGATAAAGACACTTTTGCTGGCCAAAGCCCTACTGGACCCTGCCAGGTCGATTCCTGCCCAGGGCATCCCATTCTGTGACTAAAGCAGCCTCTGTTTAAGACCATATAAGCATTTGCTCTTATCATATTTGAAATTAGGCCTGATAAAGACACTTTTGCTGGCCAAAGCACTACTGGACCCTGCCAGCTCGATTCCTGCCCGGGGCATCCCATTCTGTGACTAAAGCAGCCTCTGTTTAAGACCATATAAGCATTTGCTCTTATCATATTTGAAATTAGGCCTGATAAAGACACTTTTGCTGGCCAAAGCCCTACTGGACCCTGCCAGGTCGATTCCTGCCCAGGGCATCCCATTCTGTGACTAAAGCAGCCTCTGTTTAAGACCATATAAGCATTTGCTCTTATCATATTTGAAATTAGCCTGATAAAGACACTTTTGCTGGCCAAAGCCCTACTGGACCCTGCCAGGTCCATTCCTGCCCAGGGCATCCCATTCTGTGACTAAAGCAGCCTCTGTTTAAGACCATATAAGCATTTGCTCTTATCATATTTGAAATTAGGCCTGATAAAGACACTTTTGCTGGCCAAAGCACTACTGGACCCTGCCAGCTCGATTCCTGCCCGGGGCATCCCATTCTGTGACTAAAGCAGCCTCTGTTTAAGACCATATAAGCATTTGCTCTTATCATATTTGAAATTAGCCTGATAAAGACACTTTTGCTGGCCAAAGCCCTACTGGACCCTGCCAGCTCGATTCCTGCCCGGGGCATCCCATTCTGTGACTACAGCAGCCTCTGTTTAAGACCATATAAGCATTTGCTCTTATCATATTTGAAATTAGCCTGATAAAGACACTTTTGCTGGCCAAAGCCCTACTGGACCCTGCCAGGTCGATTCCTGCCCAGGGCATCCCATTCTGTGACTAAAGCAGCCTCTGTTTAAGACCATATAAGCATTTGCTCTTATCATATTTGAAATTAGCCTGATAAAGACACTTTTGCTGGCCAAAGCCCTACTGGACCCTGCCAGGTCGATTCCTGCCCAGGGCATCCCATTCTGTGACTAAAGCAGCCTCTGTTTAAGACCATATAAGCATTTGCTCTTATCATATTTGAAATTAGGCCTGATAAAGACACTTTTGCTGGCCAAAGCCCTACTGGACCCTGCCAGCTCGATTCCTGCCCGGGGCATCCCATTCTGTGACTACAGCAGCCTCTGTTTAAGACCATATAAGCATTTGCTCTTATCATATTTGAAATTAGGCCTGATAAAGACACTTTTGCTGGCCAAAGCACTACTGGACCCTGCCAGGTCGATTCCTGCCCAGGGCATCCCATTCTGTGACTAAAGCAGCCTCTGTTTAAGACCATATAAGCATTTGCTCTTATCATATTTGAAATTAGGCCTGATAAAGACACTTTTGCTGGCCAAAGCCCTACTGGACCCTGCCAGGTCGATTCCTGCCCAGGGCATCCCATTCTGTGACTAAAGCAGCCTCTGTTTAAGACCATATAAGCATTTACTCTTATCATATTTGAAATTAGGCCTGATAAAGACACTTTTGCTGGCCAAAGCACTACTGGACCCTGCCAGCTCGATTCCTGCCCGGGGCATCCCATTCTGTGACTAAAGCAGCCTCTGTTTAAGACCATATAAGCATTTGCTCTTATCATATTTGAAATTAGGCCTGATAAAGACACTTTTGCTGGCCAAAGCCCTACTGGACCCTGCCAGGTCGATTCCTGCCCAGGGCATCCCATTCTGTGACTAAAGCAGCCTCTGTTTAAGACCATATAAGCATTTGCTCTTATCATATTTGAAATTAGCCTGATAAAGACACTTTTGCTGGCCAAAGCCCTACTGGACCCTGCCAGGTCCATTCCTGCCCAGGGCATCCCATTCTGTGACTAAAGCAGCCTCTGTTTAAGACCATATAAGCATTTGCTCTTATCATATTTGAAATTAGGCCTGATAAAGACACTTTTGCTGGCCAAAGCACTACTGGACCCTGCCAGCTCGATTCCTGCCCGGGGCATCCCATTCTGTGACTAAAGCAGCCTCTGTTTAAGACCATATAAGCATTTGCTCTTATCATATTTGAAATTAGCCTGATAAAGACACTTTTGCTGGCCAAAGCCCTACTGGACCCTGCCAGCTCGATTCCTGCCCGGGGCATCCCATTCTGTGACTACAGCAGCCTCTGTTTAAGACCATATAAGCATTTGCTCTTATCATATTTGAAATTAGCCTGATAAAGACACTTTTGCTGGCCAAAGCACTACTGGACCCTGCCAGCTCGATTCCTGCCCGGGGCATCCCATTCTGTGACTACAGCAGCCTCTGTTTAAGACCATATAAGCATTTGCTCTTATCATATTTGAAATTAGCCTGATAAAGACACTTTTGCTGGGCATAGCACTACTGGACCCTGCAAGGGCATCCCATTCTGTGACTATAGCAGCTTCTGTTTAAGACCATATAAGCATTTGCTCTTATTATATTTGAAATTAGCCTGATAAAGACACTTTTGCTGGCCAAAGCACTACTGGACCCTGCCAGGTCCATTCCTGCCCAGGGCATCCCATTCTGTGACTAAAGCAGCCTCTGTTTAAGACCATATAAGCATTTGCTCTTATTATATTTGAAATTAGGCCTGATAAAGACACTTTTGCTGGCCAAAGCACTACTGGACCCTGCCAGGTCGATTCCTGCCCAGGGCATCCCATTCTGTGACTAAAGCAGCCTCTGTTTAAGACCATATAAGCATTTGCTCTTATTATATTTATATTATAAGACACTTTTGCTGGGCATAGGCTTACTGCTGCCTGCCAGGTGCACTTCTGTTGAGGCATCCCATTCTGTAACATAGCATACCCCTCTTTATTTACACTAAGCAGCTCTCTTATTTACACTAAGCAGGCCTGTTGGAGGCTGAGTGTTACTGCTCACTTTTGGTGTGCATTATATTCTGTTTTATATAGACCCACTGCTGCCTGGGGGTTCTTAAAATATCACCTACTACCACGCCAGTTAGACTATGTCGGGCAGACAAGTGCCTGGAAGTGAAAAGAGGAGTGGCAGAGGCCAAGATTCCGCAGGCAGAGCTCGCATCAGACTGGGGGCCAGTAGCAGCAGGAGTCACGCTGAGAGACCTAATCTGCCAGTATCTGCTAGCGGTCGGGTCTCCACCAGTAACGCATCTGCCGTGGTAGATTGGCTGACGCGCTCATCAACAACATCATCACAACTTACATCTGAGACCCCCAGTCTAGGGTCGGTAGGTTCCTCTGACACAACCCTGAGTTGGCATGCCCCGAGAGCAGTCCCTGTCCTCCCATTGCCTCTGTCCTACGCCGTTCCCTCCCCCAGCGACGTATCCTATGCTTTGGGTTCAGCTCCACTCTTTAGTGAGGAGGACGATCAGATACAGGAGGACAGTCAGCAGCTACTGCCCAGCCAAGAAATGGAGGTGGCTTCTTTAGCTAGGCAGACAAATAGTGATGTGGACAGTGTCGTGGGTGCTGCGAGCGTTCCAGCTCCTGCGCCAGACACTGTTGACGAATCCACGAACATCAGTGACGTACAGCCACAACCCGGTGATGATGATGATGATGACGATGAAGCCGATCGCACTTGGGAGCCGGGTGATGAAGGGGCTTCATCGTCATCATCAGGAGAAGAGGGGCGCAGGTTGCCCCGGAGTCAGCAGCTGAGGCAGCAAGGTGGTAGCAGTCAGCATGGGGGCACAATTCCAAAGGCTGGAGCCGGCCGGGGCCGGGGCCGGGGTAGAGCACCTGCTGTACGGCAGTCTACCTTATCGGGAGGTAGTGGAGCAGGGGTTCCTGGAGTTGGCAACAGCAGCAGTGAATCAGTGAGGCCAGGGGGTGGGAAAAGTAGCTACTCGGCAGTGTGGCAGTTTTTCCTGAGGCATCCGCAGGAGGGTAACATGGCCACATGCAAGATATGTAGGCAAAAGGTGAAGCGTGGCCAGGGTCCAAATGTTGGCACCACGGCCCTGCGTCAACATATGATGCGTCACCATAAAACGACCTGGGAGAACCGAGGCTCCCAAGGGGTGGTCCAGTCTGCTTCCTCACCAAGTGAGCTCCCAATTTCTGCCAGCCAAGGCTCCAGCACCTCAGCCGAAGGCAGCTGTGCGTCACACCCATCCTCTGTCGCTCCTGCTCCTCCTCCTCCTCCTCCAAGTCATGCATCCCGCCAGCAATCCATCAGCGAAGCCATGTCCAAGAGACAGCAGTATGCGCCCACTCATCCTACGGCGCAGAAGCTGAATGTGCTCCTGTCCAAGTTGCTGGTGCTGCAGTCGCTCCCTTTTCAGGTGGTGGAATCTGCACCTTTCAGAGAACTGATGGCTTGTGCCGAGCCGAGGTGGAGAGTCCCAAGCCGTCATTTCTTTGCCAAGAAGGCAGTACCAGCGCTGCACACTTTTGTTGAACAGAAGGTGGGCCAGTCCTTGAGCCTGTCGGTGTGTAGCAAAATACATGGCAGCGCCGACATCTGGAGCTGTAACTACGGTCAGGGGCAGTACATGTCGTTTACGGCCCACTGGGTGAATGTGGTCCCTTTGCAGCAGCAACTTGGACAGGTCACGCCGCTTCGGCCTCCGCGCTCTCTGCCCATTGGGCCTGTGACACCGTGCGACTCGGCCTCCTCATCCTCCGCCATCTCCTCACCCTCCACTGTAGGCTCAAGTCTCAGTGCCCCTCCAGTCTACCATGTGTGCAGGGCACGGAGGTGTCACGCAGTGCTTCACATGGTTTGTCTTGGCGAACGGAGTCACACAGGGGAGGAACTGCTTAAATGTATTCATCAGGAAATCCAAACATGGCTTACTCCGAGAAAACTTAAAATGGGAATCATGGTTACCGACAATGGGAAGAACATTTTGTCTGCGCTGCGCCAAGGAAGCCTGACCCATGCCCCCTGCATGGCTCACGTCTTCAATCTGGTTGTCAAGCGGTTTCTGAAGTGTTCCCCCCATCTGCAGGACATCCTAACAACTTCACGGAAACTTTGCATGCACTTCAGCCACTCCTACACCGCCAAACACACCCTTCTTGAGCTACAGCGTCAGAATGGTATCCCCCAACATAGTCTGATTTGCGATGTTTCCACCCGTTGGAATTCCACCCTTCACATGTTGGACCGATTATATGAACAGAGAAAAGCCATCACGGATTTCCTGATGATCCAAGCAGATAGGGGGACTCCCCTGTGTAACTTCAATGTCAACCAGTGGCAGCTCATACGTGACACCTGCCGTTTGCTCAGGCCCTTTGAGGAAGCCACTTTATTTGTCAGTCGGCAGGATTACGGGATGAACGACGTGATTCCACTGCTTCATGTACTACAGCACATGTTGGAAACCATGGCTGGTCAGGGCACTGGAGACATGGCGTTTACATCTTACGGCCACATGAACCCCCTTGGAGCTGAACTGGAGGAGGAGGAGGAGGAAGAGGAGGAGGAGGAGTTGCCCAGCGAAACACAGTTTAGGCTTGGCGAAATGGCTGGTTTATCTAGTCAGCGGACAGGAGAGGAGGAGCAGGAGCAGCCAGAGGAGCTAGAGGTTTTTGAGGAAGGAGAGACAGAGGACCCGGGCACACCGTGGCAGTATGCAGTGGAGATGGAGACAGGTAGTCCATCCGAGTCACTTGCGCAAATGGCACGAAGCATGCTCACGTGCTTGCGTAGTGACCCCAGAATTGTTTCCATCTGTCGGCGGGATGACTTCTGGCTGTCCACCTTATTGGACCCTCGCTTCCGGCACAAAATGGGGGCATTTTTTAAACCCACCGAGAGGGAGGACAAACTCAACTACTACAAAGACATTCTACGTAGGCAGTTGGCCGATGCCTATCTGCGCCATGGTCCATACTCTCGCAGGTCTGACTCGAGGGGACCTCTGCGCTCACCTTCCACTGCCATGGCCGCTGGGGGGGTTGGCAGCAGCAGCAGCAGAAGCTCCATCAGCAGCAGCAGCCTCAGTCTTCAGTCGCTAATGAGTAGCTTTCTACACCCGCATAGTGAGGCTACTCATGAGCAGCAGGAAGACCTGGAGCAGGACCTGAACCAGCAGGTCATGTCATACTTTGACATGACCATGCCAACACACCTTGAGGATCCGCTGGACTTCTGGGCAGCCAAACTTGATTTGTGGCCGCAACTAGCAGAGTTTGCCCTGGAAAAGCTGTCCTGCCCGGCAAGTAGCGTGCCATCTGAGCGGGTGTTTAGTGCGGCGGGGGCCATAGTTACGGCGAGGAGAACTCGTCTGTCAACTAAAAATGTGGAGAGACTCACCTTTGTCAAAATGAATCAGGGATGGATCAGCCAGGATTTCCACCCACCAATGCCTGATGCATGCGACTAGATTCAGCATGGTGCCACGTTTTACACTTTCCAAATGGTGCAAAACATATTTATGTCTTTAGGCCATTTTTTGGGCTCCTGCTGCTGCTACTGTCAACTCCTGCCAACTCCAGGGTGTGATTCATCCAATTTTTGGGCTCCTGAGGCCAACTCCAGTGTATATTTGGGCTCCTGCTGCTGCCAACTTCTGCCAACTCCAGGGTGTGATTCATCCAATTTTTGGGCTCCTGAGGCCAACTCCAGTGTATATTTGGGCTCCTGCTGCTGCTACTGTCAACTCCTGCCAACTCCAGGGTGTGATTCATCCAATTTTTGGGCTCCTGAGGCCAACTCCAGTGTATATTTGGGCTCCTGCTGCTGCTGCTGCCAACTTCTGCCAACTCCAGGGTGTGATTCATCCAATTTTTGGGCTCCTGAAGCCAACTCCAGTGTATATTTGGGCTCCTGCTGCTGCTGCTGCCAACTCCTGCCAACTCCAGGGTGTGATTCATCCAATTTTTGGGCTCCTGAGGCCAACTCCAGTGTATATTTGGGCTCCTGCTGCTGCTGCTGCCAACTTCTGCCAACTCCAGGGTGTGATTCATCCAATTTTTGGGCTCCTGAGGCCAACTCCAGTGTATATTTGGGCTCCTGCTGCTGCTACTGTCAACTTCTGCCAACTCCAGGGTGTGATTCATCCAATTTTTGGGCTCCTGAAGCCAACTCCAGTGTATATTTGGGCTCCTGCTGCTGCTACTGTCAACTCCTGCCAACTCCAGGGTGTGATTCATCCAATTTTTGGGCTCCTGAGGCCAACTCCAGTGTATATTTGGGCTCCTGCTGCTGCTACTGTCAACTCCTGCCAACTCCAGGGTGTGATTCATCCAATTTTTGGGCTCCTGAGGCCAACTCCAGTGTATATTTGGGCTCCTGCTGCTGCTACTGTCAACTCCTGCCAACTCCAGGGTGTGATTCATCCAATTTTTGGGCTCCTGAAGCCAACTCCAGTGTATATTTGGGCTCCTGCTGCTGCTGCTGTCAACTCCTGCCAACTCCAGGGTGTGATTCATCCAATTTTTGGGCTCCTGAAGCCAACTCCAGTGTATATTTGGGCTCCTGCTGCTGCTGCTGCCAACTCCTGCCAACTCCAGGGTGTGATTCATCCAATTTTTGGGCTCCTGAAGCCAACTCCAGTGTATATTTGGGCTCCTGCTGCTGCTGCTGCCAACTTCTGCCAACTCCAGGGTGTGATTCATCCAATTTTTGGGCTCCTGAAGCCAACTCCAGTGTATATTTGGGCTCCTGCTGCTGCTGCTGCCAACTCCTGCCAACTCCAGGGTGTGATTCATCCAATTTTTGGGCTCCTGAGGCCAACTCCAGTGTATATTTGGGCTCCTGCTGCTGCTACTGTCAACTCCTGCCAACTCCAGGGTGTGATTCATCCAATTTTTGGGCTCCTGAGGCCAACTCCAGTGTATATTTGGGCTCCTGCTGCTGCTACTGTCAACTCCTGCCAACTCCAGGGTGTGATTCATCCAATTTTTGGGCTCCTGAAGCCAACTCCAGTGTATATTTGGGCTCCTGCTGCTGCTGCTGCCAACTTCTGCCAACTCCAGGGTGTGATTCATCCAATTTTTGGGCTCCTGAAGCCAACTCCAGTGTATATTTGGGCTCCTGCTGCTGCTACTGCCAACTCCTGCCAACTCCAGGGTGTGATTCATCCAATTTTTGGGCTCCTGAAGCCAACTCCAGTGTATATTTGGGCTCCTGCTGCTGCTGCTGTCAACTCCTGCCAACTCCAGGGTGTGATTCATCCAATTTTTGGGCTCCTGAAGCCAACTCCAGTGTATATTTGGGCTCCTGCTGCTGCTGCTGCCAACTCCTGCCAACTCCAGGGTGTGATTCATCCAATTTTTGGGCTCCTGAAGCCAACTCCAGTGTATATTTGGGCTCCTGCTGCTGCTGCTGCCAACTTCTGCCAACTCCAGGGTGTGATTCATCCAATTTTTGGGCTCCTGAAGCCAACTCCAGTGTATATTTGGGCTCCTGCTGCTGCTGCTGCCAACTCCTGCCAACTCCAGGGTGTGATTCATCCAATTTTTGGGCTCCTGAGGCCAACTCCAGTGTATATTTGGGCTCCTGCTGCTGCTACTGTCAACTCCTGCCAACTCCAGGGTGTGATTCATCCAATTTTTGGGCTCCTGAGGCCAACTCCAGTGTATATTTGGGCTCCTGCTGCTGCTACTGTCAACTCCTGCCAACTCCAGGGTGTGATTCATCCAATTTTTGGGCTCCTGAAGCCAACTCCAGTGTATATTTGGGCTCCTGCTGCTGCTGCTGCCAACTTCTGCCAACTCCAGGGTGTGATTCATCCAATTTTTGGGCTCCTGAAGCCAACTCCAGTGTATATTTGGGCTCCTGCTGCTGCTACTGTCAACTCCTGCCAACTCCAGGGTGTGATTCATCCAATTTTTGGGCTCCTGAAGCCAACTCCAGTGTATATTTGGGCTCCTGCTGCTGCTGCTGTCAACTCCTGCCAACTCCAGGGTGTGATTCATCCAATTTTTGGGCTCCTGAAGCCAACTCCAGTGTATATTTGGGCTCCTGCTGCTGCTGCTGCCAACTCCTGCCAACTCCAGGGTGTGATTCATCCAATTTTTGGGCTCCTGAGGCCAACTCCAGTGTATATTTGGGCTCCTGCTGCTGCTACTGTCAACTCCTGCCAACTCCAGGGTGTGATTCATCCAATTTTTGGGCTCCTGAGGCCAACTCCAGTGTATATTTGGGCTCCTGCTGCTGCTACTGTCAACTCCTGCCAACTCCAGGGTGTGATTCATCCAATTTTTGGGCTCCTGAAGCCAACTCCAGTGTATATTTGGGCTCCTGCTGCTGCTGCTGCCAACTTCTGCCAACTCCAGGGTGTGATTCATCCAATTTTTGGGCTCCTGAAGCCAACTCCAGTGTATATTTGGGCTCCTGCTGCTGCTACTGTCAACTCCTGCCAACTCCAGGGTGTGATTCATCCAATTTTTGGGCTCCTGAAGCCAACTCCAGTGTATATTTGGGCTCCTGCTGCTGCTGCTGTCAACTCCTGCCAACTCCAGGGTGTGATTCATCCAATTTTTGGGCTCCTGAAGCCAACTCCAGTGTATATTTGGGCTCCTGCTGCTGCTGCTGCCAACTCCTGCCAACTCCAGGGTGTGATTCATCCAATTTTTGGGCTCCTGAAGCCAACTCCAGTGTATATTTGGGCTCCTGCTGCTGCTGCTGCCAACTTCTGCCAACTCCAGGGTGTGATTCATCCAATTTTTGGGCTCCTGAAGCCAACTCCAGTGTATATTTGGGCTCCTGCTGCTGCTGCTGCCAACTCCTGCCAACTCCAGGGTGTGATTCATCCAATTTTTGGGCTCCTGAGGCCAACTCCAGTGTATATTTGGGCTCCTGCTGCTGCTACTGTCAACTCCTGCCAACTCCAGGGTGTGATTCATCCAATTTTTGGGCTCCTGAGGCCAACTCCAGTGTATATTTGGGCTCCTGCTGCTGCTACTGTCAACTCCTGCCAACTCCAGGGTGTGATTCATCCAATTTTTGGGCTCCTGAAGCCAACTCCAGTGTATATTTGGGCTCCTGCTGCTGCTGCTGCCAACTTCTGCCAACTCCAGGGTGTGATTCATCCAATTTTTGGGCTCCTGAGGCCAACTCCAGTGTATATTTGGGCTCCTGCTGCTGCTACTGTCAACTCCTGCCAACTCCAGGGTGTGATTCATCCAATTTTTGGGCTCCTGAGGCCAACTCCAGTGTATATTTGGGCTCCTGCTGCTGCTACTGTCAACTCCTGCCAACTCCAGGGTGTGATTCATCCAATTTTTGGGCTCCTGAGGCCAACTCCAGTGTATATTTGGGCTCCTGCTGCTGCTACTGTCAACTCCTGCCAACTCCAGGGTGTGATTCATCCAATTTTTGGGCTCCTGAAGCCAACTCCAGTGTATATTTGGGCTCCTGCTGCTGCTACTGTCAACTCCTGCCAACTCCAGGGTGTGATTCATCCAATTTTTGGGCTCCTGAAGCCAACTCCAGTGTATATTTGGGCTCCTGCTGCTGCTGCTGCCAACTTCTGCCAACTCCAGGGTGTGATTCATCCAATTTTTGGGCTCCTGAGGCCAACTCCAGTGTATATTTGGGCTCCTGCTGCTGCTACTGTCAACTCCTGCCAACTCCAGGGTGTGATTCATCCAATTTTTGGGCTCCTGAAGCCAACTCCAGTGTATATTTGGGCTCCTGCTGCTGCTGCTGTCAACTCCTGCCAACTCCAGGGTGTGATTCATCCAATTTTTGGGCTCCTGAAGCCAACTCCAGTGTATATTTGGGCTCCTGCTGCTGCTGCTGCCAACTCCTGCCAACTCCAGGGTGTGATTCATCCAATTTTTGGGCTCCTGAAGCCAACTCCAGTGTATATTTGGGCTCCTGCTGCTGCTGCTGCCAACTCCTGCCAACTCCAGGGTGTGATTCATCCAATTTTTGGGCTCCTGAGGCCAACTCCAGTGTATATTTGGGCTCCTGCTGCTGCTGCTGTCAACTCCTGCCAACTCCAGGGTGTGATTCATCCAATTTTTGGGCTCCTGAAGCCAACTCCAGTGTATATTTGGGCTCCTGCTGCTGCTGCTGCCAACTTCTGCCAACTCCAGGGTGTGATTCATCCAATTTTTGGGCTCCTGAGGCCAACTCCAGTGTATATTTGGGCTCCTGCTGCTGCTACTGTCAACTCCTGCCAACTCCAGGGTGTGATTCATCCAATTTTTGGGCTCCTGAAGCCAACTCCAGTGTATATTTGGGCTCCTGCTGCTGCTGCTGTCAACTCCTGCCAACTCCAGGGTGTGATTCATCCAATTTTTGGGCTCCTGAAGCCAACTCCAGTGTATATTTGGGCTCCTGCTGCTGCTGCTGCTGCTGCCAACTCCTGCCAACTCCAGGGTGTGATTCATCCAATTTTTGGGCTCCTGAAGCCAACTCCAGTGTATATTTGGGCTCCTGCTGCTGCTGCTGCCAACTCCTGCCAACTCCAGGGTGTGATTCATCCAATTTTTGGGCTCCTGAGGCCAACTCCAGTGTATATTTGGGCTCCTTCTGCCCCTCATAGTGATGCCACTTCAACTCTCTGCAATTGTGCCGCTCTGCGATTCTATTAGCGATGCCTCTGATCTGCATGTGATATTTCTTCAAAGTATTATTTAACTAACCCAGCACGCATCCTGTGCGTGTTACAGCAAGGCTGAATGGTTTACAACCCTATTGAGGCTGTAGGAGGCTCAGAAATAGCCGTTTTTAATAGCGATTCGTCGCGAATTTATTCGGGTCGAAACGATTTTTGTCGGAAAATTCGGCGAATCAGTCGAATCGAATTTTTCAAAAGTTCGCTCATCTCTACCGAGGAGGGAAAAAGTTAGTGGAAGCTAGTGGTAAAGATCCTCATGCTCTTATATCTCTGGGGACATAGGAGTTAAAGTGGTTTTTACTGGGGTTATGACTGTCACCTGTAATGGCAAAATTCTTCCACGCCAGCAGAGCCTGTAAAGCTGTTTAATCTCCACAAGACTAAGGGTCCTTTCTTACCTCCCCGTTTTCTTGCATTAGAGTAGAAATATTCAATCCCCATGAAAGTGGAAAAGAAGTTACGTCCATCTTTCACATATACAGTATGTGCTGCATTGATGTTTATGGGCAGGGGTAACATGCATGTACTGTACCTGTGACCTATTGTAGTGCAGTTAAAGGGCCAAATACCCTCCACCAGTGTCATCCTGGAGTATCTTGGGCCCTACAGAGGAAATCTTTCTAAGGGGCCACCACAGTGAATCCCACTCTTCAGATATAAAAAGTAAATGCAAGTCCATCCTTAAACCAGACCTTCAGCAGAATTTGATGAAAAGCCCAAACCCTTTAAAAACTATTTCCCAGTTTTTAGTTGCCTACTTATTATTCTTTCCCCCCCTGGGTTGAAACTCTGTTCAGGACTCTAGGATACGTGCACCACTATCTTGCCTCAGAAGCATCACATACTGAGGAGAGGAGGGGGGGAGTGCAGCGGCGGGTTATAGCTGTGCTTCACACAGACAGAGCAGAGCTGGGGTCAGGAAAAAGACAGTAATCCCACAATGTAAAGCGGCATAGTCAGAAGACACTTCCAGCTTGAGACCCCATGGGGGTCCACTTTTACCATGCTGTTGCGCATATAAAGTGTTTATTAATGAAACAACAAAGCAGCTTATTGAATAGATAACAAACTTACCAAACATCATCACTTCAGGCAAACCAAAAACACTATGTTAGTCCTATCAGTCCTACCGTACTGTGCTGATGGTGGCCCTGGAGCAGTGCCTGGAGCTCATCAGAGCCACTCTCCTCTGGGTGCTCTAGTGGGCCAGTCCAACACTGCTCACTACTTCCTCCTGGTCTGTTGCTGACAGCATCCACTGCCATCTCTGGTCCTCACTGGGTCCCTCATCCTCTCTGGCACCTATCCAGCTGCAGCCACCTAATTCCATGCAGATCTTTTAATTGGAACCTGCTGCTGCTGTGGCCACCTTTGCTGGGGTCCTGACTGCAAACTCTGCTGCTGAGGTCCTGATGCTGGTGCTACCACCACCTTCCTGCCTCAGCCATGATTATGGCGCTGCCACCTACTTTCTCCGTTGAGAGCCTGGAAACTATAGGCACTGCAGGTCTGCCTATGGGGCCACCGCTGCAGCACGTCCATCAATGAAGGCACAGTGCAGAACACTAGGGCCCTAAATGTATTTTCACTGTTCTCTGCGGTGTCTTAATTCTGTACAATTGGGTATTAAAGTATTAAAGAGTCAGTGCACTACAATGAGAGATGTGGATTTCAAGAAACCTAAGTTGATAGTGGGGGGGTTATGCTAAATATTTGGTGAAGCCAGTGTGGCTCGCAGTGTGCATTGCGGTGTGGACTGCAACCTGCATAGCGGTGAGCTTTTTAGTGTTTGGACACAAAAAAGTGCAAAAAAAAATTGTTCTACCCTTTTTCCCCCATAGTTCCCCCATAGTGGCCTCTGCCTGTGATGGTGCAGTATTACAGGAAAGGTACTTAATTTTTCCAATGCGGTAAGGATAACAACAGAACCCTATGGGTGATGCAGAAAAAAATAGCATGCTGTTATTTCCAAACTTCAAATATATCCTTACATCACTAGAAAAATAATGTACATAAACTGTAAAAATGTGCCATCATATGTACTGGGTTTTTTTGGGGGGGGTGTAGGACACTTTTTTTGTGTCTAAACGCTAAAAAGCTCACTGGGATGCTGGCTGCAATCCACACCTCAATGCACTCCAATAGTCACACTGGCTTCACCAAATATTTAGCATGATCCCCCATAGTATTTCTAGCTTATTCCTGCTGGTGAAGAGTAGACTGTGTGTTGGTAGATGTGTGCAGTTTATGACCCCACATTTGACTATTTAATTTAGGCCAGGTTAGTTTTTGACCCTCATCATAGCAGTAATATGACATCATGTTAACAAATGTATACTTACAGTTATGACAGGTGGCACCAGTGTACCCTGTTCCCTCACAGTTGCATGTGATGGTGTCCCATGTTTGAGAGCATTTTCCTCCATGTTCACAGTTATTGGGAACACATCTGTAAATGAAAGAAAAAGAATATGCAGTTAGCAGATCTCAAAGTAGCAAATTATTTTAGCAATGCAGTGCAGAAAATCCTCATTTGCACACGTTTATTTTAAATAGTAACAGAATAAGAGAACAAAAGTTGGGGGGCTGACAACGTTTGAAAACTCTATCATTGGCTGAAACTTGAGCACAGACATTGGAAAGGATCAATAAGAGCCATGTCCGTGAACCCTTTCTGTTCAAAAGCTTGTCTCAAGGCATATAACAGATCATGCAGGAAGTAGAACAACATGCAGGGGGATTGCAGTGATTTTCAGAGGCTACTTCTCATCAGTAAAAGGGTAATGAGGTGGCTTTGTGCCTGCTGGCTTTGACAGAAAATAATCAGACTGCATTGCTAAGCACAGACATTCAGTGAAGGAAAAAATACACAGCACATCTCGAAACATAAGTTGAAATGATTCAATCTATGATTTTCAATCTCCTTCGAGTGAGCCTTGGGCATATTTCATCACAAAGAATTAAAGAATATACAAACATTTTAGCTGTAAAGTGTGCAAAAACACATAGCTATATATATATATATATATATATATATATATATATATATATACACACATAGAAAGAGAGTATGTATCTATTTCGTAATTTATGAAAACATTGGTCAGCTGGGGCAACACTTTGTGGCATCCTGACAGTTTAGGTTCAAGCCCTAATTCAGTAGGAGGTAGCCAGGAGTATCTACAGATGCAAACTGGTGATGGGGAGTGGAGGCATCAAGGCAAAGTACTATAAGTGTGATCCAGTCATCTTGCATTCAGTGGGGCCACTAGAAAAGGGGATGCAGCATGGTAACCTCATAGTCTAATGTTTTCTAATTTGGATTGTGGTCTGAGTTTTCACCAGATATCCTGGTGGCTATCACAAGTGGCATTATTATCCCAGTGTGCACATCTGCTTCTGCTTTGCTGAAACAAAAAAGAGGGAGGAGCCAATGGAATAGACACAAGGTGACTTGGGGAAAATAACAAATGATTCATAGAGAGTTGTAGTAATCATTAAACATAGAAGCTGCTGAAAAACATTAAAGATTGCAATGAAGCACGATGTGTGGGTGGCACTAGAATCTGAATTTAGAACCCCCCCCCCCCACCGCAGAACACCAGTAAAGCTTACCCAAATGTGTGGGTTCTCGTCCACTCAGAACAAATCGCTTTGACAATGTCATTCAATGTTTTTCAATGGGGAGCGAGAGTGGCTGCATCTCCTGCATGTTTGGGCTGTGTATGTGCTCCTGCTATTCAGATAGGCCCTGGACCAGGAGTGCATGCGCTACTGGGGATGCATCCACTCTCGATCCCTATTGAAACCCACGAGGGTCGAACGACATGGCAAACTGCTCTGAGTGGATGCCAGCTCGCACATGCACTGTTGGACTGGGGTATGGAACAAAACCGGGGATAGTCAAAATCCCAAGTTTTGTTCCGCTTAAAGTTGCATGTTAAAGAATGCTGCATCTGTACAATAGCTATTGCAAGGAGTGGTGGTGGTTTTGCTCCAATGGCCAAGGTATGCTCAGAAGAATACATTTACGACATGACTTTTTGTCTTTGGTAGGTTTATGTCTCACACGTTTTGTTGCACTAGATTTGTGTTCTGAAGGAGGTGCTATAGACACTCTATAGCAGTGTTCCCCAACCCTCCCCCCGAGAGCCACAAATACATCATGTTTGCTGGATGTCCATTCAGGCAGCTCAATAGCTAACTACTTCAGATCTGTAAAATGTGAACCATTGGAGGATCTCAAGGAGAGCATTTGGGAACACTGCTCTATAGAGACATTGCATTTGGCCAGTAGGGTGGGACTTGCTGGTCACTCAATTTATTCCAGTAATCCAGTTAAACTGCTGGTATGCCCCTATAAAGAGGCAATACATGGGGTGAACCACAGGGGTACAGGATGCACCTGGGCTGTTCAAGAATATTGTAGCCTGAATGTGCATGGGAGCACAGATGGTCAAGTGGCAGAAAATGCCCCAAGTAGAGATAAGAGAACCGGTTCAAACAAATTGGAATTCATTCTGAATTTCAGGGAAAAATTGATTGAGCACAAATCCAACATTTTTGTTCACTGAGGTGCAGGGCCCGCTTGGGTATGCAAGGGGATTGCTGTCTAAATGTGCAAGAAAGCACAGATGGACAGGTGTCAAGGGTCAGAAAAGGCCCCAAGTTTAGATAAGTGAACTGATTCGTCCATATTGGAATTTGCAAACAAATTTCAGGAAAAAAACATTTTGGCACAAATCCAAAATTTTTCCCTGAAATTGTAAAAATAAAACCCAACAAACATATCTCCCCCTTGCAAACCACAACTGGTGTCCCACTGGGCAGAAGACACAGATCCTCTGTCCGGCTCACTCCCTGTCAAAGGGCTGGGCAGGGAGAGAAAGCCTGCCTGGAAAGCCCTTCACGTCTCTGCCACTCATACTGATGTCACGGGGAGTGATTGGTGTGATGCTCAATGTGGGACACAGGGTCTGTGTTCTCATGTTATGCTAAAGATATCATCTGGCACTGAATAATGAGGAAGTGAGAGTTTGTTGTAAAATTAGACCTCATTAAAAGAATTTGTCTAAGGTGTGTTGCCGTTTTTTTACATTTAACCTTTTGAGAACTGGGCAGGAGGGGCCCGCAAATGCCATCAATGCTATTCAATCAGAGACCCCTGGCATTGATATTACTGTTATTCCATCAGAGACCCCTGGCATTGATATTAGTGTTATTCCATCAGAGACCCCTGGCATTGATATTAGTGTTATTCCATCAGAGACCCCTGGCATTGATATTAGTGTTATTCCCTCAGAGACCCCAGGATTGATATTAGTGTTATCCAATCAGAGACCCCTGGCATTGATATTAGTGTTATTCAGTCAGAGACCTCAGGATTGATATTAGTGTTATTCCATCAGAGACGCCCTGGCATTGATATTGGTGTTACTCCATCAGAGACCCCTGGCATTGATATTAGTGTTATTCCATCAGAGACCCCTGGCATTGATATTAGTGTTATTCCATCAGAGACCCCTGGCATTGATATTAGTGTTATTCCATCAGAGACACCCTGGCATTGATATTAGTGTTATTCCATCAGAGACCCCTGGCATTGATATTAGTGTTATTCCATCAGAGACCCTGGCATTGATATTAGTGTTATTCCATCAGAGACCCTGGCATTGATATTAGTGTTATTCCATCAGAGACCCCTGGCATTGATATTAGTGTTATTCCATCAGAGACCCCTGGCATTGATATTAGTGTTATTCCATCAGAGACCCCTGGCATTGATATTAGTGTTATTCAGTCAGAGACCCCAGGATTGATATTAGTGTTATTCCATCAGAGACCCCTGGCATTGATATTAGTGTTATTCAGTCAGAGACCTCAGGATTGATATTAGTGTTATTCCATCAGAGACGCCCTGGCATTGATATTGGTGTTACTCCATCAGAGACCCCTGGCATTGATATTAGTGTTATTCCATCAGAGACCCCTGGCATTGATATTAGTGTTATTCCATCAGAGACCCTGGCATTGATATTAGTGTTATTCCATCAGAGACCCCTGGCATTGATATTAGTGTTATTCCATCAGAGACCCCTGGCATTGATATTAGTGTTATTCCATTAGAGACCCCTGGCATTGATATCAGTGTTATTCCCTCAGAGACCCCTGGCATTGATATTAGTGTTATTCCATCAGAGACCCCTGGCATTGATATTAGTGTTATTCCCTCAGAGACCCCAGGATTGATATTAGTGTTATCCAATCAGAGACCCCTGGCATTGATATTAGTGTTATTCAGTCAGAGACCTCAGGATTGATATTAGTGTTATTCCATCAGAGACGCCCTGGCATTGATATTGGTGTTACTCCATCAGAGACCCCTGGCATTGATATTAGTGTTATTCCATCAGAGACCCCTGGCATTGATATTAGTGTTATTCCATCAGAGACACCCTGGCATTGATATTAGTGTTATTCCATCAGAGACCCCTGGCATTGATATTAGTGTTATTCCATCAGAGACCCTGGCATTGATATTAGTGTTATTCCATCAGAGACCCCTGGCATTGATATTAGTGTTATTCCATCAGAGACCCCTGGCATTGATATTAGTGTTATTCCATCAGAGACCCCTGGCATTGATATTAGTGTTATTCCATCAGAGACCCCTGGCATTGATATTAGTGTTATTCAGTCAGAGACCCCAGGATTGATATTAGTGTTATTCCATCAGAGACCCCTGGCATTGATATTAGGGTTATTCAGTCAGAGACCTCAGGATTGATATTAGTGTTATTCCATCAGAGACGCCCTGGCATTGATATTGGTGTTACTCCATCAGAGACCCCTGGCATTGATATTAGTGTTATTCCATCAGAGACCCCTGGCATTGATATTAGTGTTATTCCATCAGAGACCCTGGCATTGATATTAGTGTTATTCCATCAGAGACCCCTGGCATTGATATTAGTGTTATTCCATCAGAGACCCCTGGCATTGATATTAGTGTTATTCCATTAGAGACCCCTGGCATTGATATCAGTGTTATTCCCTCAGAGACCCCTGGCATTGATATTAGTGTTATTCCATCAGAGACCCCTGGCATTGATATTAGTGTTATTCCATGAGAGACCCCTGGCATTGATATTAGTGTTATTCCCTCAGAGACCCCTGTCATTGATATTAGTGTTATTCCCTCAGAGACCCCTGTCATTGATATTAGTGTTATTCCATCAGAGACCCCTAGCATTGATATTAGTGTTATTCCATCAGAGACCCTGGCATTGATATTAGTGTTATTCCATCAGAGACCCCTGGTATTGATATTAGTGTTATCCCATCAGAGACCCCTAGCATTGATATTAGTGTTATTCCCTCAGAGACCCCTGGCATTGATATTAGTGTTATTCCCATCAGAGACCCCTGGCATTGATATTAGTGTTATTCCATCAGAGACCCCTGGCATTGATATTAGTGTTATTCCATGAGAGACCCCTGGCATTGATCTTAGTGTTATTCCCTCAGAGACCCCTGGCATTGACATTAGTGTTATTCCCTCAGAGACCCCTGTCATTGATATTAGTGTTATTCCATCAGAGACCCCTAGCATTGATATTAGTGTTATTCCCTCAGAGACCCCTGGCATTGATATTAGTGTTATTCCATCAGAGACCCCTAGCATTGATATTAGTGTTATTCCCTCAGAGACCCCTGGCATTGATATTAGTGTTATTCCATCAGAGACCCTGGCATTGATATTAGTGTTATTCCCTCAGAGACCCCTGTCATTGATATTAGTGTTATTCCATCAGAGACCCCTAGCATTGATATTAGTGTTATTCCCTCAGAGACCCCTGGCATTGATATTAGTGTTATTCCATCAGAGACCCTGGCATTGATATTAGTGGTATTCCATCAGAGACCCCTGGTATTGATATTAGTGTTATCCCATCATAGACCCCTAGCATTGATATTAGTGTTATTCCCTCAGAGACCCCTGGCATTGATATTAGTGTTATTCCCTCAGAGACCCCTGGCATTGATATTAGTGTTATCCCATCAGAGACCCCTGGCATTGATATTAGTGTTATTCCATCAGAGACCCCTGGCATTGATATTAGTGTTATTCCATGAGAGACCCCTGGCATTGATCTTAGTGTTATTCCCTCAGAGACCCCTGGCATTGACATTAGTGTTATTCCATCAGAGACCCCTGGCATTGATATTAGTGTTATTCCATCAGAGACCCCTGACATTGATATTAGTGTTATTCCCTTAGAGACCCCTGGCATTGATATTAGTGTTATTCCATCAGAGACCCCTGTCATTGATATTAGTGTTATTCCATCAGAGACGCCCTGACATTGATATTAGTTTTATTCCATCAGAGACCCCTGGCATTGATATTAGTGTTATTCCCTCAGAGACCCCTGGCATTGATATTGGTGTTATCCCATCAGAGACCCCTAGCATTGATATTAGTGTTATTCCATCAGAGACCCTGGCATTGATATTATTGTTATTCCCTCAGAGATCCCTGGCATTGATATTAGTGTTATCCCATCAGAGACCCCTGGCATTGACATTAGTGTTATTCCATCAGAGACCCCTGGCATTGATATTAGTGTTATTTCATGAGAGACCCCTGGCATTGATATTAGTGTTATTCCCTCAGAGACCCCTGGCATTGATATTAGTGTTATTCCCTCAGAGACCCCTGGCATTGATATTAGTGTTATTCCATCAGAGACCCCTGGTATTGATATTAGTGTTATTCCATCAGAGACCCCTGGTATTGATATTAGTGTTATTCCATGAGAGAACCCTGACATTGATATTAGTGTTATTCCCTCAGAGACCCCTGGCATGAATTCATACCAGCACCATTCTGTTGGGGACCCATGGCATTAGTTTTAATGCCAATCTATCAAAATACCCCTGGCATGAATTCACACCAGGACCACTCTGTAATAGTGGCATTAATTTATGTAAGTACTATTCATTATTTTCAATGCTTTTTAAGAGAACCCAGACATGAGCTATTAAAGGTATCCTCCATAACACACCACATGCATGATTAAATATCAGCACCATTTACAAAAGACCATAGACATTAATTAGTCACTGACATTCTACAAATAAACCCTGCCATGAAGAAATTCAGCACCTGTAATAAGCTACAGTAACCTGGCTGCCCTCTGACTTCAGTATAATTATGAATATCAGACACCACACCCCAACACACCCCAAAACTGAATACGATGCTTATGCCCTGCAGGTTCTTTCTCTGTCCTCCTCACATTCACAAAGAGTTATTTTTCAACAAATATGACGTTTAGAGAGAGAGAGAAGGAGAGAAGTTACTGTATTTTGCTGACAGCAAAAAATACTTGTCCTTTAAAGAACATCTATACTGTATGATAGGCTTGCTTGTTCCCCCATTGTGCTTTGCATGGTAGTGCTCCTCCAAGGAGGCTGTGCAGCATCATGCTCTGCCAGCATGGCCGGTTGTAATATATATGACCTAGATTTCCTATTGATTGCTCTGACAAATTGCCTATTGTGAGGCCAACTTTCCTGGTAAGACATGATAAACTCACATGTAACTTCTAGCGACCTTTAATGCTTTAGTAACTCCTATGTGCTGTGATACCTGTAGAAAAATACTGCCAGTACTTCTTTTCTGCTCTTAAGTATCTTTTAAGACATTTATGTTGTCTAGAAGATATATATAGCAGTGTGCCTTATGTTTTTTTGCTTTTTCTCCCTAGCTAACCAGATAGTATCAGAGATGAGCATTTTTTTTTTAAGTTCAAAGGACAGGAGGGGCTGGCAAGCTACCTGCCAGCAACTGGGTGACCTGCCAAAACCCCTGCACCTTTACCTGCACCCCCAATGGCTGGGGGGCTGAAGAGCAGGCCCACATAGCTGGTGCATGGGCTGGTTTTGATGTCTTCATCGGAGAGTGACCCGGAACAGCAGAGAGCGGCGTGGGACAGTTGAGGACACTGCCCTGTGATGGATAGCAAGGAAGGAGATACGACAAGCAGGTGGCTTGCCAATCCCCCCATTACTTGCACCCTCTACAGCCAGGAAGGTGCAGAAGTGCCTAGGCTATGTGGGCTGGTAGACTTCAGGGCTGGGGACTGACCAGAAGGCCGCCGAGCCTTGGGCAACAAATCCACATAGCTCTTCTAATAGCTCAGAGTTCTTTACCTGTAGTTGCTGCCAGTCTCTGCTGGATCAAAAACATCATGTGACCATCAATTTAAATACTGACTTTGCTATAGACACCTCCTTTTAGCAAAGCCAGAGGGAGGCCAGTGCATTCCACTACAGGCGTTTTTCCCTGTCCTGAGTTCTGCTGCACACCCATCATGAAGTATGGGGTAACCAGTGTCCAACAACATATATAGTGTTTATATATTTAAATAATGTAATATATTATTATTTTTTTATTATTAATATTGTAAAGCATTCCCTTCATTTATATCATGTGTCTGTGTCTATTGTCTGTAGTGTTAATGGATAAACTGAGAATAATTAAGTGTGTAAACTTTTTTTTACCTAGATTAGAAAAAAACATTGATGAACTCCGAAGGCTGTGTGACTGGTTAGGTCAGTTGAATAGGTTGATATATTTCTGGTAAGTGTTAGTCTGTATTCTAATTCTTTAATGATGGGTTTTGTCCATTTCCGCAAGAATTTGAAGAGGCCTTGTCTTCCATGTGATTACAAAAAATAAATAAATGAGGGAAAGTAATACATTCTCTTTATTATGTATTCCCCTTATTGTTGCATATTGTGATATATCACTCATGTTAAGAGCAAAAGCTACTATGTGAATTAAGGTGCAATACAAGTTTATTATAGAAAAATTGTTTTACATGATTTTACATAAGCATGATTACAATAAGACACAAGACATATTTGAAAACCATTAAAAATATGAAAAAGGGGAAGGGAATGGGACCATACAATAATTCTGCTCTAATTAATAAATGTAAGAAGAATTCATTCAAACAGATATACTTATGTTAAGTGTTTTTGACTATTTGTATAGGTTTCCTATACAAATTCTTCCTTTCTAGGACTAATGAGGGATTGACTCATTTAGGAAGCATAACAAGTTATTGAATATTTTTTAATGTTATCAGTTGCTCATTTAATTATGCCTTGGAAGGATGTGGGTGATGTGCTTTTAAAGAGGTTTACTTTACTTTTTATATTAAAAAAATATATACATACTTTTGGTTTGCTTATATTGACTTGTTTTGGGGTTAGAACCAGTTTATGTGACCCATAGCAGAACACTTTGTGGGTTATCCAAATAACAAGCATTTCTCACTCTGCACTAAAAAAGGGGAAAGATGTTTTAAAAATTAAAGCCACCTGCACATATGATAGGTCAGTTCTACAGATGAGGTGCATATTATTTTTATAGGGTAGATTACAATAGAATACTTGAGAAAATTTTGATCTGTCAGAAGGAAGGATTAGTGTATAGTGCTGCTTGTACATGTGGACCCTACTTCCTGCACCGTGATGTATTCTTTGCTGGCTTTAAACGGCCCGATGTCTGTTACAGATTGTGAAAGTCAACAACATTTGCGTTATTAGCAGCAGGGTTGCCAACTTGCATAATAGGTGTCTAGTTACTTGAGATCTCACGTTTTGCCAGTTTCCCAGCTTAATCAACTCAAAAATGTTAATTACATATAAATGATACATTGGCTTATTAAATAGGATTAGCTGTCCACCCAAAATAGCAAGATGCACATGAAGGGTCTGGGGGCAAAGAACGACTGATGACTTGTGTTGCAAATTGCTCAAGCTGATAACTAATTTTAATAAATTTCATGCAATAATTACCCTAGTCATGGCTTGGTTTTGTTACACATTATGCATCGCATAGTGTCAGCAGAGATATTTAAAAGAATAAGGGCAGCATAAACTTCAACATTTTATTTGCCAACCAGCAACACAACATTGGGGAACTGGGACCACAAGCAATGTCATAAAATATTTTTTTAATTAAAGAGTAGTGGATGCTGAGTAAAAAGAACACAACAGATATAGCTGAAAAAAGCAAGACTGTATTTAAACATTAATCTATTTAATGATATATACAGATGAGATTAGCCATGTGGTCTTTTCCTGTCCTTGGCTTCCTATATCAGGAATGGCAAAAAAGTGCTTTAACATTGTGTATTCAAAATGGGTTAACACAGATATAGTACTGCCCCTTAATGATAGGTAGATGTAGTACTTGTGGTACTTGGTGATTTTTGCAAAAGTCTATGAGTTGAAACAAGACTGCTCCCCAATTCATGGGCTCTTATGGGTCACTGACAGTAATTCTGCCCAGATGGGGAGGCTGATTTATTAATAGCGACATGTAGCGACAGTTGAGCGACTGCAGCAGTATTTTCACAGCACCCGCTAGTAGTCGCTGTGCTTGGCCATTGTTCGGTTGTGGACAGCGACTCAGTCGATGTGGCGTAATGTTGAATACAAGGTTACGAGTCGCTATTTGACAGGTTCCGCGATGTATGGGAGCGCATGATAGCGACTGGTCAGAGCGACCGGCTTCCACCATATTCATCAAAAAATCACGCTCAAAAAATTCAAGCGCTGGGAAATGCATGTTTAAACCCCAGAGCGCTGGAGGCGATGTGTTAAAAGTAGTTTTTTAACCCCCAAACCACCATATTTTTGGAAGCCAAAAAAAAAAAAGTATTTTAAATAATTTAGTAATATGAATACATTAATATCAGACCTGTAATATCAATTCTGTACAAATTTTTTTTTTTTAATTTTTTCCCTTAAAAAAAATATCTAAAATGGCAGAAGTGGTCACAGAATTTTTCACATTAAAAAAAAAAAAAAAAAAAAAAAAAAACATTAATAATTAATTATTAATATTTAAAGATTGTTCCATTGAAATGCATTGGAGAGCGCCAGGTAGCAAGAGGTCATACCTGTCGCTGTTCAAGGTCGGACGCTGGCGCTGTGGGCTGAGGCTGGAATAATGATGAATGAGTGGCTATCTGGCGCTATCTCAGTCGCTAAGCAGGATTGGCTTGATAAATGTGTGATTGTGGTGGGGAGCCGGCGTTCTCGTGGCGGGGCCCGTCATTACCGGCCGTTGACCAGTCGCTACCTGTCGCTATTCCTTCATAAATAAGGGCCTAAGTACCACTTTACAATTGGGCTGACTCTCCATACTTGTTCAGGTTTGGTCAAACGCCAAACTCTAACCCAGACTTTTGGCTGAAGTTTGGGATTGGGGTCGCAGAATTCGGTACAACCCCCAACTTTGCGGTTCAGATTCATCCAACACTACTAACAATACTGTTTGTATAATTATTATAATTAACATTATTCCATTAATATATTAACACCATAATAATCCCAGTAGTAAACATGGTGGTATTAGAGTAGTACCAAAATGTTTCATTTTAAAAATACTGCAGAATAAATGGAACAAGAAATCTTTTACCTGCAGGGAAATTACATCCTCCATACTGTGTCCTTTTCTTCAAGAAATAATAAAGTACATTTTTTACTACAGTCCTTTTTTTGCTATTAAACTGATATGTCTACATGTTTTATCATGAGCATGTTAGGAAACAAGAACTAGCTGAAGAAGAAATACTGTGTCTGCATGTTTTCCCACGTGAAACAATTCTAAAAAAGATTTTACGATTAGTTCTTGGACATTTATTTTTAGTGGCCCTATTATTCCTGCATCACTTGGAGAATCACCTCTACCTGGACTGGTATGCAAAGTTATATATATATATATATATATATATATATTATTATTTTTTTTTGTTATCCATGACTATGCTTCAGTATTTTAATGATTTTAAGGTTCACCCTAGACAGTGGTGTAAGTGTGATGGGACCCTGGTGTGAATGTTAAATGGGGCCCTTTCAAGCCTCATTGAGCAAACTTTTTTGTCTTTTAACTCAATTAGATGCAGCTAGACAACTAAAGACTAAAACGGCAGAGAGAGGTGTTTAGTTGAGTGATGCCAAGTGAGCACAAATAGAAGAAAAAAGGTCCCCCTGACCTTCTGGGCCCTGGAACAGGCGCACCCCCTATAGTAACGCCCCTGCTAGCAGATATTATATGTACTTCTGGACATGTTTTGCTCTTGAGGGTTTTTAGAGAATACTTCTCCTTATACAATTTAATCCTTTGTAAATTTTCTCCAGTACCCCCTAGGTGGTATGTGTGGGATGTCAACCACCCAGAACTGTGTTAAAAACACATTAAATTAACATGAATTGCACAAAAAAAAAAATCATAATTACATCTGATCACCTTTTAGATCAGTGTTGTATTTAAGCAAATTTGCCTTGGGTGACAGATGATGGTATGAATGCTATCAGATCGGATTGGGATATTGATCAGTCTGCAGGCTTGCCATGTATCACCTGTGGCATGTGTAGCACTTGGTGGGAACCCACATAGAAGACCATACAAGTGCTACAGGAACTGAATGTTCAGACAAGTTCCCATATCCATAATGAACAGAGCTATTACTAGTGTACATCTTAGAGGTTGATTAGAGCAGGGCGGGTGCCAGCACAGGGCAAACCTGGGCAATTGCCAGGGCCCCTGGCATCTTCAGGGGCCCACTAAGGCTCACTCTTGGCCATAGTATTATTTTACAGTGAACCCTAACCACCAAATTCAGTGTGCTGTGTGCAGACTTGCTCATGGCTGGCAACAGGGGATGATTGATCATGGAGATGGTGGAATGGAGGGTAGTTGATGGAAGCTCAGAAGATGGAGAAAACCAGGTGACAACTGACAGCAATGATGAAGCCTTTAGTGGCAGCAGAGCAAGCAGTAAGGGCTGAAGGGTGCTTGGTGGCAGTAGTTAATGCAACAAGAACTAGAGGACGATTGGTGGCTAAAGGGAAGATAATAAGGACTGGAGGGCGATCAGCAGCATAAGAGGACCCATTTGTGGCAGCGGATCTAAAAGGTGACATCATGTGACACACTACTTTGGGCCCACTAAGACTTTTTTGCCCAAGGGTCCCCACTAACCTGGTGCCGGCCCTGTATTAGAGTAATGTTTTCCATTCTTTAGACAATCTTTACAATGATGATACCCCGAGTTACTAAGGAAACGTAACAATTTGAGGAATAATCTGCACTCTTTATGCTGTTTACTAAAGCAGGATCTAAAATGGTTATATCCCTAATTTTATTATTGCTGTTTGTTTTCATAAAGAGGAAAGTTGACCTTTTTTCTGTTTTAACTAGGCCAATGGATCTAAAAGTTAAACCAAAGAATGATCTCCTATATGCTTCCATGGCCAGTGCCAGCTGCGCTGATATGCTGCTCGCAGTCTCGTGGGCACAAGCAGCCCATCAGTGCGGCCAGCGGCTGAGCCTATCAGCGCAGCCAGCATTAGCCGTGGAAGCTGATAGGCAGCCCTAGAAGGGGATCCCGGAAGCGGTGAGCACTCGGGTGGCAGGTTCTTTGTTTTTTCAGCATGATACACAGCGGGGCCACCCGGGTCACTGCATATTAAAGAGGGACTATTTCTGACCATAGTTCCTCTTCAAAGAGCACAGAATGCTATATATGACCTACTACAGGGCAATTGGAGACTCCCACATTCTTGAAACTGATTTGGCTTAATCACAAATGAATCTAGGAGGATTTGCATATCACTAGTTAAATCTCCAACGGAATATCATTGAAATATTTTTTTGTTGGTGTTATATCTTGAGTTATCTTTAGAATGTATCATTACAGCTTTGGTCTGATATTAGCTATTATTAGTAGAGCTGCAATCATTTGACAATTTTCTGTAAGTAACAGAATCGTGAAAAATTATGGACTAGTAGTACATAGGATGTCGTCCCCTTGATGAAGCTGATTACAAAAAAGGTAAATGAGCATGGCTAATTACATTTTTGTTTACTTATGATTTATTAAAGATTTTTACAAGGGCAAAGAAAAAAGAAGAAAACTAAGAAAACTAAAATTTAACTTGTGTTGCAACTTGACATCAATGTGTTCTCTTCCAGCAGTGAGAGAAACCTTTAGGCTAGGTTTTATCCTGTCCAGATGCAGTTGCAGTCTAGATTTTATGCGTTATGGGTTTTAACCGGGCCAACGCCCATTTTTTCGGGTGTTGACGCCGGAGTCAGGTAATTAAAAAAGCTTGGGGTGGGGCATCCAGAATGCTGGAGTCCCCTTCATACATAACCCCTCAGAACCCCCATAATCCTCACCTTCACTGTGAGCTAGCGCTGGGAAAGGAGTCCCGCGATTGGCCACTGGATGGTCATGTGGGCCATGGTTGCATCCTTGGCACCAGCCACCTGCCAACCTGCCCTCGTGACTGCTCACCAGCCAATTGTGGGACTCCTTTCCCAGCATTGGCTTATAGTGAGGTAATGATGGTGGTTGGGTTTAAGGAATGAGTTCTGTTTCATGGCTAAATGCATTTGACATTGCCCTGGCCCTGGAGTATATAGGCTACCTTTCATGGCGTCAACTCATCACCACTGGTGTGATTTCAGAGTACAGACGATGGGGGGTGGCAACAAAATGCTGATGGTCATTTTGACCTCCACTGCTGGTGGAAGATGAGCTGATGGAGGACCCCTAGGAACCACCATACAGCAGGCAGAGGGTGTCTTCTGCTGGATGAGGATAGCAGAGTTGAGAATAACATCTTAGGCCCTTATTTATGAAGGAATAGTGACAGGTAGCGACTGGTGAGCGGCAGGTAATGACGGGCCCCGCCATGAGAACGCCGGCTCCCCACCACAATCACACATTTATCAAGCCAATCCTGCTTAGCGACTGAGATAGCGCCATATAGCCATCATTATTCCAGCCTCAGCTCACAGCGCCAGCATCCGACCTTGAACAGCGACAGGTATGACCTCTCGCTACCTGGCGCGCTCCAATGCATTTCAATGGAACAATCTTTAAATATTCAGAATTAATTGTTATGAATTTTTTTTTTTTTTTAAATGTGAAAAATTCTGTGACCACTTCTGCCATTTTAGATAATATTAATGTATTCATATTACAAAATTATTTTAAAAACTTGTTTTTTTGGTTTCCAAAAATATGGTTGTTTGGGGGTTAAAAAACTACTTATTCTAAGTATGTCACACACCCCGCTTCAAGAAATTCATAACGTGTGGGTAATACTGACCTGTAGAGGGCGATATGCAGAGATGCCAGGAAAAAAGAGAGCCCCTCCCAGTCCATAAATACCTGGGACCTCCCACTCATTACCCAGTCTTCATCTCTGCAGACGGCGAGCAAGTCAGAAGATGTGGTCTCCTCCTTGCACAGGGGGATTTCAGGCAACCGGGATGACTCCCGGCCCTTTAGTTATCTATTTCCACCCGGATCCCTTTTTTTTCTGTTACCTCATGCCTCCCAGCCTAGGCTGACGGTCCGGGTGAGGTTAGAAAAGCACCCTTGGTGAGACCCTATATAAGAGGGTAGGCGGTCATCCGGGACGGTGACCCTAGTTTGGGATGCCCCGTCCCTTGGCCTTACACTTTGGGTGGTCCCCCCCTTTGGGTAATGCCCCTCTCTCTAGCGGGATAGCGGAGGGTAGGAGCAGGGCCCCTTATTCGGTGTTAGGTCCAAATTTTGTAATCATTAATAAGGTTTTAATGTATTAATTTATTAAATTATTCCCCCAATAGTTATTAACTTATTTATTACTTCATAACAGCGGTATTTCTCTGTCAAAACGGCGCTGTGGCCGCCATTTTTATGCTGGCTTCTCCCTGAGGTAAAAGGGGCGGGGCCGGGCTTCGGGCGCGAGCCGCGGCCCCCACCCCTCTATTTGGTGCTTATGCGGCTTGGATTCTGAGCGAGGAACGGGGCCGGGCGTCAGGCTCAAAGCCACGGCCCCGCTCCTCTCCTTCTCTCTCTTCTGAGACTGGCGCCGCAGCTGCACATGGCGGCCTTTTTGCTTTGTCATGGCGGAGGGGAGCTTCTCCCCTCACGATTTCACTCTTGGGGGCGGGGCCGGGCTTTACAGCGCTGCTGCCCGCTCCTGTGTCTCAGGCACCGCTGAGGTGCTTTTCTCTGTGCCTGTTTCCTCAGAGGGGGCGGAGCTTGGCGCTTCACGCTCTGCGCGCTGGCCACGCCCCCTTCTTTCCTCAGAGCTGATCTTTACCTCACGGAGAGAGGAAGCTGTCTTCTGGATCACAGTGAGTGGCCCGGTGGGCCCCCCTTCTGTCCCATCACCTATAATTATACATTTTTATGTCATATATATATATATATATATATATATTTTTTTTTTTTTTTTTTATACTCCGCTTTTCTTATTAGCCTTTTTTATTATGTCTTTCAGATATAACCTACAGTGGTGTTAGGGGGTTTCTCCCGGTCCTAGGGTCCCTGGGTTCTTAATTGGCTTATTGCAAATCCTCCCACTTGGGACATTAAAGGGGGCATCCCAGGTTGCTTATATGCGTAATTCCCTCGGTCATTGCAACCAACTATAAGTTCACCTTATGGAGGCATCCCCGGATACTGGGCTCGGGCTCCCCTCGGGGCAATCCCGGAAGTGTACGGGGTGTGGGGCATCCCTTACTGGCAATGATGTATATCTGTGTATACCATGCGCACAGCAGACTATTACACGGCAGTCCGGACCCCAGGCGTCTGGTTCAGCACCGCCGGTCTCTCCCCCTCCCCCTCCTAGCTTGATCCGTGCCCAGTCTGACGTTGTCATGGGCGGGCAGTTGCAATCGGAGATGTGTGCCCGATTGGCCAATCTTGAAAATTATTCTCCAGCACGGTCACCAGAAAGGCTCCGGCTAAGAGAAAGCACTTGTCGCTGTCTTCACCGGCGGTCGACTTGGATAATGTTGATAATCTGGACTGGTCTGATTACTCCCAACTTGAGGAAGGGGAGGTATATGAAGAATCAGATAATTCAGACGATCAGCAGTTTGTGGGTGCTGATACCGAGCGGGGCTTGGGGAGGTCTTCGGATACTCCTAATGTTCTGGCTCAGATGTTTGAGGTTTTGGCTATTTCTCCTCCTGAGGTGGTTCCACAGCAAAAGGGGGAATTTTTCGAAGAATCCAGGCCGCGCTTGGAATTTCCTAACCAAAAGCATTTTGATGGGATTATTGCTAAGGAATGGGAGAGGCCTGCCCAGCTCCCAGGTGTCCCTCAGGGTTGGGACAAGAAATATCCCTTTCCCTTGGATATGGTTAAGCGTTGGGCGTCCCCTCCCGAGGTGGATGCACCGATTCTGAGTTTATCCAACACTACTGTTTTAAATTCTCCTGATTGCTCCACGCTTAAAGATGGTGAGGATAAACGCATTGACCAAATGGCTTGTCATGGTTTTGCCAGTGTTGGGTCAGCCATGAGGCCGGTTTGTGCTTCAGCGCTGCTGGTGGTGGCTGCCAGGTCGGTGGTCAGGGACCTGTTGAATTCTTCCGGGTTAGATCCGGACAGTGACGAGTTCCTTGGCCTTAAAAGGTGTGAATTGTTTTTGCCATTTGTACTAGCCACCTTGGATGACACACTGATGATGTGTGGCAGAACGTCGGCTCTATTGGTGACTATTAGGCGTTCGGTTTGGTTGCGCCAGTGGGCGGCTTATTTTGTGTCTAAAAAGTCGCTGACCGATCTTCCCTTTGTGGGATTACGGCTCTTTGGTGAGAAGTTGGATTCAGTTGCTAAGGGTGGTAAGTTACCTCAATGCAAAAAACAGCGTCGTCCCTTTCAGGGGGCGGGTTCCTTTGCTCCTTCCTTTCGTGGGGCTAGAGCTGGCAGAGGAACTGTTTTCCCTGCAGCCAGAGGAGGTTCCTGGAACAGGGGCAGAGGACGTGCCCGCCCAGGATACAGCTGGGGCTCTAAGCCCAAACCCGCTGCCAAGCCAGCTCAGCAATGAGGGGGCGCCCTCACCCATGCGGGTGGGGGGAAGGCTGCAACACTTCTCCCAGGTCTGGGACCGGGAGGTCTCGGACAGATGGATCCGGGAAGTGGTGACTTCCGGCTACAAGCTGGAGTTCGAGCTCCGGCCCCCTCCCAGATTCCTTAGGTCTGGGGGGACCTTCTGGCCGCGCAGGAGCTCCAGGCGGCAGTAAAGAGCCTGTTGGATATGGCAGTTATTTGCCCAGTGCCCCCCTCAGACAGGGGTCCAATCTGTTCACGGTGCCCAAGAAGGACGGCTCGATTCGACCCATTCTGGATCTAAAGATCTAAAGATCCTCAACAGGTTCGTCCGTCCGCGGAAATTTCGCATGGAAACGCTGCGTTCAGCTATCCATTCTCTTCGACAGGGGGACTTTCTGACGTCCGTAGACATCAAGGACGCCTATCTGCATGTGCCGATTTTTCCAGCGCACCAGAGATTTCTCAGGTTCGTGGTGGAGGATCGACATTTTCAGTTTGTGGCTCTTCCTTTCGGTCTTACCTCGGCTCCAAGGGTTTTCACCAAGGTGCTGGCCGGGGTGATGGCTCTCCTCAGAGCCCAGGGTATTCGCATTGTCCCATTATGGCATCTTCCTTCAGCCAAGCGGTATTGGACACCAGAACTGTGGTGTCCACTCTGGAGAGATTCGGGTGGGTGATCAACTATCCCAAGTCCTCCCTTTCTCCGTCCAGGTTAGTGTCTTTTCTGGGAATGTCCCTGGATACTTCCCAGGCCAGGGTGTTTCTTCCTCAGTCCAAGGTTCTCTTGATTCAGGAGTTGGTTCGACTCCTCCTGTCCATCCCTCGTCCGGCCATCAGACTGGGGATGAGGCTGGTGGGATTGATGGTAGCCTCCTTCAAAGCGGTTCCCTTTGCTCAGTTCCACACAAGGACACTCCAGCTCCATCTGTTGGCGGCCTGGGACGGGTCGTCACTGTCGTTGGATCAGTCCTACCTGATGACCCCCCGAGTTCGTTGCTCCCTTCAGTGGTGGCTGGATCCAATCAATCTGTCGAGGGGCAGATCCTTTCTGGCCCCTTGTTGGGAGACAGTCACCACGGATGCCAGTCTATCAGGATGGGGGGGGTTCTGGAAGGATCGTCAGTTTCAGGGACTGTGGGGGCCTCAGGAGGCTCACGAGTCCATCAATGTTCTGGAATTGAGGGCCATCAGGATGGTTCTGTTTCGCTTGACTCATCAGTTGCAATGATTGCCGGTTCAAGTCCAGTCGGACAATCGGACGGCGGTCGCCTACATCAATCACCAGGGAGGGACTCGCAGCAGGAGTGCCCTCAAGGAAGTGTCTTTGATCCTGGCCTGGGCGGAGACCCACGTCCCTTGCATTTCAGCAGTTTACATTCCGGGAGCGGAGAACACGGAGGCGGAGTCTCTGAGCAGGTTCTCAGCTCACCGGGGGGAATGGTCTCTCAGCTCCAAAGTGTTTCGCTTGATTTGTCTCAGGTGGGGGTCCCCGGTGGTGGACCTCTTTGCCTCTCGTCACAATCACAAACTTCCGACATTTGTGTCTCTCTCACGGGATCCACTGGCTCTGGCAGTGGATGCCATGTCTCTGAACTGGAGGGATCTGGGGTTTCTGTATCTGTTCCCTCTGTTTCCCTTGGTGGCCAGAGTAGTGCGCAAGGTGGCCCTGGAGGGCGCGTCAGCAATTCTGGTGGCTCCAAGGTGGCCAAGACAGGTTTGGTTCGCAGATGTGGTAAGGTTAGCAGAGGATCAGTTCGTTCTGCCCCTGCTGCCGGATCTGCTCACCCAGGGTCAACTACGTTATCCCAATTTACCAACGCTTGCTTTGGCGGCGTGGCTGCTGAAACCTCCATCTTGAAGGAGGAAGGTCTTTCCGATGCTGTGATTTGAACTCTCATTAGTGCTAGGAAGCGGTCTTCCTCTAATATCTACTATAGGACTTGGAGGTCTTATATTGATCGGTGTGAGATCAGGGCGTTGCCTTGTAGGGAATTTTCCATCTCCAGAATCCTGGAGTTTCTTCAACATGGTCTGGATCTGGGGCTCCAGCTTAGTACTCTGAAGGAGTTTCTGCCCTGGCGGTGTTCTTTCAAAGGTCATTTGCCCTACATCCTTTGGTTAAGACTTTTTTCCAGGGAGTCACCCACGTGCGGCCTCCTAGAAAACCTTTGCTCCCTGTTTGGGATTTGAATTTAGTTCTTTCTGCTCTTCAGGATTCTCCATTTGAGCCCTTGAATGATATTGCCGTGTCTTCACTTACACAGAAGGTGGCCTTTTTGGTAGCCATCACTTCGGTTAGGCGTGTCTCTGAGTTGGCGGCTTTGTCCATTCAAGCCCCGTACTTTGAGCGGCATCAGGACAAGGTGGTTTTTCGTTTCAAGTCCGATTTCCTTCCTAAGGTTGTTTCTGCCTTTCACCTAAACCAAGACATTGTTCTGCCCTCTCTGTGACCTAATCCCAGCAATGACAAGGAGAGGGCCCTGCATTCTTTGGATGGGGTTCGTGTTGTGAAGTATTATTTGGAGGTAACGTCTTCCTTTCGTAAGACGGATGCCTTTTTTGTGGTGCCCTCCGGGCCCAGAAAAGGCTTGGCGCTTGCCGAGTCTTCCATTAGTAAATGGATCCGTCAGACCATAGTTGGGGCCTATTCTGCCAAAGGGAAGGTACCCCCTTTTCGTGTTACTGCTCATTCTACTCGTGCGGTTGGGGCGTCCTGGGCTTTTCAGCACCAGGCCTCTGTAGAGCAGGTTTGTAAGGCTGCTACTTGGTCTTCTGTTTTCCAAGTTTTACAAGGTTGATGTTCGGGCCTCAACGGATGCTGTGTTTGGCCGCAATGTTCTGCAAGCTGCAGTGGTTTAAGTTGTACCTTGTTGCCTTGTTTTGGATCCCCGCCCTTTATGGACACTGCTGTTGGATGTCCCACACGTTATGAATTTCTTGAAGCGGGGTGTGTGACATACTTAGAATAATACTATTTTGTGAATACTCACCTGTAAAATGGGTATTATAAGTATGTCACACACCCCGCTTCACCCTGCCCTTTTGTATTCTGGATCCTTTATATGGTGAACTTTGCGTTGTTATGCTTTGTGTTGGGCTCTTCCTGGTCCCTTACCTTACTGCTGTTCTTATACTGGGTAATGAGTGGGAGGTCCCAGGTATTTATGGACTGGGAGGGGCTCTCTTTTTTCCTGGCATCTCTGCATATCGCCCTCTACAGGTCAGTATTACCCACGCGTTATGAATTTCTTGAAGCGGGGTGTGTGACATACTTATAATACCCATTTTACAGGTGAGTATTAACAAAATGGTATCTTAACCCATCGCCGCCAGCACTCTGGGGTTTAAACATGCATTTTACAGCGCGAGAATTTTTTGAGCGTGATTTTTTAATGAATATGGTGGGAGCCGGTCGCTATGTCCAGTCGCTATCATGCGCTCCCATACAGCACGGAACCTGTCAAATAGCGACTCCTCACCCAATATTCAACATTACGGCAAACCGACTGAGTCGCTATCAACAACCGAACAACGGCCAAGCACAGCGACTACTAGCGGGGGCTCTGAAAATGCCGCTACAGTCGCTCAACTGTCGCTACCTGCCGCTATTAATGAATCGGCCTCTTATTTTCTGCAATTTTAATTGAGAATGGCTGGGCGGGGATTGGTCAGTGAGAGAAGCCCAAAGCTATAAGCACAAGATCACATCACTCACATCAAATACTGCAGACCAGCAAGGCTGTGTGTTCATGGTACCTATCTGGGTACACAAATCAACCAGGCTTCTGATTGCAGCAGAGAGAGAAAAAGTAATTCTTCATTTTACACTGTCTAACAAATCAGACATGTGACTATTCTAATGACTATTCTAATTCATCAATCTCATGGTATATATGTACCCCCATCCTCTAGAATGTAAGCTTGCAAGGGCCAGGGCTCTCTTTTCTATTGGCTCCTGTGCTCACAACACTTTTAAAGTTTAAACCTCGTAGTCGTAGCATCTATTTTGCATTGTTCCCTGTACTATATGTTTTACCTTGTTTGTAATCATGCTTTGTGAAGATCTACAGAAGATGATGGCGCTATATAAATACACATTATTAATTATTATTAATTATTACAAGGCAACTGGGCTGTTTCACTTTACTGAAGATGTTTTCCTAGGCACCCGACTAGGAAAAGGTTTCCTTTTAATATGAAAATGAAGAAGCTTGAATAGAAGCAGGCAACTGCAATTCCTATTGTCAGGAACACCAAAGGCAGCTACTAACACCTAATAACCCTATATAAAATACTACCACAATCAACACATAGCCACCCTACCATATATGTGTTTGAAGTTATTGTTATTATTTTTCTTTTTTTTCCTCTCAAATAATAGTGTCACCTCTCCTGGCCTAGAAAAAGTCATTTTAGAAACTTCTTTTTTTTATGCAGAATTGTAATTACAGGTCTGCCATTAAAGTAATAATGTCACAGTGTTACAACAATGTCATTCCATGTGTTTTCGCTTTGTTACTGGTGGATATGTGTTCAAAAACAGACTTTAATCACACAGCATCTGCCGCTCTATGCTATAGTGACCAGATCCCGAGCGCCTACGCTCTGTGTGTCTGTTTTGTTGTTGAATATGATGTGAGTTGCTGAGAGTCAGCCGCAATGAGCTGGCGCTACCTTTCTGCTGTACTGGTGTTAGAGCGCACAACATACATCTCATTCATCAATGCCGGCCAGGTTACTAGAGCGAATGAGACGCTCTGTCACAGCACCTGATAGCCGATCACAGTGTCTACTAGTGGTCACTCTTAGGGCCTCTGTACAGACGCTCATCTGCCGATAGCTGGCGCTAGTAATGAACTGGCCTGCCAGTTGAGGAGCCAGTCAAATGACTAACAAAATATCTACAATAAAAACAACAGGTCCAGTTGGCTTTATAATTTATACAGTTATACAGATACAGTTTTTCTATGTATGATGCTTAATGATGCTTTATAATGCTTAAAATGGATCGCCAATTTCAATGAAATAGAACCTCATTTTTCTGTGTGCCTCTGTGACTGTGAAATATCTGTGTCATACTGAGAATGCATGAAACAGCCCCATAGGAAAGCAGTAAAGGGACAGTCCAGTCAATGGCAAGCCTGTCCCTTGTGTCTTTTCTTTTCACACCATTCCTCCATGACCAACTCCCAATGTGGTCAGACAGCTTCCCCTGTCCCTCAGTGCTTCTAGTTTATAAAGTAGCCATCTCCAATCAGCTGACGCCCTGCTATGCACCAGGGATGCCTGGGGCACTGCAGCACCATAGGGGATATGACTGGCGGCAGGCATGGGAGGATGCATTCCTGTGTCAGACACTGCTGGTGGTAGCAGAGTGCTACTTGGGGACAGGTGAGTATTTGTCCGCAATACTCACAAATGAGATATGGTTGATATGTGTCACACTAGTTCAAAGGTAACATATCTTGCTTCCATGCCCCACAGGCTTACAAGGGTCCAAAGCCCTTTGTGCCTGATCAGAAACGGGTATGCTAAAAACATTTCGGGTAATTATTTCCCATGAGCTTGGAGGACTACTGCTGCCCAATAGCATGTGGTAGCTATACGGTTGTTTAGATATTAAAGCGAGCTATGCATCCCTTCCCAGGCCAGTTCAGCTACACATAAAAATTCATTTACCTTTTTTTCACTCCTGCTGTGGTCAATTTCACAAACAAAATGGTGTCTCCTGCTGCTTCAGGCCACCTGAAACAGGAAGTGCTGTTGTGTTTCCTGTCGCTGTGCATTGACAGCTATGTCAGTTGAATTCAGGCAGCAGCATGGCTAAGATGCTGGTAAAGGAAGCTCCAAAATGGCTGCTACCACTAGAAAATCGGTCAGGCAGCATTTAAACCGGACCTTCACTATGATTTATAGAAAAGCCCAAACCCCTTAAAAAACGATTCCCCAGCATCTAAAATTAATATATTTTAAGATTTTAGTCACTTAATTATTCATCTTTCCCCCACTGGGCTGCAACTCTGTTCAGGACTTTAGGATATGGGCGCCGCCATCTTGACTCAGAAGCATCACACTTACTGAGGAGAGGAGAGCAGGATAAAGTACAGGGGGGCGGGTTATAGCTGTGCTTTGCTCAGATAGAGCAGAGCTGGGGTCAGGAAAAGGTCAGCAATCCCAGAATGCAGAGCAGCACAGTCAGAAGGCACTTCCTGTTTGCAGGCTGCCTAATGTCCCATGAGCCGCCATCTTGGATGTTTAAAGGCTCATAACATGCAGTAGATGCAGATAGGATGATTTTTAATGTGGGCAATCTGTATGTACAGGGTGTGGGAAACATATAAGATAGACTCCTTTCAGAATGAAGGACCGTTTCAAGCTTCGAGTGGATGCAAGAGCAAATGTAAGTGCTGACAATGATTCAGTATCATGCATGCAGATGGGCCGAGTGAGTTTTGGGGAGCTTTCTTTTCCAACTGTGCCAGGCTGCTGGTCCGGTTTAAGCTAGATCTCCCCTACTAGTTCATGAACATTTAGAGTGAATTTGTGGTCAATGGCTAAACAGCATTCAGTTCATTCACTTTTTTCAATGTACAAAAATATTTTTAACAGCAATTTAGTACTTTCCTAGACAAGTAAAAACAGGCTACCTGGAGACTACGGAATAAAAACACCTACATGTATGATAATCAAATCACTGGAATAAGGACAAATCAAATCAACTGAATGTATTTTTACGTGGTCTCCCTTGTAAAAAGTTGTGCTGATAATATTGATATGTTATAAGTAGAGATGAGCGAACCGGTTCGGACGAACCGGAATTCGCTCCGAATTTCAGGAAATATTCGATTCGGCACGAACCCGAATATTTTGTGGTTCGTGCCGATCGAATTTTTCCTGAAATGAAAAAAAAAAAATGCCGGCATGGTGGGAGCGGAGCCGGCCGGCGGGCCGGTAAAGCCGGCCGGCCCGCTCCCACCATGCCTACATTTAAAAAAAAAAAAAAAAAAAAAAAGCATTTTTGCCGGCATGGTGGGAGCGGGCCGGCCGGCTCCGCTGTCAGCGGAACCGGCCGGCCCGCTCCCACCATGCCGGCATTTCAAAAAAAAGCAAACACTTACCTGCAGGTCCGGAGCGTGGAGGCCGGCGCCGCTCTCAGCTGTCATCTGAGGGCGCGTCATCAGAGCGCCCTCTGATGACGAGCCCTCAGATGACAGCTGAGAGCGGCGCCGGCCTCCACGCTCCGGACCTGCAGGTAAGTGTTTGCTTTTTTTTGAAATGCCGGCATGGTGGGAGCGGGACGGCCGGTTCCGCTGACAGCGGAGCGGGCCGGCCCGCTCCCACCATGCCGGCAAAAATGCTTTTTTTTTTTTTTTTTGTTTTTTAAATGCCGGCATGGTGGGAGCGGGCCGGCCGGCTTTACCGGCCCGCCGGCCGGCTCCGCTGACAGCGGAACCGGCCGGCCCGCTCCCACCATGCCGGCATTTATGATGGGGAACTTCGTAAAAGTTCGATTCGGCCGAACCCGAATTTCTTTATGAAATTCGGCGAATCGGCCGAATCGAACTTTTCAAAAGTTCGCTCATCTCTAGTTATAAGGGCACACACAGACCATGAGACCATTCTTTTCTCTAATATGCCTAACTTAAAATGTAGTTACCAAGCCGTGATGGCATATACATCTATTTTGTGACAATAAAAATGTCACTTCAGGCCACTGGTGTTCTGTACAATGAAAACAGCAGGCGGTCTGCAATAAATCATTGCCTTTCTTCACTAAATAAGAGCAAATAAAATACTTTTTTCTAATAAATTAATCTCTTTACTTTCCAGAGCGGATCATTTTTTATGCTCAAGAGAATAGAACAATAGATATACACTTATTTTGTGCAGCTGCTACAAAATAAAATCTAGGCAGGTAATCCTATGAGGCCCTAGAGATGATACCAAAAGAAAATACACAGCCTGAGTTAGGTCTGAGGTTTGGCTCTGAACAAGAAAGTAGAAACTGGCGATGCAAAGAGAATATGTTGAGATTGCTGGTCATGGCTGTTTTTTCTAGGCCAAGACGGGGCAAATTAAATAGGTGCGAGCAACTGAAATCTGTCTCATGTCAATATATTGTCTTCTACTGCTTTAACATGCTGTAGCACTAGCTGGATGTTCCCCACTAGGAGCTGTATGTATGGCATCTGAATCTGTATCCGTATATTGCTTACAAACATGGAACCTACTGTGACTGCTCCTTGCATTCATTTCTACTGTTCTACTGATTTGACTTTACAACTTCCTATGGCTAAGAATTATGGGTAAATCCTTTCTGTATGTGCCATGCAAATGCTTTCAAGAAAGCACATTTTGTAACCCTAAATATGGATCTTTTTTGGTCTTATTTAAGTCGATATACTAATCCTAACACGGGTCTCTTCTAGAGATGAGCGAACTTCTTGAAAGTTCGATTCGGGTGATTCGCCGTATTTCCCCAAGAAATTCGGGTTCGCCCGAATTGAACTTTCACGAATCGCTCATCTGAAAAAAAAAATGCCGGCATGGTGGGAGCGGGCAGGCCGGCTACGCTGTCAGCAGGCGGCGGAAGCCGGCCCGCTGACAGCGCAGCCGGCCTGCCCGCTCCCACCATGCCGGCATTTGTTTAAAAAGCAAACACTTACCTGCATGGTCGGAGCGTGGAGGCCAGCGCCGCTCTCAGTCGCCCTCTGATGACGCGTCCTCTGATGACAGCTGAGAGCGGCGCCGGCCTCCACTCTCCGGCAGCGTAGCCGGCCTGCCCGCTCCCACCATGCCGGCATTTTTTTTTTTATTTCAGGGAAAATTCGATCGGCACGAACCAAAAAAAATTCGGGTTCGTGCCAAATAGAATTTTCCCTGAAATTCGGAGCGAATTCCGGTTCACTCATCCCTAGTCTCTTCCTAAGAAGTTTGTCCCCTCTGTTATGGTGACCCCACATCTTACCTTCCATACAGCCACCACCTCCATCTACGTTCTAAGAAAGGCCACTAACTTGAAACATGTGTTCACAAGTAGAAAGTGATAGCAAGTAAATATTAGGGGATAAATATTAGGCATATATTAAAAGCATTTAATGCCCTTTCTGGGCGTTTGAGTTACCACAAAGGTAAAAATATGTTTGCATGGATAGTGATCAGAATCATGATAAAATTCTATTATTCTTGGTCTGTATGCACCATGTAAATACTTTTAAGCACGCCTTACCTAATACCGTTTCTTTTTCTTACAATGTCCACTTTTGTCCACTTTTGTGAACTTTTCCAAAGATCTCAGACCAGAATGTGCTTATCTGCCAGCCGCTCCAGTGCTCCCTCACAGCACCATTATGAGAATCTGAGCTGGCAAGTGGGCATTGAGCTCTGCTTCCATAAACAGGAACTTAAGGGCTGATTCTCATGTTTTTGTGAAAAAAAACATTTTATAATTATTTTGTAGTGCAATTCAGAACCATTTTAAGATGTGCAGAGCAAAAATGGTGCTGAATTTCACTAAAGAAAACAAATCATTAGAAACTTCAGAAAAAACTAAAGTAGACCATTTTTCTCAATGGGAGAGCTCGATACACAGCAGCAGAGGAGCAGGTGGCAGGTAATGGAGTGGGGGGTCTGGTGCCATCTGGCACCCTCTGGTCACAGGTCATTGCCTAACATAAGTCTCTTCCTTTATCTCTTCCTGAATCATCCTTATCAGGGATAAGGAGAGTAGAGTAAAAAATTGTGCCTAAATAATATTTATAATGCTGGGAATGTGCAGAACACATGGAGTGCAGCTGTTGCGATCCTCAAGTTTAATCTAGCAGTGTGTCCTCCGTTTTGTGCTACCTTGGGGCAGGTCTGTGTGGTTCTCTGGTATTCCCTCCATGCTATCAATCTATTACCTTCTGCCCACTCCCAGAAGATTATCATTTCCACCTCTGCATTCTCTTCATATGCTTATGTTTAACTCTGCCTGCCTTTGGATTATTACGTATCTCCAGTGACTAATGATTGTGCATCATGCACCCAAATCTGCCTGATTTCTATGTTGTGCCTTTAGACTTCTAAAGTCCATGATTGGACCCTGGTCATTCTAGCCCTGCTTCCCTGCTGTTGTTTGTATCATACAGTACTTATTATCGGTATACCATCTAATGATGAACCTGGGGTTATGGTTTGTGGGTGGTATTCCAAATGTAAAGGGTTGTTCTTGATGAAAAATTGCAAGGTGGCCACTTTGTCTTTGCACAATTTTCTAGTAAAATTACCATTACACGCATGCTTTATCTTGGGGTGTTTGGAAACTCCCCCCTTGACAGCACCTATGCATGTTGGGTACTGTTCTGTTTGGGGGACCTTGCTTTTTCAGATTTAATGTATTTATTCTTTTTTGCATATTGTTGTTCAAGGAAAATGTGGCTTTGATTCAGCTTTTTTATTCTTGCAATCAAAAAAGAGATGAGCCCATTACGCCAAGCTGGGCATGCATAGAAAGCTTAACGTGTGTACTTTCAGAGAGTATATAGTTCGTGGAAGTATTCCAAATGGAAAGGGTTGTTTTAGCTGAAAATTTGCATTGTGCGCACACATTTCAAGACATTTTCAAGTAAAATTACCATTGCACACATGCTTTACTTTGGGGTGTTTGGCAACTCTTTCCTTGAGAGTAGCTATGCATTTCGGGTATTGTTCTGTTCGGAAGACCTTACTTTTTCAAATTTAACCTGTTTTCTTCATTTATACGGAAAATTTGGCTTTGATTCTGCTTTTAACCTTTTGGGAAACACTGTGCAACCAAAGAACTAAGGGGTTTATTCATCAAGGGATTGCGGCAAGTAGTGCCTCATAGCTGCAGGTAACGAACGGTGAACGCTGGGCGCTGTACGCAATACCACATTTATCAAAGCGATTCCGGTGAGCGACTCTAACAGCGCCATGTAGCTTATGATTCATCATCACAGACGGCTCAGTGTATCGCGCCGGCGCTCTGGCATCCTGGTATTACCTGTTGCTACCTGTCGCTATCCCATACATTTTAATGGACATTACTTTTATTCTGTTTAAACAGGGTTTCCTTTTTATTTATTTATTATTTTTTTAATTATATCATTGTGTGGCCTCTCCTGGCCTATTAAAAGTCATTTTTGATTTTTTTTTTATATTTTTATGCAGAATTGTCATTACAGGTCTGGTATTAAAGTGTTAATGTCACAATGTAATAACAATGTAATTCCATATGTTTTCACTTTGTTACTAGTGGATCAATTCACGGCCAATCAGAGCAACCACTACGATCGCTCTTAGCGTCGATGTACAGACGCTCGTCTGCCGTTACCTGGCACTAGTAATGAATCAGCCTGTAATTGAGGGATTACTTCCAGAAAACTGCACCCACATCAGCTTTTTATTACAAAAAAACACTACAAATTGTAAAACTGTTTAATTTATTTGCACATATTTCACCCTAAAATTACATAGTTACATAGTTAATACGGTTGAAAAAAGACATATGTCCATCAAGTTCAACCAAGGGTGTTGGGGTAGGGGAAGTTATTTTTTATTTTATAGAGGAAGCTATTTATTTTATTTTTTGTTTTTATTTTTATTTTTTTTTACTGATAACTGCTAATAGTAACTGTTAATGTTATTTTCTTCTAAATAAGCATCTAATCCTTTTTTGAACCTGTCAGCGGTTGATGCTGTAACAAGCTTATGTGAGAGGCCATAGATTTATAGTTCTTATGGTAAAAAGCGATTGTCGCCTCCGGAGACTACATTTCTTTTTTTCCAATCGAAGGCAGTGCCCCCTTGTCCTTAGAGAGGATTTTACATGAAATAGTGTTCCCCCATATTTTTTGTATGGTCCATTTATATATTTATACAAGTTAATCATGTCCCCCCCTCAATCGCCTCCTCTCAAGACTAAACAGATTAATTCTCGTAATCTTTCCTCATAACTAAGATCTTTCATTCCCTTTATTAGTTTGGTGGCTCTCCTCTGCAACCTTTTCATAGTCAGAGCATCCTTTCTATGAATGGGTGCCCAGAATTGGACGGCATATTCCAGGTGAGGGCGCTCCAGTGCCTTGTAAAGAGGCAAAATTACATCTCTATCCCGTGATTCCATGCCTCTTTTAATTCATGATAATATCTTGGTGGCCTTGGAAGCAGCTGCTTGGCGTTGCATGCTGTTATTTAGCCTGTGATCTACCAGTACCCCCAGATCCTTCTCAACAAGTGACTCTCCCAGTTTTACTCCCCCGAGGATATATGTGGCCTTCAGATTATTAGTCCCCAAGTGCATGACTTTACATTTCTCCACATTGAAATTCATTTGCCAAGTGGATGCCCAGACACTCAATGTGTCCAAGTCAGCCTGAAGCTTGTGAACATCTTCCATAGACTGCACTGTGCTACATATCTTTGTGTCACCTGCAAAAATAGAGACAGTGCTTTTAATTCCATCTTCTTTGTCGTTTATAAACAAGTTGAATAATAGGGGGCCCAGCACTGAACCCTGGGGTACACCGCTTACAACCGGTAACCATTCAGAGTAGGTATCATTAACCACAACTCTCTGCACACGATCCTTCAGGCAGTTTTCAATCCAGTTACAAACTGTATTTTCTAATCCTGAGGATCTCAATTTCCCCAATAAGCGTCTATGGGGGACAGTGTCAAATGCTTTTGCAAAATCCAGAAAAACAATATCCACAGCCGTCCCTCTGTCCAGGCTTCTACTCACCTCCTCATAGAAGCCAATCAGGTTAGTCTGGCAGCTTCTGTCCTTAGTAAAACCGTGTTGGTTGTCACTTATAATATTATGGATAGTTACATATTTGTGTATGTTGTCCCTTAATAGTCCCTCAAGCAATTTCCCCACAATGGATGTTAAGCTAACAGGTCTGTAACTGCCCGGAGAAGACCTAGAGCCCTTGGGCCACATTTGCCTTGCACCAGTCCCTTGGCACTATACCAGTTGCTAGTGAGTCTATAAAGATCAACAACAGAGGTGAAGAGATAACGGAACCGAGTTCTTTGAGAACGCTTGGGTGAAGTCCATCTGGTCCTGCAGTCTTATTCACATTTAAATTATTTAGTATTTCTTGGATGATATCCACGTTTAGCTTGTTAATTATTATACTTGGGCTATTGCTATCAGTGCTTGCTCTTCTCTTGTATAGACAGAACTAAAGAATCCATTTAACAGCTCTGCCTTATCTTCATCCCCAGTGACCATTTCCCCGTTATCATTAATTAGGGCACCTACCTGTTCTGATTTAGTTTTCTTCGTTTTCATTTTGTGCTTTTGCCAACCTTATTTCTTTTTTACACATTTTATTTACTAGTTTATACTTTTCAAGTGTTACAGCTGAGAGCACAGCCTTATAATGTTTAAATGTCCTTTTTTTGTTCTTTATTGCCCATTTAACCGCAGGTGTCAGCCATGAGGGGTTTAATTTAGCCGCTAATATTTGTTACCCGTAGGAATACATTCTGTATCCATATACCTAAACAGATGCTCCCAGTCAATGTCCTGGAGTGCAGCTCTGAGCCTGGGGAAGTTGGCCTTTCTAAAATTTAATGTTTTTGCCTTCCCAGGCAGAAAATCCTTCTTACAGTTTATGTTAAATACAATTATATTGTGGTCACTTTTACCAAGATTTTCACGGACTGTTACTGCCCCTATCAGGACATCATTATTTGATATTATAAGATCTAGAAGAGCATCACCCCTAGTAGGTGCCTCCACGAACTGATTCATATAATTATCTTGTAGCAAGCTGAGGAATGCTCTCCCTCTTGTAGTGGACGCAGAACCATGTCTCCAGTCGATTCATGGATAGTTGAAGTCCCCCATCACCACCACTGTACCAGCCTGGGACGCCCGCTCTATCTGTTTATGCAGTTGACCCTCTATTTCCTCAGTTATATTTGGGGGTCTATAGATTACACCAAACTGTATTTTAGCATTGTTTACATCGCCCCCTGCTTCTACCCACAAAGATTCTACATCCTCACAATCTTCTGCTAGTATCCCCTCATTAATATATGCTTTGAGTTCTTGCTTTACATAAAGACACACGCCGCCCCTTTCCTTTTTGCTCTGTCTTTCCAAAAAAGAGCAAAACCTTGTAGATTAACAGTCCAGTCATGTGTGGAATCCAGCCATGTCTCAGCCACACCAACAACATCAATATTCTCTGCCAGCACCAAGGCCTCAAGCTCCCCCACTTTACTTACCAGACTTCTGGCATTTGTGAACATACACTTTATGTTCCTATCTAGTTTGACACATTGGGGTATAGTATTAGTTCCTACAGTAATGCATCCGTCTTATTTTTTACTGCTGGTTTGCAAGACATTGAATCTCCTTATCCATCATAGCAGTCCTCCCCTCTTCTAATTCTCCACCCACCATCATATGCTGTCCCCTAAGTAACCTGTCTTTACTTTTGTTTTCACTCCTGCCCTCCCCTCTCATCTCTAGTTTAAATAACTCTCCACCCCCTCTAGTATCCTCTTATCCAGCAAAGCAGCCTCCCTTCCATTCAGGTGCAAATTATCTTCAGAACACAGTTTGTACCCCAATGAAATGTCAGCCCAGTTCTCTAGGAACCCAATCCCTCTGCCCTGCACCAGGACTTGAGCCATGCATTTAACTCTCTAAGCTCCCACTGTCTTTCATGTGTAGCGCATGGCATTGGTAGTATTCCAGAGAATACAACCTTGGAGGTCCTTCCCTTCAACTTTGTGCCTAATTCCATAAATGTATTCTTAAGGATCCTCCATTTCCCATTAATTCTGTCATTGGTTCCCACATGGACCACGACAGCTGGGTTATCCCCAGCCCCTCCCAGTAATTTATCCACCCTTTCCACCACATGCCGAACCCTGGCACCAGGGAGACAGCAAACCATTTGGTTGAGGCAGTCTTGGTGACAAATTATTCTATCAGTCGGCCTGATAATAGAATCCCCTATGACCACTAACTGTCTAGTCCTACCTGCAGTTCCAACCACCGGCTCACTAACTGGGCTGTCCCAGCTGTTAGGGAGAGCAGTATCCGCTAGGGCTGCCATTTCTGAGACTGACACTCTTGCATCATTACCCAACTTGGCAATTTTGCTAGGGTGCGCAGACACAGGAATGGCCTTCCTTTTCTGTGCACCCTTTCTACTCCCTCTATCTAGATTTACCCAGCTACTTATCTGCTCCTCCTGACCCATTTTCCACCCTCTGTATCTACCCCATGTACTACCTGCTCAGTGAGCAGAAAACTCTTTTCCATATTGTCAATCCTCCTCAGTCTTGCATTTTGCTCCTCCAGATCTCTAACCTGAGCTTCCAGGTTTGCAATTTGCTCACATTTACCACAGCGGTATTCACCCAGGAACTGCTGCTCCTGAAGTGTATACATATAACAAACTGTGCACTGAAGTAGACCTCCAATATTGCTAGCCATTATCCTAGTTACAATACAGCAGTAACAACAATTTTAGTGCTCACAGTTGCAGCAACTTTAGCTTTTACCTTCTAATTTTAGCACATAGGCAATAAGAGCACTTGAAATCCCAATATAAAGTCCCTTAATGAAAAGTCCCCTCACTTATAATACAACTTCACTTGCAAATACAACTGGAACTCGCAAAAGCTCCTGAACTCGCTTTAAACAATCTTATTTATATAAAGCAATAATTCCCTTCCAAATCGCAGTCTCTGTCTGGCAAACAGTCAGAAGGCTGGGCTCAGCTGAAATAAATAGGCTGCTATTTATGCAGGACCACCCCCACCCAGGTAACTGCTTTTTATCAGATAGAAGCAACCAATGTATTTAAATGCAATGCTAAAACCTGCAATACAAGAAAGAAAGAGAAAAAAAATAACACAATTCTTTTTTTTCCCTCTTCCTTTTCCTTCCCTTAATGAAAATATTGAGAATACACTTAAAAAATGATAAACAAGACATTTCATGTTATATATATATAACTTTCCTGGGAAATCCCTTCAAAAATCACAGTTGAAGATGTGTAGCGCAAAATAGTGAAAATCGGTCTTGCAAAAGAGGGTGACAAAAACTCTAGGAAGGCTGGCAGTTAAAGGGTTAAAAAAATGTTTTTGTTTTTTTTTTATATTGAATATTCTATTTCTGACATTCAGACAATAAGTGCTCACAAGTAGAAGAGCTCATACTCTAAGTAACCACTTATGGACAATTATTAGCAAAATGGAGTGTAATATTTACTACAGTAGCTTACAGAAAAGGACACTACAGCACTGTGTGATTTATTTTACGACTGAGGCTTTGTCCTGGCCTCCCATATAATTGTGACAGCTTCAGGGAAGGCATGACAAAATTGTCAACCTTGAAAAGTAGTGTAATTGGTATTTGAACTATAACGGCACACAGTCTCCAAATGAAGGGAAAAAATCCACTCCTCAATTGCCAGGGAATATCAGTTCTATCATTCACCTATGTTATGATGGAAAAACTGTAGCCTATGTGGAATTGTTAGACTCAACACATTTGTCATTTTTGGACCCTCCTCCTTGAACAATACCGGTTAGAATATTATCTTTCAACAGACTGTGATTCAGAGGTAGTTTAGTACATATAGAGAGATGACAAAGCTCAGAGAGCCATATATTGGGATGGCAGGTAAAACCTTGGGATGGGCTATCTCTCCCTTATGCTGGGAATATAACTATCTCGATTAGTCATTCTAAAAAGCCTGTAAGCTCCTTGATATGCGGTTCATTATTTAAGCCAAATAGAAATTTATTTCTCATTTCACATCTTAATTGTTTCTATTGTAATCAGTTGTGATATTTTCTAAAGTAGTCATGAGTCTAATATTAAAATTTAGATAACTTACAGCTATCTTACAGTGCATCACATTGACTGTAAATATTGTAGGTGGATTAACCTTTTAATTACTGTACTCACAATGATTAGATTTGTGAACTGGCTTTAATAATTATCTAAGAGAAAACTTTTTAGTGAAATCAAATGAAAGTTTGTTTGCTGTAAACTTTTTAAGCACTTTCCAAAGCTTAATAAAAAGGAAAAATATGTCTGAAAGTTGAGACTTTAAACAGTCTTTAACTTCTGTTAAGAAAAAGCTTGCTAAAAATGGAAAGCGAAAACCTGCAGTTTAGAAACCGTAGGGAAAATGTCACACTTTCCCATAAACACCTGCTTATTATCTCCCACTGCATTTCACCGGGGCCCACTGAAGCATGAGGTGTTAATAATATTCCACTTGGGGCTCAGAAAGGCCATATAATATATATTAACCTGACAATGTTGCGCTTTGTTCAGCATTAAACTGTTTTGTATCTTTAATAGAATGACCTTCCTAGCTGTCATGGACTAAGCGCCTGGCATACGCAGCTGTCTGTAGACTGCGAGAATTCAGATAACATCACCTCCTTCAGAGCCAGGTTAAAAAGGAATTGTCAGTTGATTTGAAATTGCTGTAGAAGAGAACACTGAACAGGGAGCATCAAAACATTTAATGTTCTGTGTTTTGTGTACAGCAGAATAACTAAATATTTAAAGAGGACCAAAACACATTTTGTCATCGCCACATTTTAACTCACACTGATTTTGGGATGCCCCACATTGTAAAATTCCCCATAAATTCATTGCCTTTCTCGATCCCACAACACATGCACAGACATCCCTGCTCTTTGTGATTGACGCTCCCAGCAGGCATTCCATTCTCTGGTTAGCTGAGCACCCCAAGGCATTCCCTGCTCCCTCCCTGCAGTATTTAGCCTTTAGGTCCACTCAGACAAATGCTGTCTACAAGCCAATGTGGAAATGACACAGCACGCAGACCCTTAAAGGACTGAAAAACATCCCAATTTTAAAAATCTATATAGATATGCTGGATGGCGGAGGGAATAGTCACTTATACACCCCACGTAAAGAAATATTAAGCCAGGCTTGTTTTTTTTTTTTTTTATTTTAATGGAAGGAAGAGGAAATCAGGGGTGACAGAAGATACACTAAACCTGTCTCCTCTGGATTTTATTCCTGAGAGAATAAACCACAAGGTTGGTGGGCGTTTTATTCAGTTCAGGTTTATAAGTGACCCCTCTTCTTATTAGACGTGTTTATATAGCTATTTAATATCACACAATTTTGCGATAGTGCTCCTTTAAGCATATTAGCCTCATAGACGTTTCTTCAGAAGCCACCCAACCCTACTGTACTTCTAGAACATTTTGTTGTAAATCCTATGTTAGCTAGTAAAAATGTATTAACCCTTTCACTGCCAGCCTACCTAGAGATGTTGTCACCCTCTGCCAGACTATTTTAATCATATTGCGCTATATGTTTAACTGTGATTTTTGAAGGCATGTCCAGGGATTTCCTAGGAAACCTTATTATTTTATATATTTTTTAGCAGTTTGGCCTTTAACATGAAATGTCTTGTTTGTAATTTTTCTGGACACAAACCCTAGAAGAATTCACAGTTTTTTCCTAAAATATAGATAGAATATATCAATATGCAAACAAGGAAAAACAAGCTAAATCTGAAACCGCAAGGTGCCCTGAACAGAACACTACCCAACTACCCATGCATAGTTACTTTTAACTGCCAGCCTTCTTGAGATTTTGTCACCCTCTGTTGCCAAGCTGTTTTTATTACCATTTAGCTCTATGTTTAACTGATTTTTGCAAGAATTTCCAGGGATTTCAAGAAAAATGATATATTTTTTGACAGAGTTGTTGCTCTATCAGGAAAAAAGTCTTGTTTGTAATTTTTTGACATATTTGTTTAAAACTTTGTCGCATTATTTTAAATAGAAAATGTAATTTTTTTAAGAACCATATTGCATGTGAAAGCCATATTCCTCCGAATTACACCGCCCCTGCCCTGGAAACCCCCAAATAAAACTACTATCTGATGTATCAAGGGTTACATTTTTTAAAAAATCTGGCGTGGGGTCCCCCCTTTCCAGGATAGGGGGGTTGGAACTAAGAGTCAAAGAGCTAAACATTTTTTTTAAATGACGTGGGGTCCCCCTTCATAGTAAAACCAGCCCGGGCACCAGAGGCCTGCATGGGTGGCCCTGGCCCTAACAGCAACAAGCACGCATATGTCTCATGGACCTCTTACCAGCTGACAAAGAGTTAAATGTAAAGCACACACACAAACACCAGCAGCAAAAATGTAATTTAATAAAAAGGACAATTTTTTTCTTTACTTACCTCCGATCCAGTGCCAATCACATGTCCCTCGACGATCACTGTCACTGACAGCCGGGAGGTGATTGGTAAAAGCTGGGTGTATTCAGGAAAGTTTGATCAAACATTTTAGGTCTTCTTCACCTGTAGAACAAGGCACACATTTTGACGCAGGAAATGTTTTGAGTGAGAAATGCCTTTCAACCTCAGTGGCAGGTGATACCCAAAGTTTTGCTAAACTTTTAAGATATTTTAGACTACCCCATCAGTGTTCCTATGACGGTCTTGTCTGCTGCTGTTTTATAATTGGCTTTGTTCTTGTATCATGGACAAATTTCTTGTTCATCGAATTGACCTGGCTGTGAATCCTAGTTGACCACACCCAACATTAGGTTTAGGGAAAACAAGTCAATTGGCTCAAGTCAAGTTCAGTTGGTAAAAATGGGATTTGTGGGCCCCACTTCTAAATTTCACTAGAGCCTCTGTTTGTCCAAAACCATTTCTGTATTTGGCTGTGTCATACTGTACCCTCACAAATCATACTTCAATTGCTTATTTTCTCTATACAGCCAGTTTATTCCTTTTTCTTAAATTAACACCCCCACTGTCTAATAATGGGTTTCAGCACAAAAAAAGTCTTACTTTTTCTAATCATTCAACAGTAGAAATGTGTGTTTTCTATTTTTAGCAGTGGACCTCAAAATAAGTTCACAGCTTTCCTTCAAGCAAGTAAAATACGTTAAGTCTTTTGGTGTAAATTGTTCTTTTCATTGTTGAGATCTTTAGCTTAAGAAGCAGAATACTTGAGCACTCTATATACATTTCCACAAATGGAAAACGACAGCTCTGTTAAAAAGGGGGTCACTTGGATTAGCACTTCCAATTGTCTTGAAGGGCAGTTGTATTTTCGCAGACTAAAGAGGTGTCCCGAAGCCATTACTTAGCTCTATGAGAGACGGCAACTGAAAGTAAGGCCAAGAGGGAAAATGTTTAATGCAGAGTAAGATAAACCGCACGCATAGCTCAAGAGGTGAAAAGCCCCAGCTTAAATCATCAAACAGTAACTTATAGTCATACACTATCAATGGATAAGCCTGGAGAAGAAAAGCTCTGTAAAATATGAAATGTCTATGTTGTATTGCAAGAAATTAAATCTTTATGTTAGCCTGGGGCTGGCTGAGTGGCTGTTCATGGACTGTTAGCAATGCGATCAATGTAAGCATTGTTGGGGGCTAAATGGATCACTTAGACAGACAGTAATTACAGCAGAGTGTCTGACTGTTGGAAGTAAAAACAAGTCCAGACCTTGTTATGGCCAGACCAACAGCAGCAACATCCACAGTGAATCAATGGGCCTGCCACTTGCGTAATCTGTCAAGATGAATACACTTATTTCTCCAATGCCATGTGGCCCATCAGGCCACAGCACTCTTCACTACCCTGAATGTCACCCCAGCCACTGTTCTGCTACAATTCCATCACATTCTGCATATACTTCCATAGTGGTACTAGTGTAGGAATAATAGTATATAGCAATAACATCCCACCTTATGATGCCCTATATGAATAAAACACTTCTTCAAATACCTTTAATGAATGTCAGATCAAGCTATATTGTTCTTCCATGTCCCTCATTAGCTGGAACTATGGTTAGGAAGTACTAAGTTGGATAGCTTGGTTCACAGCAAGAAATTCAACTACAGCTGTGTGTAATAGAACCCATGTAACAGTTAGGGTAAGAAGAGTCAGTGATAAATGAAATCCCAGGAAGCAGTCACCTGCTGGTGGCAGTGTTCTAGCTATATCAAACCCTCTCCAAGGTGATCATCCACACCTGCAGCTAGTCAACCAGCCTATTCATTAGCTCCACAGGTAAGGGGCCAGTGCCAAAGTATTCTTTCATGCTGTTAGTCTCTGCTTCCGTGCCTCTACATGCCCAGCTTCTGGCTTCTGGTCCTCCAGACAAGCCTGTTGCTAACCATGTTCTCCAATCTTGCTTCCCGGCTCCTCCCTTTCCTACCTCAGCTTCCAATCCTGGTTTCCCAGCCCCTAGTGTAGCTATCCACCATTTTCTCTATGTACATCCAGTACTCGGGTACCCAATCCTCTTGTTTGTGGAACCATTACTTTTATATTGTGTTTATTATATATATTACCTATAGATTTGTGGTGTTATATACTTGCTGTGGATTGCTGTGTATTTATATATGCTGTCTTGTAAAGAGTGTGCTGTAATGTTTATCAGGTGTTCACATATGAAATAAATTGTTTTCCACTGATCAGTATCTGTGTGTCTATGGTACTTTAGCTAGTATATCCTAAATCCCTGACAGGTGGTGGCAATTCACCTACCTGACATGCCGGCAGATGGCTTGCCCAATTACCTGCACCACCACTGGCTAGGAAGGTGTAGAAGAGCCCAGATTCCATCAGCACAGGTCGAGTATTCCCCCAGGCGCTCCTAGAAGATCACCGGACCTGTGCCAAAGGGCATAGGGCCTGGTGTGTAAGGTGTTTTTATTTTAATTCTTCGTTAACCAATAAGGAGTGCAAGGCACCAGTGTGTGGCATGCCAATTCCTCCTGCCCCATTACCCGCACCCTCTCCAAACACAGCAGGTGCAAAAAAGCACCAGATTGTGGTGATCATAGAAGGGGGCATGACATTTTAATGAAAGATTTATGTGGGCTCTCATCCAACCAGAGACATTTGGCATGACTATGTCATTCAGCAAATGGATCTTATAGGCTACCACGGGTAGCAAGAGAAGGTGCCTCCCCAATGGCGCATGTGCTCCCGTCCCAGCCTATCTGAATGGCTGGGGCGGGACTGCACGCACAGTCTGAGGTTGCAGCTCACACTCCCCATTATAAACAATCAGAGCCATTGGCATAATTACATAGGCACAACAAAAGACTGTGTCAAGCCCCCCCACCCTCTAGGTAAGTCCACAACCCCCAATCTCTGCTGCTAGCTTCATCTTTAGTCCAGCCGGGACGCTTTTCTATGGTTGCTCCCAGGACCTAGTAGCACAAAGGTTGGGAACTTACAGGGGTGAAGGCGGATGAACCAGAGGCAAGACTGGGCGATGTCGGTTAAGCCGGGGTCATGCACGGGTAATCAGTACTTACTAAGCGGAGCACCAAAGGGAGAGACAAGAGAAGAGTCGAAGGTCAAGCCAAGGTTCAAGTCACAAGGTCACGGGTACACAGTACAATGGATGAGACGACAGGCGGCAGTCACGGGGTGGTCAAACAAGATGAGGTCGACATCGGAAATGAACAAGAATCACAGGTACTATCACACCCAGCAGCATGCTATCACAGGCAGTGAGGGAGTGAGCTGGGGACACCTAAAAAGCCTGGAAGTGGACGGGATTGGCTGGGGTGGAAACTCAGCCTCATTGGGCTGATTGTCCAAGTTTGGTGTTTTACTAAGATTAGGGATCATTTGGTCCTTTAAACCAGCCTCTGGCAGACACTCTGTCTGCAGCGCCGGAGGGCATAAGAGAGCCATGATTGCGTGCGCGCATGGTCAGATGAGCAGGGGAAGCGGCTGGGAGCGGAAGATGCCGCTCGAGCCTACTTTGCCAAACCTGCACCGGCTGCATATATGGCTGCCAGCCTTCTGGGACACCACGGGATCTAGGTAACTTACTTGTGACACTCTGATTGGACAAGACCCCGCAAGTGTGCTGTTGGACCAGTGGGGTTTCACACAGCAGGGAATCTCAATTTGGGATGCCCCGGAGGAAGGCCCTGGGTTTGTTCCATTTTAAAAAATAGTTGCCCAAAATATCCCGAAGCCAAACAGCATTATTGATGGTGGGTAAAATGTTGCTGAGGCAAATATAATGGGGCATGCTGACCTCACAAATGCAGTTGCTACTGCTAAGACCTTGTTGGTATATGTTGGGTGTAAAGCATTTTACCTACACTAATATTCTTAATAATTAATAATGGTAACATAGTAATGTAGATAAATATGAGGTGTAATAAACTGTTATTTATACATACTAAAGACTTAAAGGAGCCGCAGCACTCAACCCTGTTAGCTTGCAGACCAACCTATAATCTGTCTCTAAATCTGGTAAAAACAGAGGCTCGGTCACACACATCTGCAGAAGTATGCTAAGCTAAGGTGCAGCCTTGGCGTGGTGGTGCAGCTTAGCATGTTTCTGCAGATGTGTGTGACCGAGCCTCTGTTTTTACCAGATTTAGAGACAGATTATAGGTTGGTCTGCAAACTAACAGGGTTGCGTGCTGCGGCTCCTTTAAGTCTTTAGTAACCTAATTGCCCTGCTGACTTGCACCTCCCAGGTTAGTTATAAAATGGTCTGAGCAGCTGCCACTCCCCCTTTCTTCACTTTGTTATTTATACATGTTTTGCTTTTATTTTATAATGTGTTTAAGCAAAAAAAGACACTAAAAATGAAAATGCAAACTGTGTTTCTTAGCCATCAGCAAATAAACACAGGTGATATAAAAGATGATAACAGCTCAGAGAAGAAATATCTGTTTCATTCCAGGCTGGATCCTGAGTACCAATTTCTGCTTTTAGAGTGTCTACTGACAAACATGATTACCAAAGGAAAAAAATATATTTCATAGTTTTGTGTGTCAGCTATATGGTAAATGCAGTACCGTCAGCATTAATGACCATCAGGGTCAGCATTTAAGGTGTACAGATAGAGCCAGGGCTGGCCTTGGGGTAATGTCATCCTGTACAAGATGTTAGGTTGCCCTGAGAGAAATGGGGGAAAATGAGGAACGTGGAAAATAGGAAAAAGAAGACGAGAATGAAAAAGAAAGTGGGAATGTAGAAAAAGAAAGAAAGAATGGAAGACTTGAACAAGGTGAAGCGAGAGAGATACAAGGAAGGAATATGGAAAAAAAAGAGCACATGTGAAAAAGACAGAAGGAAATGTGCGAACAGAGAGACTTATATCTGCAGCGGCGTGCTTAACCACCAATCATACTACGCAAATGCAGCTACCAGGGGGCCCTCAGAGGCAGGGTCAGGTCAGAGGCATCTTTTTGTTTAAAAATAATAAATAATGAATGACACTTGGTGAACGGGCTGCGGCGAGTGAGGGGTGCCATTCAACACAATGCAGAATGTGCAACACATGGGAAGCCACTGTACACTTACATGAGCCAGCTGCTACAGAATCAGTGTGCTCAGCTCCATTCAGTTATGTAAGATGCTGTGACATCACAAGGGTGCAGAGCGGGCTTCCTTCTGTACTTGCTCAGTTGCAGAAAAACGAAAAATTATATTTACAGAACTGGCAGTTATGATGGGTGAGGGGTTGTGATGTGTGTGTCTGGGGATACAGCACTGTGCATGAAATCTTTATGAGCAGTCACTTACTGCTTAAGCTGCTTCTGTCAGGCCTGACAGGCCTGATATTTTTTAATTTAAAAAAAAGTGTACAGTAAGTGTCTGCTCACAAACATTTCAAGCCCAGTGTTCATCACACACATCACAATTCCTCACCCGTTATAAGTTCCAGTTATGTGTACATCATCTATAGGGATTTCCGCTGACTCAGCAAGTTTCCTGACTTTCAAGTGGGAAAAAAGTATATATTTTTTAAATTAAACTATGTTGGTGAAATGTTTATTTTTCCAAGTTATATGATATTAGAGCATATCATTGTCAGAGGTTTCTAATGATAGTTATCTCTGTCTCTTTCTTTTTAATATCTCCCCTCTGTTTTTTCACATTCCCTCTGTCATCCTCATTCCCTACTATAGTATCCCTTGGATCACATTCCCTCTCTCTTCTGCCTCTGTTTTTCACATTCCCATCTTCTTGCCTTCATCCCTCTCTTGCTTTTGCATTTCTTAATCTCTCCTTCCCTTTCCCAGTATTCTCTTCTTCTCTTATCCTTTCTCTCTCTCTCTCTCTCTCTCTCTCTGTCATTCTCACGTCTGTCAAAGGGGCAACATCTTCAAGTCTTGCAAAGTGGTCTTTTAAAGACGAACATCGGATTTAAAAACAGTATGGGCGACCCCCCCCCCCCCCCCCCATCAGGCCCTGCTTACCTTTTGGATGTTGCCGTCGCAGATGCTTCAGGGCCTGATCGCTGCCCCCCTCCCCCACCGGCTTAGCTGTCGCTACTTGACAGCATGGCTTTAGCTGTGCTCTTCAAAGTCCAACACCACTCTGCAAAGTCTCGCGTTTTTTCTGGCAGCTCCCATTGTATCCCGTTCATGGGCACTGTGCAGGTGTGAGATCAGGGGCCGAGCACAGTGCCTGATGGGATACCAGATGGCATTGCCCGTCGGGAGGTCACCCCCAATCCAATAGGCCCAGAAGATGGATGCCCCGGTGACGTGAGTACAAACAGCCCAAAGCTGAAACCGAAGGGGGGGGGGGAGGCAGCAGTCCGGTGAGGTTTGCAGGAGGTTTTACCTCCTCTGATGTTCCTCTTAACCTTTACTTTAGGCCAGCACTCCTGCTGACAATGATGATGATGATTTTTTAAAAAACAAAATTGCTTGGGCTGTAGTATTACCCAACCTCAAAGGCAGATGGAGACTGCACAAGTGTGAATAATCGGAAATACACAACATAATTTGTTAGCCCAATCTGCATTCAAATGCAAACACATTCTATTAACAATTGGCGTGCCAACAACTCCTATACAATAACTAACTTACAAATGGTGTTGGGCGATTATTTTCAATGGGGATCGGGTTCGGGTGCCCAAACCAAACTTTTATTCAAAGTTTGGCCAAACTTCCAGAACCTCTAGGGGTTTGTCCAACACTGCTTACAAAGTGTGAACGTGTAAAATGTTACATACATGATTCACCAATAACAGTAAAAATATATTAGAATACACAGTGCAATATACCAGGACTGTAGACTATACAAGATATGAAAGTGCTAAGAAAAAATGGCTATGCAGTATTATAGGGTTTAACCTCCAAACAAACATAAGAGGCAAAAATCATAGTATAGTAGTATAACAGTAGTAGTAGTATAACATGAGCAGAGTCACAGATATACAGGAGGTTGGCTGTTACAGCATCTAGGAAGATCACACCTCAGATATAAAAGGGGTAGTTGGCTACAACATCCAGCACAATCCCCACCTTTTATATCTTCAGTAGATTTTAGCATAAAATTTCAAATCTTGGGCACCTGATTGGGTTTTATATATACAGCAGTGCATCATCAGAAACTGACCACATGCCTGTTCCTGAACAATGAAAATAAAATGTAATTCACTTCTTCATTTACCAGATGGTAAACTGCACATCAATGTTCTGTAGGCCTTCTTGCCAGATTTCGAGGGTGGCAAATGTAAGGCAATAGGTTTCCATTAATGTTTATTTTAGTCACATATCTGCATTTGGAGCATATTTTTAAATTGAAAAAAGTGGGGTGAAGGAAGAAAGATTTCTTCAGTAGCTGCCACTGAAATAATCCAGTGAAGTAGGCCCATGGTAAGGACCGGGTCTTCATTACAGCCACATGTATGCATTTGAAGCATTTTCAAAGGCTAAATAAATTGGGGGCAAGGTGACAGGATTCTTTCAGGGTAAAAACTGCCAGCGAAGGAAGCCTTTGAAATGCTCCAGTAGCTTAGAATGGGCTACATCTGGAAATTTGTATGCAAACTGATGGGATTGGGGGTGGCAGCAGCATTATATTTAAGCCACATATCTGCATTGAAAGCATACATTAAAACAAAGCATACATTAAAAAACATAAGCAATGAAAGTACTAATTATATCATTTTACTTGAACAACAGATACTTTACATGTACAGCCAAACGCTTAGTGTGAAAGATAGCGTTAGCTATATGATGGTAGCTCTGCTGCATCTGTATATAGTACAATATATATTGTATGTAAAGACCAACTGCAGTATATATGGGTTTTTCTTTTCAAAACAAAGTTTGGCATTGGCTTGGCTGACTTGGTTTGTAAAGATTAAGATAATGGATAAATGCTTGTCAGTGCACGGTTAGCACATCATCCACATGTTGCACTGATTAGATCAATTACTGAGCATTAATATGAATGAGTGTCTGTTTTGTATTATATACAGATCAATCAATGATCATTTAGGGAAAATAAACATCACCGTATTAAAAAGGCATGAGACTTATTTCAATTAAATGACAGAACAACGCTTGTGAATTTCATATTAAAATCAATAAGTAGCAAACAGGTATGGTATAAAATAAAAAAATGGATGTAGCAGTAGTACAAACAATGGTTATTTACAAGCTTTACTGATTATATCTGAAATTGCTAATTTGACTTGGTTTAAACCTTTAAGTGCCGGCCTACCTAGAGTTTTTGTCACCCTCTATTGCCAGACAGTTTATCACTATACATGTTCAACTATGATTTTTAACAGGATTTCCAGGGATTTCTTAATATTTTTGGATGAAAAATGTACATTTGTTTTTTACTTTGTTTTGCTGTTAAAGTAGATACTTTCATATGGTGCAACGCTGGGTTTCACTGGGCTTTTCTCTGATGTTGCAGTGTGCCTTCTTTTAGGGCAGGTGACCCCTACAGAAAATGCTAGCTGGAGCTCCAACCTGACTGGTGCCCCCAGAAGACACGTTATTCCATTGGGGAGCCTGACTGAAGACTTTTTATTTACTTATTTTGTACCAGTAAGTGGTATTGTGTTATACAGTGTTAGCCATTCGAAGCAGTAGAAAGTGAGGGATTATTTTGTGAAGAGGCATAACCTTGGGGGCCTTCTTCATTTATTTGTTTTGTCATCTGAGGGCATTTGGCTGCTTTAGTTGCTTTCCAGACACCAGAACCCACATAGAGCTTAATGTGATTCAGAATCAGGATCGGTATGAATACTGAATATTTTGTCAAGTTCAGCCAGACAGCATCTGAATAAATTTAGATTTAAGCTATACTATTTACAATAAAAAGATCACTGAAGAAGTGGATAATTCATAAAATACTGTATTAATTTATCTCTGCAGCATGGGAGCACACAGATTTGATATGTTGCATCTATCTGCCCCTAGAATTGGCAGCCCCATACTTTCCAATTCCATGTTCCATCAGGGTAGGCTGTCAGTCTGCTGTGCCATGTGAGTCGGTGACCAATGGGGTTCATTGGGCTGGTGTGCAGGTCCAATATACCCCTCCCACCCAATTAATCTTAATTGTCACTTTCTGTCACTAAGTAGCTGCCATAGGAATGTAGTTGTGCACATCTCGGGTTTGAAAGTTGGGATACCCCTATGCTGGGGCTTAGAGAAGTATACTTTACTTGCGCTTTAACATTAGAGTTATATACCGCATTTGTCGCCATATAAGACGCATCTGCACATAAGACGCACCTAGGATTTGGAGTAGGAAAGTAAGAAAAAAAATATTCTAAGCCAAATGTTGTGCTAAAACACCCCACTGGAGACAGTGTGGCATTCGCCCCATCCCATCCCCATATGCAGTGTGGCATTCCCTCATCCCATTCCCATAGACATTGTGGCATTGCCCCCTCCCATTCCCCATAGGCAGTGTGGCATTCCCTCCATCCCATTCCCATAGGCAGTGTGGCATTCCCCCATCCCATTCCCATATGCACAGTGAATTCCCCCCATCCCATTCCCATATGCACTGTGGCATTCCCCCCCATCCCATTCTCATAGGCAGTATGGCATTCCCCCATCCCATTTCCATATGCAGTGTGGCATACCCCCATCCCATCCCCCATAGGCAGTGTGGCATTCCCCCATCCCATTTCCATATGCAGTGTAGCAATTCCCCCATCCCATCCCCCATAGGCAGTGTGGATTCCCCCATCCCATTTCCATATGCAGTGTAGCAATTCCCCCATCCCATTCCCATAGACAGTGTGGCATACCCCTATCCCATATGCAGTGTGGCATTCCCCCCATATCATTCCCCATATGCCGTGTGACATTATCCCCATCCCATTCCCCATAGGAAGTATGACATTCCCCCACATCCAAATCCCATGGGCAGTGTGACATCCCACCAATTCCCATAGGCAGTGTGACATCCCACCAATTCCCATAGGCAGTGTGGCATTCCCCCCTCCCATAGGCACTATGGCATCCCGCATCCCATTCATATAGGCAGTGTGGCTGAATCCCCCCATCCCCACCCCACGCTGGAGATACTCACAGCCTCGCCTGGAGACAGCCGGGTGAAAGAGTGACAGGCAGGGTTACTGGACCCCGCCCACTGTCCCCGCTGCCGGCAACGCCGGTATTTCTCAGGCCAGTGTGTGCACACACCCAGTCCGTGCACCAGCGGTGCCGGCTGCGGGGACATTGGGCGGGGCTCAGCTAACCTGCCCTCTCCCTGCCTGCTGCTGTTTCATCTGCCTCACACTGCGGCCCCCGGGACACCAGCCTTGAGAGAGCGGCGGGCAGGGAGAGGGCAGGGTAACTGAACCTTGCCCCTTGTCCCTGCTCTGACCGCTTCCGGCACCGCCGCTGCTTCTCGGGCCAAAGAGTGCACACACCCGGTCCATGCAGCCAGGATGCCCACTAGCTCAGTTACCCCCCCTCTCCCTGCCCACCGCTCTTTCATGGGTGTACATAACCCTGATGGGGCCCCATTGCAGGGCCCACATCATGAGCCCCCATCAGCACCCCCCTCCACATAGGAGACAGGTAGGGGGGAGACAGGCACATGGGTGAGGGAGGCATGCACAGGGGAGTGCAGGGTGTGGCATGGCTGGACAGAAAAAGCCTATAGGGAGGAGGCATGGTTGGGTAGGTAAGTATGATGCTCTGCTGCCACCAGCGCCTGGCATACATTGCCCTTATGGCATGTATACTCCTGTTTAAATCTGTAGGTTAAAATAACCATAAAATCATCTAGGTCATGTCCACTAGTATAAAAAAAGACCCGGACACCCACCCCTCAGTGTGAGCATGCACTACCTCCAACCCCTAACATAAATATGCAGTGTACTTGCACCCAGCTCCCAATAATAAACTTCCTCCCTCATTCTGCAAAAATGCCCCTTTAGCAGAGTGATACAGTGAGTGAGTGCATGTCGAAATTAGCTGCCCCCTCCACAATCAAATTACCCCTTCAACCCCCTAAAGGTAAATAGGCATTATGTTTTTGATGAGAGGGGCAAGGGTTTAAATGCAGAGGTATCAGGCAAGGAGATTCCACGTACAATCTTCCTGACCCTCTCTCCTTCTACACACACATAGGCCATAGTTCCATCTCCATCTGTTTCACAAAAACACAGCTAAATCAGACCTCTAACATTATTTGCTAATAAATTACTGGCACTAAATAGCATTTTCTTTCCGTCCATTACTTGTTAAAGGGGACCTCCAGCATTATAATCAAATATTTAACTATAAATAAAGGGACTTTTGCCTGATGCAGCGTCAGTCCCACGTCATTGCTTTGCTCTGGTTGCTGAAAGGAAGGGGAATTTGTTCTTTCTCTACCCCCCATCCTGACCACGAAATCATGTCTGAGGCTAGTGCCAGGGTGACACCCCCTTCTTTAATAATATGCTAAAATGGAGTCCTCCACACTGTGACTCAACCCTGCCACTCCAACACAGACGGCATGGTGTGAAAAATAAATGGGGCCCTTTACGGCTCATACAGTACATTTCTTTTGTCTTAAATTATTTGGATACAGCTAGATAACTAATGACTGAAACAATAGAGACAAATGGTGCTTCCTTTCTCTAAATGATGCTAAGTGAGCACAAAAATAAGGTGGAGGAGCAACAAGGAGGGGCCCCGCTGACCTTCTGGGCACCCTCAAGTTGCACCCCTGCACATATTGGGTCAAATCTGAGCCAGGTGAGAGAACTTACTCTCCATTTTTAGGAAACTGTGATTCACTTTCATTGTCTACCTTGGGGCTGATTCAACACAAGGCGAGAATTTACACCTGGTTGTTGAATCAGCCCCAAGGTAGACAATGAAAGTGAATTGAAGCTCTCAGAAAAAGGAGTATGTTTTCTCACCTAGCTCTGAATCAACTTCTATACTGTCTATACTGTTTATACTATCCTTCTGTGGCTGGAGGGGTGGTTTGGGCAGTAAAGTGCTGGGCACTTTTTTTTTGCTATAGCAGTAATGCAGATAGCCACCCTAGGCACAGGTCTAGGGTTGCCTAATGGGAAACATTTCTCACCTTACCCCTCGACTAGGTGATCAAGTGCTGTATAGACAGCTGAGGACCACCTCTTTTGCTATCAGATTGTACTTTGCAAGGCAGCTTTTCCAGAAAGACTGAAATAAGAGCACTTAGCATGCTAGTCTAGCAAACAACTAGCAAGGAAGCCTGCACCATGACCAGTGGACTAACAGGTGGTGCTGGTAGTGTGGCTATTAAAGACAGCTGGCAGGAAAAAAGAGAAGTCTTCTGCATTCATTCTAATGCTAGATCAGCCATCCTATAGGTTAGGTGAGTATAGGCTGATTGCTATGTTAGATACGCTGAAGTTGAATTAACTGAAGCATGAATAGCCAGTTCACCTAAGAAAACTTTTTTTTTGTAATTGGTGTCATATCTCACAGATTTCAGTAGACTTCAGGCTACCTCTGAGGGAAGTATTGATTTACAGCAGTCTCATTGCACTAAAGCTTGCCCCACACAGGAGACTGCTCAGTGTCAGCATGTCAGCGCCGTCAGCCACTTCATTGCAATAATGGGCCCCAGACTTCAGTTAGTAAAATCCCCTAACATCTGTGAGGCATGAAGCCAAAAACAACATTCTATATAGAATGAGGACTAGCAATTAAGGAGCTTCCACTTTAAATTGGATTTGTCACATACAGGTGTAAAGTTTTAAAACAGGCTCAGACACCACAGATATCACTACAGTCTTTTCATTTCTATTGGCTGTCTTATAATTCTCAACATGTATGCAGAGACTAAACTATTGGCTAGGTAAAAGATATCCATTATTCCCTTTCAGACAGTAACAGAGGTCCTCTTTAACCAGATAAAGTCATTTATAGAATGGAAAGTTCAGAAGTGGACCAAAACTCAGCAGGATCAGCTCGAGAATCTATCAGATTTCCGGGCCGATCTATTCCCTCCCCACGGGGCATCCAAAATTGGGATGCCCTGCTGTGTGAAACGCTCCAGGATGGGCGCAAACCTTACCTGAATCCCGGTCCAACGGGCCGCGGCCGAATCTCACGCTTCTCTCTAGCAGGGCACGTGCCCGCGCCGGCCATTTGTGAATGACGCCATTTGTGAATGACGCACACAGCTCAGCGGCTCCGAGCGCGTTGATTGGACGAACAGCCGCGCATGCGCCGTAGGAGCGGGGTGAGGTGAGTTGTTCTGGGGGGTTTCACATAGTGAGGGCACGCCCGAACGGGGTGCCCCTGGGAAGTGGGCCAAAACCCAGGATAGTCAAAATCCTGGGTTTTGGTCCACTTTAAAGTCATTAGGGTTGATTCAGAGACACATACGCATGCACTTTTGCATGTATCTGTGTATTATTTGCGAATTTTTGCCTTGTTTTTTGGTTTTTACGCTACTGTTTTCATGCGTATATACGTTTACGTTAACACGTATATGCGCATTCAATGGACGGATTGAAATCGGATATTTTGCGTTATGTCTGATAAGTTACGTTATTGGTATGGGCTTGCGTCTGATTCTGAGACCTGATTGCCGATGGACCTCCTCCCTATATAACGGTTTCATTTCCGCTTCAGTTACGGGACCATTTTGGACTCGGAATTCCTGTTGAAAATGTTTCGCAGCTATGTGGAGGAGTATGAGCGCCTTCAGCTCAATGGCATAACCTGCATCAGCATGGCCGAGGCCAGATTGCACCGGAGACGCATGAACATTGATCGTATGCATGACGTTGAGCTGTTCGAGCTGACCTGACTCAATCGCGTTTCCCTCCATAAATTGTATAGTGAACTGCAGCCATGGTTAGTTAATTTTTGGCGAACGGCTCGTTCCAGAGGCTGGGTACCCTCTCCGTGGGGATGTCCCAGCCTACGCTGAGCCGCGCGCTATCCAAGTTTCTGGATGGCATAGCTATCCTTTGTCCCAAATATATTTCCTTTCCGGATGACATGGTAGCCTGGAACGCGAATAAGTTGGGATTTTATAATATCGCCGACATGCCCAACCTCATGGGTGTGATAGATTGCACCCATGTTGCAGCGATGAGTACATCTATAGGTAAGTTAATTATGTCATTTTTGTATATTTTGTTTAGGAAAACTTAATTTTAACTATCTAGTAATCCCTCCTTCTCAAGTATCCATTTGAACCAGTTTAGAATGCATACCTTAATCCCTCCTTCTCAAGTATCCCTTTGAACCAGTTTAAAATGCCGACCTTAATCAATACTTATCATGTAAGCCTTAGTAAAGCATTTAAATGCTGACCTTAATTAGTCCTAAGCATGTTCACCTTTATTTTCAAACACATCCCTATTATTTTGATATTTATTTAGACCTATGTCCTTTGTAATTTAGTTTGAGATTATTGAACTAGAATCTTTATTTGTTTCTGGAGTTAGGGTTTTTGGTGGTTACCTTAGCTTTGTGTAAATTTCAATTTTTTGGTTTCAGGAACCGCAAGATGGACCACTCGCTGAACATACAAGCAGTGGCTGGTCCGGACATGCGATTCCTTAGTGTCCTTGCAGGGTATCCAGGGTCATCCCATGATGCATATATATTGAGGAGCTCAGGCTTATATACTCATTTTGATGGCTCCTCGGTAAGTTTGTTCAAATGCCATCATTCCCTTTTCACTGTATGCCTTAAAATATAGTTAATGACCCATGTCTTAACCTATGGCTGTTTTTAGCCCTTTATGACATGTTAAACAATAATGTTGCTTAGAATGTGTAATTAATGTTAGTATTTTTCAGACGCCGCCTGTGAACAAGTCTGGATGACGAAACGCGTTGGGCGGAGCCTACCTTGAACACGTGATCTCCGAATGGAACCGAGCAGAGCCGACGCCGGCCGAGATTAGAAGCCCGGGCCGCGGTAACGTATGATTAGAGGCTGCTGCATTCATTTTAAAGAGTGAAACAAATCTTGCCTTGGATTATTGAATCTTGAACATCACTATTCCTGAGCTAAGGAATTTTATTAATGCCCATCTTTTATTTGCATTTGGTAAGGAACATTTTAAAGGCTGCGCATAGAGTTTAAAAAAGCGGAATTATGCTATGTGCGGTTTCCTGTTTTTATTCCCACATGTCAATTCCTGAATAAATGAGAATTGATTTTATAAGGAGCAAGTTTTGGTATTTTTGAGAGAGCTAATTATAAGAGGCTTTAAAGGTGGAAGAAACGTACCTCTGTGGCCACACATTGAGATCTGTCATAAGAAGAAAACATTTAGATACATAGAGAAGCGCTTTATCTTATTCTGTCTGGTACGTGTGTAGTGAATACTGGTGATGGATACACATGTTGCTAATTTAGGAAGTTATACACGTGGTGAATAGAAGAAATTACATTTGAATTGTCCCGCGGAGAATCGCTCTTTTAGAGCTTCTATATTAATGTTAGTATTTTGTTCTTCTTTCAGGGGATTCTGGATATCCGCTGATGCCGTGGCTCCTGACGCCCATTCTTCGCCCTCAGAATGCGGCCCAGGAGTCCTATAATCGGGCCCGCCGCAAGACGCGGGCCGTAGTGGAGAGGGCCTTCGGCCTGTTGAAGTCCAGTTTTCTGTGTTTTGACCATACAGGGGGGGCACTGCAGTATGACCCCAACAAGGTTATAAAAATAATATTAGCATGCTGCGTGCTCCATAATTTTGCCCTGAGGCAGCATGTCCCCCGTTATGTGGATATGCCCCCCTCTCCACCCAGGCAGGAACCCCAAGTGCCTCTGGGATATCTGTCCATGCCCATGTTATTGAAACTTTTTTTTCTTAATATTCGTTTAGTTTGTTATTGTTTTTGTCTTATTTGTATATTTGTTGCCTATCTGAAGGCCTTTTTTTTTGGTTTAATAATTTTGGAATGACTTAATTACAAAACCATTTACACCTGATTTGAGCGTCATGCAGTTTATTTTCTCATGTTTGTCATTACAAACCTTCATTAATGGAAAAAGCACACAAACATAAATGCATCAACTTAAGCCACAACAGCTAACGTCCCATTCCATACATTTTCCGTAAATATGTAACATTTTTTTTGGAAGGGCACTCGCAGACTCCATGGACATCCATTTGCAAAGGTAATTATACATTGGGCCAGACTCTTGGCCCATAACAATTGTCCACAGCCTGGAGTTCGAAGCTAACTTACTCCAGGCAGAAGTGTACCCGCCCAACAACATCAAGATCCATAGGGAGCATGACTTTCAAGGGGAATAGTAGGGCAAGAATCCATAGGGCCACATACACACCCTCTCCTGCTTGGGCCACATTTCATCAGTGCATTGTTGCAAGGCTGGAGTCATCTGCAAACTCTAGGGCTGCAAGTTATTTTGCCAACCTATGACAGCCAGCCCCCATGCCAGTCCACTCCAATCTTTTATATGGCCCAATTGTGATGTTCTTCATGCAAGAATGTCCCCCAATATTGCCAACAAACAGGATGAGTCAGCCAGCATTTCCTTAGGGCCAAGTCTGCTGCGTAGGAGCTTGAGCGGGCGCTTGACTGAGGCTTAAACTCAGGCATTGGCTAGTGGGTGTATCTGAGCACTATAATGAGCTTTATGGGCGAATTCCAAAAGAAACCAGCAAAGGCACAAACCACCAAATATTGGTTGCGCTCACCACACAGGTAAATAGTGTTGGGATGGAGAGGAAAGATTTTGAGCAGTTCCAGGTCAAATTCTTAATATTGTTGTTGGCCATAATAATGTTGGGGTTGGCCTTGGAGGTGGCCCAATACCTGGGCATGTGTGGCATTCATAATCTGCCACTGCTCCTGCATCTGTCTGTTGCTAGTGCGGAATTCATCTAGCATGGCAGTGAAGTTGTTATTTAAGGTGGCCATTTTTTCTGCCATCTGTCTGTTGCTAGTGCGAAATTCATCTAGCATGGGGGTTAAGTTGTTATTTAAGGTGGCCATTTGTTCTGCCATCTGGCTGTTGCTCGTCCTAAATTCTGTCAGCATGGTGGTGAAGTTATTATTGAAGGTCTCTAATTGTGTAGTAATCTGCTCTGTGGTTCTTTGAGTCACCTGCCTAAAGTAACGGCTGTCATGGCGCTATGCTGACTCCAGGATCGGCACGCGCCTCCCCTCGGAAACTGGTCGACGTTGCTGACTGCGTCTTCCAATTCCCGGGGTTTGAGTGCCTGCAGATGCTGGAGGTCTAGGGCGAGCAACAGTACCAGATGTACTAGGCAAAACCTCTGCAGCAGAGCTAACACTGGGGACTGTAGGCTCAGTCTCAGCCTGCTGGCCATGATGGGCTGGCAGCATGCGTCCAGCTTCACTCTGCTGCAGAGGATTTGGTGCAGTAGGATAAAATATAGAATAAAATGCATGTAAACACACAAACATCCCTTGATGGGCCTGATGAGTAGATATGCTTTAGAATGCACGGGGCAAAGCAGGAATGTCAACTCCCCCAACGGTTAAAGTGGACCTTCCCAATGAATCTGAGTCTATCTTATATGTATGACTCACCCTGTACCTACAGATTGGTCACCTTAAAAAATAAAAACATGCATGTACTGCATGTTAGGAGGCTTTACACATCCAAAATGGCGCCCTAGGGGCCAACAGTCAGCTTGCAAATAGCATTTGCCTTCTGAGTGTGCTGCTGTGCATTCTTGCAATGATGACCTTTCCCTGACCAAAGCTCAACTATGTCTGACCAAAGCACAGCTAGAACCCCAGTGGTAGAAAGAATAAGGCGTAAGTGATCACAAAATATTCACATCAGATGCAATGGTTTTGGAAGCTAAATTGTTTGTTCTTTTCAAGAAATCATGGTGAAGATCGTGTATAGACTGAAAACCTGTCTAAGGACTATGAACTACTGCACCCTGGGAGAGTGTCCATCATTAACTCCATTCCTCAGCCATTCAACACCCGCCTACAACAGTAACCTCCCCTCAAACCAACTCCATAGGGGCCTGTGTTGATATCTGCGTGTGAGCCTCATTTAAAATGTTTCCAATAACTCTCATTTTAACAATCATTACTAACCTGCAGACATTTCCTGGGTGTCCGTGTCCCATGTGCCAGAGTGGCCCTGTAATGCTGCGGGGTGGATCAAAGCCAGGACCATCTCCTCTGCTCTGGTGTATTGTAATTTTGTGGGGAAGCCTCTGCCTGTTTGCAACCTGAAAATAAGACAAGCAACATTATTTTTCATTGTGGTCACTACAACAAGCTGCAAAATGCAAACATCAAATATGTACCCGTGATTCCGCCATTTGTTCTGCTTCTTCTTTACTGCATATTTGAGGTCAGAAATTTTTCTCTGGATCTGCTCAACATCTTTCCTCTCGTCCCCCGCTGCATTCACCTGTCTGGTGAGGTCTTCCCAGATTTGTTTTTTTTCGCACTTTGCTAGTAGCTTTGGATTTGCGCCCATATAGCTCATCAAAATGCACTGTTACCCCACTTGCCAAGGCGAGCGTTTGTGCCTCACCAAACCGCCGCTCAACTGCCTTCGCCGCAAGGTTCTGCCTAATGGTTGCTGTTCTGGCTCTTCTCTGGTTGTTGACAATTCAGGGGACATTCTTGCCTGAGTGTGTGGGGAAGAATAGGCAGTCACATCGCTGGAAAAGAATGGACTGGGCTGGCATTAGGACTGGGGGTCATTGGCTGGCTGGCCACAGAACTTGCAGCCATGGATGTGGCATAGGACTCGCTTGTTTCTACGTGTTCCGGTGGCAAATGTGGGCGAGCAGGAGAAGGTGTGCTTGGGGGGCTCGGGCTTCTCAGCCTCTGCTTCCTTTTCCCATTGGAAGTCGTGCTCCCTTGCTCTTTCGATGTGGTTGGCCGGGGAGCCTTGTTCCTGGAGGAAGTTTCTTTACTTTTCCTGGTGCTGGAAGATTTGGATGGGCCAGGAGTTGTGGCCAATGTAGCCTTGTGGTGGCCAATTTTGCTCCGTGTTTCTGGCACCTTTGAACTTGATTTGTGGGACAGAGTACTCGGTCTTGAGGATGTGATGATGCCGCTCTGGCCTTTTTGTCTTGCGCTCCTTGGCTGGTGGTTGTTTGCCGCTACTTTTCTTTGGTGCCATGATGACATTCCCAAAGAGAATGAGCTGTATGTCCATCATTACCCTTTAAATCCTAATGACTGAGTATGACGCTTACGCTTACGCGTACTCGTGTGTCCGGCCGTGCGCATCCCGGAAACTGCTGGGGCACTAACTATCTGCTGTGGACTAGAAGAAAGATGGCGCCCACGATCTTCACCCGCCAACAACAAGATCTGATTATGCCCATAAGTGTATTGTAAGGACATTGATTTGACATCTAAATGCATGCCTTAAGGAAGCACAGGAAGAAACAGTTGTTTTTAAAAGTGATTTAAACTCCGTGCCAAACAGAAGTTAGTGTGCACATGTGCGAACCAACTCACTTGCATCTAGAAGGATAGGTTAAGGCTAAAAATGTGATGGGGAATTTAATTTACTCAACTGATCTAATTGTGAATGAGATTTGCTGTTTGATCTAACAACTATTTTGTTTATTTTTTTTTTTAGACCATGATGGAGCGCAGGTACGACTACCTGCCCAACGACTTTGAGAAGAGGAAGCTGGCCTTGGAGATAGTGGCCCGGAGTGACGAGGACACGGTTACCACCTTCACTTTCACGCAGATCATCTGGTCGGATCTCAAGCAACGGCACAGGCCCCGGGTGCGGCGATTTTTTGCGAGCCATTTCCCAAGTAAGTACATACCAATTGCATGCTAGATCTAACAAACACAGAAGGTAGGCCTTTATTTATAAATGTTTTTCTTTTCTAGTGTCTGAATTTGAATACCGAATTCGACCCACCCAGAGGCGCGCAGTCCGGCCAGTGCGGGATGATTCTGCACCAGCAAGTGTAGGTGGTGCATCTCCAGGGCCAACTTCATACCCCTCCTCTGTAGGTGGCTCAGAGCAGCCACTCGACCTCTCTACAGAGGAGGGGCCTCACCGCATGGGCAGGGAGTCGTACCAAACGACTGTGCCAATACCCTCCTGTATGTGACTCTGATTTTACCACACACAGGTACATGCTATTTAAACAAAAACTGATTTCCTTAATCCCTTTTTATAGATGAATATTTAGCGGGTGAAGGATCGGGAGCAGAGAGGGCAGCAGATCAAGCCCAGGAGGAACATGGAGAAGGTGGGTGATGTCACACACACATTCTAAGTGTCATTCGGTTACTGTTCAATCAGACATTAGAAGTGAGCGTATTTTAAATGTCTCTACAGCCTCACATTCCCAGCAGTGGCAGACCCCAGAGCGTAGGGTGGTCCCCGAAGCTGAGGTCACCCACCAGCCAAGTAAGTTGTAATTTAAATATTTGGAGTATGTCGAACATGAAATCAACAGCAATAAACCTAAATCCCTAGCCAATGTAATTAGCATAATGACATATGGCCTCATCCATTGATGAATTCATTAGCATAATGACATATGGCCTCATCCATTGATTAATTCATTAGCATAATGACATATGGCCTCATCCATTGATTAATTCATTAGCATAATGACAACACATAATGGCCTCATGATTTATATTAAAAACTAATAATCATTCCATCCACAGCTGTGAAACATGTATTTGCAGAACAATACTTTTTGTTTCATTTTTTTGCAGACACCACACAGGCTAGATTAGCCCAACTGACAGCTACTGTGTTTTGGCTGGTGGGTGATATGCAGGAGCTGAGAGCTTCGATGGGGACCACAGAAGAAGAATAATTCTCTGGGGCCTGCCATGGCTTTGTAAATAGTTTTTTTTAACATTTTACAGTTTTAAAAATTTTAATAATTTTAAAAATAAAAATTTTTGTACAAAGGAAATCAAAATATATTGTAAAATAAAAAAAAATTACAAAAACACAAGTTAAAAAAGTGCAATTAAATTTTGCATTTGTTAATAAAAAAAACAAAAGAAAAAAACTTGTTTCTGTCTTATTTTATGTGAAAGAAAAATTCATTAAGGGTTGCTTACAGGAAAACGTTGGAAGAAATAAAAACAAAATAGCGCAAAATGAAGAAAAATGTAACCGCGAGGGAATTGAGGTAATCATTAAGTGCGCAAAATGAAGAAAATACAAAGCACAAAGAAATTGAGGTAAGCATTAAGTGCGCAAAATGAAGAAAAATGAAACCTCGAGGGAATTGAGGTAAGCGTTAAGTGCGCAAAATGACGAAAATACAAAGCGCGAAGGAATTGAGGTAAGCATTGTAGCAGAAGTGAGTGAGAGAATAGTTGAGACGGGAACATGAATGAGTTAATTTTGGTGTGCGCATGCGTAAGTTAGGCCAGATTTCCGTCTGGACGTTTATTTTTTAAAACGGAATTCAGAATCTAACGGGAAACGTAAATATTTCATTAGAGGCGACGTTGGAAAAAGGAAAAAAACGGAAGCCTACGTTGTTTCCTAAGTAACCTAAACGAAAAACGAAAGCAGAAAAATGACATTCTTGTTGGCGTACACAGCGACGAACACTTAACAGAAGGCTCCCGATGTCTGCTTAGAATCACGCGTACACACATATGCCAGCGGAAAGAAAATGAAAAAAATAACAGATCGACTCAAAAACTAAAAACATTTTATGTCTCTCTGAATCGACCCTATTGTCCAGTCACACGCAAAAGTATTCCCATTGTATAGGGCTACACATGGAAATGTTATCATTTTTCCATTTTAAAAACTAAGCTATATTGCTAGCATTATTTTAAAATAAAGTTTTACCTAATTTTATTCATATTCTTCATTCCGTCAGTCCGGCAGGATTGAGTCACAGTTTGGAGGGATTCATTTTAGCATATTATTAGGTGAGGGGTATCAACCTGACACAAGCCTCAGACATGATTTCGTGGTCAGGATGGGTGGTAGAAAAAGAAGAAATTTACCTTCCTTTCAGCAACCAGAGCAAAACGACGGTGTGGGACTGACGCTGCATCAGGCAAAAGTCCCTTTATTTATAGTAAAATATTTGTTTATAATGCTGCATAGAAAGAAGGAAAATGCTATTTAGCACCAGTAATTTATTAGCAAATAATGTTAGAGGTCTGCTTTTTAGACAGATAGAGATGGGACCTTTTTCACTTTGAACAATACAATTATTTTCCATGTTCTTATTTTTTCTATTACAATAAAATTAGTTTAGAATCAAATGACTATGAAAACAGTTTACTATTGCTTTTTTTTTTATAAAATTAAGTTTGCTAAAAAGGGTTAGCACCAATAAGTTACTAGTGTGAAAACAGGATATATTTCTTCCAGAAGTACATTATTTTATTGAAGATGACATCTAACCGTATATAATTGTATTTAAAAGGAGTTAAAGTGGACCTTCAGTCATCTAAAAAAAGTTTAGCAAACTGCTCCCCTAACCCGCTCCTGACCTCCCAAGGATCAGCGGTGTTTGATATTTTAGAGGTCTTAACCCCAAGCAGTATTTGTGGAACATATTTGCAGATACTGCGCTTCGGGACTACACGGGGTGCAGCATCTTGCTTGCACCTGAGAGGGAGGGCTATGCCAGCACAGAGGCACAGCCCAGCTGAGCTGTTCAGCACATTCAGCTAGGGAGAGATTTTATCTTTTTCCATATAGAATGTTAAATGAAGATAAAATATTTCTCTAGCTGGCGGCATTGATCAAATGTTCCCAGCTGGTGTAGGAGAAGAATGCTGTGTGTAAGGTAAGCTGTGTAACTTTATCTATGTATCATCTGAGGCAGAACATTCAAACAGTTAAAAACAATGCATCTAAGAGCTCTCTGCTCAGAGCAGAGCAATGAGGTGTCATTACAACTGATGGCTAGCTAGAGATTTAAAGGAGCACTATCGTGAAATTTGGATCAGATCACAGGTTGAAATCATACTTGCCATGTATGTGAACATTACAATGGTAAACAAATGTGGTTGAAAAAAGCGGTTACCTATTGTCATTGTAGAGTTAAAGTTTGTCACCCACAAAAAAAACATGTGTATGCGGGGAGCATCCCCCCTCCCATGGCTCCCTTGTGAGGTGAGCACTACTGTTGGAGCTGGTGGGGAGTGGAGATGAGGAGGGGGCGGTACTTGGGCAGAGGGCGAAGTTTTATGGGGCCTGTAGAGGCTGTTTGGTATGTTGGTATGTTAAGCCTTTAGCTGTTGAGAAAGAGAGAGCGACCGAGAGAGGCAGAGAGAGGAAAAATATCGATTCATAGGATGGCAGCGTGGTTCTCAGTTATTGTATAAAAAGTGTGACATGGCTTGAGCAAGCTAGATAGCTCAGTTGGTAAAGTGATAGACTCTGAATCTGAGTCAATTGTTTTTTCTGTTTTCATCCTCTTTATTTTGCTCTCCAGATGCATGCAATGAAGGGAGAGAATAACCACCTCCGGCGATGCAGAGCCCGTTGTCTCTCTCCCTCTGCTGTTGTCAAATGCCAGCCCCACACTCCAATCCGTGAGGAGAAACAAAGAACAGTGCTGCAGCACCAGATGTTTCCCCTTCTCGGCCGCTGCCACATGCAGCGGAGGGAGAGGAAGCCACTCACGGCCAGTCCTATTCTCCATGCCATGGGGAAAAGCAAAGAATGGCAACACCTGATGTCTCTCACCCTCTCTTCTGCCACTGAATACTCATGCCGGGGGGGAGGTAACACATCTCCCACAAGAAAATGGGGGATGCTGCAAAGAAATCCAGTATGCACCCTAACACCACATATGGTGGGAGTGCACGCATGGATGTTTAGCTGTGCGCGCATGGACGTTAGGGAGTGCGCACATGAACATTTTGGTGCATGCGCATGGACATTTTGGAGTGCGCCCATGCATTTTGGGAGTGAACGCATGCACTTTGGGAGTGCTGTTTTAGGTTCCAATGTCACCTAGCAACATGGGGAGAGGGGAGAAGCACAGCCAGGGTTTCTTATGCAAGTGCTAGGAATCTTACAGTCCCCGACCCTTATGCTGATTATTATGCAGCATCACAGATCCAAGGGCCACGCCTACTTTTTCAGAATAGAAATCATGAATTGAACCCGCAAACCCCAATATCATGGCCATTTCTTCTTCAATTTAGAGCTGGAAAACAGTTTAGGATAATGCCAAATGTAGCCTGACACAATAGTGTAACAGTTACCTTTATACAGTCAGCCCAGATTGAAAGTTAGCTAGTTAATAATAACCTATGTATAAGTACTTTCAAGCAGTTATAAATGCCATCAATGTTATTTCTATTTGAATCACAGTAATATCTCATTATTATTAAATCACATATGAATACAGTCATTATTATTAGGAGACGTGTGTCATTTGTGCTCAATTATGTGTGTGTTTCTTTAAATCTATGCATTAAATAACACAAAAAACTAAAAATGACATGATACCCGACAGGATAATAAAATATTATCTGTGGAGATATCTGGCTTTTTCTGTATTATCCTTTCTGGCAATCTGACATAGATCCAGGGTTAAGTCTGAGACATGGCACAAATGTAGTGTGTGCCCTTTTCAGGTGTACTCCAAAGGCTTTCTCTTCCAATCAGCATCCGGCCGACCTTACCCTTTCACCATTCCAGTGGTTTTCTGTGTTTTGTTCTCTGCGGCTTTTTTGCTCTTTTCCACCTGTCGTAGCTTTTTTTTCCTACCTAGTGCTTTCAGAACTTTACCTGCTCCTGTCTACTTCATTCATCTCAGACTCCCTCCAACCTATCAATCTTTTTCTCTATTGTGTTCTGCCCATCTCAGACTGATCTCACACATCAGCTAACTGTATAAATGTCAAGCTAAGGCGACAGAGAACCATATTGGGCTGTCATATGGGTCACCTAATTGCACTCTTTATTGATTTGCACTGACCTGGAAAAAGGGTGCTAACGTCAGGTTTGTATTTCTCTCCTAGGAAATTTGAATTTACTGTAAGTCAAATCTAGCTAACACTATAGTCTTTATTACCAAACATAACAACTACAAATCTACAAATCTTATACAGGAGAAGGCTTTAAACGCAGGCCTTTTACATATTGTTTCCTTCCTGTTAGATTGAATTCTGATACTGTTTTTCTTTTCATTATACACAAATAAATAAAAAATAACTGAGAATTCAGACAAAATCCTAAATGTTGCAGATGACTTTACTATCATAGGACTCATAAACAGTGAGAAGCAGGAGAGGGGACAATCCAGTTCAGATGTCCCCCGGCTGATAGCCGCAATATCTGGTATTTGTTATTCCCAAACAGAAGCAGTGGTACAGAATAAGGAACATAGAGGCAGAGTGAAAAACTGCCCCTATTGCCCCGGCAGATACCTGAGAGCGACTCCCGTTGAGCCCTCTACCTGGGATTACCTTATTTGTCTGTAGACCAGAGTTACCTTCACACTGCAGACGTCTGGAGCCCACACCAAGCGCAAGAAAGACACGTAACAGCTATTCTCGGTGTGAACTGTTTATTACATCTTGATTTTCAGTATATAAAGCATGATAAGGCCTAGGCGGGGAAAGGCGGGGAAAGAATAAAATGCTGCTCCTAATAAGGTTCTATAGTGAACATTTGCTTTTTAATTGGAGTAGCTGTATCAATACCTTGCTGTCCGGGGTGTGTGCTGGAAGTGGCTGTACATCACCCCATTGTGTGTCATGGAATTTTCCAGACATTAACCTACCCATAGACATTTCACAGAAAACTGATTGTTATGCTCTGTAGTCAGCACATTGCAGGTTTCTCCGTTATTCTCACTCTTGAATCTTAAAGCAATCCTCTCAAGCATAAGCCATGCAGTAGCCATTTTGTTACTCTATACCTACGCACCCTTTCACAGAGTCTCCAGGAAATCCCCCTCTATGTCCCTACCCTCCAGTAACATAATTAGTCACATCGGGGCATTCCACAGAATCTGCTCTTCTGTGGTTTTAAATTCTCCCTGCACTGGTGATTTAGTTTAGTAGGAGAAGGGGGTAGCTGTCAGTGGGGTGGTTGCTATAGTGGCTCCAGAGCAGCGACCATTAGACCTGAAGAGAGTCCCCAATGTACCAGGCCTAAAGAGAGGATCTTTTTTGCTTTATCAGTCTGTGAACTGGTAAAAAATCCAAGAGGCTCCTATACCAGTTATCACATTGTTATGGACGGCACACCGCCTGCGTAACCGGTGGGTAGCATGCTGGATGAATTGAGCTGTATCCTGTTGGTATCTGGGATAGGGTGAACTGGACAGAGTCAACAAGATCTAAACTAGTTCTGGCCCATATCCAAAGCCCATCACTACACTTAAATGATAATGATGACCTAACCTATCGCAATGAAGTTAATATCGGTGAGTGGTGCAGAAGCAGCAATCTTCTAAATATAACCAAAATGGTAGAGATGAATGATTTCAGGTGTGCACCAACAAAATATCTACCAATATGTATTGAGGTGCAGAAGTGTAGAGAGTTGCAGACAAAATATTTTTGTCCACAAAGGATTAAAAAAGCCTAACAAAGACTGTTTTTTTTAAATACCAGCTTATAGTCAGCTTGGGGGCTTACTTTACTGTAACAAGAACTGCAAGAAAAACATAGGGGATCAGCTTCCAGTTCTGGATAATCTATTCCAACGGAAATCAAAGTCAAGAGCAGGAGAAAATCTGTGGACACCATTCAGGTCACTGCTACTTCAAAGTAGATGGATGGTGTCCAAAGATTTTCAACCTTTTAACTAGGGATGAGCGAATCGATCCGGACGAACCCGGATTCGATCCGAATTTCAGGAAAAATTCGATTCGGATCGAATCCGAATTTCCCCGCGATTCGATCACTCGAAGTTTTCCTTTTACATCCATTCATTTACATTTACAGGCATTCTAAGATGGCGGACGGGACATGTCTGGACATGTATCCCGCGCCAGTGCAAGCTGGGGCAGTCACATGCAGCCTATCAGCAGCCAGCAAGCCCGGTGACGTCACACAGCGGTATTTAACGGCGGCCATCTTGCTTTTCCTCATTTCTCTATTGCATTCGTGACAGACAGACAGAACGCTGTGTAGCTGAGGCAGTTAGACAGGCTGGAGACAGGGACAGACAGGGACAGGCAGGAGACAGGCAGGAGACAGACAGGAGACAGACAGAAAGCCAGGGAAAGGTAGGAAAAACGGAGCTGGCTGACAGGGAGATTTTTTTTTTTTCATCCAGCCTTTGTTAGCGTTTTCAGGCTGCTTATAGTAACTAACTGTGCATATATACTGAACTGATCTTAAGTCTGCTGTGAGGCATCCCATTCTGTGACTAAAGCAGCCTCTGTTTAAGACCATATAAGCATTTGCTCTTATCATATTTGAAATTAGGCCTGATAAAGACACTTTTGCTGGCCAAAGCACTACTGGACCCTGCCAGGTCCATTCCTGCCCAGGGCATCCCATTCTGTGACTACAGCAGCCTCTGTTTAAGACCATATAAGCATTTGCTCTTATCATATTTGAAATTAGCCTGATAAAGACACTTTTGCTGGCCAAAGCACTACTGGACCCTGCCAGGTCCATTCCTGCCCAGGGCATCCCATTCTGTGACTAAAGCAGCCTCTGTTTAAGACCATATAAGCATTTGCTCTTATCATATTTGAAATTAGGCCTGATAAAGACACTTTTGCTGGCCAAAGCACTACTGGACCCTGCCAGGTCCATTCCTGCCCGGGGCATCCCATTCTGTGACTACAGCAGCCTCTGTTTAAGACCATATAAGCATTTGCTCTTATCATATTTGAAATTAGCCTGATAAAGACACTTTTGCTGGCCAAAGCACTACTGGACCCTGCCAGGTCCATTCCTGCCCAGGGCATCCCATTCTGTGACTACAGCAGCCTCTGTTTAAGACCATATAAGCATTTGCTCTTATCATATTTGAAATTAGGCCTGATAAAGACACTTTTGCTGGCCAAAGCACTACTGGACCCTGCCAGGTCCATTCCTGCCCAGGGCATCCCATTCTGTGACTAAAGCAGCCTCTGTTTAAGACCATATAAGCATTTGCTCTTATCATATTTGAAATTAGGCCTGATAAAGACACTTTTGCTGGCCAAAGCACTACTGGACCCTGCCAGGTCGATTCCTGTTGGGGCATCCCATTCTGTGACTACAGCAGCCTCTGTTTAAGACCATATAAGCATTTGCTCTTATCATATTTGAAATTAGCCTGATAAAGACACTTTTGCTGGCCAAAGCACTACTGGACCCTGCCAGGTCCATTCCTGCCCAGGGCATCCCATTCTGTGACTACAGCAGCCTCTGTTTAAGACCATATAAGCATTTGCTCTTATCATATTTGAAATTAGGCCTGATAAAGACACTTTTGCTGGCCAAAGCACTACTGGACCCTGCCAGGTCCATTCCTGCCCGGGGCATCCCATTCTGTGACTACAGCAGCCTCTGTTTAAGACCATATAAGCATTTGCTCTTATCATATTTGAAATTAGCCTGATAAAGACACTTTTGCTGGCCAAAGCACTACTGGACCCTGCCAGGTCCATTCCTGCCCAGGGCATCCCATTCTGTGACTACAGCAGCCTCTGTTTAAGACCATATAAGCATTTGCTCTTATCATATTTGAAATTAGCCTGATAAAGACACTTTTGCTGGCCAAAGCACTACTGGACCCTGCCAGGTCCATTCCTGCCCAGGGCATCCCATTCTGTGACTAAAGCAGCCTCTGTTTAAGACCATATAAGCCTTTGCTCTTATCATATTTGAAATTAGGCCTGATAAAGACACTTTTGCTGGCCAAAGCACTACTGGACCCTGCCAGGTCCATTCCTGCCCGGGGCATCCCATTCTGTGACTACAGCAGCCTCTGTTTAAGACCATATAAGCATTTGCTCTTATCATATTTGAAATTAGCCTGATAAAGACACTTTTGCTGGCCAAAGCACTACTGGACCCTGCCAGGTCCATTCCTGCCCAGGGCATCCCATTCTGTGACTACAGCAGCCTCTGTTTAAGACCATATAAGCATTTGCTCTTATCATATTTGAAATTAGGCCTGATAAAGACACTTTTGCTGGCCAAAGCACTACTGGACCCTGCCAGGTCCATTCCTGCCCAGGGCATCCCATTCTGTGACTAAAGCAGCCTCTGTTTAAGACCATATAAGCATTTGCTCTTATCATATTTGAAATTAGGCCTGATAAAGACACTTTTGCTGGCCAAAGCACTACTGGACCCTGCCAGGTCGATTCCTGTTGGGGCATCCCATTCTGTGACTACAGCAGCCTCTGTTTAAGACCATATAAGCATTTGCTCTTATCATATTTGAAATTAGCCTGATAAAGACACTTTTGCTGGCCAAAGCACTACTGGACCCTGCCAGGTCCATTCCTGCCCAGGGCATCCCATTCTGTGACTACAGCAGCCTCTGTTTAAGACCATATAAGCATTTGCTCTTATCATATTTGAAATTAGGCCTGATAAAGACACTTTTGCTGGCCAAAGCACTACTGGACCCTGCCAGGTCCATTCCTGCCCGGGGCATCCCATTCTGTGACTACAGCAGCCTCTGTTTAAGACCATATAAGCATTTGCTCTTATCATATTTGAAATTAGCCTGATAAAGACACTTTTGCTGGCCAAAGCACTACTGGACCCTGCCAGGTCCATTCCTGCCCAGGGCATCCCATTCTGTGACTACAGCAGCCTCTGTTTAAGACCATATAAGCATTTGCTCTTATCATATTTGAAATTAGGCCTGATAAAGACACTTTTGCTGGCCAAAGCACTACTGGACCCTGCCAGGTCCATTCCTGCCCAGGGCATCCCATTCTGTGACTAAAGCAGCCTCTGTTTAAGACCATATAAGCATTTGCTCTTATCATATTTGAAATTAGGCCTGATAAAGACACTTTTGCTGGCCAAAGCACTACTGGACCCTGCCAGGTCGATTCCTGTTGGGGCATCCCATTCTGTGACTACAGCAGCCTCTGTTTAAGACCATATAAGCATTTGCTCTTATCATATTTGAAATTAGCCTGATAAAGACACTTTTGCTGGCCAAAGCACTACTGGACCCTGCCAGGTCCATTCCTGCCCAGGGCATCCCATTCTGTGACTACAGCAGCCTCTGTTTAAGACCATATAAGCATTTGCTCTTATCATATTTGAAATTAGGCCTGATAAAGACACTTTTGCTGGCCAAAGCACTACTGGACCCTGCCAGGTCCATTCCTGCCCAGGGCATCCCATTCTGTGACTAAAGCAGCCTCTGTTTAAGACCATATAAGCATTTGCTCTTATCATATTTGAAATTAGGCCTGATAAAGACACTTTTGCTGGCCAAAGCACTACTGGACCCTGCCAGGTCGATTCCTGCCCGGGGCATCCCATTCTGTGACTACAGCAGCCTCTGTTTAAGACCATATAAGCATTTGCTCTTATCATATTTGAAATTAGCCTGATAAAGACACTTTTGCTGGCCAAAGCACTACTGGACCCTGCCAGGTCCATTCCTGCCCAGGGCATCCCATTCTGTGACTAAAGCAGCCTCTGTTTAAGACCATATAAGCATTTGCTCTTATCATATTTGAAATTAGGCCTGATAAAGACACTTTTGCTGGCCAAAGCACTACTGGACCCTGCCAGGTCCATTCCTGCCCAGGGCATCCCATTCTGTGACTACAGCAGCCTCTGTTTAAGACCATATAAGCATTTGCTCTTATCATATTTGAAATTAGGCCTGATAAAGACACTTTTGCTGGCCAAAGCACTACTGGACCCTGCCAGGTCCATTCCTGCCCGGGGCATCCCATTCTGTGACTACAGCAGCCTCTGTTTAAGACCATATAAGCATTTGCTCTTATCATATTTGAAATTAGGCCTGATAAAGACACTTTTGCTGGCCAAAGCACTACTGGACCCTGCCAGGTCCATTCCTGCCCAGGGCATCCCATTCTGTGACTACAGCAGCCTCTGTTTAAGACCATATAAGCATTTGCTCTTATCATATTTGAAATTAGGCCTGATAAAGACACTTTTGCTGGCCAAAGCACTACTGGACCCTGCCAGGTCGATTCCTGTTGGGGCATCCCATTCTGTGACTAAAGCAGCCTCTGTTTAAGACCATATAAGCATTTGCTCTTATCATATTTGAAATTAGGCCTGATAAAGACACTTTTGCTGGCCAAAGCACTACTGGACCCTGCCAGGTCGATTCCTGTTGGGGCATCCCATTCTGTGACTACAGCAGCCTCTGTTTAAGACCATATAAGCATTTGCTCTTATCATATTTGAAATTAGCCTGATAAAGACACTTTTGCTGGCCAAAGCACTACTGGACCCTGCCAGGTCCATTCCTGCCCAGGGCATCCCATTCTGTGACTAAAGCAGCCTCTGTTTAAGACCATATAAGCATTTGCTCTTATCATATTTGAAATTAGGCCTGATAAAGACACTTTTGCTGGCCAAAGCACTACTGGACCCTGCCAGGTCCATTCCTGCCCAGGGCATCCCATTCTGTGACTACAGCAGCCTCTGTTTAAGACCATATAAGCATTTGCTCTTATCATATTTGAAATTAGGCCTGATAAAGACACTTTTGCTGGCCAAAGCACTACTGGACCCTGCCAGGTCCATTCCTGCCCGGGGCATCCCATTCTGTGACTACAGCAGCCTCTGTTTAAGACCATATAAGCATTTGCTCTTATCATATTTGAAATTAGGCCTGATAAAGACACTTTTGCTGGCCAAAGCACTACTGGACCCTGCCAGGTCCATTCCTGCCCAGGGCATCCCATTCTGTGACTACAGCAGCCTCTGTTTAAGACCATATAAGCATTTGCTCTTATCATATTTGAAATTAGGCCTGATAAAGACACTTTTGCTGGCCAAAGCACTACTGGACCCTGCCAGGTCGATTCCTGTTGGGGCATCCCATTCTGTGACTAAAGCAGCCTCTGTTTAAGACCATATAAGCATTTGCTCTTATCATATTTGAAATTAGGCCTGATAAAGACACTTTTGCTGGCCAAAGCACTACTGGACCCTGCCAGGTCCATTCCTGCCCAGGGCATCCCATTCTGTGACTAAAGCAGCCTCTGTTTAAGACCATATAAGCATTTGCTCTTATCATATTTGAAATTAGGCCTGATAAAGACACTTTTGCTGGCCAAAGCACTACTGGACCCTGCCAGGTCCATTCCTGCCCGGGGCATCCCATTCTGTGACTACAGCAGCCTCTGTTTAAGACCATATAAGCATTTGCTCTTATCATATTTGAAATTAGGCCTGATAAAGACACTTTTGCTGGCCAAAGCACTACTGGACCCTGCCAGGTCCATTCCTGCCCGGGGCATCCCATTCTGTGACTACAGCAGCCTCTGTTTAAGACCATATAAGCATTTGCTCTTATCATATTTGAAATTAGGCCTGATAAAGACACTTTTGCTGGCCAAAGCACTACTGGACCCTGCCAGGTCCATTCCTGCCCGGGGCATCCCATTCTGTGACTACAGCAGCCTCTGTTTAAGACCATATAAGCATTTGCTCTTATCATATTTGAAATTAGGCCTGATAAAGACACTTTTGCTGGCCAAAGCACTACTGGACCCTGCCAGGTCCATTCCTGTTGGGGCATCCCATTCTGTGACTAAAGCAGCCTCTGTTTAAGACCATATAAGCATTTGCTCTTATCATATTTGAAATTAGGCCTGATAAAGACACTTTTGCTGGCCAAAGCACTACTGGACCCTGCCAGGTCGATTCCTGTTGGGGCATCCCATTCTGTGACTACAGCAGCCTCTGTTTAAGACCATATAAGCATTTGCTCTTATCATATTTGAAATTAGCCTGATAAAGACACTTTTGCTGGCCAAAGCACTACTGGACCCTGCCAGGTCCATTCCTGCCCAGGGCATCCCATTCTGTGACTAAAGCAGCCTCTGTTTAAGACCATATAAGCATTTGCTCTTATCATATTTGAAATTAGGCCTGATAAAGACACTTTTGCTGGCCAAAGCACTACTGGACCCTGCCAGGTCCATTCCTGCCCGGGGCATCCCATTCTGTGACTACAGCAGCCTCTGTTTAAGACCATATAAGCATTTGCTCTTATCATATTTGAAATTAGGCCTGATAAAGACACTTTTGCTGGCCAAAGCACTACTGGACCCTGCCAGGTCCATTCCTGCCCAGGGCATCCCATTCTGTGACTAAAGCAGCCTCTGTTTAAGACCATATAAGCATTTGCTCTTATCATATTTGAAATTAGGCCTGATAAAGACACTTTTGCTGGCCAAAGCACTACTGGACCCTGCCAGGTCCATTCCTGCCCAGGGCATCCCATTCTGTGACTAAAGCAGCCTCTGTTTAAGACCATATAAGCATTTGCTCTTATCATATTTGAAATTAGCCTGATAAAGACACTTTTGCTGGCCAAAGCACTACTGGACCCTGCCAGGTCCATTCCTGCCCAGGGCATCCCATTCTGTGACTAAAGCAGCCTCTGTTTAAGACCATATAAGCATTTGCTCTTATCATATTTGAAATTAGGCCTGATAAAGACACTTTTGCTGGCCAAAGCACTACTGGACCCTGCCAGGTCGATTCCTGCCCGGGGCATCCCATTCTGTGACTACAGCAGCCTCTGTTTAAGACCATATAAGCATTTGCTCTTATCATATTTGAAATTAGCCTGATAAAGACACTTTTGCTGGCCAAAGCACTACTGGACCCTGCCAGGTCCATTCCTGCCCAGGGCATCCCATTCTGTGACTAAAGCAGCCTCTGTTTAAGACCATATAAGCATTTGCTCTTATTATATTTATATTATAAGACACTTTTGCTGGGCATAGGCTTACTGCTGCCTGCCAGGTGCACTTCTGTTGAGGCATCCCATTCTGTAACATAGCATACCCCTCTTTATTTACACTAAGCAGCTCTCTTATTTACACTAAGCAGGCCTGTTGGAGGCTGAGTGTTACTGCTCACTTTTGGTGTGCATTATATTCTGTTTCATATAGACCCACCGCTGCCCGGGGTTTTTTTAAATATCACCTACTACCACGCCAGTTAGACTATGTCGGGCAGACAAGTGCCTGGAAGTGAAAAGAGGAGTGGCAGAGGCCAAGATTCCGCAGGCAGAGCTCGCATCAGACTGGGGGCCAGTAGCAGCAGGAGTCACGCTGAGAGACCTAATCTGCCAGTATCTGCTAGCGGTCGGGTCTCCACCAGTAACGCATCTGCCGTGGTAGATTGGTTGACGCGCTCATCAACAACATCATCACAACTTACGTCTGAGACCCCCAGTCTAGGGTCGGTAGGTTCCTCTGACACAACCCTGAGTTGGCATGCCCCGAGAGCAGTCCCTGTCCTCCCATTGCCTCTGGCCTACGCCGTTCCCTCCCCCAGCGACGTATCCTATGCTTTGGGTTCAGCTCCACTCTTTAGTGAGGAGGACCATCAGATAGAGGACAGTCAGCAGCTACTGCCCAGCCAAGAAATGGAGGTGGCTTCTTTAGCTAGGCAGACAAATAGTGATGTGGACAGTGTCGTGGGTGCTGCGAGCGTTCCAGCTCCTGCGCCAGACACTGTTGACGAATCCACGAACATCAGTGACGTACAGCCACAACTCGGTGATGATGATGATGATGACGATGAAGCCGATCGCACTTGGGAGCCGGGTGATGAAGGGGCTTCATCGTCATCATCAGGAGAAGAGGGGTGCAGGTTGCCCCGGAGTCAGCAGCTGAGGCAGCAAGGTGGTAGCAGTCAGCATGGGGGCACAATTCCAAAGGCTGGAGCCGGCCGGGGCCGGGGCCGGGGTAGAGCACCTGCTGTGCGGCAGTCTACCTTATCGGGAGGTAGTGGAGCAGGGGTTCCTGGAGTTGGCAACAGCAGCAGTGAATCAGTGAGGCCAGGGGGTGGGAAAAGTAGCTACTCGGCAGTGTGGCAGTTTTTCCTGAGGCATCCGCAGGAGGGTAACATGGCCACATGCAAGATATGTAGGCAAAAGGTGAAGCGTGGCCAGGGTCCAAATGTTGGCACCACGGCCCTGCGTCAACATATGATGCGTCACCATAAAACGACCTGGGAGAACCGAGGCTCCCAAGGGGTGGTCCAGTCTGCTTCCTCACCAAGTGAGCTCCCAATTTCTGCCAGCCAAGGCTCCAGCACCTCAGCCGAAGGCAGCTGTGCGTCATACCCATCCTCTGTCGCTCCTGCTCCTCCTCCTCCAAGTCATGCATCCCGCCAGCAATCCATCAGCGAAGCCATGTCCAAGAGACAGCAGTATGCGCCCACTCATCCTACGGCGCAGAAGCTGAATGTGCTCCTGTCCAAGTTGCTGGTGCTGCAGTCGCTCCCTTTTCAGGTGGTGGAATCTGCACCTTTCAGAGAACTGATGGCTTGTGCCGAGCCGAGGTGGAGAGTCCCAAGCCGTCATTTCTTTGCCAAGAAGGCAGTACCAGCGCTGCACACTTTTGTTGAACAGAAGGTGGGCCAGTCCTTGAGCCTGTCGGTGTGTAGCAAAATACATGGCAGCGCCGACATCTGGAGCTGTAACTACGGTCAGGGGCAGTACATGTCGTTTACGGCCCACTGGGTGAATGTGGTCCCTTTGCAGCAGCAACTTGGACAGGTCACGCCGCTTCGGCCTCCGCGCTCTCTGCCCATTGGGCCTGTGACACCGTGCGACTCGGCCTCCTCATCCTCCGCCATCTCCTCACCCTCCACTGTAGGCTCAAGTCTCAGTGCCCCTCCAGTCTACCATGTGTGCAGGGCACGGAGGTGTCACGCAGTGCTTCACATGGTTTGTCTTGGCGAACGGAGTCACACAGGGGAGGAACTGCTTAAATGTATTCATCAGGAAATCCAAACATGGCTTACTCCGAGAAAACTTAAAATGGGAATCATGGTTACCGACAATGGGAAGAACATTTTGTCTGCGCTGCGCCAAGGAAGCCTGACCCATGCCCCCTGCATGGCTCACGTCTTCAATCTGGTTGTCAAGCGGTTTCTGAAGTGTTCCCCCCATCTGCAGGACATCCTAACAACTTCACGGAAACTTTGCATGCACTTCAGCCACTCCTACACCGCCAAACACACCCTTCTTGAGCTACAGCGTCAGAATGGTATCCCCCAACATAGTCTGATTTGCGATGTTTCCACCCGTTGGAATTCCACCCTTCACATGTTGGACCGATTATATGAACAGAGAAAAGCCATCACGGATTTCCTGATGATCCAAGCAGATAGGGGGACTCCCCTGTGTAACTTCAATGTCAACCAGTGGCAGCTCATACGTGACACCTGCCGTTTGCTCAGGCCCTTTGAGGAAGCCACTTTATTTGTCAGTCGGCAGGATTACGGGATGAACGACGTGATTCCACTGCTTCATGTACTACAGCACATGTTGGAAACCATGGCTGGTCAGGGCACTGGAGACATGGCGTTTACATCTTACGGCCACATGAACCCCGTTGGAGCTGAACTGGAGGAGGAGGAGGAGGAAGAGGAGGAGGAGGAGTTGCCCAGCGAAACACAGTTTAGGCTTGGCGAAATGGCTGGTTTATCTAGTCAGCGGACAGGAGAGGAGGAGCAGGAGCAGCCAGAGGAGCTAGAGGTTTTTGAGGAAGGAGAGACAGAGGACCCGGGCACACCGTGGCAGTATGCAGTGGAGATGGAGACAGGTAGTCCATCCGAGTCACTTGCGCAAATGGCACGAAGCATGCTCACATGCTTGCGTAGTGACCCCAGAATTGTTTCCATCTGTCGGCGGGATGACTTCTGGCTGTCCACCTTATTGGACCCTCGCTTCCGGCACAAAATGGGGGCATTTTTTAAACCCACCGAGAGGGAGGACAAACTCAACTACTACAAAGACATTCTACGTAGGCAGTTGGCCGATGCCTATCTGCGCCATGGTCCATACTCTCGCAGGTCTGACTCGAGGGGACCTCTGCGCTCACCTTCCACTGCCATGGCCGCTGGGGGGGTTGGCAGCAGCAGCAGCAGAAGCTCCATCAGCAGCAGCAGCCTCAGTCTTCAGTCGCTAATGAGTAGCTTTCTACACCCGCATAGTGAGGCTACTCATGAGCAGCAGGAAGACCTGGAGCAGGACCTGAACCAGCAGGTCATGTCATACTTTGACATGACCATGCCAACACACCTTGAGGATCCGCTGGACTTCTGGGCAGCCAAACTTGATTTGTGGCCGCAACTAGCAGAGTTTGCCCTGGAAAAGCTGTCCTGCCCGGCAAGTAGCGTGCCATCTGAGCGGGTGTTTAGTGCGGCGGGGGCCATAGTTACGGCGAGGAGAACTCGTCTGTCAACTAAAAATGTGGAGAGACTCACCTTTGTCAAAATGAATCAGGGATGGATCAGCCAGGATTTCCACCCACCAATGCCTGATGCATGCGACTAGATTCAGCATGGTGCCACGTTTTACACTTTCCAAATGGTGCAAAACATATTTATGTCTTTAGGCCATTTTTTGGGCTCCTGCTGCTGCTGCTGCCAACTCCTGCCAACTCCAGGGTGTGATTCATCCAATTTTTGGGCTCCTGAGGCCAACTCCAGTGTATATTTGGGCTCCTGCTGCTGCTGCTGCCAACTTCTGCCAACTCCAGGGTGTGATTCATCCAATTTTTGGGCTCCTGAGGCCAACTCCAGTGTATATTTGGGCTCCTGCTGCTGCTACTGTCAACTCCTGCCAACTCCAGGGTGTGATTCATCCAATTTTTGGGCTCCTGAGGCCAACTCCAGTGTATATTTGGGCTCCTGCTGCTGCTGCTGCCAACTTCTGCCAACTCCAGGGTGTGATTCATCCAATTTTTGGGCTCCTGAGGCCAACTCCAGTGTATATTTGGGCTCCTGCTGCTGCTACTGTCAACTCCTGCCAACTCCAGGGTGTGATTCATCCAATTTTTGGGCTCCTGAGGCCAACTCCAGTGTATATTTGGGCTCCTGCTGCTGCTGCTGCCAACTTCTGCCAACTCCAGGGTGTGATTCATCCAATTTTTGGGCTCCTGAAGCCAACTCCAGTGTATATTTGGGCTCCTGCTGCTGCTGGTGTCAACTCCTGCCAACTCCAGGGTGTGATTCATCCAATTTTTGGGCTCCTGAGGCCAACTCCAGTGTATATTTGGGCTCCTGCTGCTGCTGCTGCCAACTTCTGCCAACTCCAGGGTGTGATTCATCCAATTTTTGGGCTCCTGAGGCCAACTCCAGTGTATATTTGGGCTCCTGCTGCTGCTACTGTCAACTCCTGCCAACTCCAGGGTGTGATTCATCCAATTTTTGGGCTCCTGAAGCCAACTCCAGTGTATATTTGGGCTCCTGCTGCTGCTACTGTCAACTCCTGCCAACTCCAGGGTGTGATTCATCCAATTTTTGGGCTCCTGAGGCCAACTCCAGTGTATATTTGGGCTCCTGCTGCTGCTGCTGCCAACTTCTGCCAACTCCAGGGTGTGATTCATCCAATTTTTGGGCTCCTGAGGCCAACTCCAGTGTATATTTGGGCTCCTGCTGCTGCTACTGTCAACTCCTGCCAACTCCAGGGTGTGATTCATCCAATTTTTGGGCTCCTGAGGCCAACTCCAGTGTATATTTGGTCTCCTGCTGCTGCTGCTGCCAACTTCTGCCAACTCCAGGGTGTGATTCATCCAATTTTTGGGCTCCTGAGGCCAACTCCAGTGTATATTTGGGCTCCTGCTGCTGCTACTGTCAACTCCTGCCAACTCCAGGGTGTGATTCATCCAATTTTTGGGCTCCTGAGGCCAACTCCAGTGTATATTTGGGCTCCTGCTGCTGCTGCTGCCAACTTCTGCCAACTCCAGGGTGTGATTCATCCAATTTTTGGGCTCCTGAGGCCAACTCCAGTGTATATTTGGGCTCCTGCTGCTGCTGCTGCCAACTTCTGCCAACTCCAGGGTGTGATTCATCCAATTTTTGGGCTCCTGAGGCCAACTCCAGTGTATATTTGGGCTCCTGCTGCTGCTACTGTCAACTCCTGCCAACTCCAGGGTGTGATTCATCCAATTTTTGGGCTCCTGAGGCCAACTCCAGTGTATATTTGGGCTCCTGCTGCTGCTGCTGCCAACTTCTGCCAACTCCAGGGTGTGATTCATCCAATTTTTGGGCTCCTGAGGCCAACTCCAGTGTATATTTGGGCTCCTGCTGCTGCTGCTGCCAACTTCTGCCAACTCCAGGGTGTGATTCATCCAATTTTTGGGCTCCTGAGGCCAACTCCAGTGTATATTTGGGCTCCTGCTGCTGCTACTGTCAACTCCTGCCAACTCCAGGGTGTGATTCATCCAATTTTTGGGCTCCTGAGGCCAACTCCAGTGTATATTTGGGCTCCTGCTGCTGCTGCTGCCAACTTCTGCCAACTCCAGGGTGTGATTCATCCAATTTTTGGGCTCCTGAAGCCAACTCCAGTGTATATTTGGGCTCCTGCTGCTGCTGGTGTCAACTCCTGCCAACTCCAGGGTGTGATTCATCCAATTTTTGGGCTCCTGAGGCCAACTCCAGTGTATATTTGGGCTCCTGCTGCTGCTGCTGCCAACTTCTGCCAACTCCAGGGTGTGATTCATCCAATTTTTGGGCTCCTGAGGCCAACTCCAGTGTATATTTGGGCTCCTGCTGCTGCTACTGTCAACTCCTGCCAACTCCAGGGTGTGATTCATCCAATTTTTGGGCTCCTGAAGCCAACTCCAGTGTATATTTGGGCTCCTGCTGCTGCTACTGTCAACTCCTGCCAACTCCAGGGTGTGATTCATCCAATTTTTGGGCTCCTGAGGCCAACTCCAGTGTATATTTGGGCTCCTGCTGCTGCTGCTGCCAACTTCTGCCAACTCCAGGGTGTGATTCATCCAATTTTTGGGCTCCTGAGGCCAACTCCAGTGTATATTTGGGCTCCTGCTGCTGCTACTGTCAACTCCTGCCAACTCCAGGGTGTGATTCATCCAATTTTTGGGCTCCTGAGGCCAACTCCAGTGTATATTTGGGCTCCTGCTGCTGCTGCTGCCAACTTCTGCCAACTCCAGGGTGTGATTCATCCAATTTTTGGGCTCCTGAGGCCAACTCCAGTGTATATTTGGGCTCCTGCTGCTGCTACTGTCAACTCCTGCCAACTCCAGGGTGTGATTCATCCAATTTTTGGGCTCCTGAGGCCAACTCCAGTGTATATTTGGGCTCCTGCTGCTGCTGCTGCCAACTTCTGCCAACTCCAGGGTGTGATTCATCCAATTTTTGGGCTCCTGAGGCCAACTCCAGTGTATATTTGGGCTCCTGCTGCTGCTGCTGCCAACTTCTGCCAACTCCAGGGTGTGATTCATCCAATTTTTGGGCTCCTGAGGCCAACTCCAGTGTATATTTGGGCTCCTGCTGCTGCTACTGTCAACTCCTGCCAACTCCAGGGTGTGATTCATCCAATTTTTGGGCTCCTGAGGCCAACTCCAGTGTATATTTGGGCTCCTGCTGCTGCTGCTGCCAACTTCTGCCAACTCCAGGGTGTGATTCATCCAATTTTTGGGCTCCTGAGGCCAACTCCAGTGTATATTTGGGCTCCTGCTGCTGCCAACTTCTGCCAACTCCAGGGTGTGATTCATCCAATTTTTGGGCTCCTGAAGCCAACTCCAGTGTATATTTGGCCTCCTGCTGCTGCTGGTGTCAACTCCTGCCAACTCCAGGGTGTGATTCATCCAATTTTTGGGCTCCTGAAGCCAACTCCAGTGTATATTTGGGCTCCTGCTGCTGCTGCTGCCAACTTCTGCCAACTCCAGGGTGTGATTCATCCAATTTTTGGGCTCCTGAGGCCAACTCCAGTGTATATTTGGGCTCCTGCTGCTGCTGCTGCCAACTTCTGCCAACTCCAGGGTGTGATTCATCCAATTTTTGGGCTCCTGAAGCCAACTCCAGTGTATATTTGGGCTCCTGCTGCTGCTGGTGTCAACTCCTGCCAACTCCAGGGTGTGATTCATCCAATTTTTGGGCTCCTGAGGCCAACTCCAGTGTATATTTGGGCTCCTGCTGCTGCTGCTGCCAACTTCTGCCAACTCCAGGGTGTGATTCATCCAATTTTTGGGCTCCTGAGGCCAACTCCAGTGTATATTTGGGCTCCTGCTGCTGCTACTGTCAACTCCTGCCAACTCCAGGGTGTGATTCATCCAATTTTTGGGCTCCTGAGGCCAACTCCAGTGTATATTTGGGCTCCTGCTGCTGCTGCTGCCAACTTCTGCCAACTCCAGGGTGTGATTCATCCAATTTTTGGGCTCCTGAAGCCAACTCCAGTGTATATTTGGGCTCCTGCTGCTGCTGCTGCTGCCAACTTCTGCCAACTCCAGGGTGTGATTCATCCAATTTTTGGGCTCCTGAGGCCAACTCCAGTGTATATTTGGGCTCCTTCTGCCCCTCATAGTGATGCCACTTCAACTCTCTGCAATTGTGCCGCTCTGCGATTCTATTAGCGATGCCTCTGATCTGCATGTGATATTTCTTCAAAGTATTATTTAACTAACCCAGCACGCATCCTGTGCGTGTTACAGCAAGGCTGAATGGTTTACAACCCTATTGAGGCTGTAGGAGGCTCAGAAATAGCCGTTTTTAATAGCGATTCGTCGCGAATTTATTCGGGTCGAAGCGATTTTTGTCGGAAAATTCGGCGAATCAGTCGAATCGAATTTTTCAAAAGTTCGCTCATCTCTACTTTTAACTTTTAGGCCGTTGTTTCAGAGTTGTGCTACTTGTGTCTGGATGATATCCAGACACAAATAGCTTTTACCCTCAGGTCTTCCAGCTTTTGAACAAATAACTAGCTCCCTTGTACATATAATAATCAGACCTAAAATACTCTCTCTCTCATCTTTATTTCTTCTGGTCATACAGTAGCTGCTTGCAAACGATCGGACATTCTGGGTCTTTCTTGTGGAATTTCCCTGAAGAACAGTAACTTGGTCAGCTGACCATGAACTCTCACAGAATTTCAAATTGTTGAAAGTCTTGAAAAAGTTACATTAGTTTGTTATTTCGAAATATACCCCCCCCCCCTCTGATGGTCTTTCCTTCTTGCCAGGAGAAATTCCTTGCTTGTATGTGAAAAAAAAACTAATTTAATTTGAAAGAACATTAGCTCAAGGTCTCGGGTCTCATTACTTTTTGTTTTTGAGCTGTTACTGTGCTTGTTGTTGTACAGTTCAGGTTAAAACACCTGTCTTAACTCACAGAGTCCCTATTCTTTGCAGATCCTCTAGCCAAATCTTTACTAGTCTGGCATTGTCCGCTCCAGTTGTGACAGTACACTCCTCATCCTCCCCCGTTCTACCCCCCGACCCTTACTATTATGGGTCAGATGTTAAACTGATGTAGCAAATAAAATAAATAACACGTTGCTAATGGAGTACAATAGGAGTGAAGACCCTGCCCTTGCAAGCTTACAATCTGAAGAGTAAGAGTGGAGACATAAGGCAAATGCTCCAAAGGTAGTCGAGAGCATGACGTGGCCAAATCGCAGGCTGTAATGAACAGGTGAGTTTGAGGGCACCTTTATTAACGGTGTGAATACTAAAGATCATATTCCTGTGAATTAACTATTTGTTCATAATGAATGATATTCAGAGAATGTAACGTTAAATAAGTCACTTTTTATATTAGTAGCCAATGATGGTCCAACAGAGAGAAAAAGCACTGGAGAAGCGATAAGAGGGGTACATGAGGTGAGTAACATGTGACCATCTACCTCAAACAAGCGCCTCCCATACTATACTAAATACCTGAGGTACAGGATTCTTACAAATTGCAATGATACAGATTTCAATGTTCACATAAATAACCTCTAAAGATCAGGGTGTGGCAGCATCACTGTGACTAATGGTGGAGGAGCCTGTGTTAATAATGGAGACATGAAGTATGGCCTGATGACACAGGACTAGCAATCAGATGAGAGCTGGAGTATGACCATTAGCTGGGGGGACAAAAGTTACAGTATGTCTTTTTTTTTTTAATATTCTGGACACTTACTTTAAATCCTACATCTGTAATCAATATATAAAGGGTTGAAGACATATTTTAAATCTAATTTTCTCCTGATTTTAAAATTACACAACGAAAAAAAAAACAGTGAGATTTGTTTAATTTCAGGAGGTACCTGAATGTCATGACTGCTGACTCTGCTCGATCTTGTGAGACTGCACCATATAATCAGCATGACCTTTTACAGCCCTTACAACTCACTGGTTCAATAACTCATTAATTCCTCTGTCATCACAACTCTTCCAGTCTATTACAAGCCAAGTGATCAGTGTTCCTTTCGCTGTCCAGAATGGAAAGACTATGCTGTTTTCATGTTCCTCGCTATGTTTTAGTTAATGTTTTAGATATTTCACTTTAGCTACTATATAGCCAATCAAGTGTAAACTTTTTATCAATGTCACATAACATGTCTACATTATATCTGTCAAAAAGATTTATATATAATAAAATGTGAGCCATGTGGATATATTTTAGGCATATAGAACTTTTCATCACAATTCAAATATAGTGCCTCTGGTCACATAAACCAGTGGCAATATGATTGTTTATTAGTGTTGCTGATATACAGTATGAGTGTTGCTCATACCGTATATGACACCTCCAAATAACATTTAAACCGGACCTTCACCATGATTTATTGAAAAGCCCAAACCCTTAAAAAAGGATTCCCCAGCATCTGAAGTAAATATATTTTAAGTTTTTAGTCATGTACATATTATTCTTTCCTCCACTGGGCTGCAACTCTGTTCAGGACTCTAGGATACAGGCGCCGCCATCTTGACTTAGAAGCATCAAACTTACTGAGGAGAGGAGAGTGGTATTAAGTACAGAGGGGCGGGCATTAGCTGTGCTTTGCTCAGACAGAGCAGAGCTTGGTCAGGAAAAGGTCAGCAACCCCAGAATGCATAGCAGCACAGCCAGAAGGCACTTCCTGTTTGCAGGCTGCCTGATGTTCCATGAGCCGCCATCTTTGATGTTTAAAGGCTCATGACATGCAGGTAGGATGATTTTTAATGTGATCAATCTGTGTGTACAGGGTGTAGGAAACATATAAGATAGACTTATTCAGAGTGAAGGTCCGCTTTAAGTCTATAGAGAGAAATCCGGGTTGTGCATTTTGGTGTCTGGAAAGAAACTAAAGTGGTCATAAACCCCCTAATGCATAGGAAACACTGTAGGTGAGGAATACATTATTTTCTAAATTATTATAGCAGGGGTTCCCAACCTTTCTTATCTTGGAAGCCCCATCCAGCACTCATATATGGTGACGAGCCACATTAAACACCATATGATGATCACCAGCCACATCCAGAACCATATGATGATCAGCAGCCACATTTAGCACCATGTGATGGTCAACAGTCAAATTCAGCACTTTAGGAATGCAACCAGTTATATTCAGCACATTATGATGGTCAGCAGCCACATTCAACACTGTAGGAATGTAACCAGTTATATTCGGCACTATAGGACAAACTCTACTGTAATTCTTTGTTAACCAGGCTCTTTGCAAAGCCTCTGATCAGATCCATGTGGATGACCAAACACTGATCCTTGGGTAAAACTAAGGGACAGCCCAGAAATGTATCACCTGAATCCTAGTGTTTGTTGCTGTATGTGGGGCACCATTGTCCGACTGATTTGTATTTTATTAACATGACCAGGAGAAGGTGGCAGGGCGGGGGTTACTTTTGACTGGAATGTTTTGGAAGGACGTGAAGTCAGCATTTAATGGGAGGAAATTCATTAACATAACAGTGTTGAGTTGTTTTGTAGGTTGGAATGGGCTACAATTCCACCCAGGCCAATATTTAAGACTCACCAAGAATTATTTTAAAGAAATATTATAGAAAAATTATATTTTAATATTATAAATTATTACATCTAATATATTTGACTAGTGATGTGGTTTAGGCCGAACAGTAAAGATTTTATCCCATAGCAACCACAGCCATACCCAGCATGGGCCTGGCAGTGATTGGCCAAGCAGAACACGTGACCCTGCTTTATAAGAGGCATGTGACAGTACTGTTACAACTCACTAGTCACTGCAAGTGTATACTCATGCAGTCTTCTACTGCAGTGACATTAACTTCAAGTATATACTTATATTTAAAATAATATTATTTTATTTTATTTGTTATTTTATGTTTTTATTTTACCCCCATTTGCAGCTCTCTACCCCTTACTAACACAATTTTACAGCCATTTTGGGGTCACAAAGTTCAGATCCCCATGGATTTTAATGGGGTTTTGGTTCAGGTCAAGTCCAGGTACCCAAACCAAACTTCTGTTCAAAGACGTTTGGCTGAACATGACTGCTCAACAATATATTTGACTCATTTCATACATATGATTCTCTTCTATGTTTAGTACTTGTGTAAACACCTTATGTAGATTTGGGTCATATTTATTCAGAAAATTCACAAACTTATAAACTTTAATTTACCTGGGTTGCATACTCTGATTTTTGGTTGTTCAGATCTGTTCAGATCTTTGGTTATGTTTGTGACTATTATTGAACTCCATTTACTGTTAGTACTCAAGGAGGGTGTTTTAACCTTGACACCAATATAATGTATTTAACTTATTATTGAGTGATACTGTACTATTTTTTATTTAAAAAAAACTATTTTACACAAAGTATTAGAGTGAAATATGTGAATTGGTTTGTTTTAGTTAACAGGTCTATTGCATGGTGACATAAATGTGTTGTGCAGTTTTGCCTAAATGTCATATAAAACAACAAAGGCTGTGATTTATGTGCAAGCCTTCAGGAGAAATTTGTTCTCAAAACTCATAAAAGAATTACAACAGTTAAACAAGGTTAAAATTTGCTAGAGTGAAAGAGAGTTAAGTTGTTAAAATTCCAGGGCTCAAAGAATGAGATACCCATGGGATATTGCAACATTACAACCGGGCCATTTGAAATGTTAGGTTTAAGTGTTTTGACACAAACCAAGAGATGCATTGTCACTGCATGCAAAGCTTTTTGTTGTTGGTCTTTTAGTAACCTTAGGGAATCACTGCTGCGTCTGGTGCCTGGGAGTTCTTTGTTTACAGGGTATAAGCTATATATATATATATATATATATATATATATATATATATATATAGTATTTCCAAAATTGGTTCACTTTTTTAAAACATAAATGAAATAACTTTTTCAAACATGATCTGAATTCTTGAGGAATTTTATTTAAAAATAAACTTGCAATTAGAAATATGTGAACTTTTTAAAATATGACATTACTCCTCGCCCTTTTTATGAAGAAATGTATAGGTTGTAGTTGGTTAATAATAACATGTGGCTTTTATTTATTTTCCCTAGTAATTTATTTTGCTGCTTTCAGTTCTGCTGCCTTTATTAACCACTTGTTTATTAAAATGAAAGCTCAGGCCATTTGCATTGCATTAGAGTATGTATACTTCATGTCACAAACAGCCAGAAAATCAATGTGCTGCTATTTGCAAAATGCAGCATGCTGTGTTTTGCCTGCAGCACTACCGCAATGTGCTCCCATAGAAGTCTACGGGCACCGCAGGTAAAGGTCTTGTATTGCCCCAAGAGGTGCCTGACCCAAGATGACGGTCCCACCACCGCCACTGCTGTGCACATGTCCTGCCGCCACTAGGAATCCCCCAGCAACAACGCTGAAAGTGTGTCATACTAAAAAGAAACACTGATAGCTGTTAAATAAAAGACGAGGAAAATATAAATAAATATAAATATATATATATATATATATATATATATATATATATATATATATATATATATATATATATATTAGGACACCCTAATATAATGTTAAGAGACAATACAATCCACATTTTGCTGATCAAGCTCCATTAACAATACAAATAAGAAAAGAAATGAAACTGCTATTGACTGAGTTTCATTTGTTGATTCATTTGAGAACATGAAATACAGATGAGCTTTCCCCTTTCGTTTGAACTTTACTTTGAAAGGCAAGAATTATTCCATGACAACTTTTTCTGAGGGATAAGAATTACTTTTGGCATAATACCATCTAGCCTGGGGGAATCTTCTAGAAGTGAGGCTAAACTTCAACCTTTCTCCCTTTTGGAAGAAGAATACATTTGGGAGATCTCTTTCCAGAGTGGAAATCTGAGTTGAAGAAGATTCTATCAATTTCTACTTCTTTTTCAACATTTAGTTGCGACACCTAGGCTCATGTCCTTTAACACTTTGATTCTTATGAGGCGAAAAGAATAAATACAGTAAAACTAAGTTACATTTATGAATACTTTGGAATTGTTAATGTTAATATAAGTACTTATGTAAACCAGGATTTGAGGTTTAGAGATGTTTTGAAAATATAGCTGTTTACTATGTTTATAATAAAGCATTCCGTTATTATGGTTCTTTTGGGGCTGATATAATCATGCTACAGGAGACTCATTTTACTGATTCTTTTTCCCTTAGGTTTAGATCTTTTTCATGGCTAGCAGCAGTGTAAGAAAATAGGGGTGGCTATTTGTATAGCCATTTATACACTGGGCTTAACTGGAGATTCCGATGGTAGATTTTGTCTCTTATTACGCTCTTAACAGAGGTCAGATCTAATTTTTTAAACAACTTTTTGAGGACGTTATAAGTAAGAAAGAAGGCCAATTAATTTGAGGAAGGGTTTCCAACCTTGCTCTTGATGTAGTTAGAGGGAAGAGAGTGGGGTTTCATAGTTGTAGAGAGAGGAAGCCAATCAGGATATCTGGGGTGGGAGAGTGGGGTGTTTCTATTCTTGGTCCACTTAAGGTTGATTGGTGAACCAGATCAGTGAGGTGGGGACTGAAAGCTGAATGTAGATGTTAAATTGGGTTAAATGGATAGTTTCAAGATGTCCCAATACATTTATATTTGATGCTTGTTTGGCAGATAAATTGACAATTGCTAAGTCATGGAAATCTCATACATTGAAAACTCAAATGTTTATTTGAGTTCATTTGCTTGTGTTTAAACAGTGTGTTTGACATTTTTTATTTATTTTTTGGTCAAATCATTTTGTGACCTCTCCTGGCTGCAACATTTTTAGAAACTTTTTAGACTTTTGACTATTTTTATGCAGAATTGTCATTACAGGTCTGGCACTAAAGTTTTAATGTCACAGTGTTTAAACAATGTCATTCCATGTGTTTTCGCTTTGCTACAGGTGGATATGTGTTCAAAAACCAACTTTAATCACACAGCACCTGGCGCTCTATGCTATAGCGACCAGATTTAGACCCTGTTTGTGTATGGAGCGCTGAGTCGGTCGCACTGAGCTGGCGCTTCCTTTCGCTCCCTGCAGCGCTGTACTGGTGTTAGAGAGCTCAACATACATCATATTCATCAATGCTGGCCAGGTTACTACAGCGACTGAAGCGCTATGTTACAGCGCCCGATACATGTTTACAGCACCTACTAGCGATTGCTCTAAGCGCCGCTATACAGATGCTAATCTGCCGATACCTTCCGTTAGTAATGAATCAGCCTCCACGTCTCTATTTTGATTAAAATGGCTGATATCTAGATAGATTTCATTTTGTTTGTTTTACGATTAATACTATGCTAAAAGCTTATATTTCTGTTTTTTTCTGTAACCTTTACTGCACAAATCATATAATGCATATTATAATATTATATTCACAATTCTGTTTTGCTCTAAACCCACCAATGTGAAGACATCAAACCAACCCAATATTTCTCAGGTTTGACAGGTCCAATTTATGCAACACGTCCTTACACCTATAGTCCCCCTGCAGGCTAAACAAGAAGGGTTTAGTCATAGATAAGGCCCATACATGGAATCCAAATCAAGGGCACTTGTACTATGCAGCAATGTCATTTTTCTATGGCGTATCATGGGCAATCCTAGGATATCTAATACAGCCATTTCAAGTTACCAACACAGCAAAAAAGACACTGATGTGTTACACTTTTTTGCTGACATGTTCCGCATGAATAAAATAGATTGATAGCACTGTATCAAATCCTGCTCAGTCTTGTGTTCAATATATATATTCATACATATATATTATTTATTTGTATGTATATATATATATATATATATATATATATATATTTTTTTTTTTTTTTTTTTTTCAAAAATTCTAAATCGAAATAATGAGAATCACCAAGCATTCGTGACAAATTCTTACCTCACATTTACACAAAGGGTTCGAAAATATGCAGAAAATAGGCAAGTTTCTTTTTTTTCACTTAAAAATAACATACTGTACATCACTTAATCTGAATATAAATATATAAAAATGAAATGTTCTTTTAACGTAGACATGAATTCAAAAATCGCCCATTGGCTGCTTTTTCACCCAACACTATTTCAGATGCCTTTCCACATTATATCTCATCTTGTGCAGTGTGGGAGCGTGGACTAGGTAAGAAGGAATCCTAAGGTTTTGTGAATAGCCATCACAAATCAGGAAGTAGGATTAATAGATAGAAAAGATAGAAAGATACTCATGTCGTCAGCGCTAGGGGTCTTTTTTTTTTGCGCAAACTGTGCTGTTTAGCAATACTAGCTCTTCCTTTCTAGAAACTTTGGTGATATTTTTGTTACCCAGTCACAGCAGTTGCTTGCTTATCTGCTACAAATGATTGCGTGACCTTGTAAATAAAGGTCCTAACAGAGCAGTATTGTATTGGCTGTAAATATAGCACTGAGCTTCAGGCAGGAAAAAAGCTTTCTCACATGGACCTTTATTCCTTTATGGTAATTGGGGTTAGCTGTGGCACCTACCATGTGTTACAGGCTGCAAGTTGCAAAGGAGCTATTGGTTAGTGATTTTCTGCTGCTTGTATTCTGTGATTTTTTGGGGCAAATTTAGACAGACAGGCATGTTAACTGGGGTTCCCTTGTAGCTAGATGTAGTGGCCCAGAGATGGAGACTTGAAACAGCTTTAAAAAAGATCAAAATCCTGGATGGCCCTAGAGTCTAAAATTCTTCACGGTCAGCTGCTAGTCTTCCCCAGGGCATCTGAAATTGGGATGCCATGCTATGCCAAAACCCATCTGTGGCCTGCTGGGGGCCCATTAAAGGGTTTTGTGCACTTTAATGACATTAGGAAGGAGAAAGGAGGAGAAAGAAGGAGAGGAGGACTAACTGCCATGCTGGAAGTTCCTATATAAGTTTTATGTTTCACAGAAGTCTACCAGAAGAGATAACAGAGAACCCAGGCTCTGGACCTTTTAAACAGTCTTCATGATAATATCACAAAAATGTCACGTCACAGCGGAACTAAATTAAATATTCTAGTGTGATTTTTATAATGCTTAAAGTACTATTACACATACTTAGATTTCAAATTTTTTAACATGTATTAATAGAATACTGCTAATGTATTTTATGAGTTCTTCTAAAATGTCACAGTAACAAATATGGCAGCTATTTTTTTATTATTTCATGACAATGTAATAAAATTTAAATTTAGTTTTTAGTAATCTTTCGGGATACATGGAAGGTCAACCTATGACTTTGATCTTTTGTCACAATTATCTACAAAAAAAAAATCATGTCATCGGCAAGGTTTTGCAGTAAAACTTTGCTTCATCAGCTATGAGCACATTAGAATAAAAGCCCGTAGAGAGATGGTCCTCCACAATAATGAGCACTGATGCACATTTCTCATCTTATTGTACACATAACCTTAATGTTAATTTTCCTTTTTCTATCTATAGTTACGTTACCAATACCTATATCTTTAGCAGGGCGTGCGCCCACACCAGGCATTTGTGAATGGCCAGCGCAGGCACGCTCCCTGTTAGATGGCAGCGAGGATGCGGCCGCTGATGCACTTGGATCTGCTTGGCTAGACTCGGCTAGAAAAAAGGTCTCTAGACACTCCTTAGACTAGTGGGCTGATTGGACAGGAGGCCACACGCCGTACAGCCTAGAAGAGGTGACTAAGAGGCCGATTCATCAATAGCGCCAGGTAGCGACAGATGAGCGACTGAAGTATGGCGCTATGAGCGCCGCTAGCGTCAGCCGCGGGCGTTAGCGATTCGCTATAGCAGGCCTCCTCAGTCGCTACCTGGCGTTGTTGCGAACAACGCCTACATTGCTGAATATGATGTTGGCCCTCAGCTTTGTTGGCGCTGTCAGTCAGTGTGACCACGCTATTCTACACAGCGCCTGTTAGCTTTGCTGTGTCCTGGCCATCCAGTACCTTCTGAATAAAACACATTGCCACATTTGTTTTGAAATGTAAAAATTTTTTTATTGTGTGTAAAAGGTAATTACATTCTACCAGATCTTCGAATATAAATGGAAAATAAAACATAATTAAACACATAGTCACAATTTTTTTAATTTTTATTTGTTACCTAAAAAGGAAATACAATTAAATCACCAATGAGAAAGAAAAGGAAAATAAAAACAGAACAGAGAAAGAAAAGGAAAATAAAAACAGAACAGAGAAAGAAAAGGAAAATAATAATAGAACAGAGAAAGAAAAGGAAAATAAAAACAGAACAGAGAAAGAAAAGGAAAATAATAACAGAACAGAGAAAGAAAAGGAAAATAAAAACAGAACAGAGAAAGAAAAGGAAAATAATAACAGAACAGAGAAAGAAAAGGAAAATAATAACAGAACAGAGAAAGAAAAGGAAAATAAAAACAGAACAGAGAAAGAAAAGGAAAATAAAAACATAACAGAGAAAGAAAAGGAAAATAAAAACAGAACAGAGAAAGAAAAGGAAAATAATAACAGAACAGAGAAAGAAAAGGAAAATAAAAACAGAACAGAGAAAGAAAAGGAAAATAATAACAGAACAGAGAAAGAAAAGGAAAATAAAAACAGAACAGAGAAAGAAAAGGAAAATAAAAACAGAACAGAGAAAGAAAAGGAAAATAATAACAGAACAGAGAAAGAAAAGGAAAATAAAAACAGAACAGAGAAAGAAAAGGAAAATAAAAACAGAACAGAGAAAGAAAAGGAAAATAAAAACAGAACAGAGAAAGAAAAGGAAAATGAAAATAGGAATTAGAATGTAAAGGAAACTTACAACCGAATTAAACACATAGCCACATGTATATATCTAATTTTTTTTTAATTTTTTCTCTCAAACTAAATTAAGAATAAAATATAAATGAAATAGAAAAAGAAAAGTCCAGCAGAAATGCAAAAGAAAAGTAAAGTCCAGGAAAGGGTTGTAAGAGGAATGTCGAGATCATGGTGCATCTCTTTGTGCCTGAAAAATTAAGAAAAGTGCAGTTAGTATATATCTTTATAGTTATTTTGTGCTTTCTTTTTAAAAAATGCATAACTTGATAACCAACATTGGCATCTTAAACCCCCCTTAGAGTGGTTTGGGTCATCTGAAACACCCCTTAGAGTGGTTTGGGTCATCTTACACCCCCCCTTAGAGTGGTTTGGGTCATCTGAAACACCCCTTAGAGTGGTTTGGGTCATCTGAAACACCCCTTAGAGTGGTTTGGGTCACCTTACACCCCCCCTTAGAGTGGTTTGGGTCATCTGAAACACCCCTTAGAGTGGTTTGGGTCATCTTACACCCCCCCTTAGAGTGGTTTGGGTCATCTTACACCCCCCCTTAGAGTGGTTTGGGTCATCTGAAACACCCCTTAGAGTGGTTTGGGTCATCTGAAACACCCCTTAGAGTGGTTTGGGTCATCTTACACCCCCCCTTAGAGTGGTTTGGGTCATCTGAAACACCCCTTAGAGTGGTTTGGGTCATCTTACACCCCCCCTTAGAGTGGTTTGGGTCATCTTAAACCCCCCCTTAGTGCGTTTGGTTGCTCTTTTGGATGGTAGGTCAAAGACATTTAAACAGGAGTGCAGTACTTGCATTAGAGTGAAGGGTAGTTAGCTTACCGCAAAATAAGAAGTGATCAGCCTTTCCCTTAGCTCATCGCCAGTCTGGGTGTCCTCACTTCTATCTGCGGGCAGGTTGGGGATTTCTGGCACCAGTGCTGTCTCCTCGGGGGCTTGGATTCGGTGACAAATGCAAATGTTGTGTAGCACACAGCAGGCAAGGATGATCTTGGAAACCTTCTGTGGGCTGTAGAGCATCTCTCCTCCTGGCCGTGCCAAACAAAGAAAGCGTGCTTTCAGCAGGCCGATGGTTCTTTCCACAATGCTTCTGGTCTTGCGATGCGCTGCATTGTAGCGTTCATGGGCAGAGGTCCGTGGGTTCCTGACCGGAGTCATGACCCACGTTCTCTGCCCATATCCCTTGTCCGCTGTAGAAAAAACACAAGGAGAGAGACAGCAATTAGTACTAGTACATGTTTTTGGGTGGTAGTTTGTTGAAAATTGCCTTACTAGGCCACATATTAGCAAAATACATAGACATGGTTAATTTATTACCCAGTAGCCAGCCAGCTGGCATTTCGTTGTTATCAAACTTCCGGCACAGGACTGTCCGCTGCAAGACGTAAGAATCGTGGCATGAGCCGGGGAACCCCGATCTCACCGCCCGCAGCTTCATCTCATGGTCACAGACCACCATGATATTAAATGAATGGAACTGCTTCCTGTTTCTGTAGGACAGCTCCTGTGCACGGGGAGGGCGGAAAGGGATATGTGTACCATCAACGCACCCTAGCACATTCGGGATCCCTCCCATCAGATAGAAAGCATGTTTTATTTTGGCAACCTCTTCCTCCTCCTCAGGAAACTTGATGTAAATTGGGATTAAATCACAAATTGCCAGAACTACCTGGATTAGGATGCGGCTCATAGTAGCCTGGCTTATCCCGCTGAGGAGGGCTGAGGTTGCCTGGAAGGTCCCTCGTGCCAACACATTAAGAGTGGCACACAGGCGTACTATGCCTGGAATGGAGTGAGTGCGTTTGGTGGATGGCTCGATTTTGGTCTTAATCTGATCATATAGGGACTGTAATGCAGCACGATTCAGACGGAAGCGGCTCCTGATCTGCTCGTCACTTAAGTCCCATACTGAAAGGCGGATTGCAAAGGAGCGGGGTGCCCTAAGCCTCACAACACCCCGCTCCCTTTCCTCCTGCTCTTTCAGCATACACATACATCCATCCACCCAGACACCATACATCACCCTCTTATCCATCACACACACTAAAGATATATACAAAAACAAAAATAAAAAAAAAAAAACACTCACACACAACACACACACAAACAATCACACTACACACACACCCGCTACAATGCAGCTCACCACAAAACCAGAACTATAGTGGTCCAAACCACCAGCCTGCTGAAAACCAGCTTTCTAAGTTAAGCACAACCAAGAGGGGAGTTGCTGCACAGCCCACAAAAGGCCCCAAAATCAAGCCTTACTTGCTGTATGCTACACAAAATTTGCAGATGCCACCCAAACCAAGCTCCTAAAGAAACAGCACTGATGTCAGAAATCACCCAACAAGCCACAGAGAGTGAGGACAGAAACCAGACAGAGGCTCAAATGAGCTAAGGGAAGCGAGCACAGCACCACACCACAGCCTTTGCCACAGTGTAAGAATAGCAGAACCTAGTTCATTCCTTCCTTTTATACTTCATTTTCAAAAGTGACAGGTCCGCTTTGCCGCCTTTTGCGTCGCTCTGCTATTTCCGGGCGCCAATTAGCCGACCCAGGTGTGCGTAAAACAGAGTGCGCACGCGCACGCTAGTAGCGCTACTAGCGTACTTGAGCCGTAACGTGCGTGCATTAACGGACATGGGCCAAAAATCAGGTGGGGACCAATGAAAGTGAAGCTGTTGTTTTTTTAAATAGCCGTTAGGCTAAGCACATGTCACAAGGGTTGCAGATACATCAGTCCATTGTTGGATTTGGGTGTGTGTTGTTTGTTGATTGAGGTCTGTAATGAGTTAATTGGCTAACACACATGCTTCTGTCAGTGCAGTGGAGGTGTGCCTAGAAGGAACTGGGCTGTATGTGTGAATCAATTAAGTGGGCTGCTTTTGGATTGGCTGTTAGAGCACATAAAACCTGCCCAAGCCTAAGAGATTGCGATGCCATTCTGTAGTGTGCATGCGTGCTTGTGGGGTGTGGATTTGTGTGTGTGTGCAGCTACAGGATGGAGCCAAATACAGGACATCTGCCGGCCACAGCAGGCCCGAGTAGGAGTTTGGTGGGTGCTGTGCGCAGACCTCCCTTACGGAAAAGGGCACAGCCTGAAGGTGGGGCAGCACCCCAGGCTAAGCGCCCAGGTGCCAAGAGGGAGCCTGAATTTAATTTGGCTGAGAATAATCATCTTGTGCGCCTGACACTTGCGAAATGGGAGCTGATATTTGGCTCCCAAAGCAAGTCCATAGGCAAACAAGAAAGAAGCAAACTGTGGGATGCCATTGGTGTGGAGCTTAGTAGCACAGCTCAACACCCACGTAGTGGCCCATCCTGCAGGAAACGCTTCTACACTTTGCGAGGGGCCCTTATGAAAAAGATGAATCACGATCTTGATGTGGACAGTGGGTTCATCCATGCTCCAAAGAGTACCTACAGGCCGTATGAGGAGATGCTGAAGGCCAAAATCCCACTGGCTCGGCTGCAGGGTGTGGATCCTGGGGATGACACCACCGGTTGGGCTGAAGGTACATATTTTATGGCTTTTACTATAACCTAATGTTAATGTATGTGATTAGCATTTTTACATTCTGACCAACTAACTGTAGGACCTGTGAAGTATTACATTATAGCTAAAACATTTGTAACTTTTCTGTCTGTTGCTTTATGCATAGGTGCACATGCTGCTGTCCGGGATGTGGCTCCGGACAACCAAGCTCCTGCCCTTCCAGCAACCTCAAGGCTACCCCAGTCTGCCATTGAAGGTATTTACCCATTATTTGTTTGCTGGTTTTTTGAAAAACAAATGGGTGTGGGAGCAGCTCAAGCAATAAAGGTTTGCCCTGTTGACTATTAATAATATGTGGGTGCGCCCTAATTGCACGCCCACTGTAACACTCACAGTCAGTAACTAACAAGGCCCTAACATGTGTAGATATGTAGGATGCCAGAGATGTGTAGCCATATATCGGCCTATCAATGTGTGAGCCACACTTGGCTTGATTAGTCAATATTATTGAAAGAGCTGCTCACACACCTTAATGCATGTTGTATTTTGGCACGCACATTAGCTATGGCTCAATGTTGGTTTTATTTTGCACTAGCTCCCATGCCCTTGGCCCCAGCATCTCCTCCGGATCCCACCTACTCTTTGGATGTCGGTAAGTGCATGTGTTCACCTTGCTTGATCCACTTTGACTCAAGTGCATGTGTCTCATTTGTCTTTTTTCTTTGTAGGCCAAGTGACTGGTTCATCTTTGGACCCCACTTCCGATGTTGCCGGTCAACAGGACCCTGTTGGTGTGTAGAGCAATACATAATGTATCCTTTCTGCTGTTTAGGTAACACTGGTTCAATTTGGTTAGTCTACTAAGCTACATGTTTGCTTGGTAAACTTGAAGATGCCTCTTGGGAGTGCTGGTTGCCTCCCCAGGGTCAGTCTATTAGTTATTTTAGTGATAGCAATGTATATTTGCGGACATATTTTTTGGAAAACATTCACTGTAGTAGTTTGCTGAATCTTTAGACCCTTTTTTTTTTTTTTTTAGTTGACCCGAATATCGGAAGTGGCTGTCCAGAAAGGGCCCCTCAAGTTCCAGCTGCCAGAGATGAGGGTAAGTGGTTTTGCCTTGCTCTAGTATGTCTTTTGGCTCTAATGTTGTGCCACTTGCTTCTGGCAACTTGTGTGTCCACATCTATTTTCAAGGTCCAATCTCGAGTGAGGACCCCACTCCAGACATCTGGGATATTGCGGGTATGTTTAATTTAAGCAATGTTTATGATGAGATTTGCAGAAATTAGTGCGTCTTAGTCCTGTAACATACATGTTAACAATCTGAGTTTAACCAAGACCTTTGGTCTACTGTGTATTTTTTAATTTTTTAGAGGTATGACCTCGATAGCCTAACCAGGTTACATTAGAGTTTGGCCCACAGACCTACTAACCTGATTTTCCTGTTTAGCATTTGCCAACTTGCCCGACATCTCTGATGTTGATTCGCGACTCTCTGGCAGCGATACCTCGAGCCTACCTGGGCTGGAGGACACGCAGGTAACATGGCTGCTGTAGACGACCTCTAAACCCATTGGCATATTCGTGGGTAGTGGAAGAAGCAACATGTAACATTTCATTTCATTGTTGTTTTGGCAGGAGGCGGAACCAGAACCCCAAGCTGGGACCTCTTCCCAAGTCCCATGTGGCCAAGCTTCAGAGGCTCAGACAAGGGTAAGTTGTCTAGTGAGTGTTTATGGTAACTTTTGGGAGGGGCATAGCTGCATTTGTTCCGTTTGACTAAAATGTGGTTTACTATTTTTTTAGCCTACAACCACAGCAAGAGGAGGTGTGGCACCAACCAGTGCCGATTTCTACACACTAGGGGTCCGGATGCTGGAGGACTACAGTCGCCAACAGCCGCGTGATGGAACTAATGAGCGCATTGCGGCGTTGGAAAATCAGGTGCTGATGTGTCAGCAACAAAATGAGGGCCTGCAGCGCCAGGTGGACCAGTTAAGGCAAAACCTACAACAGAACCAGGACCTTGGTCGCCTTGCCAATGTTATCGAACAATCTGTACAGCGGCAGGAAGAGGCAATACAGCGCCAGGCAGAGGCAATACAGCGGCAGGACCAAACTTTGTTGTTGATACAACAGCTCATACAACAGCAGTCTATATTTTTTACTGCACTGTTGTCCCCCAACACCGCCCCTAGCAATGACTCCCAACCTCCCCGGCCACCCAGCCAAGAATATTAATTTGTATACCTTTTTCTTATGATTTATGTAAATATATTTTTGAAAACCACCTCTAATTTGTGTTTATCCATACATGTGAAAGCTAAATACACAGTCAGGGCTGATTTGCTCACTCATCTCTAATATTATGCCACCATTTATGTGCCACATTAGTTAACATTGCTTACTATGGTGTAAACATGTACTGGCTCAAAATGGCAGCCTAATTTAAGACATAATGGTTTTGGGGAATCGAAACCTATGCTGGTCAAGGAACAACACAGTTCTTGGTAAAGATAAATGTCTTTATATAAATTGGCCCAACACGGGCAACATAGGCCAACAAAGCCTGCAAAACATGGCCAGGGCAGCCATCCCCCCCACCCTAACGTCTCCGACGCCTCTTCATGGCCAGCAGCATCCCTTTCATCTGTCGGAAGGCCCGCCACAGTCTGCGATGCTGGCGTATACAAGCTGTAGAGATGTGATAAAAAATAATATATTAGAATTTGTTTGCAAACTCAACATACACAGATGTAGCAATGTAATGTCAGTGTTTCTAACTTGCTAACACTCACATTAACATTGGTGAACAATGTGCCCCTAACATTTTAAACTAAAGTTTTAATATTGACTTGAAAACATGTTAGGACCACATACCTTTACTCTTAAAGTGGACCAACACCCACAATATAGTTTATCCTGGGTTTTGGCCCACTTTGTTGTTTCTCACAGATCTGTATTTCCCCTGATGTGTGTATACACACAGTAATCCATAGCCACTCACCTCTCCATGCTCCAACGTGCTTGGCACAAAGAACGCACGCTAACGTCTATGCAGGGAACAGGAATGTACACTCCTCTTCCACCCCCTCTTCACGCATGTCACTCTCTGGCTGCTCATGGGGACCCGGCGGCCATTCACAGAGGCCCAGGGGTGAAAAATGCACGTCTGGAGTGTTGCGCAGGAGCCAGCGGAAGATAAGTTCCCATAATTAGGGGTTTGCTTGGTGGGGTGGACCCGTGGTACATGCACTTATCGTATATTCTGCGGGGTTTTAGTTGTTATTTGTTGGCAAATTAAATGCTTAATGCACATTAAACAGCCTTGGTGTTGGGCCAGGTTCACTCTTGCAAAGGTAATAATGTTTATGGGCAAGTAAGGACATTTATGTCTTTAGTCCAAGCCAAACATCAGTGCCTAAGGAAGAGGGAAGTTTGCCCTATAATGTTATTGGTAAACACCTAAGCAGCCCCATTTGGTTGTCTATACGCCACAAATAGTCCGTATGTGTCCGTAACAAGAATGTGAGGCAACTATCAAGGATGGTGACTGGCATGTTGGATTATTGACCAAACACATTTAACCTAGATGTGTGTGATATTCACACATTGGTCAATTTCACATTTCTACAAATGTAACTAGAAGAGAAATGTTTACAAAGTATTTAGCCATATTAATTTGGATGTACTCACCATCGCAGCTGTGGCGGTGGCCCATGCTGCTGGCCGTCCCTGGAGCTGGTGTGGGGAGGAGGAATTCTGCCTCCGTCTGCGTAGCAACATCTGTCCATAAAAAAAAAAAATACCAAACCACATTTAGTGGAGCTCTGACACCCGAAGTTTGGACATCAATCTGGTTATTGAGTCTTAGCTCCAAAAACAAACACTTCTTTACATACATGTTAAACGATATTTTCTATATTCCTGGCCCATTAGTTAATGTGAAGTGTTTATGGTTGCCACATGTATCCATTTTGCCAATCTGGCACTAACCTTTACATTGCAATGTAAATGACTCATTACCAATTTAATGGATAATGTTACCAGTGTGCAACATGTGTTTGCCCTAACTACTTCACGAAAATTAACTTTTGCTAGCACACATCATGGTGTGGCCAGAAACATAGGGGTGGTTTCCAGTTGGCTAGCACTGTAGTGTGGTTTGTGATGTTAATGTACATTAGCAAACCAGCTTAGACAATGGTCCAGGAAACGTGTCTGTTAAAAGTGTACCAAGACACAGGATTGTGATTATTCAGTGTAGTAGTCTACTTTGCCAGAGCAACACAATTTTAGTCCGCCACCGCCCCTGCCTTCCGCACCTCACTCCGCCAGTGTGTGCGCACACGCATGCCAGTAGGAAACAGAGCGCAGGCGCACACACATCTCGAGTGCCACACAGGAGGCAGGGACAATGGCTTCTGCCACCCCCAAAGAGGGAAGTAGTTTGTGGTGTTTGGTTGGGGGGGGGCCCTGGGTGAGGGATGTGATTTGGCAGGCAAGGCGCCATAATCCAAACAATATCAGCAAGGTTTGTGGGTCCACTTTAAGGAATGACATAAAGTCCAAAATGAACTAGCTTCAAACATACACTTACCACGACTATGCCCGAGGAGGATTTGACGCCAAAAATCCATGGAGGTGCCGCCTATATGATGCCCTGCAAATTACAGAGGAATGGCAAGGGCTAAGCACAAATGGTCAGATGAAACCTGGCACAGACTAACAATTAAAACATGTAAACTCACCAGGGGATGAAGCGCCACTTGAAGCCCAGGGAGGGCTCTGAGGAGGAGGCGGGGAGCCTCGGCTCCTCACACTCTGCTCAGAAGATCCACCAGGCAAAGGGCCACCCTCCTCCCTCTCACTCCCTGCTTGAGAGTGGCCCCTTGCCTGGTGAGAGTCCTCAGCCTCAGAGTGTGAGGAGCTGAGGCTTGATCCAGCCTGCCCCCCAGCAGCACACTCCTCTGGGGCGTCATCCCCTTCCTCCCCTGGGTCCTCTAAATAGGACCCGCGGGAGGGACCCTCCCCCGATGACTCCCCCGAGTCCGCCTGCCTGGTTCGGGGGAGGAATCCCTTCCCACGTTTCCCCAGGGGAGGACGCTTATCTGTGTGGAGGGGGTGAAAGCAAATAATTAATATAAAAAGCAAAAAAGGACACAGCTTAGCAGATGATTGTGCACAAAGGCCAAAAAGAACATAAGCTTTCACTTACCTGATGCGTAGGCATCATATAGGCGGTACACGCCTTCTGGGTCCCGGCGCTTAAAATCTGACCATTTCTGTTGTATAGCCCGGATGGTCAGGTTGGTCTTGAAGCGCCGGGACACAGTGGCCTTCACCTCCATGGCAAGGCGTTTTTTTGCTCCTCGGGCATAGTCGTATTCGGCCAGGCAGAAGTCCTATGAAAAAAGTAAAAAAAAAAAAAAAATAAATCACAACATGACCTCAGAACAATGTCATAAACAGTTCTACAGAGACAAGATCAAAGTGGAACCACACCCAGGATTTACATTAGTCTGTGTTTGTGTGCACTTTTTTGGGCCACAACTATTGTGGGTGGCCCACTGTCTGCAACCCCCTTTGAAGGGCCCAAATACACAGCTGAGGACACTCCCACGTCACTCCGCAAGCCAAACACAGCGGTCCACGCCGGTGTGGTATGCGCAACCAAGGGCCTTGGGAGGTGCATACCAGCTCAGCTGCATCTGCACGGCAAAGTACGCATGTGGCGTTTGACTCTAACAGGGAGTGCGCCTGCACACCAATTGAAAATATGTATGGCGCAGGGGTACACCCTGCTAGAGGTAAGCGCAATAGGCATCCGCAACTCACACATGCACAGATGGGACGGGCCAGAGATAATTTTTGGGGGCCTCCAGGGGGGGGGGGCATCCAAGCAGGACATCCACAATGGGGATGCCCCATGTGGAGTGTACAATTTTGGACTAAAAACAAAAAAAAAACAGCCCCTATCCACCCTGTGTGTTTAGACATTTTTAAACTAAAAATACAAAACTAAAATACTCACTTTAACTACCTGGCCATTGACCCGGCTATCCACCCGGGTGCGCCTTTGTTTTTGGGGCACAGGAGGGGAATGGGTGGGAGGGGTGGTATTTGGGGAAGGTGAGGTAGGTGGGGGATGTGGGGGAGGGGTGGTGGGGCCGGAATCTGAGGAGGAGCTGGGGAGGCGCATTACTCGCCGTTTGGGAGCCATATTGGAAACGCTAAGGAGGAAACAGGAACCGGAAATGACGCTAGCGACATGAGACATAAAAAACAAACCAAAACAAAAATACGCACCGCGCCCCAGCAACAAGCTAATATCAGCTATGTGCAAGCTAAGTGGCGGAAAAACATTAAAATGACGCTGAAAAACAAGCTATTGGCATAAGCGCAAGACAGTTTTACCTTAAGGTGGCGTTGAAACGCAAAGGAGGATCCCGGAACCGGATATGACGCAAGCAACTGTGCTTCCAAACTAAAAAAAAAAACATGCGCGCAGCAGGGACAAGCTAATATCAGCTATGTGCAAGCTAAATGGCGGAAAAACATTAAAATGACGCTGAAAAACAAGCTATTGGCATAAGCGCAAGACAGTTTTACCTTAAGGTGGCGTTGAAACGCAAAGGAGGATCCCGGAACCGGATATGACGCAAGCAACTGTGCTTCCAAACTAAAAAAAAAAACATGCGCGCAGCAGGGACAAGCTAATATCAGCTATGTGCAAGCTAAATGGCGGAAAAACATTAAAATGACGCTGAAAAACAAGCTAGGGCCCACGGCGCCACAAATTATTAGCTTGATTTAGCAGGGGGTTCTACATACTGGAATGCATAGGTCCTTCTAAAGCATACACCGTTGTGCTTAAATATACAAATCTTATTCCTTCACAAAGTCATCACACAATCAAACTAGACAACTACCTGAAAATGTGGCACACATGAGAATGCATAACGGGTTGTTATGAGCTGGTACGACTGAATGTTAATCCTGCAATATGTGGCCAGGCACGCTCACAACTACAGTGTATTCATTAACAACGACTGGGGTCGCGGGAAGTGAATTCCTTGCAAATGGCAGAAGGGCACATGTATGAACAGCACAGCGCCGCACAACGCAGCGCAGCGAGGCACAGCGACGCTCGCGCCGCCACATAGCGAATTAAAACAGCGACTGCACAAACACTGACCAACACAGATTCATCAAGGACAGGGCTGCCGAATAGCTTGGGCGCTGACAATTTCGAAGAGCGAACGTGACCGCCCAACCTGACAGGCTACAAAATAGCTTTACAAGCCCCGTTTGTGTGGAAAACCAGCGCTTTTGAGGCCAATGAGTTTGGGTGGAGGAGATGCAATTCCCATGTCACTCACAACATTACATTGTGAAAAAAAAAAAAAAAAAAAAAAAACATAAATAACCAGCTAGATTCATAAAACATATCAATATAAACATGTGTTGAATTTTGTCCAAAAGCAAAAAACCCCCTAACCACTAAGAACAATCATTGCAGCGTCTGCCATTGAAATGTATGGGAGAGCGGCAGGTAGCGCCAGGTAATACGTGTCGCTGTGAAGGAATTTGCAGCGGCGCTGTTCGGTCCAGCCGGCTTCATGATGAATGCCGCGCTAGCCGTCGCTCTCGCCGGCGCTAGCCTCATTTAGCTTGATAAATGCGTCATTGTGACCGCCGCCGGGCGTACTTGAGTCGGTAGGCGCCGTTAGCTGCCGCTACCTGGCGCTCGTCAGACACTACCCGGCGCTATCGCTTGATGAATAAGGGCCTTAGTTCGGGTGACCTGGGGGGTTTCACATGGCGGGTCATCCCCGATCGGGGGGTGCCCCGGGGCCAAGGACCAAGACCCAGGATAGTCAAAGTCCTGGGTTTTGATCCACTTTAAAGGAGATCTATGATGAAAATGGTCTAATTTTGAAAATTCACAAAAAAATGCTAGATAGTAACAGGAGGGTTGGCTATAATGATGTGCTGAAGTCAGAGACATTTAAGTTTAAGGGAGAATAATTTGGCAGATTTCTCCCCTTTTTTGTTTTATTATTTTAACGGAAATTACATTACTTACCTCTCTCACCCCTGCTTTGAGCAGCTTTCATATTGCAGTTCTGCCAGTCCTGGGGTTTGCAGCCTCATCTGTTGTTGCCAGCGGCATCTGACATTCAGGGGGGGCCGTCCTTATACCTTGGCATCCCACCAGGGGGCAAGCCCTGATGCCAAATAAATAATTCTGCACACACCATAGTATGATGGGTAAAAGCAATACTCCATATAAGCAGAATATATAATTATTGTTCCTTAGTCCTATTCTGCAAAAAAACTGTTTAAAACTTTAAAAACTGTTTAATACAAATAGATCTCCTATAAATGAAAGCAACATGTAAGGGGATTTACTCACCAAAAATGCATAAAGCTCCCAACTCATGTAAAAGACCTTATCACACTTTACTTCAGTGGATTATCATTTTTCTGGTTTTATTTAATCTATTCATTCATTAGAAACCATTATTGTGTGTTGATTTGGGGAGTTTGCCAAGGCATAGATTAGGGATGAGCGAATCGATCTGGACGAACCCGAATTCATTCCGAATTTCAGGAAAAATTCGATTCGGAACGAATCCGAATTTCCCCGCGATTCGATCGATCAAAGTTTTCCTTTAAACTACATTTATTTCAATTACAGCCATTGTAAAATGGTGGATGGACATGTCCGGATATGTCCCCTGGGGCAAGTTATCATGGGAAGGTCACATGCAGCCTATCAGCAGCCAGGAAGCCCGGTGACGTCACAGTGCTATATAAACGGCGGCCATCTTGCTTGTGCGCATTTCAGCCTTGCATTGCAGACAGAACGGTGGTTGCTGCAGACAGGGAGAGACTAACAGACAGGCAGGGAGAGTCAGGGAGACCCACAGAGACCCACACAGTGCCAGGGAGAGCCAGGGAAAGATAGGGAAAGATAGGGAAAAATCGGGAACGATCCAGGCAGGGACAGCAGAGAAAGTGACGGTGAAACTTTTTTTTATTTTCACTTCATTTGCCAGATCAGTTTTAAATTGCTTTTTTTTTGTGCTGTAAATATTCCTGGCCACTGTGCATCCCATCTTGGCAGTGGCATATTTAACCCTATCTGTTACACACAAGCATTTCTTATAACTCGATAAGTTTTAATTTTTTTTGTATGCTGTAAAAACCCCAGCCCACATGGGCATACTATTTCAGCACATTTCACCCTATCTGTTATACTAAATCAGCTTCAGTTATATTAATATATTGCATTTTGAATTGGTTTTGTGCGTCCTGTAAAAACACCAGGCCGCATGGGCATCCCAAACCAGCACATTTCACCCTATCTGTTATACTAAATCAGCTTCTAAAGGCTCTGTTTTATTAATATATTGCATTTTGAATTGTTTTTTTGCATCCTGTAAAAACACCAGGCCTCATGGGCATCCCAAACTGGCACATTTCACCCTATCTGTTATAATAAATCAGCTTCTAAAGGCTCTGTTTTATTAATATATTGCATTTTGAATTTTTTTTTGCATCCTGTAAAAACACCAGGCCGCATGGGCATCCCAAACCAGCACATTTCACCCTATCTGTTATACTAAAGCAGCTTCTACAGGCTCTGTTTTATTAATATATTGCATTTTGAATTGCTTTTTTGCATCCTGTAAAAACACCAGGCCGCATGGGCATCCCAAACCAGCACATTTCACCCTATCTGTTATACTAAATCAGCTTCTAAAAGGCTCTGTTTTATTAATATATTGCATTTTGAATTGGTTTTGTGCGTCCTGTAAAAACACCAGGCCGCAGGGTATCCCAAACTGGCACATTTCACCCTGTTATACTAAATCAGATTCTACAGGAAAAATGTCTGTGAGACAAGTGCCAGGATGTTCAAAGAGGAGTGGCAGAGGCCCAGATTCAGCAGGCAGAGGTCGCAGCAGACTAGGGGCGAGTGGCAGCAGGAGTCGTGGTGAGAGACTTGATCTGCCAGTATCTGCTAACGGTCACGTCTCCACCAGTAACGCATCTGCCGTGGTAGATTGGTTAATGCGGTCATCCACATCATCACAAGTTACATCTGACACCCCCAGTCTAGGGTCGGTAGGTTCCTCTGACACAACCCTGAGTTGGCATGGCCCGAGAGCAGTCCCTGTCCTCCCATTGCCTCTGTCCTACGCCGTTCCCTCCCAGCGATGCATCCTATGCTTTGGGTTCAGCTCAACTCTTTAGTGAGGAGGACGATCAGATAGAGGACAGTCAGCAGCTACTGCCCAGCTAAGAAATGGAGGTGGCTTCCTTCGCTAGGCAGACAAAAAGTGATGTGGAGAGTGGCGTGGGTGTTACGAGCGTTCCAGCTCCTGCGCCAGACACTGTTGAGGAAACCGAGAACATCAGTGACGTGCAGCCACAACTCGGAGATGATGATGATGATGAAGCCGATCGCACTTGGGAGCTGGGTGCAGAAGGGGCTTCATCCTCATCATCAGGAGAAGAGGGGCGCAGGTTGACCCGGAGTCAGCAGCTGAGGCAGCAAGGTGTTAGCAGCATTGTTGGCAGTCAGCATGGCATTGTAAAGCCTGGAGCCAAACGGGGCCGGAGTAGAGCACCTGCTGCATGGCAGGATACCTTATCGGGAGTTAGTGGAGCAGGGGTTCCTGGAGTTGGCGACAGTAGCAGTGAATCAGTGCGGGCTGTTGGTGGGAAAAGTAGCTACTCGGCAGTGTGGCAGTTTTTCCTCAAGCATCCGCAGGAGGGTAAAATGGCCACATGCAAGATATGTAGGCAGAAGGTGAAGCGTGACCAGGGCCCAAATGTTGGCACCACGGCCCTGCGCCAACATATGATGCGTCACCATAAAGCGGCCTGGGAGAACCGAGGCTCCGAAGAGGTGGTTCAGGCTGCTTCCTCACCAAGTGGCACGCCACTCCCAATTTCTGCCAGCCAAGGCTCCAGCACCTCAGCCGAAGGCAGCTGTGCGTCATACCCATCCTCTGTCGCTCCTCCTGATGCTCCTGCTCCTCCTCCTCCAAGTCATGCATCCCGCCAGCAATCCATCAGCGAAGCCATGTCCAAGAGACAGCAATATGCGCCCACTCATCCTACGGCGCAGAAGCTGAATGTGCTCCTGTCCAAGTTGCTGGTGCTGCAGTCGCTCCCTTTTCAGGTGGTGGACTCTGCACCTTTCAGAGAACTGATGGCTTATGCCGAGCCGAGGTGGAGAGTCCCAAGCCGTCATTTCTTTGCCAAGAAGGCAGTACCAGCGCTGCACACTTTTGTTGAACAGAAGGTGGGCCAGTCCTTGAGCCTGTCGGTGTGTAGCAAAGTGCATGGCAGCGCCGACGTCTGGAGCTCTAACTACGGTCAGGGACAGTACATGTCGTTTACGGCCCACTGGGTGAATGTGGTCCCTTTGCAGCAGCAGCAGCAACCTGGACAAGTCACGCCGCTTCGGCCTCCGCGCTCCCTGGCCGTTGTGCCTGTGACACCGTGCGACTTGGCCTCCTCATCCTCCACCATCTCCTCACCCTCCATTGTAGGCTCAAGTCTCAGTGCCCCTCCAGCCTACCATGTGTGCAGGGCACGGAGGTGTCACGCTGTGCTTCACATGGTTTGTCTTGGCGAACAGAGTCACACAGGGGAGGAACTGCTTAAATTTATTAATCAAGAAATCCAAACATGGCTTACTCCAAGAAAACTGAAAATGGGAACCATGGTTACCGACAATGGGAAGAACATTTTGTCTGCGCTGCAACAAGGAAGGCTGACCCATGCGCCCTGCATGGCTCATGTCTTCAATCTGGTTGTGAAGCGGTTTCTGAAGTCTTCCCCCCATCTGCAAGACATCCTAACAAATTCAAGGAAACTTTGCATGCACTTCAGCCACTCATACACCACCAAGTACACCCTTCTTGAGCTACAGCATCAGAACGGTAGCCCCCAACATAGTCTGATTTGCGATGTTTCCACCAGTTGGAATTCCACCCTGCATAAGTTGGACAGACTATATGAACAGAGAAAAGCCATCACGGATTTCTTGATGATCCAAGCGGATAGGGGGACTCCCCTGTGTAACTTCAATGTCAACCAGTGGCAGCTCATACGTGACACCTGCCATTTGCTCAGGCCCTTTGAGGAAGCCACTTTATTTGTGAGTCGCCAGGATTACGGGATGAACGACGTGATTCCACTGCTTCATGTACTACAGCACATGTTGGAAACCATGGCTGGTCAGGGCACTGGAGACATGGCGTCTACATCTTATGGCCACATGAACCCCGTTGGAGCTGAACTGGAGGAGGAGGAGGAAGAGTAGGAGGAGTGGCACAGTGCACAGTTTAGGCTTGGCGAAATGGCTGGTTTATCTAGTCAGCGGACAGGAAAGAAGGAGCAGGAGCTGCCAGAGGAGCTAGAGGGTTGTGAGGAAGGCGAGACAGAGGACCCAGAAACACAGTGGCAGTATGCAGTGGAGATGGAGACAGGTAGTCCCTCCGAGTCACTTGCGCAAATGGCAGGAAGCATGCTCACGTGCTTGCGTAGTGACCCCAGAATTGTTTCCATTTGTCAGCGGGATGACTTCGAGCTCTCCACCTTATTGGACCCTCGCTTCCGGCACAATGGGGGCATTTTTAAACCCGCCGAGAGGGAGGACAAACTGACCTACTACAAAGACATTCTACGTAGTCAGTTGGCCGATGCCTATCTGCGCCATGGTCCATACTCTCACAGGTCTGACTCGGGGGGACCTCTGCGCTCACCTTCCACTGCCATGGCTGCTGGGGAGGTTGGCAGGAGCAGCATCAGCAGCTCCATCAGCAGCAGCCTCAGTCTTCAGTCGCTAATGAGTAGCTTTCTACACCCGCATAGTGAGTCTACTCATGAGCAGCAGGAAGACCTGGAGCAGGACCTGAACCAGCAGGTCATGTCATACCTTGACATGACCATGCCAACACACCTTGAGGATCCGCTGGACTTGACTTGTGGTCGCAGCTAGCGAGTTTGCCTTGGAAAAGCTGTCCTGCCCGGCAAGTAGCGTGCCATCTGAGCGGGTGTTTAGTGTGGCGGGGAGCATAGTTACGGCGAGGAGAACTCGTCTGTCAACTAAAAATGTGGAGAGACTCACCTTTGTGAAAATTAATCAGGGATGGATCAGCCAGGATTTCCACCCACCAATGGCTGATGCATGTGACTAGATTCAGCATGGTGCCACGTTTTACACTTTCCAAATGGTGCAAAACATATTTATGTTTTTAGGTCAATTTTTGGGCTCCTGCTGATGCCAACTTCAGGGTGTGCCTTTCAGCCAAACTTTGGCCTCCTGCTGCTGCTGCCAACTGCAGTGTGTCTTTAGGCCACTTTTTGGGTTCCTGCTGCCAACTCCAGTGTCTCTTTCAAGCTATGTTTGGGCTCCTGCTGCTGCTTGCAACTCCAAAGTGTCTTTCAGCCAATTTTTGGGCTCCTGCTGCCAACTCCAGTGTGTCTTTCAAGCAATGTTTGGGCTGCTGCTGCTGCTGCTTGCAACTCCAGGGTGTCATTCAGCCAATTTTTGGGCTCCTGCTGCCAACTCCAGTGTCTCTTTCAAGCTATGTTTGGGCTCCTGCACTCCAGGGTGTCATTCAGCCAATTTTTGGGCTCCTGCTGCCAACTCCAGTGTCTCTTTCAAGCTGTGTTTGGGCTCCTGCTGCTGCTGCTTGCAACTCCAGGGTTTCATTCAGCCAATTTTTGGGCTCCTGCTGCCAACTCCAGTGTGTCTTTCAAGCTAGGTTTGGGCTCCTGCTGCTGCTGCTTACAACTCCAGGGTGTCATTCAGCCAATGTTTGGGCTCCTGCTGCCAACTCCAGTGTCTCATTCAAGCTATGTTTGGGCTCCTGCTGCTTGCAACCCCAGGGTGTCATTGAGCCAATTTTTTGGCTCCTGCTGCCAACTCCAGTGTCTCTGTCAAGCTAGGTTTGGGCTGCTGCTGCTTGCAACTCCAGGGTGTCATTCAGCCAATTTTTGGGCTCCTGCTGCCAACTTCAGTGTCTCTTTCAAGCTATGTTTGGGCTCCTGCTGCTGCTGCTTGCAACTCCAGGGTGTCATTCAGCCAATTTTTGGTCTCCTGCTGCCAACTCCAGGATGTCTTTCAGCCAATATTTGGGCTCCTGCTGCTGCCAGCTCCAGGGTGTGTTTTTCAGGCAATATAGGGGCCCCTCATAGTGATGCCACCTCAGCTCTCTGCAATTGTGCCGCTCTGCGATTCTAATAGCGATGCCTCTGATCTGCATGTCATAATTATTTACAGTATTATTTCACTAATCCAGCACGCATCCTATGCGTGTTACAGCAAGGCAGAATGGTTTACAACCCTATTGAGGCTCTAGGAAGCTCAGAAATAGCCGTTTTTAATAGCGATTCGTTGCGAATAAATTTGGACCGAAACGAATTTTGTCGGAAAATTCGGCGAATCAGCCGAATCGAATTTTTCAAAAGTTTGCTCATCCCTAGCATAGATCATAGTATTGTAGGCTACTTGGCTGCTCTTGAAAGTAAATGGAAGGTACTCTAGGCCTCTTGTAAAGCTTACTTTCATCTTGTGTTCCATATTTTAAAGCCTATTTTAGACCCATCTTAAGTGTTCCTTTTTTTGGATTAATTGCAAAAAGACTCCAACCTACTCTGTCTAGAGCAAATAAAAAGGAAGTGATTTTAATACTTGGCAGGTGACGTGAAGATATGCCCTAATTTACTGATATAACCTCTCTCAGAAGTTACAGTATTATGAAACAAAGCCTTTTCTAGTCAAATGTCCCTAAGCATTTGAATTATCTTATAAAACATGCAGGTATTAAGGACAGTGTCTACATATAAAACAATGACTTTTAAATATCTTGGTTCACTGATGTGGAAGGCAGCAAAAAACAGTAAAACAAGATCGCTGTTGACATTTTACTTTTTTAGAATTGGCTTTTTAATGTACGACATCAATTTCTGAAACAACAAAAATGCTGTCATATGTGTCAGGTTTATGTAAAGATGTTCATTAATGTTTAATGGCTCTTCTAAATGTCTAAAACCAGGATTATGGTGATATTTAGAGTGCTAGAAAGTTTAAAGAAAGCACTGGATACGAAAGCACGACAAGGCAACCCTTTACAAGACTGCTGGGAAAAAAACTATTTTACATGGCTGCCAGTCAAATCCTCCCTCATGTTCCACACCATCAGCTCATGAAGTGTCCTTCCTCTATAAACTGACCATTTTGGGGGTCCTCTAAGTGGGACAGTTTAGACCAGTTTGTGGGTGATGGATGTGGTAGAGGTGTGGTTTAGTATGTAGCTTAATTACTGGCCGAATGCTCTAGGAATATTTGGTCCATAAAAGATGTTGGTGATGGAGCCAATGCTCAGCCAGTCCATGAATTCCACTACCCCCTTTAAACCAAAGAGTCAGGACAGTTGTAAACTGTCCCGTGACTTTTCTGGTCACACTAGCCCTTCTGCACTGTGTCCAGCCCGGTATCCATGCCCCCCCCATAACTGACAGTGTGCAGAAACCCCCCACCTCAGAGGCTAAGGGGCAGAACCCCCCATAATAGGTTTTGAGCAGAGGCAGACTGGGGCCAAAAGTTGGTCGGGGACATTACTGGCCCTGATGTACTGGGCACAGTGGAGCCTGCGCAGCACCGTGCATTTTGGCAGACATGTTGTCTGAGACGCACACACACTACTATGCCAGGAACTACTAAGAGTCAAAATAAGCTGCATCCTACCATGTGTTGCTAAGCTATGCTTTTCTGCTGAACTGCAGCACATGCACTTGTCACAGGAATATAGCACCCAGGGGGCATAACTTGAGGGGGTGCGACCACACCAGGGCTCAGAAAGTCAGAGGGGGCCCATCATTGTTGCTCATCCACCTTATTGCTCATATTTGTGCTCATTTCACATAATTTAGAGAAAGGAAGCATCATTTGTCTCTGTTGTTTCAGTCTAGCTGTCTTACTGCATCCAATTGAGTTAAAAGACTATTGTATGAGCCTTGTATTAGAACTCTCTGTAGATCCCAAAATAATATGCATAGAAAAGGTCCCCCCAAAACCAGCACACCCCATCCCAGACATGAATATGCAGAGCAAATATAGATTCCTCCTGCAGACCCAAACATTATTATGCAGAGTGTCAGCAGACCCCCAAATCCAGTAAATAAAGAGGACCTTCAGTCATAAATGACTTGAGGCACAGTACAATAACTTCAACCAGTCCTGGTGTCTGTTCCTCTCCAGTTGGGGGCATCCCGATTTGAAATGCCCTGTTGTGTGACACCCCCAGTTTCTTACCAGACCAACGGTCACATGGCACATGTGCAGGCTCTCCACCAATCAACATGGTTGTGCCATCATTCATGTTTTCTAAGCAGTGTGGTTTAGGAAGCACGAATGAAGATACATCAGCAGTGCACTGGCAGAAGAGCATGTGTATGTGCCATGAGACTGCAGTTCAGATAATTACGGGCGATCCCGGGGGTTTCATGTGGTGGGGCATCTCAAATCAGAAACAAACACCAGGGCTGGCTGACATTACTCTTTAAAGTTGTGCTTGAGTAGAGGACAGGATGCTAAATGAATGGGGTCTGCCTGATATAAGAGTGAGAAACAAAACCCAAGAGTGAGAAACCTGATTCCTCTACAATCCACCCTCACTCCATATGCGTGCTGCGGTGAGGGGACAGGGAGGGAAATAGAATTCTGGCCACTTCAACTGGCTAACAAGGGGGCTGTAAAATGAAAAGCATCCAGCCACCCCTCTGTGTGTACAGGCCAGATGGGAGGGGGCGCGTTCCTGTGGGTAGCGCAGCGTGTGAGCAGTAAAAAAAAAAAAATAGCCATTACACTCACATGCCGCCGGCTTCTGTTCTGTCCTCCGCGCTCTGAAACAACCTGGTGTCACGTGACATCTCGGCTGATGTCATCTGCCTGAGCCTCATAGAGGGGACACAGAGTCAGGCAGCATGAAAGGGATCACAGATCACCTGACTGCTCGCCCTCTGGGGGGGGGCAGTGTACCACCACCCCCACACATCATACACAGGGGGGGGGGTCTTTATTAACATCCCCCAAAGTAACAGAGAGGCTTTAAAGCGGTCGGTGCTTTTTGTCATGTGGACTGAACGGCCCAACTCTCTTCCTCCCAGCGTGTGCTGGCAAATTACACAGTGTGGGGTAGGTGCGGCCCACCGGGAAAAGTCCCGGTTTGCCCTACTGCCAGCCCGCCCCTGGTTGTAAACCACCCAGACATTTGGGACAGTCTTTCCCATGTCAGCAAACTGAGATATTTAGGTGTTTCCAAAGTCTTTGAAGGGATAGTGTGCTTTAAAGTGGGACTGTCCCACCGAAAGAGGGACATCTGGTCAGTTTATTCCTCTACCTTCTCTTACCTCACCTTATGCCCCCCTAGCAATGTGCTGTTGAAAGGGAAGCAACACTGGTCCACAAGAAAGGTCCACCTTCACTTTTCCTGGCCCCTGGTCACAACACAGATTGCTTGACCACTGCAGCCCAGTTACAGGGCCACATTTTGTCAAGCAAATAGGGTTCAGGTGAGTGAAACTGGGGGTTGTGAGAGTTTCTGTGTTTGTCGGAGGGGTGCCGCAGATACTGCCACAACCGGCACTTGCATCACAGGATCCCCAGATCGGCTAGTATACTAGGATGACCTAGAGACAGGGAATGAACTGGCCCGGAGTGTTTTCGACTCAAGGACCAGGCCTTAAGTGTTTTGGTTAAATGTATTTTCCTTTATATCTAGAGCTGAACGCATTGCACCCAAATGTTGACAAAAGTCTTTAAACTTCTGTTTATAAAAGGTAATAAAGTAATAAAGGTAATAAAGTATTTTTGGGGGTAAAGGGTATGTGCTTTTAATACTTAGATTTTAATGATTTCTCCTCTCTTGTAGAATTTCACTTACCACATGTACCAGAGATTTGGACTTTTTTAAAATACTTTTTGTGTCCAGAGTGAGGGGGGACTGACATAAACCTTCATCGCCACTGAAAATCACTTAAATAGTCCCCATAGATTGGGAACTGGATAGCTAAAAGCCAGTTAGGCAGAGAAGAGCTCCCTAAGAATATGTCAGTGCATTTATAACTTATTTTATAACTGACTAATATTTAAACAAAAATCTAAAATAATAGTAATGAATGAAGAAGTGTATATAAAAAGAAGGCATAAAATAAACTCTACATATATATATATATATATATATATATATATATATATATATATATATACTTATATATGTCAGCAGGGCCGGATATGAGGGGGTCGCGTGCCCCTTTGGGTTACGGTCTGATCTAGAAGGCTTGTCAGTCTTTGGTCTGAGGGGCCGCAGGACCACCACAGGGCAGGATGGTGAGTCCAGAGCAGAAAAAGCTGCCGTCTGCAACACTACATTGATGGGTGGGGGCAAAGCTGTGACTGCACATAAGCCACTAAGCACAGCCAGTTTCAGCTCAATGCAGGGGAATTGTTTTCTGCTGAACCGGCTGGGCGGCACGCACTCATACAATAGTGGCACAATGGACTCGATCTGACATTCCAGTTAGTAGGGTGCCAGACAACCACCAATGTGTTACTTTAGTGGACTATTATTTTAAAGGAAAAAAAATGCTGTACCTGGGGCCTCCACCAGATTTTGTGCCCAGGGGCCTCCACCACACTTAATCCAGCCCTGTATGTTGGTGGTTCAGTTTTTAATGAGTTTTCAAATAACATTTTATTATATATTAGTTAATTGTTTTTGTCCTCCCAGTTAATTAAAAAAGAGAGGATCTGATAAACACATTATTGACCTTTATGAATACAGGGAGTAGCTTAATTGGAAACATAACTAAAACTCTCAAAATAAGTTATCTTAAGGAAAAGCTCATTGGCAAATTATTAGAAAATTGTTCCTAATGTTACTTATGATAAAAAAAATAATGGGTCAAATTATGTTTTATTTCCAGGATATGTTTTATGAACAAAGAAACAATCAAACAGGGAGCATTAGAAGAATACCAAACAGAATAATATCCTTGAAAATGAAATATATATTTTTCCTACAACAGTTTGATTCAGTCTATATAGATGATAAATGTCTTTATTCGTTTTCAAAAAGTCAGAAGCTCAGTTATAAAACTAAGACCCAGTACATTCCTTATCCCAGGAAAATGCCTATTCTTTCTCAAAAGTACTTTGGGCATATTGAGCTCTAGTGATGTAATAAATAGGGATGAGCGAATCCCCCAAAGTTCAGGTTTGGCAAGTTTGGCGGAACGTTGAAAATAAGTTAATGGAATTGAAATCAATGGAGAACTAAAGTTTTGCTGGTGATTCTGCTTCCGGTGGGGGGGGGGGGGGGGGGGGTAGGGGTTAGAGCACTGTAACCTGAGCCTTTGTGAGCCTTTGCTGAGCCCTGTCAGCGGTCAGCCACAAAAAGATGGCTGCCACTCCCATGAATGAGTACACTCCTAGTGCCAGCTGGCATAAGTGTCCTCACTCATGGGAGCAGTGTCCATCTTTCTGCTGAGTTTAACCCTTTAAGTGCCAAGCACGTAACACCTACGGGCTGGCTTGTCCGGGCCTTAAGTGCCAAGCCCGTAGGTGTTATGTGCTTGACTTTCCCAGCTGTTATTTAAAATAATAATGTAAAAAAATACTCACCCAACCCCTCTATGGATCCGGCCGGGTCTCCTCTTTAATTTGGTGCCATTCAATCCCCCGTGGGGGCTCAGATGGCTCCAGGAGAGCCCCCGGAATACCCCCCCCCCCCCCGCTTTGGCAGCAGCAGCTGCTAACTGGGAAGAAAAAAAAATAAATAAAAATGACATTTACTTACCTGCAGTCACGCTGCCTCCCGACGAGTCTCCTCTTCACTGGGGGGGGCCTCCGATAGCCCCCCTCAGGCTCTTCCATGGCGAGGAGAAGGCAGAAATCGCCCTCTCCCCCGACTTCCTGGATCGCGACTGCTAGCCCCATCCCCTGGGGGCGGGGCCGGGTGATCACTGTGATGTCACCAGCAGCCGGCTTCTGAAGTCCAGCACCCGAGACAGAGAATCAGTCTGCTCGAGTGCTTGGAGGAGAGAGCTGGAGAGGAGGAGAGGGCTGTGATCGCCCCCCCCTCCCCAGGCTCTCTCCTCCAAACACCCGAGCAGACTGACAGCTGTCATCGGTGATCGCCGGGGGACACAGGATCGGAGGTGAGTAAAGTAAAATAAAAATAAATAAATGACATTTTCTTTCTTATGTCTCTGTGTGTTAATTTTTACATTTAACCCCTTGTGAACTGGTAAGGGGTCCATGAGACCCCTTATACCAGTTCACAAGGCTGAGGGCTGGCAAGTCACCTGTGGTAGCCGCAGGTGACTTGCCATTAACCCCCGGCATCCCTATTACCTGCCTCCCTAAATCCCAGGGGGGGGCAGAAGAGCCCGGGCCCACATAGGCTATGTGGGCTTGTAGGCTGCAGGGTGGGGGGGCCACAAAAGCTGTCCCCCCCACTCTGTTCCTACAAGCCCCCATAGCTGGTCCCGGGCTGGTAACGCTGGGTAAGGGGGACCCATTTCATTTTTTTTTGGATTTTTAAGGGTTTTAACCCTTAAAATTTCCAAAAGAAATGGGGTCCCCCCCCCCCGGGAGGGGGGACCCTATGTCATTTTTTTTTTCAATAATCCCTTATGTTCTGTCGCCCAGCAGCTAAAAAAGGCTTCCAGCTGCAGCAGGAGAGCAGAAGCGGGATTGATCAGGGATGGATGGGAGGTAAGTAAGTATTAAAAAAAATAAATAAATAAAATATTTTTTCTGCTTGTTTCTGTGTTTTTTTACACTTAACCCCTTGTGAACTGGTAAGGGATCCATGAGATCCCTATACCAGTTCACAAGGCTGGGGAGCTGGCAAGTCACCTGCGGCTAGCGGGTCACTTGCCGTTAACCCCCGGCACCCCAATTGCGTGCCTCCCCAAAGCCCAGGGGGGGGCAGAAGAGCCCAGGGCCATGGCTATGTGGGCTTGTAGCCTGCAGGGTGGGGGGGCCACCAAAGCTGGCCCCCTTGCATCCTGTTCTACAAGCCCCCATAGCTTGTCCAGGGCTGGTTATGATGGATAAGGGGGACCCCATATCATTTTTGGGGGAGTTTTAAGGGTTTTTAACCCTTAAAATTCCCCAAAAAATGGGTCCCTCCCCCAGGAGGGGGGAACCCATGTCATTTTTTTTTAAATTAACCCCTTATGTTTATAGTGTGGATAGTAGTAGTATTTTATTTGTAAATGTTATAAAGTGCTATTTTCAGTTTAGGGGGTCTCCTGGGCAAGAATGGGGGGGCTACCGATACATATGTGGTACTGTTGTAATCAGAAGAAATGGGGCTTTCACATGCAATATGGTTTTCTCTAATAAAGTAAATGTTTTATTTAAAATAAAGGAGACAATTTTTTTTTTTTGTTCTTTTTACGCAAAAATATTTTTAAAAACTGTATAAAAGTTACAAACAAGACATTTCATGTTAAAGCCTAAACTCTGCTGCAAAAAATATATCTACAATTTTCCTGGAAATTCCTCCAAAAATCATGGTTAAACATGGTGCAAAATGGTGAAAAATTACCTGTCAACAGAGGGTGAAAAAATTTCAAGTAGATGGGCAATTAAAAGGGTTAATAGTATCTATGCATGTGGGATATTGTTCTGCTCGGGGTTTCTTGCACTTTCAGATTTAGCTTCTTTTTTCTTGTTTGCATATTGATTTTTTAAGAAAATTTGTTTTTTATTCTGTTTTTTTATAATTTTTTTGAGGGAAACCTCTTGCAACCTAAGAATTCTTCAAAGGATTACTTCTAAAATGATGAGCCCACTACAACAGGCTGGGTACGTTTAGAAAGCTTAACATGTGTACTTTCAGGGAATATATGGTTTCTGGGGGGTATTCCAAATGTAAAGGGTTGTTTTGGTAGAAAAGGTACAAGGTGCGCACTTTGTCTGCAGAGCTGAAATTTTCAAGTAAAATTACCCTTACGCAAATGCTTTACTTTGGGGTGTTTGACAACTCATTCCTTGACAGTAGCTATGCATGTTGAGTATTGTTCTGTTCGGGGAATGTTGCTTTTTCAGATTGGCCTTATTTTTTCTTGTTTGCATATTTGTTTTTAGGAAAATATGAGTTTGATTCTGCTTTTTTATTCTTTTTTAGTGAAACTCTGTGCTACCAAAGAATTCATTGAGGAAAATCTTCCAAAAAACTGCACCCATGTAAACAAGCCTGGTACACATAGAAAGCCTGGGGTGTATACTTCCAGGGAATATATAGTTTGTGGGGGGTATTTCAAATGTAAAGGGTTGTATTTAAAGCGCTGTTTCAGTTTGGGGGAGTCTCCTGGGCAGGAGAGGGTGTGAACCAATACATATGTCACTGTAACTGGGAGAAATTAGGATTTCACACGCAATAAGATTTTATTGACAATATTACTTTTTTTTATTACAAAAAACACTACAAATTGTAAAAAAATTGATTTTTTTTTATTTTTGTGCACATATTTCACTCCAAAATATTGAGAATACACCTAAAAAATTACAAAAAAGACATTTCATGCTAAAGCTCAGATTCTGCTGAAAAACAGAATATATAATTCCCTGGGAAATCCCTTCAAAAATCACAGCTGAACATGTGGAGCGCAAAATAGTGCAAAAGGGTCTGGCAACAGAGAATGAAGAATGCTCCAGGTAGGCTGGCACTTAAAGGGTTAAACCAGACCTTCACCCTGAGTAAGAGCGTATCTTAAATGTTTCCCCCATTCCCTCTGAATGAGATTCATAGGGTAGTGATCTAGAATGTCGCTTTTTCTCCACTCTTCAATTCCCTTTATCCCAAACCTTCTCAACTGGGGCTAGGTCAGATGATTGTGAATGCCATGCTATTTGACACAGCATTGTATCACTCTTACTCTGCTTCTTCTTCAAATAGACTGAAGGTGAGTTAAGAAACATTGTCTTAAACTGGACCTTCACCTTAAATGAGAGCATATCACATGAAAAATCATCCTACCTGCATCTTCTGCATTGTCTGAGTCTTTAAACATCTAAGGTGGTGGCACATGGAGCATCAGTCTGTCTGCAAACTGAAAGTGTCTTCTGACTGTGCTGCTCTACATTCTGGGATTGCTGTCCTTTCCCTGACCCCAGCTCTGCACTGTCTGTGCAAAGCACAGCTATAACCCCCCCTCCCTGCACTCCCCCCTCCTCTCCTCAGTATATGATGCCCATATCCTAGAGTACTGAACAGAGTTGCAGCGCAACGTGGGGGAAAGAATAAAAAGTATGTAACTAAAAATGTAAAGTGCATTAATTTCAGATGCTGGGGAATAGTTTTCTAAGGTTTTGGGCTTCTTATTTAATGATGCTGAAGGTTCGGTTTAAGTTGAAAAAAAATTACTGACTCTTTAGCCCCCCCCCCCCCTCCCCGTATTGGGAGCTAATTAGGCTAAAAACTGCCCTAACTTTCAATAAGCAGTTAAAAGAAAAAGCTTTTCTCATGCTAATAGTTACTAAGCTTTTGGGCTGAGGAATCATTTTCCACTAAAATGGAAAATGATTCAGTAAAATGTATAAACATAAGTCCATAAAAGTGGGCAAGTTTGTCCCAGAACTATTCATATTCTCCACCGGAGCACTTACAGTAGCTTCCCAACACTGTTGTTAGTTTCCTTACTTCACACTTATCCTTATGTGCCATATGTATCTAGGCAACTAAAAAATAACCTTGGGTTTCTAGCCTACCAAAAGTAATATGGCGATCTTCTAGCACCAAAGAAAGAAGAATAAATCTTAACTTGTATATTTTATCTAATTCTATTATGCTTTATTTTATTTGTAAAGTTAGTCCTAATTGAATCTGTTCATGGGGAATAAGAACCATCTGTTCTAATTGCTATATGACAATTTTTGTTTGTGAAGTGTCTAAGCTTGAAGCAGTATTTACTTATTATAGGATAATTTATTTCCTACAAGAGCTGCCGAATGTTTTATTCACTTATACAAAAAAAAAACAGCATTAACCACCTAGTTCCCTTTGTCCCATCAAATTATACATATATAAAATAGGAAAATATGTTACATTACCGCAAAAATATTACTAGAGTGCAGGGCGACATCTGTCTGATTAGTCTTACCTATAAAAAGTTCTTGTCCTGAACTGGATAAAATTATTGAAAGCCCAGTGAATAATATTTGACTGAATTGGGTGCTGTTAAAAAAAAAATCCTTTCATTATCGGAAAAATTAATTACATCACCTGAAAAAATGTCCCTTCGCAGGTAAAGGTGATTTTTTTTAGGAAAAGTCACTTTTTGTGTCTTGGACTCTTTTCTCATTGTACAATGCAGTACAGATATGTGTAGCAAGCTGTGCCTCCATTAGAGGAGTGATGTGGTGACGGACCTTGTTTTCTGTTCCTGATCTGTGGCTGACCCCAGGAGGAAACAGGCCTCTCATCCATCCCTCTAGAGGTAATGCCGGACCAATGGAAATCCGCTCTATGTGACTATCTGCATCAATGTAGGGGAGGAACATAGAGGAGATACCTCTATGGGATGCCAGTATATATGGACAGGGGACCAGTGTCCCCTTAAAAAGCAGAAGCAGGCCAGGCATCTGACCGGGGTTGACTGATCAGTCTCTGAGCCTTGGGTTGCAAGCCCCTATGCACACGATTTATTCCTTTGTTTTGTCATCTGATGTCAAATTAGTGAGTAAAGATGAATGGAGTGTACAATGCTAGCCACTCCATGTATACCCAAACCAGCCATTCTGAACTGCCTCAGTAGAGGACAGCGGGGATATGGCTGTGACCTTAGCATGCACCGTAGAATCACTTGAAGATGGAGCTTTCAAGCTGGGATGCCCTAGGGGCGAGAAACTTGGCCTCCATGAAGTCGTTTAGACTGCAAGGAGGCTGTTGTTCCTCTTCAATATGCAGTACGTGTCCTCAGTCACAAATATTACTATGCAGATCCTGTCCCCAGGCACAAATATTAGTATGCAGGGTACTTGGGGAGGGGGGCTGCAGGGAGGGCCAAGGGGACCCTGCTTTCTGGGTCACTTTAGAAAAAATGTGGCCCTGGGCCAAAAGAAGAATGACATGAGGGTGCGGGTTAGTAGCTGGGATGGTGGATCAAGTGAGAGTTTTAGGTCAACAACTGGTGAGGGGAAAGGTGAGTGGTTTGGGATGGTGACTGGGGAGGCAGGTTAGGTCAGTAGCAGCTGGGAAGGAAGCATTGAAGGTTTTGGCCAGTGTCTGGTTAGGGGGTGATGAGAGGGTTCAGCAGGGGAGCATGGTTTGTTAAGGGGTTAAGGAAAACAAATGTGAGAGGAGGTGAGGGGATCAGGTCAGAAATAGCCAGAGCACCATCCAAGAAGGGGGGGGGGGGGACACAAAGCAGTCACTGACCCTACGCGACTTAGAGCAGAACCCGCAATCTCACTTGCCCTTACCCATCTGCTGACCCACAACCTCACCTTCCCTTACCCAGCCAGTGATTGGAACCCCCCCCCCCCCACATGTGGCAGCCTGTGCCTTCGTGTTGTCTGATCTGTTTGTAAGTATGTAGCACCTCCTCCCCCTGCATATTCTGCACCTCCTGGTACCAACATCCTGCATCTAGTGTCTGCTTTACCCTCACAGTGGCCATAAATATTTCTGCAAGGTTTCACAATCACAGGGAGCAAGCACACCAGTCCCCCATGTGACCACCCGACCATGGGCCCCATTGCAAATGTTATCCCTGTGACTGCAGTCATCACACCCCTGCCTCTACAGCATGAAATGGTACTTAGTTTATCAACGAATCTTCTTAAATTAACTCAAGGCTTTACTGCTTACTTGTAAAGATTGTACATTGTCACAGGTCCACCCTCTGTAAGATTCAATAAAAGGCACTTAACTATTAGTGCAAGGCAACTGGACTTGCTTTATTTTTCTGTCTGGGGGCATCATGATCTGGGACGACCTGCTGTGAGAGCCCCCTCAGTTCACCCCAAAGCTCACGCCCACATCTAGGGATGTGGTCGCTCTTGCTCCTGGTTGCCATGCACAGAGCCATTAATATGCACCGCAAATAGCTCCGATTGGATATGTGCCTATGCATGCTCTGTAGGACTGGGAAAATGGTTTTATGAGTGATCTGGGGGGTTTCACACAGCAGGGCATCCCAAATTGGACAGGGAACAAAACATGGGATAGGCAATATCCTGGGTTTCGTTGTGCTTTAAAGGAGGTCAAAAGCAAGCAGGTATCGGCAATGTATAAATTAAGGCGAGCATCAGGTATTCATGCACCAGTGCACCAGGCTGAGTGTTAAAGAAAGTTGCATCTTTTGTGCACCATAGCTGAGGAAAAAAGAAGCAATGCCATTTTCTACTAATCAAATGACTTCAGACATCCACTCCATTTTAGACCTAAGGGCTGTTGTTAACAATGTATTGTTTAAGAAAACATACAAGACATCAATGCAGAATACAGGGCTGTATTTACCAATAGGCAACCCTAGACCTGTGCCTAGGGCAGCCACTTGCGGCGGGGGGGGGGGGGGGGGGGCAGAATGTGCTGTTACTGCTTTCGTTAAAAAAAAAGTTGCTGGCACCTTAATGCTTCCTCATGAGTGTCCCCCAGCCACAAAGACACAGTGTGTGTGTGTGTGTGTGTGTGTGTGTGTGTGTGTGTGTGTGTGTGTGTGTAGAGGGAAAGAGCACAAGGAGTTAAATCCAGTCTGCAGCCGAAGCCTCTCTCAGCTGTTAACATGTTCTGATTTTTCTGCCTCCAGGCTGGTCAGGTGGCTCCTGTCTGTTAGGAGCCTGGGAATGCAGTAAGGAGTTCAGGGCTCTGCATTTAACCCCTTGCACCCTCTCTCTTCTTCACACACTTACTGTCTGCATTTAACCCTTTGCACCCTCTCCCTCCTTCACACACTTACTGTCTGTATTTAACCCCTTGCACCCTCTCTCTTCTTCACACACTTACTGTCTGCATTTAACCCCTTGCACCCTCTCCCTCCTTCACACACTTACTGTCTGTATTTAACCCCTTGCACCCTCTCCCTCCTTCACACACTTACTGTCTGCATTTAACCCCTTGCACCCTCTCCCTCCTTCACACACTTACTGTCTGTATTTAACCCCTTGCACCCCCTCTCCACACATACACCGTCTGCATTTAGGTATTCAAATAAGGAAGAAGGAAATCAATCAAAGAAATAGGATGTCTGCATGTCACACAAGCAAGACAGTTTTAAGAATACAATCTCTTCCACTGAACCATTTTGCTGACTATAGAGCATGCAACTGATGAAAGAGAAGGTTGCCATGTGGTCAAATAACATCAGTCATCCATTATTTTCAACATAATGCCATACAGCTGCAGGGGAACGTCGATCATTGCACATGACAGCAGCTCAACTTCGGAGTCACAAACCTCTTTATCATTGCATTTGTGAGCCATCTTGCTGAGAAATAACCTTAAGGTCATTTAATTCCAAGTCATATGCCATGCAGTAATGTATGAGGTGGCTTTGTTCCTATAGGAAAACTTCAATTGATATCCATTGTCTGTAAGACATCATTCAGGTGCCAGTTTCTAGCTGTCATTGGTAATGAATGCTCTCTACAACTCCATACACAGGATACAGTATACACACATAAGCACACACAGACTGCATACAATAAAATACATCTTCATTCAAATGCTTATTTCATGTATTTTTTTGAATATGAGCTATCCAAATATGGCTATAAACTCTGCATACATTAAGCATTATTGTTTAAATTCAAATATGCATGTTTTATTGAATAAATTAGCTGAATAAAATGTAAATCCTCCAGAAAACTGACCATGTACATGGTGGGTTTCTATATGTTTAACAAATCCCTTATAAAGAATTAATCACATGGCTAATATTTAACAGCTATATCAATATTTTATGTTTTAATAGCATTTAGAAGCTTATTTAAGAAGCACTAACGCCACGTAGTGGCACATTGCGTCAGGTGAATGCCGGGCGCAGTATGTGAAAATCATATATATGATAGCCAAACTGGTGAGCGCCACTAATAGTGTCATGTAGAGTCACATGTATCACTAGTGGTGGCTCAGTGTAAAGCGCCGGGGCTGTATATTGAGCAGCGCCATGTAGCACCCGTCGCTCAGTAGCGCTCTCCCATACATTTCAATTATGTTTTATTTGGTTGTGTATAAATAGAATTTAATAGTAATAGTAATAGCATAGTAATGTTCTAGTGTTGCAGTGTTAAAACAATGTCATGCCCTCTAGATATCACATTTATCAACGCTGGACAGGATACTACAACGTCACTTGTCCACCCGCTACGCTAGGTTATAGCGCCAGAGACCCTTGCAGCGACCACTTGCTGATGTTCTAAACGCCGCTACATAGACGCCCACGTGGCAATACGTGGCGCTAGTCTTAAAATAGCCTCCACATGTAAGGAACTCAGGACAAAGGGTGTTGAGGAAGCCAAAAAGAAGGCAAAACATGTCCACCCAGATATACTGAAACCCACATGAAATGGCTTCTTTTGGGAATTAAAGGCTGATTTAAGACTAGCACCATGTATTGCCATTTGTGTGTCTATGTAGCTGCGCTCAAAGCTTCCGAAAGAGGACACTGCAAACAGGGATCTAGCACTGTGACCTGGCTTTGCCGCTGGACAAGTGACGCCATAGCATCCTGTCCAGCATTGATAAACGTGATGTCTGGAGGACACTGTAGAAGCGCTTACCCCGATTCAATGCAGTGCCTGAGCGTACTAATGCTGCTATTGTTTCATGTAGTGCCCCGAGGGAAATCAGGCCAAGGCGTCGCCACATGTAACAACAGGACAATGCTGCAGCGAACGATAGGTTGCCCCAGTGAAGAGCAGCCAACGCTCGGCGCTGAAGCCCATATTTGAGACAAAGCACAACACCAGCATTGGCGCTCTAAAACTGGACACCCCGGCACTGAGTGCTGGACGCTATTCAAATAAAATAAAAACCCCAGCCACAGAGTGAAAACACATGGAATGACAGTGTTAACACACTGGAGCACTGGCACTGCAATGGCGGAACACAAAATACAATTCTGCAGCCTAAACCTAAAGTGCGAGAAAAAACGCTAAAGCCTTTTGTTGCTGCCCTGGAGCCAAGAAACTCATTTTATGTGGGAAAATACTGGTAATCCAAACAGAATTTCTACACAACCAAAATATACACTACTGAAGTGTATGGGAGAGCGAAACTGTGCTCCAGTTGCTACATGGCGCTACAGAACATACAGCACCAGAACTTTACACTGAGCTGCCGCTAGTGATACATGTGACGCTACATTTTATTCATTGGAGGGGCTTACTCAGTTCGACTTTTATATATATATGGTTTTCACATACTGCGCCCGGCGTTCACCTGACACTACGTGGTACTATGTGGTATTATGGCTTCTTAAATAAGGCCCTTACTTGTATGATGAATTGATTGATAGACTATACTCATTAAATGAACTAAGACACCAGTCCCATAGGGACTATTTTTAAACCTTTTTAATAAAACATGTATATGTTAATATAAACAATACTATTATATGCAAGGTTGTTAATTGTAAAGGATTTGGTTTGGGAAACTAGTCGGTCTCCCACTTGTGGATAGTGCTTTAAGCAATCCTTAGGCAGAGCCAGCATACTAGCAGAGAAATAATACTCAACACTAAGATATAGGACTTAACCTGACCAACAGCCTGGCACAGTTGGAAAAGAAAGATTGCAGACATTTTGGAGCTTCCTCTCCCAGCATCTCAGCCATGTGGTTGCCTGGATATAACTGACATAACTAACACTGCTCAGTAACAGGAAGCCCAGCAGCACTTCCTGTTTGCAGGTGGCCTGCCAATGCATGAGTGCAAATTTGTTTCTAAAATGTACTACAGCAGGAGTTAGAAAAGGGTAAATGAATTTTTATGTGCAGCAATCTAAGTTGCCTTGGGGAGGGATGCATATGAGCACTGTTTGTTGTGTTGGTCTGGTTTAGGTCATTTTTGACTGTTGGACGTCTTTAGAAGGGAGCACTAGTTCCCAGGGAATATTGAGAACTTAATTTTGGTTATAAGCATATACATTTATCTGGACCAAGTTTCACCATGCATATAATGTAGTTAGTTTTTAAATATTGATTGTAAATCCCAATTGAAAATGATAGTGTGATGAAATATAACTAATTTGGCGGTGATGATGATGCTGCTGTTCATGCTGCTGCTGCTGCGAGCTTCATAATAAAGGATTCTTTTTTTCTGTACATGAAACATAACTTTAGACAGCTGTTCGCCCACTGGGCCACATTAAGCATTTCATTTGCAATAAATACCTGTTGTATCTTCAGGCAATGCAATCTGCGTTATCTTTTAACTGCAGTCTGATGCTCTTTTTTTTTTGGGGGGGGGGGGGGGTGGGTTACCTGTATTCATTGTTTAATGACTAAAAAAGAATTTATGAGCATCCCTTCATTTTTTAAACAAGATTGTGACATTGTGTTAATAGAACTAGCTTGGTAACAATTATCCAACCGTATTAAAAAATGCTCAGATCAGTCAAAAAAATTCTAAATCTAAAATAATATAGCTGGTTATTATAGTTCTTAATCCTACTAAACCCATGGGGTCCGGCCCTGGAATCTAAAAGATTCTAAAAGTTTTGGCCGCCGGCTTTCTTTTGGGGCATCCCAAATGAGAATGCCTGCTGGGTGAAACCCCCAGAATGCTGCTATTCACTCACCCTTCCTCGGTCTAACAGCACATGTGTGGGCTCTCATCCAATGAGAGCTGTTTGCTGGGATTATAGGGCTGATTTGGCACCGTGAGGATTTTTTTTCCATGTTTTTGTGAGAAACAAAATGTATCTTGATTTTTTTGAAAAAAAAAAGGCACAGCTAAAATGATTCTGAGCTGCACTGAGGAAAATAATCAAGCTAATGTTTTTATTTTATATATATTTTTTTTTCTCACAGAAAAAAACGAGAAATAAAATTGACCTTGAGTTTGAGCTCCCCATTGAAGTCAATCAGAGCTGTTTGCTGAATTACATAGTCACAGGAAATGGCTGATTGGACAATGCATGCAGCTTTAGACCTAGGAATGGTGAGTTAAAAGAAGGGTTCTGGGGGGTTTCACACAGCAGGTCATCCCAATTCGGTATGCCCCAGGAGAAAAGAACAAAACCTGGGAAAATCAAAGCGGATTTTACTTAATGCTTGCATAAGAACCCTGAAGAACATATTTGGAGCCAGAATTACTTTTGGCCATTGCCATCAAATATTTCAACCATACCAGAAGAGAGGCACCCCTGGAGGAAGGCCTCAGGATACTGCTTTACATTGCACCAAGAACCACATCCAGCTGTGATACATTGTAGAGCAGCCAACAGTCTGCTATTACAAAGTAAATACCTGGCTTACTGTTGTCTGCGAAGTGGGAGTCATCTCTCCATCATGCTGATGTGATTTAGAGAGCACTCTGAATAATGTTGAATCTGTACACAGAGCTTTTAAACAGATATCCCACATGTCCCACATCTCACACCATCGGTCAAAGGTAAAGGAAGGAAAAAAAACTCAGCCTTTCACTTGGCTATGTATGAAGGTCAATTAATAATGGCTTCGGCAGACAGGAAGCTATTCTTCTCTGATTCCAGAACAGTATCCCTAGACTTGTTTTGACATCTTTCTTCAAACCCTGTATATCTAAATAATTGCTACCTGATATTAACAATGGGATGAATGCAATGTATTGTGGACACATTAACAGTTGCACATATTTGGGTTGATTCAAAGAAACATGTAACAGCTTGGATTTTGCTCACGATCATCCTATTTTTTACGTCCGCTCGTGCGTTCGTATGAACTTGCGAGTGATTCAATAAGCAAATACGTTTCTATCCTAAAAGATACGTCCGTTCGTATGGCAGTTCGGGAATCAGACCTATGTCAGTTTCCATCCTGAATTTTCCGTTTCATTTCTCAGGTTGCAACATTGGTTTTGCCCTTTTTCCTTTTTTGTCTGGACGTAAATCCTTCTGATCTTGCGGCTCCGCACTACAAACTTACCTCATTAAAGTGCATTCTAAATATTTGGTCTTTTATTTTTCTTTATTTCATTCATTTTGTAGTAACCAACCATTAATGAATGCATTTGCATAAGTAAATCTTACTTTGTTTAATTTTTACTTAACTTGCATTTTTTACTTGTGGATTTAATTTTAATTTTTATGCTTCAAATGGTACAACTTTAAATTTTTAGTGTGGTTACCCACACCCTCTACATACAGATTGCTCACAAATATTAAAAAACACCCAGAAACTTCTGCATGTTATGAGCCTAGAAACAGCCAAGATGGCGGCTCAGGTATTATCGGGCAGCCTGCAAACAGAAAGGGCCTTGTGACTGTGTTGCTCTGGATTCTTTGATTTCTGACCTTTCCATGCCCCCAGCTCTACTGTGTCTGTGCAAAATACAGCAGTAACCCACATCCTGCACTTTATCCCGCTCTCCTCTCCTCAGTAAGTGTGATGCATCTGACCAAAGATGTGCTTAAATAATTAAACAAAGCAAAGGTAAACAACTACACCAATAAATGCAATCTAAAAATATTATTCTAGTACCTCAATTTTAAATTAAATAACAAAGGACATAAGTTTCTTTAATTAACGCAAATATATTGCCAAATAAAGGTTTACATGCAAAGGACTAATTAAGGTCCACATTACAATGCTTTTATAAGGCATACATGAATCAGGTATGCATTGCAATACAATTTATGGCCTCGGCCATGCTGATACATGCAGTTCATTGGAGCACAAGACGCGCAGACTCCTCCACTTAGCCAAAAAACCTGTTCACGAACAGCAATCCGGCTGCTAAAAGGTGTCGGCTGTGGCTTTCTTTTAAAACGCGTTTAGAGGTTTCTCTGAATCACACCTAAACACATCCAATTAACCTAAGTTTTACGTTTTGATCGTAAGTTTTACGTTTTGATCCTAAGTTTTACGTTTTGATCCTAAAATTTAGGAACGAACTTCCGCTGATCGTAAGAGCATATACGCATTCGTACGTAGGCTCGTGCGAGTCGTAAATGGCCAAAAAAACAGGAAAAAATGACTAACACCCACCCAAACTTACGATTCTCGATACGAAATCACTTAACTTTTGCTCTTTGAATCGAGGGGATTGTGATACTGTTTTGAGTGGACGAGAAATTAGAGTCTTTGACCACATTCTGTATTAGGTAAGGGTGGACATGTCTATAGATTAAAGAGCTGAAAAAAGCAAAGAAAATCTGACATTGTTTCCTTAGAATGATGTTGGGGATTTCCTAACCACCACTTACATCCACTCTATCCCCTCGATTCAAAGAGCAAAAGTTAAGTGATTTCGTATCGAGAATCGTAAGTTTGGGTGGGTGTTAGTCATTTTTTCCTGTTTTTTTGGCCATTTACGACTCGCACGAGCCTACGTACGAATGCGTATATGCTCTTACGATCAGCGGAAGTTCGTTCCTAAATTTTAGGATCAAAACGTAAAACTTAGGATCAAAACGTAAAACTTACGATCAAAACGTAAAACTTAGGTTAATTGGATGTGTTTAGGTGTGATTCAGAGAAACCTCTAAACGCGTTTTAAAAGAAAGCCACAGCCGACACCTTTTAGCAGCCGGATTGCTGTTCGTGAACAGGTTTTTTGGCTAAGTGGAGGAGTCTGCGCGTCTTGTGCTCCAATGAACTGCATGTATCAGCATGGCCGAGGCCATAAATTGTATTGCAATGCATACCTGATTCATGTATGCCTTATAAAAGCATTGTAATGTGGACCTTAATTAGTCCTTTGCATGTAAACCTTTATTTGGCAATATATTTGCGTTAATTAAAGAAACTTATGTCCTTTGTTATTTAATTTAAAATTGAGGTACTAGAATAATATTTTTAGATTGCATTTATTGGTGTAGTTGTTTACCTTTGCTTTGTTTAATTATTTAAGCACATCTTTGGTCAGATGCATCACACTTACTGAGGAGAGGAGAGCGGGATAAAGTGCAGGATGTGGGTTACTGCTGTATTTTGCACAGACACAGTAGAGCTGGGGGCATGGAAAGGTCAGAAATCAAAGAATCCAGAGCAACACAGTCACAAGGCCCTTTCTGTTTGCAGGCTGCCCGATAATACCTGAGCCGCCATCTTGGCTGTTTCTAGGCTCATAACATGCAGAAGTTTCTGGGTGTTTTTTAATATTTGTGAGCAATCTGTATGTAGAGGGTGTGGGTAACCACACTAAAAATTTAAAGTTGTACCATTTGAAGCATAAAAATTAAAATTAAATCCACAAGTAAAAAATGCAAGTTAAGTAAAAATTAAACAAAGTAAGATTTACTTATGCAAATGCATTCATTAATGGTTGGTTACTACAAAATGAATGAAATAAAGAAAAATAAAAGACCAAATATTTAGAATGCACTTTAATGAGGTAAGTTTGTAGTGCGGAGCCGCAAGATCAGAAGGATTTACGTCCAGACAAAAAAGGAAAAAGGGCAAAACCAATGTTGCAACCTGAGAAATGAAACGGAAAATTCAGGATGGAAACTGACATAGGTCTGATTCCCGAACTGCCATACGAACGGACGTATCTTTTAGGATAGAAACGTATTTGCTTATTGAATCACTCGCAAGTTCATACGAACGCACGAGCGGACGTAAAAAATAGGATGATCGTGAGCAAAATCCAAGCTGTTACATGTTTCTTTGAATCAACCCATATATGTTACATTATGTCCCAGGGTACGCTTTTCTAAGCATTCCTCCTAGCGCATGTGCCATACCAAATGTATTTGACCACTTATCCCCCTATATAAGGATGGATCTGGCAGTGACACACTGGTATCCGATCAGCTAAAATACCTGGATGTCCTGTTTCATATTTCCTGCATTTTTTTTGCTACTTGGATTATTTCTTCAAAGTTTGACCCCTGCTTCCTTTGTAGCCTTTTGATTATCCCTTGGCCTTTAGCTTGATGACTTAAGCTCTGACTTTGTTTCTGTGCTGCCTGCCTGTTGACCCCAGTTTGGATGTTAACCCTGGACAGTTGCCTGTAAAACCTGACTCCGGCTTGCCTCACAACTCTTTAACTGCATCCCTCTGGTATCTCACCTCCCTATACATGGTGGCTTTAGCTTTCTAGGGAACAAACCTGGTTTTACCTGCAGTGCAGACTGTCCCCCCACATATCATGCCTGCCAGGAGATTCCAGTCCTCATAGGTTGGTTGCTCACCCTGGGCTAGGCATACTCAAACCTGGAGCTCCACCTTGCTCTGCTGACGTCGTCACCTTCACCATCAACATCCAGCCTGACCGTTTTTTCTAAAATCATTATTAAGGGGCAAATGTGACCAATTGGTAAGGAATCAATTTTGTAACCAGAGAACGGCAGGTTTAATTGCTACCCCAACTGCTCCCCGAGCGCCCGTTTGGGAAACTCAATAAATTCTGTGGGTATGCAGTGTACTGATTGACAGGAAACAATCTCACTTGCAAAAGAGAGAACATGATTGGACAGAAACTGCCAAAGGTGGTAGATGCAAGTTATATAGCTCTATTTGCTTCATTACACCATGTAAAACTACTTGACCATGTGTCTGAGAGTCAAAGATCAGCTTCTGAGGGCTCCCATGGGAAGTAAGTAGGGAGCCTATTTTTTGTTTGCACTGTGTAATACGTTGGAGAGATAGCTTCATATGTCTCCAGTTGCCACTTTTACATTTTGATACATTCTCTATTTGGAATATTATTGCAAGTTCAAAAACTTCTGTAAACTGATGGTAACTGCTATGTACAATTAAAGCAATGCCACTTAAAAAAGTTAAAAAGTTAAAGAGTTACCTCACATTTTATATTACAAGTGAAATACTATTGTGACATTCAAACCCATTTACTTGAAAAGTACAAGAACACTGGCAACGTATTGTCTTTCCTCTGCAAATATTTTGCTGATATTTCTTATTTCCTTCTCATTTTTCTTTGCCAAAACTGATCTCACTTAGTAATGCCCTGGGACTACATGTAGAGAATGATGCAACTACCCTAAATATAAAGTAAGAGGAAAGTAAAATATTTCTAGTATATTATATAATCTGCTGTTCTTTCCTTATGATTTTTAAAGCAACATCACTAGTTTCACGTAGAAAAGTTTATCAAGAGAAACTAACAAGACAGAAAGTGAACCTGTTTTGTTTAGACATAAAAATCCCTATCTCCAATCTTGGATCATCCTCATTTGAAATGCCCATCTGTATTTATACCCTTAGGAAGATCAAAAATCAATACCAACAGTCATCTGGTCTGTGCGTCTGTGATAAGCCACCCCCCTGATCACTGGTGACTAATATGTTCTGCCCATTGGACAATCTTCTTGCCAAAATACTGAAACTGGGAGTGCCACAGTACTGTTTTGATAGCTAATAACACATTAAGAAGGATCTAGATGTACTCGGCCACAGTATAAATACAGAATGCAATGGCAATCTTCTGCTTTCAAGGCCAGCAGGATATAAGGCTGGTTTAAGGTGGTTTAAAGTGCAACAACAGCCAAAGCCAATTGTTAGAAGAAAGAAAGAAGAAAAATATATCAAGGTTTACAGTTCACATCATGATTTCTTTTCTGAAGCAAGTGGGCCTAGCCCTTGGATCTATGATGCTGCTTAATAATCAGGGTTATAAACTTATACAAATGGACCATACAAAACGATGGAGGGAAGAGTTAACAATCATTTACCAGTAGGAAGCTTCTAAAAAAATTGAAAGATTTCTTAAAACCTAATACAATTGACTGATGTGAATAAATACAATTCTAATGGTTGTCATAGAGGAAGGCTTCCTGCAAAAGAATCCTCTTTCCCAGGCAGCAATTGAAGGGTGCCACTTGGAGGAGATGCCAGCAAATGCCCATGAATAACAACAAAGCAGTTCGTAAATCTTTATGTGCACTAAGACATATCAGTGAGTCAGCAATTGGACTGCATATTTTTAGTCTACTTGGTTAGAAAAACTGTTGCCATTTTTCTAAATGTACAGGAATTATATAGTCAAGCTCTAAATCTTAAGTAGATTAAATTTTTAAGATCACATGATTTTCTAGTATTTTTAATAGCATATATATATATATATATATATATATATATATATATATATTTATATATTGTACCTCTCAATGAAACTAATGTTGTCAACTATATAGACGAAGGCAACAGTGCTATAGCGGGCTATGCCTTTGGCACTAGAGCATGGCTCCTGGGAGGGGTGGACTGGACCCAAGAATAAGTCTGGGTTTTACTGGCCCCTAGACATCTCATGACACCACCACAGTCCTGCCCTTTGGCACTGGTGTATTGCTCTTGAGAGGCTCTCCATCAGGGGTGGACTGGAACCTCATAAAAATCCCCATTGAGCCCTGCCCTATTGTGCTTTCTAAATGGTCAACAAATGCACTTCACCACTGAGACTAAAGCATTGCAGGGATGGATTATATAAGCAGGAGCAGATCCGGTCATTTATAAAGCAATAGTACTGAGCAGGGTTGCATCGAGCTGAGTGAGCTCCAAAGGAATGTGACCCATCCCAGCTCTCCCTATGGCCACTCTGCCTTTGCTCTACATTAAGGTAAAAGAACACTCAACTTTTAAATGCAAACACTCTCTGTGCGTTCTCAATTTCTTAAAAGAAGACTATCACAAAAAAATGGCCCAATGATAAAAGTCCATATAAATATGCTGAATGGCGAAAGGAGTGGTTACTTATACAACTGACATCAAGAAACATCCTGCTGTTTTTTTTTTGTTTTTAATGGAAGGAAGAGGAAATCAGGGAGACAGTTTCTGCCTTCCTTGATACAATCAAACCTGGAACCCCTCCTACCAGGAGACGAAAACCACAAGCTTGATGGGAGTTTTATTAAGTTCAGGTGCATAAGTGACCTCTCCTCTCATTAGCCAGCGTGTTTATATGGATTTTTAATATTACTCAATTTCGCTATACACCTCATTTAAAGTTGATTCAACTAAACTTCAGTTTAGACACTGGAAGGTTAGAGAAAAGTTTGTGCAATTCACTTGTTATTATCCTACCTGTCGATGATTGCGCACATATCAATGCTGACGTTTGCAAAGCTCCCTTGCTGCCTTCGCTCTACGGCATAAAGGTCAACCAGCTGGTTGTCCACATGAATGAGCTGCATACACCCTTGAAACAGGTTCTCAAAAAAGGGCCGATGGGTAGTGTTAATCTTTGAGTAGAAACCTAGTGGGAAACCAAATATGAAAAGAGAAAAATATATAAATGTTAAATCAATGACAGCAAGATCTTTTTAGAAACAGCTTTTATTGAACCATGACTACACATTCCTCCAGTTGAGTAAACAATTTCTTTTTAATTGCAGTATCCTTTGCCCTTGCCTTTATTTTAATCCAATGGCGCTAATCGAAGTGGACAGAAAGCTTAGTAATGTTATCCCCTAGAATTGTTATTTTCTCTTCTAGAAATGTGTATGGATTCAATGTTCACAACATATTATTAAGAAGAAACCAGAAAAGGTCTCGGATAAACTCAGATGAACAAAAAAAAAATAATTATTTTTATAAGGTTTATAACCTGTGTACAAATGATATTTTATGTCTTTTTTGTATAAGCACAAATATGATGATCAAATGTTAGAAATAATATGTTTTTTTTCTATTGTTTTAACTCCTTAAGCCCCCAACAGCTTTTTTTTCCCAATTATTAAATTGCGAGGGGATAGCACAAAAATGATGAGCTCCTTTTACCTCTCTGTAAATCTGTTGTAAAATTTAGACTTTCTAAACAACAGCTAAAACAACATAAACTTCTAAACAACATAAACATGACATAGACATTTATTTGTCAGTAAGCTAGTCATGACTAGGAAAATGTTAAAGCTTGACTCATTTTGTGAAACCACATCAGCTTGGAGTTTTTGCATTCTGAATAGTAATGAAGAATTACTGGGAAGAAAGGTACTTTATAATGAGCATTACCGAGCCACTGTCACCAGCCCTGCTGCTTCTTTCGCTACTGTTTCTTTCTCTTTAGCTCATTTACCTTTGTTGCCCACAAACAAAGATAAGAGCAATGCAACAGACCAGCAGCAAGATGCAAAATGCAACTTTATAAAGGAGGTCTAATGAATTGTGGTGTCATTTTTCTGAAGACACACTATGTATTCATGAAACCGATGTGCCTTCTAGATGATTTAGTTTCCGACCATCTGGCAGGAGTTCAGAATTTCAGGATAGCTGTTTTTCATGTCTTTGAATTTAAGAGAAACAACTAACAGAGCATTTGTAAAGCAACACACCAAGAAGCATTTATAATATTTAAGGCCTTACTCTTAAACACAAGCTACAATTTTCAGGCAGGGGTCATTGGGTCAATCAAGCTGAGTTGGTATCAGATAAGCACAGATTAAATCACACCCTAAGCTCAAGAAACTATAATGGGCACTGAGGTCAGGGCTAGTTCCCTATTTATGTGGTGATGGACTAATGGCAACCAGAGAAGGAGTGTGTGGTGGTTGGTGCAACTACAACACTCAGCCGATTGGCTACACAATTTCCAGGGGCTGGTCAGTCTTGGCAGCAAGGCTGACCAAGCCCTGATTCCTGTCAGGTGTGATGGAGGCTGCATTATCTGCCACTCGCAGTGCAGTGCCTCCTTAAAATATAAGAGCCAGAGAATATAAGAGACGAGCGAGGGAGGCAGCCGGAGCGGCATGCCCTGCTCTCCGACTTCTGGGATCGATGAGTGCGTTCCACTACATGCAGCCAGGAGGCACCCCGCCATCCAGCAGACGCTCGCCACAGACCCCCCGATACAAGTAAGTTTCTTGCAATTGGGTGCTAGGTTTATTCGACTATAGTAATCCTTAACTGCCAGCTGGCCAGTAAGCAAGCATTGTACATAGCATTTTGGAGTTCCCTAAAACTGTCAGAAGTTATATTAGGGCTTCAAAGCTTTAGAAATGTAAATGTGTCTAGCTTGCTGGACCCATGGAAATAGGTGCAGACAGATGTCATATGAGGTTTTCCACCCTTAAAGGATGTCCAGTCCAAGTGTAATCCCCCCTACCACCCTCCCCTGGCACTGAGGCAGGACAGGGGATGATCCAGCGCTTTCACCAGTACTCCTACAGCAGGCCCATAGACAGGGCACAGTATGTCCTCCCATGCTCTGCGCATGTGCCCTCCCACCCATTCAAGTAGATGGGTTGGCAGGGTAATGCACAAAGCAGGGAAAGCCACTGTTTGCAGCAGATCCAAGATGGCTGCACCCAGCATTGGAATTACTGCCAATCAGTGATCAGAATGGACTCTCACTTTAAAGTGGACCAAATCCCCGAATCTTCACTTCACCATTTAGAGCTGTATTCCATGCATACTAATGCACAGAATAAAGCACTGCTGACACAGTGCGTTGGCATAAGGGAGCAGCCGTTTACCCATTTTTCTGCCATGTGCGGCAAGCTCCCGACCAAGTCTATCTGAATGGCTGGGCACGGGACAGTGCCTCAGCTACAGGGGTGCCAGGATGTGGCCGCGGACAGCAATTGTGGTGTGGAAACCCTGGAGCAAAATTAGTGAATGTAGGGCAATCTAGGGGGACTCACACAGTGGGGCATCCTGAATTTGGATGCCCAAAAGTCGCTTGATCGGCCAGCCCTGGAGTCTTTTAGCACCTAGTTAGTCCACTTTAATCCTGAGATATGACAAAAAAAGGGGGTGCCCCACTACCCCTGGGTGGGGGGAAAATGACCAGAGACTGACAATGGCACTCTAAGGTATTTGAGTAATAAGAAAGTTTATTTTGACATCTAAATCACATACTAAGACATGTTAAAATATTTATGTTTAAAAAACATATATAACAATTATGTCCATACTACTGACAAGAAGTAGGGGAAGGGGGGACCTATACAGTTGGCTATTTAATTGTACCAGTGAATTTGCTAAGAACTCATAAAAAAGTGTTTATTTACAAACTAAAGCCTTATTAAAATTATATATATACATGTGCAATTGCCAAAGAAAGTGCCAAGTGCTATATACAGTGCATCAATATCAAGCATATAGACTATAAGAGAATCCAAACCATAGAATAAACAAAACAGTAAATACCTTACAAATCAAAGTGCTGAGTGCAGATAACCGCTGTAGCCCCCCTCACATGAACAAACCCTGGACGCGTTTCGTGACGTCACCGTCACTTCCTCAAGCAGAGTATCCAGTGTATAATGTCAGCTGGAGCTCTTAAATACTCACCCATCCCCGTGCCACAGCCCCACGCTGTGAGAGATATAATATTTAGAATGAAAAAGATGGATGGAGAATACCAGTGTCCCCTTGCAACCGGTTGCTTCAATCAAGTTTTTGTGATTGCCTGCGAGGCAGACCAGTGGCAATAACTGTTTCTTATTTATTACCAAGGCTTAGCCAAGATCAATGCCAGTAAAAACAGAGCACACATCCAAAATGGGAAACAAAGAGGTAAAATGTAAACTAAGCACTTACATTAGAATACGATTTAGCAATGGTTAATCAGGGCAGAAGAACCCAACTATTTCGGTTATCTCAGCACAGAAGCCATTGAAAACATTGAAGATTTCAAAATAGCATGCTGTACCAGTGCATTAAGTTGAGTATTAAAAACATCTGCAAATATATATATATATATATATATATATTCTAAAGAATATAAAGTACACAAGCCTGAAAGTTAGTAAACCGGAGGACCAGACAGATTGGTACTGATGATATGGCAAAAATAGGGGGATATATCAGGGCTCGGGGATATACTACTTCTCTTAGTCCTAGACCTTTTATTAACTTACACTGACATGCATTAGAACAGAACAGAGTGCAGCAACACATCTCATGATCCTGTTTCTGAAACTGTTGTGTGGCAGAACTGCAGAGTATGAGGCAGAGATTGACAATCAGACATGGTCTCCTGGGTCATGACAACTGCTCTGCACATGTTATATGCTGAAGTAAGCATCTGATTATATGCATATTGCAATTAGCCGGGGGTGGCTGGGTATAGGGAGCACCGGGACTTTTCCCACTGGGCCGGTCGCCCCTCTGCCCCGCATTGTAACCCATTATGCTGCTATAGAGTCGTACAACCTGGGAGGGAATTTGGCCACCTGGGAGCTGTGGCTGTGCTGCATTCTATATGGGCCGGCTAACAACAAGCAACATGGTTTATGAGTTCCCCTCTGTGTTATTCTATGTGCACTGGGAGCAGCACACAGAGATGGAACTCACACCACTGGTGCTGATTGATTGCAGCACACTGCACCGCTGATGAATGCTGGGAAGTTCTTCTCTTGTTTGGCCCTTATTTAAGAAGGGATAGCGTCAGGTAGCACCTGGTTAATGAGAGGTAGCGACAGGTAACGACTGGTGAGCGCCAGACACGGCACACAATTACACATTTATCAAGCAGAATCTGTTTAGCGACTGGGATAGCGCCATGTAGCATCTGATTTATCATTTTCACAGCCTCAGCGAACAGCGCCAGCGTTCAGCCTTGCACAGCGCCAGGTATGACCTCTCGCTACCTGGCGCTCTCCCATACATTTCAATGGACGATCCTTTTCTTCTCTTTAAACGTTTTTTTTTTTTTTTCAAAAAAATCACAAATAATTCTTTGACCTCTTCTGGCATTGAAATATCATTTTTTTTCATAATTTTTTCATTTTTTAAATATTTCCTCAAAAATGACATTACAGGTCTGGCATTAAAGTGTTCATGTTACAATGTTGTTACAATGTAATTCCATATGTTTTCGCTTTGTTACTAGTTGATAGATGCTTGAAAACCGACTTTAAACACACCGCCTCCTGCGCTCTGGGCTTCAAACAAGTATTTTTCAGCGCCAGAGATTTGTGAGGCTGTTTTTTTGCTGAATATGGTGTGAGTCGGTCGCTATGAGCAGTCGCTACCATGCGCTCCCATACAGCGCTGTACTGGTCAAATAGCGACTCCTCACAATGTATTCAACATAACTGAACAGCGACTGAGTCGCTATAAAGTAGCGACCCACGGCCGAGCACAGTGACTACTAGAGGGCGCTCTGAAAATGCCTGCTACAGACGCTCATCTGTCGCTACCTGCCACTAATGATGAATCAGCCTCTTTGTTTCTCCCGAAGTTTGGGTAAGCAACTGTCTCGGCTTATCAGCCATGTAGGAGAAAGAAGCATTAGGATTAAAAGGAACAAGCAACAGCTAGAATAGAAAGGGAGGAAGAGGACCGGGGCAGAAAAACGGAGATAGAACAGCAAAGACAAAAAGAGTTTGGAACACAGGGTAGTGAATAGTGATAAGAAAATGAGTGGAATGAGGTTATAGATTACATTACATATATATTACATTTTTTTTTTGCTTATGCTTGCGTTTTATTTTCAATAATTTGTATTGCTAAAATTGGCCTTATATCAAATATACTATAAAGTTTTGTACATTTTATTAAATGAATACAATTTTAACAAACTATTATTCCAAACCACGCAACAAGAGAAAACAAACAAGAAGAAATGTGTGCATTATCTGACCACTATAAACAAGTAACCACCTCCTCCTCCCATAGCAATCCTTCCAATTCCCCACACACCTCCTAGGACAGGCCCTCTCCCCACTTTTGTACTGCCACGCAATCATTTTCCCCAACAGGCCTGCTGCCCCTGGCCAGAAATACACCACCCAAAAGCGTAAAGTATTATATTACATTTTATGTCTATTTGCAGCAAAAATTAAAAAACAAAAAACATTCCTTACCTGACAGACAGTAGGCTCGATCCCATGAAGTTTTGTGGGCTGCAGCTTCAGAGTTGACAGCACCACAACTGGACCATTTCAGCCTGAAGCACTATGTGGGGTGGAACCTGTGGACTGTCAGGTGAGTATTTATTTACCTATTTAATGATCTCTTTACCCCAATCCAATAGTCCCAAGGCGCATGTGCAGGCCCCCAACAGCATGTACTGCACACTCACCACACCAGGCAGACTTCAGGAGCTGCTACTTGGTGTGCAGAGGGCAGAGCCATGCCATGGGCTGCAGCAGAAATGATGAGTACACTTAGGCATTGCACACTCTCTCTGTCCTGTGCACACAAGCCCCCAGTCATCCAAGTCCATCTAGCACAGCTTGCACACAGATTCCAGCAGAAGCCTATGCGTACGCCATGATTGTAGTGAGTATAGGATGAACCTAACCATAGGGTACAGTGTTATTTCCAGGGGATTTTGAGCAGATGGACCTTCCAATTTGGCAGGTTAGTAAAAGGGCCCTGATAGAGTTTAGGTCCACTTTTCTCTCATCCAACATCAAAGCAAATCAACACCTACCCTGGAAACTTTGGCCCAGATATATGTCTGTCTCATGAACATTTTGACTATCCCAATTTGTTCCGTGCCCTGTTGTGTGAAACCCTCCAGATCACCCATAATAACTCTCCTCTTCCCGGTCCAATTGGAGCCATTTGCCATGACTATGCCATTCAGCAAATGACTCAATGCGTAGATGCCGGGGATGCAGCCGCTTGCGCTCCCGATTGTAAACAAGATATTTACCGAATTACTATTGTCACGGCAAATGGCTCTGATTGGATGACACCCTGCACATGTGCCATTGGACTGGGAAAAGGAGGTTATTATGGGTGATATGGGGGGTTTCACACAGTGAGGCATCCCATCTTAGTTGGTTGAGCACTCCTGTGGAGGGTAACAATGGTATTTTACATTGCCTGTAGCAGTTCACTTCCTCTGTAAGCATAGCAACACACTGCTGTGACACTAACTGACTATTCTGGGCCAGACACAATATAGCAGGATAGAAAATTCATAGGCCATTTTTGTCCCCAGTCCGCCAGTCACATATAGCTATGGATAAGCACTTATACTACATATCAAAGCATCCACTCTTACCTCCCCTTGAATTTTATTTAAGTTTTTCATGACATGTATTCAGCACAGTTGAGTGACAGGATATGGTAACTTATTCCCTGAAAAGCTTTATTTACATGCAGCCACCAACTGGCCCCCCATAGACTTGAAACAGGACAGACGAGATAAACATCTTGTGAAAGAGTGTCACTGAAAGAAAAGCTGTCATCACATCTAGTCCAAAAAAAGTAAGGACGGAAATATACGTACAGCTCCTCTTTGAAGCAGTACAAAGTTTAGAGCCTGTCACTGAAGTGTCGTCACTTCTGGATTGGAAAGAAAACTAGAAAGGCTGTATAAGAAAGAAAGCAAGACATGTCCAGGAATCGCTGATAGCGTAAAGGTTAGAATAAAATCCCTGGTACATAAACCAAAGCTTGAAATCTCAGGCTCAACACACAATATGTTTTTTTATATTGTCAATTTGGTTTCTAAGATGTATGTAACATGTGCCATATCTTTCGCCCTATAAGACGCACCCATTTTTCCCCAAAAGTGGGGGAAAATGTCAGGTTGTCTTAACTGGCGAATGTAAAAAAAAAAACGTACATTTCGTTGATCCCCCGCAGCCTCGGTAGTCGCCGCTGCCTGCCTCCTCCTTCATCTGGTTCCGGCCCCTGGATAGGGCGTGACCTGTGACACTGACAGGCATCACAGGCCACACCCACCCAGAAGCTGGAACCAGCTCGCTGTGAACTTGCGGCTAACTGCTGCTTCTGTAGCTGCAGCTCCCTGCCCTGCTGCCTCCTACAGAGTCGGTGGAGAGCGGCGGCGGGAGCGAGCCCGAGGTGGGCGTGGCGCTGGCAGGGGTCACAGGCCACACACCCCAGGCCAGAACCGGCTCGCTGTGAACTTGCGGCTGGCTGCCGCACCCCACCGCCTCTTACACACAGCACTCTTACAGTGGGCCTGCTCCGGCTGGGGGTGGGAGTGGCCTGTGAGTCTTGCTAGCGTCATTGAACGCTGGCAGGAGTAACAGGCCACATCCTCCAGATGGGTATTGGCTCGTTCTGAACCTGCGACGGGGAGCGGCAAAAAAGCCAGGGAGTACACGGTAAGTTTTTTATTTTTTTAATGCTGCACACTGTCTGTATTGGTGGTGCCTGCACACTATCTGTATTGGGGTTGCCTGCACACTGTCTGTATTGGTGGTGCCTGCACACTATCTGTATTGGGGTTGCCTGCACACTGTCTGTATTGGGGGTGCCTGCACACTGTCTGTATTGGGGATGCCTGCACACTGTCTGTATTGGGGGTGCCTGCATACTGCTTGTATTGGGGGTGCCTGCACACTGCCTGTATTGGGGATGCCAGCACACTGCCTGTATTGGGGATGCCTGCACACTGCCTGTATTGGGGATGCCTGCACACTGCCTGTATTGGGGATGCCTGCACACTGTCTGTATTGGGGATGCCTGCACACTGCCTATATTGGGGGTGCCTGCACACTGCCTGTATTGGGGGTGCCTGCATACTGCCTGTATTGGGGGTGTCCGCACACTGTCTGTATTGGGGATGCCCGCACACTGCCTGTATTGGGGATGCCCGCACACTCTCTGTATTGGGGATGCCTGCACACTGCCTGTATCGGGGGTGCCCGCACACTGCCTGTATTGGGGATGCCTGCACACTGCCTGTATTGGGGATGCCCGCACACTGCCTGTATTGGGGATGCCCGCACACTGTCTGTATTGGGGATGCCTGCACACTGCCTGTATCGGGGGTGCCCGCACACTGTCTGTATTGGGGATGCCTGCACACTGCCTGTATCGGGGGTGCCCGCACACTGTCTGTATTGGGGATGCCTGCACACTGCCTGTATTGGGGATGCCAGCACACTGCCTGTATTGGGAGTGCCCGCACACTGCCTGTATTGGAGATGCCAACACACTGCTTGTATTGGGGATGCCCTCACACTGTCTGTATTGGGGATGCCTGCACACTGCCTGCATTAGGGGTTCCTGCACACTGCCTGTATCGGGGGTGCCCGCACACTGTCTGTATTGGGGATGCCTGCACACTGCCTGTATTGGGGATGCCCGCATACTGTCTGTATTGGGGATGCCAGCACACTGCCTGTATTGGGGATGCCAGCACACTGCCTGTATCGGGGGTGCCAGCACACTGTCTGTATTGGGGTTGCCTGCACACTGCCTGTATTGGGGATGCCAGCACACTGCCTGTATTGAGGGTGCCAACACACTGCCTGTATTGGAGATGCCAACACACTGCTTGTATTAGGGATGCCTTCACACTGTCTGTATTGAGAATGCCAGCACACTGCCTGTATTGGGGGTGCCCGCACACTGCCTGTATTGAGCATGCCAGCACACTGCCTGTATTGTGGGTGCCCGCACATTGTCTGTATTGGGGATGCCAGCACACTGCCTGTATTGGGGGTGCCCGCACACTGCCTGTATTGAGCATGCCAGCACACTGCCTGTATTGTGGGTGCCTGCACATTGTCTGTATTGGGGATGCCAGCACACTGCCTGTATTGTGGGTGCCCACACATTGTCTGTATTGGGGATGCCAGCACACTGCCTGTATTGGGGATGCCCGCACACTGTCTGTATTGGGTATGCCTGCACACTGCCTGTATTGGGGATGCCCGCACACTGTCTGTATTGGGTATGCCTGCACACTGCCTGTATTGGGGATTCCTGCACCCTGCCTGTATTGGGGATGCCCGCACACTGTCTGTATTGGGGGTGCCTGCACACTGTCTGTATTGGGGATGCCTGCACACTGCCTGTATTGGGGATGCCCGCACACTGTCTGTATTGGGGATGCCTGCACACTGCCTGTATTGGGGATGCCTGCACACTGTCTGTAATGGGGATGCCTGCACACTGCCTGTATTGGGGATGCCCGCACACTGTCTGTATTGGGGATGCCAGCACACTGCCTGTATTGGGGATGCCTGCACACACCTGTATTGGGGATGCCCACACACTGCCTGTATTGGGGATGCCTGCACACTGTCTGTATTGGGGATGCCCGCACACTGCCTGTATTGGGGATGCCCGCACACTGCCTGTATTGGGGGTGCCAGCACACTGCGTGTATTGGGGATGCCCGATATTCCGAATCCAGATTCCAAATACGGTATGTGGCACAGTTTACTTTGATAATAATGTGCAGATCCAGAAATGCCAAAAGAAAGACAGTCAATGTGCTGGCACAGTTAAATGTGCTCACCTAAAGCCACAATACATAATGCGCAACTTGTAGACTACAGAGGCAATATGGGGAGCACAGCACGGACAAATAAAGAATATATTTATTATAAAAAAAAAGTCCAAAATACACATTTAAAAACATCTAAAAAAAAACTGTAAATACCACAAAAAGGGGAAAGACATGTGAGGGGATGAAGGTCGGGCAAACCCTGTATCAAGGCATGTGTACCACCTTAATATAAAAAAAATAAATATAGACATATATAAATATCCCAAAATGGTTATTTATCTGCAATGAACACAGTCAATAGAAGTGGGACTGAGAAAAAAGGTGCACATGTGAGCCCTGTCTGAGATCCAGATCTCTAAATAAGTAATAAAGCAAAACTCACTATTCAGTAAAATCTCATCACAAAGAAAAAATACCCCTAAGCCCAAGAAAAAGGCACCAATATACATGTTGCCACCATATAAGCCAGTGTAAATAAACACCCTGAGCATCATTCCCAAGACCCCACACGCAGGGTACTCAGACTAGAGATGACATACTTACTCCATGAAAAACTGATGAAAAACATTGTGTGCACAGAAATCAAGGTCATGCACCGAACCTCAGCCCCGTCGGCAATGCGTTCTGTGAAGCATAACTCCACTTCATCAGGCTGTTGATCCATATGAAATCTGCAGTAAACCAAATCTGTATACTTGTTTTTTTTAGCTATTAGCCGCCCAATAACTGTAAAAGATACTGTCCATCATAAATCTGAAAGGCTTGTCCCTTAACCTCTTTAACCAATCAGTTCTGAGTTCTGGGATAGGAGGGCTTGCCTCCCCTTTCCTGGATTAGTTAGGCTCACTCCCAAAAAACAAATGGAGAAGGTTATGCTGCTTGCATTTTCAAGTGATTGACCAGCCACAAAACACAGAAGGGTACTTACCTTCTGTCCCCCGCAGCTGGTTGGAATCCCACACCACCCGTGCCTGAACTCCTGTGCTTCTGTGTTGCCATGCCCTCACCATTCATTGCAAAGCCTGACCAGTCCCTCTTAATGTAGTGAATGGGGTCGACATGGCAACGCCCTTGTCACCAGGTTGAACCTATCCTATTCTCTATAAATATATGTAAATATAGAAAGGTGTGGAAATGCAGCTTTATTGCAGATCAGCAGTCAGAAATGCTGTGCAGGATATAGGCCTTTGGATATATTTTGCACCAGCGGTCAGGGGTGCAATGCTCTGCAAATTACTACAGAAGGGCACATATAGATGCCTTTCAGATTCACATACATGACTTGTAGAGCAGCCGGCACTCTGTATCCCCCCCAGCCTGCTGCTGCTCTCCTCCATCTGCCACCCAAGACAGGCACCGCAACTGGCCTCCTTAGCTCTGCTACCCTGACTGATGACTTTATTTATGATATTGAATATAATGTGCTCATCACATAGTACTGGTTGATTTTTTGGTGCTGTCCTGCAGGTGGTGCACTGGAGGGAGGGTGCTGAGCACTGCTTACTTTGTACATAGAAATGTCCATCTACATATTTAAACTAGCTATGCCTGACTGGCCTGGTCCACACTTAAGTGCCACTCATGGTTCCTGCCAATAAGGTTCACTAGGCAGGCAAGCATGGTGTGGTGATGTAACACTGCTGACTAGCCTAGAAGATGAGTATTATTTTCCTGCCTTCTTATTGGATCGTTGTACCAAATTAGCCCCTTTCGCCTTTGGATTTATTTTCATTTAGGTGTAGCAGCGCTCTTAAAGGGTAATTCTACATTTGATGACATTTTTAATTGTCCTTTTTTGTGTTCCAAAAAAAAAACTGATTCTGATGCCCTTACGCCCCCTCTATTTTTTATTTGTTTGCATCTCATTGTTTTATAAGACACTGTTTTCTCTAGCAATAGTGTGTTTTCGTTAGCAATCATACACAAGCTGGTGTGTTTAGTGTACTTAGCAGAAACTTCCTGACTGGCGGAGGCAAAGATGTTAATTCACATTCCCTATTTCCAGGTGTAACTCCTCTTGCTCTAATTTAGCCTTTTCAGATGAGGGGGTCATAGTCTTAGAACAAACTTTTTTATTGCATTTTTTGGAGTTTAAAGTCAAATAGCTCACTGAGATGTAAGTTTAAAATCACACCCAAATATGCACCCAGAGTTAAACATGCTTCACAAATTAATTAGCATGGCCCCAAAGGTCTGTCACTTTCAACGAAGTTAAACCTTTCAAACTCACATTTTTTAGTTTTGTATTTCCTTTAACATGATAAGATACATAAGACAAATATAATTGTACTAAATCTGGTCAGGGACGGTATCATATAAAGCACATTTTCAATTGTTGTTTAGCCAATTTTTTAATGCCGTTTAGCTTCGATGGGCCGTACTGAAAGTGTGCGGTTTCCAAGGATACCTTAAGTCAGAGGTTTACTACTTAACATTTATTCATATCTTTTATATTCAATCCACACAAACAAGCATTTATTTTTTGTAATTTAGGTGTATTACTTGTGCTTTAGCATGTGTTTCACAGAAGTCAAACTGCACCAGACAAAAACCTTTAAAGATGTAGCATAAATGTTGTGTGCACATTTACAGCAGTCTGAGCGGGTTAAAATGCAACTACAGACTAGATAAATCCAAACATAATGTTTAAATGAAATGCTGTTTTTAGCAAATACATCATTGCTAAACTGTCTCTCCTTCCCCCTCTATAAGCTTTTAGGATTAGGAGCTCAGCGTTTCAGTCTAGTGCATACAGGAACTTAGGGGTATCCCCAGAGAGTGGAGTCATCATGGGTCATCATCCTTTGTGGGCACTTTTGTGGTAGTGGTGCTAACAGGTTGACAGGAGGACATGTGTAACACGGACCAATTTGTTAAAATGGTTCTATCTGCTTTATTTATTGCTGTACAAGTCACTCTGAATTGTGAAAGCCAGTTGGATGACTATCAAAACATCTTCAAGAAAATAAAACAGAAACAGGAAGGCAGACATCAACATCCAGGGGAGTACATAGCCCTAATGGGGCTCCATAGCAGGGCCCCCACCAAAGGCCCCAATCATCATCAGCACACCCTCCCCCACCGACACTCACGGGCTGGTTGGCATCTCTCTTTGGCGTACAGGAGAGGTGACATCAAAGATGCGGCATGCAGCACCATTGGGGGGGTAGGATGCACACGCAGTGCCATCGGAATAGCGGAGCGCGTGACCCCAACTTAGAAGCACGGCTAGAGTCCCAGAGGGAACAAGATGGCATGGCTAGGTAAGTATGTGCTGCAGATACATACCGCAGAAGCAGTGAAGGTAGAGTGCACCAAGTCCCCTTGTTCCACAGGCCTGGGAGCATGTACCTGCACTGCCCTTAATGTATATATGCCCCTGTCAACATCCCTTCCCCTGTAAACTATTTCAGCAGTACAATTCCAGTACACATTTTCTAGAGGTATTATTAATACATTGTATAACCACTACTCAGCAAACAAGGTCTGGTCTCTCTTTCCATTTATGGACTGCGGGTATCTGAGTCTTGTCTTTCTCCACAGGTCCTTGGGGCTACTGCCTGGCACAGTTCCAGTTTCTGAGTGGTCACTCCTTGTGTTCTTTTCTCCGGTTTAGTAGTTTCTGTTTCCATTTCAGATTCAGCAACAGCCAGCCATGTGACTGCTAGTTACCATTCATAGCACCATGAAAGCTCAGGGGGCTAAAAAAATTAAACTCTTATGCATCCAGGATAGGGATGCTTTAAAGATGTTAATTCTAGTCATATTCGTTTTCTGATCCATTGTAGCTTCCTATTAACACTAATGTTATATAAAGTATTTGTATTATTTGCTTCATGTATCTAAACTCATGATCAAACAATCTCTATTGAGATCTGAAAAAATCTATTATATGCCAGTTAAAGACTGACATGAAAAGCAAATTTCAAAAGGGCCATCACACGATGGCTTTTTGATAGCTAAAGCTCAACCTTCTATTTTACAAAAGAAAAAAGTCTTTAGATGTTTAAAGCCCAAGAGAAACAATGCAAAATGATAGATAAATCCACCAGAAGGTAATGGCCTCTTCCCACAGCACGACTATCTTATCAAGATGTGATGTTGGAAATAACCCTTTTGTGAACTAAATGAAATGGTGAATGCTCAAAGGCTAATTACATATCATGGAGCAAAAGGAAATTGTTAGAGCAAAGAAGGAAAGGCTGTCACATCCTGGCTTGTTTACACTAAAAGGTACCGGGATCTTAAGGTTAAAGTACTCAGAGGTGCGATATTGCAGCCTAAGGTACTGTAATGTCTCTTAAAAGCGATCCTGTACAATTGCTTCTCAGGGATACTTTTAATGCATTGCCACTATTTGTCAATCCATCAACTCATATGTCTGGCACAGTTAGAAGAATTTTTATAAAAATCAGTAACTATAGGTTTCTGTGTTACTCTGTGTATAGAGCAGAAAATCTTATTGCTGGGGTTGTTGCTTGTTAACCCTGCTACTCCTGGAAAACCCATATCCAGCTACCTAGCTCGCAATATGGAGGCTTTTAAAAAGCAAAGTTGCCAAGCATGATTATACTCTAGATGTCTAAAATCCACAACCAAATAATTATCTTTTTTATCTTAAAGCAGACCTAAATTTTGTGCCGATTGGGTCTTGGTCCACAGGGACTGAGGTTACGCACTGCATTTCCTATTTGGGGCAGATAAGATATATACTAATACCAATTTAAGTAGAAATATATCATAATACAATTAACAAATTATGCATTCAATTGAACCAGAGCAACAGCCATTTTTCACAAAATGGGTGTTTTTATTCTGTGCAGGGGGCAGCCTGATTGCCGGTGCCCCCTTGTGCATTGACCCCTGGTAAAGGAGAGGAGACAGCATTGTATTGTACCTCGTTAGCCATTTATAGCAGTAGAAGTAAAGCAATACCTTCCAGACTAAATGATTGTATTTGAGATAAGCTTTCGAAAACTACCTTCTCTACATATGACAGGTTACACTTTGCATAAATTTATATTCCAAATGTTTATGCTTTCTCTGTTTTTTGAAACCATCCACCAAAACTGTAACTTTCATGGTCTATTGTGTGGTCTACTCCAGAAATAAAGTGCAGCAACTGGGAGGAAATTCCCGTGATTTTTAAGGTTCATGCATTGCTAATGTCTCTGCCCTGTTTTTTCCACATAGAGGCCTTTGGTGGACACAAGTACACCACATTACAAGACCACCTGCTGGAGAATGAACCTTTAATTCTGTGTATCTGCTGAGAATGTGGTATAAACACACTGTCGGGGGTACGAATATGCATGTAAGTCTTGCACCTGTTTTGCAAATAGGGTGATAGGGCCTTCAGTGCACCTTGGACCATAGGTTGCTTCAGCTTCAGTGGTTGACGAAACAAGAGGGGAGGGGGGTTGGGAATATTTCCTTTAGTCAACTATCCTTGTGTAGAACAGGTTCGAGTTCCCTTGTACTTTGTGTTGGACTTTTGAATCAGCATTCCTAAATTGGAAATCCCCTATTGTGGCTATACAACCAGAAATTATAGGTGCTAGCTCCAATTTCGGTCCACTTTAAGTGAAGAATAAATTGATTAAGCAAAATACATATACAGTAGACAAGATATTAAATATATTACAGATTTTACAGTTGCAATTTACATTCAGGGTCACACATCAGCTGGGGGCAAAGCTACAAGTCTCATAACTGGGAGCACATTTTATGCAGTGCATCCATACACAAATGTCTACCGTGAAACAATGGGACCCTACCTCTTTTTATTGTGTTAACTATAATTATGTCAGCTCCGCCACAGACCACCCACGTCCCAGATGGTCAGCATCTTGCCTCTTTGGTGGTACAGACGAGTTGTCTGTCCTATGTCCTTCAGTTCCCAGTCAGCTTCCTGAATTTCCCAACACACCTCGAAAGCCCAGCGGTGTTATTTGCCTGGGCGTGACAATTCTCTTATTTATACTCCACCCACTATCCAATGTTCTTGGCACCCTGCCACAAAGAATTGCTTGCATGTATGTAAGTTATATATTGGGGAATAGTAAAGAGATTCTGATGAGGCTACCTAGCTGACTTAGAAATCATCAAACGGCAGGTGCAAACTTACAATCCGATATAGGTGGGTGCCAGGTCCGCGGTGGCGCCGCTTAGTATCAAACGAAAGCAGAAAGAACCGGCACTCCAATAGGGGAATAAGGCAAAATTGTATTCAGGCAATGGTGCATAAAAGCACAATATCACAAACATGCCAAGCGATTGTAAAGTCCATAATAACAGTCCAAAGGGATTCCAACATTTCGGGGGTAAGGTGTCCCCCTTCTTCAGGGAGGACTGTCAAACAGGGCAGAGCCATGTGGCCCTTTAAATACCAATGGGGGAAAATTCCAAAATCCCGCCGTAAATGACAACCAAGAAGCAGCAAGTAGTTCCAAGCATAAAAGCCTGTGGAGAAAGAAACCTAGCTGACTGAGAGTTCCATCTTTTATAAGATGTTAAGACCTTGAGTGCTTAATAAAACAAAAATCTTACCGCTAGAACTCGAACAATTTCACTCTTCTCATACTTAAAACACTGTCATTACCCATAAGGGTAAGGTTGTATACATAGTTAATAGTACATTATAATAAAAGTTAAATCCCCCGCTAGTAAGCTTGACCACAAAGAAAATGCAGGGCCCGGCAAGATGTGGTGTTCCAATGTGCAGCTGTGAACCCCTGTAGGGCCACTCTCCAGAGGTAAAAGATTACTGTATTTTTATTGTGGGGCTTGTCAGTGGCTGGGGGGGTGAAAAAGGATAGGTTAGTGTAGAACAGATGTGGACATTTTCAAATTTCAAAGCGTCTGTTGTGTGTAAATTCCTTATGAATTCTGCCAAATTCAGCCAAACTATTTACTTCAATTTCTAGGATGGTGTTTAGCTGGGAAGGGCATGTCATGGTACAGCTCTTTAAGTCATTTGTTCTCTTTGCTGTGGTCAGAGACAACTGCTTGACTATTGTAGATAGCCATGCTTGCTTGAACTAAGTGCATTATGGGACAGACTTTTGTGTGGGGCTTCTACCCCGTTCTGTAGGATATGGAAGAGAGGCTGCCTTATAATTGCTATTGGGTTTAGAATCTAAACCTTATAGACAACCATCACCTGCTACTGGGCTTTTCTACGTCAACACCCATTCAGCTACAAAGATTTAATTTTCTTCATACCTTTGATGCCTTATTGGCTATTAAAGTAGATCATTCTTTTAAAAATGTAGTAAAATAAAATATACTGAAATGTAGCTCAAATTCCAAAAACTGAAGAATCTCGCCACACGAGGGAGAAATGCTTTCTGGTTCCCTTGCTTTTTAATTGCTAAGCAAGTTTAAATAATAGGTCTGATACTGTGCACCTGGCATAGACTAATTCATAGGCTAAGTCATAGGCTTATTCGGAATAGTATATATCAAACCAGGAACACAGCTTTATATATATTTTTTTTTTGGGGGGGGGGGGCATGTTTGGAGCCTAATGGAACCAGCTTGAAGACCCAGAACCATTCCTGAGTGGCAGCTATTGTGTGGCACGTGGCACACTGAATACTAATAGAGGACCAGTAAAGAAAGAGACCTTCTGACTAATTACATACCTATTGCTTATTTCAGTATTCTCCTGCTTGGAGAAGCCATTTCCCCTTTTGCTCTGTATTGATTCCTGCTTTCAGAGCTTGAAATTTAAGGGGACAGTCCATGTAATGGCAATAATAATGTAGCTAAAAGATTACCTGATGCCTGTCACATGTGCATCTTGCTTACCGCATCTGTCTCTGACCACAGAAGTGGGCTCATAGCTCATAAAACTGCTTCATAAGATACCATTCCTAGCTTAGCCAGATCACAGAAATGGAAGCAAAGGAAACGGCTTTACTTAGAATACATAAGGTATTTACATATAATCAGAGATTTTGAAATGCTTTGAAATAGATTACTTAGTGTGTGCCTGGACAGGGCCATTATAGTAATGGTGTAAATAACTATTTTATGTGCATTTTCCTAAAATTAGTGGAGATAAATGAGACACAAGACTTCTCACAGGTGTGAAATATCTGCTTCAGATTATTACAGTGCTCTACTGTGGCCTGTTGTGTGGGTGGGACACACTGTACTCAGAAAACGTAAAAGTTAATAGGTGGATCAACCATTTGTGTGCCTGTGATTGCAATGGTCATGGAAAGGCACAGAGGGCCTGATTTATTAATATTCCAGCCATGCACCATTTCTCACACAACAACTTGCGCCATAGGAAAAACAAGGTGTGTGTTTTTTGCGCACAATATTACGTAAGTGACTTATGAGCATGAAATTAAGTGACTAAAGTGTGCCTAACTAGTAACAATGAAACAGCCTCTACATAGGATGCACCAATGTTGCGCCAGTGTGTTTCTAGACAGTCCATCCATATTTATTGGATGTTTTTGAATTTCCACAGAGTGGCTCAGACTGGTGCACACAAAACACACACTTCTGATGATAAAGGTTGTTTATTTGTACAAAAAATTATAAAAAGTGCTCCTCTTAAGTCCCAAATGCCATGGAAGAAACTTGATTTAAAACCAAAACCATCGAACCAAGTTTTAAGAGCTTCTGGAAGTGACAGAGCGACCATCTAGGGCAATCTCGGGCCTATATGGTATTTTAAGGGAAGGAGTGGGTACCGGGAAACCAGACTTCGTAAAAGAGTGGGAGAAGGAAATTGGACAGTCCTTTGGGAAAGAGGAGTGGGAGAAGGCCTTTTTTCTTACTCAGAGGATGGCTCTACCATGTAAGGCTCAGAAAAAGAACTTCAAGCTCCTTTCACGGTGGTATAGGAGCCCGGTACGCATTCACCAGATCTTTCCTTCAGTCCCTGAAGTGTGTTGGAGATGTAATGTGGCTCGGGGGACTCTCCTACACATTTGATGGGAATGTCCCAGTGTGAATAGCTTTTGGGCCAAGATTCTTGCGATACATGGGAAGGCCTATGATACCTCAACCCCGAACACACTTGAGATAACCTTACTATCCATGCTGCCAGGTAGCAAGTATTTGTGTGGAAAAGAAGCTTTAAGACATTTCCTGACAGCAGGTAGAAGGGTGATACCAAGACATTGGAAGAGCGTAGTGGCCCCCTCTCTGATGGAATGGCATGAGAAACTTGCCATTCTTGATATCATGAGAATGGAGGAATTAACCGCAGATCTAAAGAGGGATAGCGATACATTCAGACACATGTGGACAGCATGGATAATGTTCAAGAGTTCAGACCAAGGCCTAAGTAAAATAAGTGACAAAAAGTAGATGCTAGACAACCCCTCGTGGGTAGTGAGGGAGAGCAGGGAGTAGAGTTTTTTCTTTGTGTGTGTTTGTTTTGTTTGTTCCCTAACCCAGTGTTTCAGCGTCTATGTGATATTAGGTGTGGTGTCTTTCCCTTCCCTGTTACGAGGCATATCAGAGAACAAGTCAAGTGACGAAAAGGCGACAAAGGGTGGTACGAGCAGTGGGTGTGGAAATAATTATCAGGAGGTATGGAGTACCAACGGCCACATGGGGCGAAGTACGAGGAAGGGAATTATGTATAATGTATGTACAATGTTTGTTAATGTGGTGTGTATTGTGTATGCATGTAATTCTGTTATATTTGAAATTTAAATAAAATAAGATTAAACATAAAACCAAAACCAAAAAAATGGTAAAAAACATGCAGAATAATTTTCCCATTATATCCTATGGAAGTAGCAAGCTATGCTCCACAAAAAGCAGGCACAGCAAAATGGCAAGTGTATGAGCGCTTATGGATTAATAAATGCCTGTTTCACGCATGAGCTGATGTGATAAACTTTGATAAATGCAGTCTGCACACAAAACCGGCGCACCATGTGCAAAAACGTAAAACCGGAGCAAGAAAATGCCAGCACAGAACAGCTTATTAATAGGCACATTTCCGTTATAGAAGCAAAAAAATCCTGGAAGATCCCTGCTAAACAATTAACATCCTGTGCACTGCTACAGTGCCTCACTAACCCACTACTATACTAATCTGTCACATAAGACAATAGCCTCGATTCATAGACACATTCGTCTGCACTTCCGACGCTGCATGTGTATGTTTTTGTGTGTTTGTCATTTTTTTGTTTTTTTCGTTGCATTTTTCATTCGTACGTTCGTTCGAGCTTATGCGTATATGCGCTTTCGATGAACGAAAGTAAATTGGATCCTTTGCGTTAGTTCGGATCATTTTCCCATCTAAATCTGATATTTTGCGTTCGTTCAGATAACTTACGTTATTGGTATGGGCTTGCGTCTCATTCAGAGCTGATCGCCGAGGGACCACCACCCTATAAAACCGTTCCATTTGCGATACACTTACGGGACCATTTTGACCTCGGATACCCTTGCTTTCAACATGTTTTGTGCTTTTGTGGAGGAACATCACCAACTCCAGCTTATGGGCATTGAATGTATCAGCAGGGCCGAGGCCAGATTGCACCGGCGACGCATGCATATCAATCGCATGCATGACGTTGAGCTGTTCGAGCTGACCAGACTTAATCGCGCTTCCCTCCATAAGTTGTATAGTGAGCTGCGGCCATGGTTAGCCCGCACCACAAGGAAGGGGCAAGCAATTTCAGGTATGACCAAGATGCTTGGCTGTCTGCAATTTTTGGCAAACGGCTCATTCCAGAGGCTGGGTGCCCTCTCCGTGGGGATCTCCCAGCCTACGCTGAGCAGCGCGCTATCCAAGTTTTTGGAAGGCATGGCTACCATTAGTCAGAAATATATATTTTTTCCTGACGACATGGTAGCCTGGAACGCGCTTAAGCTGGCATTTTATAATATCGCCGACATGCCCAACGTCATGGGTGCGATTGATTTCACCCACATTGCATTGGTCCCTCCTGCAGCCGACGAGTGCATCTATACCTAAGTTCAATCGGTCATTTTGTTATATAGTTTAGAAAAATTGTATTTTAACTATCTATTAATCCCTCCTTGTAAATTGTCCCTGTGAAACAGCTTACACTGTATATCTATTAATCCCTCCTTGTAAATTGTCCCTGTAAAGCAGCTTACAATGTAGATCTATTAATCCCTCCTTGCAAATTGTCCCTGTGAAACAGCTTACAATGTAGATCTAATAATCCCTCCTTGTAAATTGTCCATGTGAAACAGCTTACAATGTATATATGTTAATCCCTCCTTGCAAATTGTCCCTGTGAAACAGCTTACACTGTATATCTATTAATCCCTCCTTGTAAATTGTCCCTGTGATACTTTTGACCGTCTTTAGCTTCATCAATGTTTTTCATGTCGGCCAAAGCCAAACATTTTCATGTGGACCTTAATTATTCATTTTAAAGTTAATCTTTAGTTGATTCAACATACATATCCTTTTTTGGGCCAAAACATACTTAGGTACTTAGTGTTATTTGTATTGTCCGACATGTTTTTTGGAGGGTGTTAGGAGTTATTGTTTGAGTAGTTTACATTGCCTTGTTAATTTTTTTAACTTTTTTTTCCCAGGAACCGCAAAATGGGCCACTCACTGAATGTCCAAGCAGTGGTGGCCCCGGACATGCGGTTTCTTAGCGTCCTCGCCGGGTTTCCAGGCTCATCCCATGACACGTACATCTTGCGACAATCTGGATTGTACCGTCGGTTTGAGTCTGGAGAATTCTCACGTGGATGGCTCCTTGGTAAGTTGACGCAAATAACGTCATTCACTTTTCAATGTATGCCTATGAATATAGTTTATGACCCATGTCTGAACCTATGGCTGTTTTTACCCGTTGATGACATGTTAAACCGGACCTTAACCATGATCTTTAGCAAAGCACAAACCCTTAGAAACTGATTTCCCAGCATTTCAAAATAATATATTTCTACTTTCTAGTAAATTACTTATTATTCTTCCCCACACTCGGCTGCAATTCTGTTCTTGACTTTATGATAGGGTCTGCACCATCTTTGCTCAGATGCACAAAACTTACTAGTAGAGTAGAGGAGTAGAGGAGAGCGGGATAAAGTGCAGGGTGCGGGTTAGAGCTGTGCTTGGCTCAGACAAAGCAGATCTGGGGTCCTGAAAAGGTAAGACATCCCAGAATGCTGAGCAGCACAGTTCTAACCCAATTCCTGTTTGCAGGCTGCCTGATTTGCCCTCATCCGCCATCTTGCATGTTTAAAGGCTCAGAACATGCTTTAGATGGTGTTAGGCTTTTTTTTAGTTGAGCAATCTGTATGTGCAGGGGTGGCTACAATTTAAGATAGGCTCTTAGTCAGAGTGAACTACCGCTGTTTGTATATATTTTTTACATTATGGTGGTGTGCAGTTAAATCGCATAGGGACTGTGTGGGCCAGTCTAGGGCCCAGCATCTTGGTTAGTGAACTACCGCTTGTCACAAAATTTATTTTTGGAATGTGTAATTTATATAAGTATTTTCTTATTCTTTCAGGGGATTCCGGCTATGCGCTTCTTCCCTGGCTGATGACGCCCGACCTTCGGCCACAGAATGCGGCCCAGGACGCCTACAATTGGGTGCACCGCAAAACCTGGGCCTTTGTGGAGAGGGCCTTTGGCCTCTTAAAAACTCGCTTTAGGTGTTTGGACCATACCAGAGGGGCACTCCAGTATGACCCCAACAAGGTCATCGATATAATACTGGCCTGCTGTGTCCTCCACAACTTTGCCACAATGTAGCGTGTCCCCCGGTATGTGGATCTGCCCCCCTCTCCACCCAGCCAGGACCCAGAAGATAACTACCGTGGCACACCTAGTGCCTCTGGCCAAGCTGTTCGGGCCAATTTGATTAACACACATTTTGCCTAATTTGTTTTTCCTGTGTTTGTTTGTTGCATGTAATAATATATTTTTACTATAACTTGGCTTTGTGAATGCTTTAGTATTGTTTTTTTGTATCAAATAGCAATGATTTAATTACTGAAATATTCACACATGATGTGAGCCTCATGCATATTTTTTGGGACATGTTTGTTTAGAAAAAACTTCAGTAATCTCAAAAAAACCCAAACATTAATGCATCAACTTAGTCAACAATAGCTAAAGTCACATTCAATATTTTTTCTTTAAATATTAAAAATTGGAGTTGAAGGGCACTCGCAGACTTCATGTACATACATAGGACACCATAAATATACATTGGTGAAGAATCATGGCACCTAGCAATTGGCCACATCCAGGAGTTTTTAAGTAATGCACCCCAGGCCGAAGTTTCAATAACAAATAAAATAAACAGACATAGGGAGCAACCATTTGCATGTCAATATTTGGCCAGAAATACATAGGGCCACATACACACCCTTTCCTGCTTGGCCACATTTGCCACAGGCACAGGTGGAAATCAGCCATACCTATGCCACATCCACGCCTGTAAGTCAGTGGCCCACCAAAACAATAACCCCCAGTCCAAATGCAAGTCCAGTCCAATCTTTGCCAGGGTTCAAGGTACTAGTTTGCCAGCCCAGAATGTCCCCTAATCAGGCCTACAAACAGGATGAGCCAGACACAATTTCATTAGGCCCAAGCCTGCAGCACAAATTCATTAGGCCCAAGCCTGCAGCGTGGCAGCTTGAGCAGCAGATTCAGTGAGGCTTTAGCTCAGGCATTGGCTAGTGGGGTATCTCAGCACTCTAATGAGCTATATGGGCGAAAATCCAAATCATACAAGCACAGCCATAAAAAAGGCAATCTTGGTAGCGCTCACCAGACAGGTCAATACAGTGGGGATGTAGAGGAAAGATGTGGATACAGGGCAAATAGCTGTTAAAATGGGTGTTGCCTATAAAACCCTGGTGGTGGGCCTTGGAGGTGGCCCATCACCTGGGCATGTGTGGCATTCATAATCTGCCACTGTTCCAACATGAGTCTATTGCTATTTCTAACTTCCTCGAGCATGGCAGTGAAATTATTAGTTAAGGTGGCCATGTGGCTGTTGCCCATCCTAAATTCTGTCAGCATGGTGGTGAATGTATTATTTAATGTATCTAATTGTGCACTAAGCTGCTCTGTGGTTCTTTGAGTCACCTGGAGATATAAACTCCTCTCATTGTGCCACGCTGACTCCAGGATCGGCACGCGCCTCCCCTGGGAAACTGGTCGACGTTGCTTACTACGTCTACCAATTCCACGGGTTTGATCGCCTGTAGATGCTGGACCTCTAGGGCGAGCAAGAGTCGCAGATGTGCTTGGCAAATCCTCTGCAGCAGAGCTACCACTGGGGACTGTAGGCTCAGTCTCTGCATGCTGCGCATGATGGGCATGCATCCAGCTTCACTCTGCTGCAGAGGATTTGGTGCAGTAGCATGTTGGGACAGTGGCAGATTAGGTTCCAGGGGGGTCAGTTCTGAAGGTCCCATCAAGCTGGCATCCTCCTCCATCTCCTGGATTTCCGGATCCTGGATCAGTGTGTGGGTCTGTTGGGACATGTGCAAAAAGGTTCAGTTTGGTCCCTAAATATATTTGTTATGCAAATTAGTCATGTTCATTCACATGCATCAGCAGATTCATCACAGTCCACTTACCGTATATATCTGGTTCTGGCTCCTAGGCAGCACGGAAGTTGACGGCGTGGTCAAACTGGATGAGGCTTCCACACTTGCTGAGGCTTAATGCTGGGCTGTATTTTAAATAAAAAGTCACGTAAGCACCCAAAAATCCCTTGATGATCTGGATTACTACATATGCTTCGAAAAAACACGTGGCCAAGCAGGAATGCCAACTCCCACAACGATCCAAGGTGATCTTCACTATGAATGTCATTATGTGTTATATGTATGACTCACCCTGTACATACACATTGGTCACCTTAAATAATACAAACATGCATGTACTGCATGTTATGAGGCTCAAGACATCCATTAAGGGCCATTAGGGACCCACACTCAGCTTGTGAAAAGCATTTTGCTTAAGAGTATGCTGGTGGCATTCTTCCTATGTAGACCTTTCCCTGACCCCTGATCAAGTATTTGACACCAAAGCACAGCTAGAACACAAGTGGCCTAAAGACAAAGAAGGAAGTGTTGGATATGATTGAGTAGAATCACATAACAGGCAGTGCTTTGCGAATATAAAGACTTTAATAGTGACCATAAATACTGTCCAAGGTCGTGTATGGCCTGCAAAATTTGAACATTCCGCAGACATTAAACACCCTGCTAAAACTGTAACCTCCCCTACAAGCCACTCCATGGGGGCATGTGTTCATATATGCCTGTGAGCCTCATTTTACACGTTTACAACATTTCACAAACACACTAACATTACTAACCTGCAGGAATGGTAGGGATGTCCGTGTCCCGTTGCCCAGAGAGGCCCTCTAATGCCACGGGATGTATAAACGCCAGCGCCATCTCCTCAGCTCGGGTAAGTTGTAATTTTGTGGGGAAGCCTCCGCCAGTTTGTAAGCTAAAAAATATAGGTTGCCAAATTTAGCAAATTGTGGACAATACAACAAGCAGACAAATGCACAACTCAAATATGTACCTGTAATTGCGCCGTTTATTTTCTTTCTTCCGTGCTGCATACTTCAGGTCAGAAATTTTGTGCTGAATCTGCTCCACATTTTTAAGCTCCTCCCCCACTGCATTGACCTGTCTGGTGAGCTCCTCCAAGATTTCATTTTTTCGCATTTTGCTTGTAGATTTGGATTTTCACCCATATAACTCGTCATAATGTAGGGTCAGCCCGCTTGCCAATGCCAGAGTTTGGGCCTCACCAAACCTGCCACTCAACTGTCCTTGCCGCAATGTCCACCCTATTGCTTGCTGTTCGGGCTCATCTCTGGATGTAGCAAATTCGGGGGACATTCTGGGCTGGCTCTGTTGTGTTCAAATGTTGGACAGGTGGCTTGATAAAGAATGGACTGGACTTGGAAATGGACTGGGGGTCCTTGCCTGGGTGGCCACTGAACTTGCAGGCGTGGATGTGGCATGTGGCCGAGGAGGAGAGGGTGTGCTTGAAGGTGTGGTGCTTCTGGCCCTGTGCCTATTTGTGCCCTTTCCACTTGTGGTTCCATGCCCCTGGGAGGTACTTACACGTGGCTCTGGAGATGCTGAGCTGGCTGTGCTTGGCCTTCTGGGCCTGTGGCTCTTGCTCTTTCCATGGCCATGGGTGTGTTTCCCACGTGGCTCTGGAGATGCTGAGCTGGCTGGGCTGGGGCTTCTGGGCCTGTGGCTTTTACTGACCTTGCCAGTGGAGCGCTCTTTCAGAAACGGATGTGGTAGGCTGGGGAGGAGGGGATGGTGTTTTTTGGAGAATGGGGCTTCTCACCCTCTTAGTGGCCTTTTTTGTGGGCGTACCTGCCTGCTTGGTTGTGGGCTTCTTCTTCGCTGCTCCCTCCTTGGCTTTGCTGGATGGTTTCGGTTTAGCGGACTTGGTGGGTAATGTCGCCTTGGCTTGGCCACGGTTGCTGCGCATTTCCCGCACCTTCTGCGTTGTTAATCTGGATGATTATTTGTAAAAGGAAAACAGAATCTAATGGTAAACGTAAAGGATTCGTGGGAGGAGACGATGGAAAAAGGGCAAAAACGAAAGCCGACGTTATAACATGAGTAAAAAAAATGGAAATCGAAAGCTGGAAAATGACATTCTCGTTGGCATACGAACGGACGAAGACTTTGCAGAAGGATTGCAATGCATGCATAAAATCGCTCGTACACTCAAACGAGAGCGGGAACATTTAAAAAAAAATACAGATCGACACAAAAACAAAAGTCTTTTTTGTCTCTCTGAATATGAACCTAATATGGTTAAATATGAGGCCAGCACAAGGAATAATCAAGGGCACAAATTGCCATGCAAACACGAATTTATTAAACAGATAAAGGATATTACACGGCACACATATTGATCCAAAATCCAATAAGAAAAATTAAAAGGCTACGTAGCCTACACTAAAAGAACGGGGCCCCCTATCCACATGGAGAGACCATGCTGGACAAATAAAGAGTAAATATCCTCAATCTTGGATTGAATGTTAGCATCTCGGTGCGGCCTAAATTGCTGCTATAGCATCATTTAATGTGTAGAAAATCACAAATCTGCATATAACAGCTCAACTTAACCAGCAATCATGCCAGTGAAACACTTAGAGGTGGGTGGCGGGAGATGTGACAGTCCGGGCTTGCGTTGTGGCTGAGACCGCATCAGATGGCTGGGCTACCACCTGCTCTACCGCCACCTAATGCCTTGTCTCGTCGCAAGCCCACTCTCAGATGTATATGCATACAATTCCCAGCCAGGGCAGTCCACCAGAGCCAGCTCGTGTGGTCAAGAGAGTGGAGGTGGGGGGGCATGGCTGGCACGTCCATCAGTCGACGTACGTTTCGCTCCACCCACCGGAGCTTTGTAAATTAAATTAAAGTAAATGTGTTTCAGATTAGCTTTCCATCATATTTATACAGCTTTTACTACATGCTGCTCTGAAGGCCTGTTTCCCACCTGGGCAAGTTTAAAAATAGTAAATAAAAATGTATCTTCTAAAATTAATGTTGAACATCTGGCACAGAGATTTGAGTTTCTTTTTTTAAATGTTTGCCCATTATTTTATTTAAAGTGAACTAAACCTGGGATTTTGACTATGGCCTATATCTCTGAGGCATCGTGATTTGAGAGGTGTTCAACCCACTGGGATCGCTGGTATACTCACCTCCCTGGTGATCCCATGCCACATGCACAGGCACAGATTCAATCACAATCATTCAATCATCAATATTAATGACCAGAGCTATGTTTGACAGATTGACCAAATTTTTATCATAAGACAGCTACAGTAAATGACTTACAGTAATCTGACTTTACAGCACTGATTAATGGCTATGGGGGAGATGTTCATATTCATTTCACATTGTGGATTGGAGCCCATATCCATACTAAACAATGGTTTATTAATCCAGAGAAAGACCACACATACAGCCTTGCAGATACAACAAAGTATGTATGTTTGTATGTAATAACTCAGGTATGCAACTCGTTTATGCTACTGCACACCTTTTATTGGGTTCTATATTCGTTTTCCTACACATTAAGAACCACTGATTTAAAAATATATCATCCTAATGTTTCAACCAAGTGCATTTTTTTCTTGACACATATGGTATGAGCCCCTATCCTACCGTCTATATTTTTGGAATTATTCTATTAATGCTTTGGTAACATGACTCAGTATATGTGAATTTGAGGATATATCCTGTATATTTCTGCTGTATTTGCTTACTAATATAGGATGTACATGCACTGTATACAGTATGAACTCTAATCTGAATTTGCTAAACAATTTATCAAGCTTTTCCTAAGAATACACAATAGGGTTGTTGTGTTACCAGAAGCTGTGGCATAATCTTGTGTTGTAAAAAGCAGTTTTTGTGTTGGACTGTTGTGTACTGCCCTTTGTATGCCTGTAGTGTATTCGCAGTGGCTTGTCTAAGAAATAGATAAGACAGTGTTTGTATCTTTATTGCATTGAATCAATGCTTTTCTGTACTGCAATTAGTGGTGTTCACCCTTTATTTGTGTAGTATGAATGTTAAAAGCATATACATTTATATGGACCATATAACAGCATTAACTCTTGTGGGATAAAAGCCTGGGCCTGGACAGGAACTTTTTGGGGCCATACAGCATAAAAGATATAAAAAGCTGAAATATGGTTCAGCTCAGTTCTTGCTCAAGACTGAAGATCAGAGCAGAATAACATTACGTTGCCATTTAACACTCTTTAGAAAGGAAATTGCAGTTGAAGTTGAAGAAGCTAATCAGGATGTTCAGGTGTGAATTGGATGTGGGAATTACAAAAGCTAGAAATAGAAATGTATTTGTCTGATAAGACATTCTTTTAGTTATCAGTATTACAGAAGAAAGAAATACTGGAGGTACATCTTTGATGCTAGGCCCCTACCATCCATGGTAATTGCTTTAACAAGCAGGTATCAGCTGGAACAGCCCCAAATGTTAAATGAGGTTTATAATATTCAGAGTCACCCATTTCTACTCTAGTGAGTATAAATGTTTTTTTATAAATATTTTTGATATTTAGCTTCAATGTTTACTTACATGTTTTTACTTTCCTTTTATGCATTTATCTCTAACATAATTTAAATAATGAATGAAGTTTAGGTTCATCATTTAGGTTGGTTTTACATTATTCATTACTAATGTACATTAGCATCCAAAGACTGATGAATCCCCCATGGCTATAAAAGAAACTTGCTAGGCTTTGACTGGTCTTAGCAAGCAGTCAAACTATGTAAATTATTATACAGAATTTAAGACGTATATCTTGTTGGACATTTTGTAGTTTGGTGTTACTGCAGCTTTTAAATGTTCCAAAAGATACTTAGAAAATTATCTGTCAGTGTCTTCTACTACAAGACAAATGTAGTTCCCCAACTGGCCATGTTGACATTTACTTCCAAGTTGTCAGGAGATTACAAATTAGCAGTCTAGCTCAGGATCTGAATTAGTTCCCTTTTCTTTTAAAGTTCTCTTATTCAGTCAATGTATGCAAATGCCGCATAGAGATTTGTTCCAACCTGTCTTCAGACTTTTGTTTCTATGTATGTTTTGTTTCTTTGTATGCTACTCTAGCATTCTGAAAAACAGCTTGATGATAAAATTAAATATGATGTTCTGAAGCAATTCTTAAAATTCTGGTCTTATATACAGGAGACCATTGATGTTCTTGTCTACCTCTTTGCCTTAAACATTGACATTAACTAATCTAACTAAGCATTTCAAGTCAACCTAAAGCCTAAATTTAAAGTGGACCAAAATTGAACCTAAAGTCTTAAAAGTCTGCAGGTCCGCGTTAGCACTCCATGAAACCAAACCTACCTCAAGATATTCAGATCTACTGCAACTGCGTGCAGTGCAAAGATGCTTGCCCCCCACTTAGTAAGATTTAGGGGTTTATTCATCAAGGGAAAGCGCCAGGTAGTGCCTCTTAGAGGCAGTAAGAGGCTGGTGAACAATGGGCACTGTACGCAATACCACATTCATGAAGGCGATTCTGGTGAGCAACTCTAACAGCGCCATGTAGTGTACGATTAATTATTACAGGTGGCTTTGCATATAGCGCTGGCGCTCTAGCTTCCAGAGCGCCAGGTTTTACCTGTCGCTACCTGTCACTCTCCCATACATTTCAATGGATGTCATTTTCTTCTTTAAACTGAGTTTTTTGTTTTTATTTTTTTTTTCTCTTAAATAATTGTGTGACCTCTCCTGGCCTAGAAAAAGTCATTTTTGAAAACTTTTTTGATTTTTTAATATTTTTATGCAGAATTGTCATTACATGTCTGGCATTAACCCTTTTAGTGCCAGCTACGTGAGTCTCACGTAGCTGACTTTATACCCCCACAGAAAAAAAAGTATAAACATTAAAAACTCACCTGACCCCTCATTGGATTGGGCCGGGTCTTTTCTTCACCTGGGGGGCATCCGATCCCCACCGATCCCCAAATTTACATTTACTCACCTGCAGCCGCTATACCTTCTGCGGGGTCTCCTCTTCCCCAGGGGGGGCTCTGATCGCCCCTGGGCTTTTCCGTGGTAAGGAGAGGGCGAGAAATTGCCCTCTCCCTCGCTTCCTGGTTCGCGGCTGCTAGCCCTGCCCCTTGGGCCGGGTAACATCACTATGATGTCACCCGGCAGCTGGCTTCCCTCACCCAAGGCAATCAGTCTTGCCGGGTGCTTGGAGGAGAGAGGTTGGAGCTGGGGAGAAGGCTGTGATCCCTCGCCCCCACCCCCATCCTCCCTCCCCCGAGCACCCGGCAGCTGTCATCGGGGATCGGGGGGGTGGCCAGATTACTACAGTGACTGAGGCACTCTGTTACAGCGCCCGATAGCCGATCCCAGCGTATACTAGCGGTCGCTCTAAGCACCGCTATACAGATGCTCATCTGCTAATAGCTGGCGTTAGTAATGAATCAGCCTCCCTGAGATTAATAAAAACTCACCTGGTTACTTCTTCTCCTATTCCCACACCCAAAAGAGCACAGCATCCTAACTCTGTTAAGCATCCACAGAGCTGGGGAACTTGTTCACAAGTACATGGAATTTAGCTTGACACATTAGAAAATTGTATAGGAAATGATTTGCCAGCTTCGCTTTAAACTCAATTCAAAAATGTCAATTCTGCCTGATTGTTTACACCTATGAAATGATAATTAAATAGCTATGAAAAAGGAATTATGGGCCAAAGCTACCATTATTCCTAAAGGAGCACTGTCGAGAAAAATAGCCCAATGATAAAAATCCATATAAATATGCTGGACGGCAGGAGGAGGGGTTACCTATACACCCGGCATCAAGAAATAACCAGCCAGGCTTGTGTTTTTAAAATTTAAATAGAAGGAAGAAGAAATCGCCACTAAACCTGTCATTCCTAGATTTTATTCCTACCATGAGAGAATAAACCAGAAGCTTTGGTTTAGTTCGGGTGTATATGTGACGTCTCCTCTCATTAACGTGTTTATATGAATTTTAAATATTACACAGTTTCATGTCACTGTTCATTTATGTCTTTCTACTGGCTACTCCCAATTGGCTATGTACACCCATAAAAGGTGAGTATCCTAAAATTGTTACTATATAGACTATGCCAGGGTGCACCTACAATTGTAACAAATATTTATCATTATTTTAGCAGCTTAAGTACCCACATAAAACATGCACTTACAAGACACACTGTGTGCCTGCTTGTCTTAGCACAGGGCTCTCAATTCCCACTTATCCGATGGGAATTGGGTGTAAAACCGGCAAACTGACAACTGCTACACTGCTTTACGCTGACCAGAAAATGTCACTTTTCCATGCACTGAGGTTTGCAAACATTGAGAAATATGTTTTTATCTTTGACAGGGATGCACTTATGTATGCTCATGTGGCTAAATTAGGCTCTTTATGTCCTAGTGTATGGGAATCTTCTTCCTTATGAAAAAAATGGTGATTGTGATGTGACAAGTCCATACTTATGTACGTCATAATTACAGACCTGTCCTATCTTGGCCAAGTGCTGTTGTGTGTCAGAGACATAACTAGAGAGTATGCATGCTTATGCTGATTTGACTACTGAAATATTCCTATTGTCATATTGTGTATATTGTGTATAGCAAGTTCAAGGTTGGTTTAGGGACCCATGTAAATTAGTTACCAAGCCCTTAAAGTGCCATTTGAAATTACATTTAAAAATGTGAAATAGTTACTTGACCTCCCAACAAAACTGATTTCTCGCTGTACCCACAGGTGCAGCTCCCCTTTTTCCTGCGCTGTTAGCTCTAGTACTAAAATCATGTTCCTGAGCTACCTACTGTGTGATTGTGTCGCCGGATTAATGAGCTATGAATTTATCCTGTTGGGGGTCATGTAAGTACTCATCTTATGTGTTAACTAGGCTTGAAATTAGATAGAGTCAGACATAGCACTGAGGCAGCAACTAGCCTCAGCACCAGATGGAGTCCCTAGTGACCTTGGTAGGAAACAGGTCTTGGCCCTGCACATGATCAGACATTTAACATATATGCAGGGGCCAGTATTCTTGTGTCCTGCTGCCTATGTTATTTGTAGGTCAGCAACCCATACTTCCTCTCTGTGGTGGCCTCACTGACTATGGTGACCAATAGTGTACCCAGGTCCATCCATAGTACTATGCACGCAATTCTCATTAGTGACTGAGAGAATTCCTGCCCAATTTCAGGCATTTTTAAGGCACTTAAAAGGATGAACATTCCTATTTGGGGTTTCTTGGGTGGTTAGAGTTTACTATTTTAAGAGTTTATTAATTCAACAAGTGTCACAAATGAGTTATCACAAATGGGCTACTTTTTTATCTCTGTTTAACATACATACAATATGAGAAATCCTGCCCTAAACTACTCTAGCATTTAAACATATGCTAAAATTTCACATTATTTTTTGAGCAATTATTAAGCATAGGGGAAAAAAACAATTTCCTTTGTATTCCTTGTCGAATGTCTTTCAGTGCTGGGCATATGCACTGCCAGGTCTGCCAAGGAGGCTTATATTTATAGCCTGACTGGATGGACTGGGGCGATGCCGCACTGGTCTGGAGCCTGAGTAGTAATTCTCTTTAAGTATTTCTTATGTAGCTGTATCCTGAAAATGTGTTCTTGTGTTTTATATTAGCTGAGTAAATATATGCTGTTGCTATTTGCAATAACAGAACTTACATCTAAGCTGTCAAACTGTAAAAAAATCTAATATCCAATCTTTGGTCTAATTAGTACAGCAATTAAAATATAAAAACAAAAAAAATTATATTTTTAATTGTAATACAAAACATGTAAAGAAGATGGCAATCATTAAGAAGAGCAACCTTTTGCACTTTACCGTGGTGTTTTTGAACGGTGACCCCCTCACAGCCCATTTATACTACAGCTAATGAAGTTAAAATGGGAATACATTCTTTTAAATTATTGTTATTATTTAAATAGGTCATTGTTTGTTTTATTTTTAACTTAGCCAGCCAGCAGGTGGTGCTACTCTGAACTAGAGCACCAGCCTGTGTAACCTTGCTTTATGTATCGTAACTCATGAAGCAGAAAAGTCCCAAAAGGGATCTTTATTTAGCAAGATGCCCCTTCCTCATGTCAATACTAGTTATTTTGTTAATCCTAACATTCTTGCTCTATGCTGTTATTCTGTACATGGTGTTTTTTTTCATTGAGCAAGTTACTGTCCCGATCCAGGTAAAATTCACACTTTTGCCCCACATGCCACTTTCATCCTAGTCTGGGAGTATAAAACTCACAAGGTCCCAAGATTGACAATATAGGATATGAGGCTTGACATGCTAAAGACACTATGACTATGACTGAAGCAGGGCAAGCAGCCATTCAAAACAGAGGTTGCAGGTGAGTAGTGTTAAGGCATGGACGCAGCAGGACTCAATATTGGATTAGCAATAGGACAAAGGTGCTGTGCAAAAGGTGAGTATGTGATTTTTTTTAATTTTTTGCCCAGACAGACCCTTAAAACTACCTTCATATATTTGAGGAATATGTAATATACAGTATATAGACATTAATAATAAAATATACAAAATATAATAATATATTTGATGAATGTGTGATTGGATGCACGTTAATATAAATTGTGTACTTTGTTATTTTGTTAGATTAACAGGATCCAAGTACAGTAGTGATAAAGTAACAGGTAACTTACTTATCTGCACTTAAATGTTTAAATCTCTAAGGATTTAAAAAAGTAACACAGCAGGAATTAGTCAGTAATAGGATGCATGGGAAATGATAGCTAGTGACTTTGCTTTAGTGTCACACAGCCAGTATGCAGGGATTAAAATAAAAAGCTAGTTAGAAGCACTCATGGACCCTTAACAAGAAAGTTCTATATGTCAGCTAAGAAAGTAATTACAAGTAAGTTGATACCGAGGAGCTTAAATCATCAATGCCTTTGCATAACACATTAAGCTAAAAAGCAGGAAAACATTTCAAAGGATAATACCTTTTCTTTTGGTATGCTGAGATGTTATTTGATTGCATATAGGAACAGGCAGGTAAAAACTAGAATTGCAAAATGGGGCACTCCCCATGTCCAGATGAAGGCCGGGCTGAGAATCAAGATAATAACATTCTGCGGTATTGTGGTTTTACGACACATTTCACGCTGGGCAATTCTCAGTAAGATGGCTTCTTATGCCCCTGACACTCCTATCCCTTTGCATGGTGTTGTAGTAGAAATACACCAATATATCATTAGTTTTGCCCGCAGTGCAGCCACAACATGGCTCATGGAAGCCTGTGGGAACCGCAGGTAAAATGCATGTAGTGTGCTTTACCTACAGTGCGTTGCGGTACAGTTAAAGGGCCAAACTTACTGCCACCTCCCAGTCCATCGCTGCAGGTTCGCCAACACTTTTCTGGGCCTCTATCCGCCAGTTTGGAACTGCTGCAGCTACCTTCTTGTGTTCCTTCCATGGTTTCTTGCTAGTGCAGAGGACTGAAGGATCCTAGGAAGCTAGCTTTTGCAGTGCCAGACTGGAGGAGGATGTTGGGTACTGTGCTGCCACCACTGGTCTTCTCAGGGAGCTCCTTCATCCACCGTTGTCTCCTTCTGTTTTACCAACACCGGCATTCCTAGTGCTCTGGTCCTCGGGGGGGGGGGGGGGGCAATGCTGCAGTGCAGTGCTGCCACTGCACCAGAGGCACAGCACAGCAAACAATTGTGGGCTGTGTCTATTCGTTTCTACCGCAATGTGGCTGAAATGCACAGTGCTCCATAGTGTTTCATTTACACACACAGAGCACCAATTGGGGCATCCTTTGCTCCGATAAGAGGTTGGGGCTGTTTTTAGATACAGTAAATATAAGTATAGAGCCCAGACAATTCAGTGCCATCAATAGGACTTGGTCTTTGCATGCTCAGTACAACCTTGGCCACACATGGCTAAGACAAATGACTTAAGAATAAGGTCAGAAAATGACATGTAGAGTCCAAACGGAGGGTAGCATGTTTTAAAAGGGGTCTTCAGATGTTAGATATCAGCCATGCACACACATTTAACCTGTTTATTGTGTTTTTTTCCTAGGCCAGGGGTTCCCAATGGCCTTCTATTTGTGTAAAGTACCACACAGGACAGAAAGTGCCCAGGAGGGTGTAGGTCAGCCTTGAAGAAGATTCATACTATATGTTCTCCACCTGGCATACCAGTGCAAATTCTTCTGCTATGCAATACTGTCTCCGCAAGATAGGTGGAGAAACAGCATGGTGTTTTTGTGCTCTATTTTTATATTATTGTTATAATGATGAGGAGATCCCTGCAGACATACCACTAAAGTCTGAAGAAGTATGCAATGAAGGGGGGTGAAGAGTTTGGACTCCAGACCCTATGAATCACCCTACAACTGCGTTGTGTAAAGCTGTTATATGAGTTAGAGGTGGTGGGCACCTTAAAAAATCTAGATTAAATTTGTTGAAATAAACTTCATCATATTTTTTTTATTTTTATTAATCTAAACTTGTTTATCTCTTTTTTGTTTTCATTTCAAAGTATATCTAAAATAAAATGTGGCTATTTAAAACTTCCAACAGGCAATATATATATTTCTTTAACACTTTTTCTCACACTGCTGATGCTGAGGAGCAGGTAACAGAGAAGTGGGGGTAGCAAGTAGAATCTTTTCACTATCAGCGTGAGTGGCACTGTTTTGACAGTTTTCTTGCTAGATGTTTTCTTCTGTCCTTAGGCTAGGAAATATTAAACACATCCACACATGTTCGCACATACAGATGTGTCCTTCGCTAGCTTTTCTCATTCTTATATATGTTGCAAGATGTGGCCAGCTTTTCAGTTTTCAGCACACTTAGTCACAAGTTGGGATATAGTCTATTCTATCGTAAGCCAAATATAATGTATGGTAAGAATGGACATATCTGTATATAAGTTGTGGTCCTCAGTGGGGCATGTAAACCATTAGGCAAGGTGAGAAAATAAATGGGGGACTTCCAGGTACAGAGGATTAAGATTGTTTTTAGCACTTGTTTGTGCGCTGAGCTAGAAAGGCTCTCTCCACCAATGCTAAGAGCTTTTACAAATGTTAATAAATAGCCTTCACAGTGTCAGACATGGGTGGATTTGTGTCCAGTATGACTGTGATCACCATTAACCCTGGATTATTTGAAATCATAAAAGAAATTTAGGTCACAGTGAAAAATTCCCAAATGTCCAGGGGTGTTCATCATGTGCATTTGAATTTGCTACAGTTGCAGTGCACGCATGTGTTTGCACTACCACAGTAACACATGTTACATCCTTTAAAAAGATATAATATATAGTATAGTATTATTGATTGATCATTTGAGATACGGTCTGATCTTTTATGTATTTTACCTGGCTTCTAGTTTATAGTGGCGGTGTAGGTTTAGATCCCATAGACCACAATCAGTACAACCATACTGCAGTGTTTCTTGCTTATAATTAACATTAAGCAAAAGTATTTGGACAGAACTTGCATTGGCGATTTGTCAATAATGTAAATGCAGGACATAGATGTCGCCAAATGTCATTTTATTATTTTCATTTAAAATTGTTTTGAACGACTTATTTTTCTTACCAATGTGTACTTTGGAATACAACAAATAAAACGTAACCTCAACGCACTGAAAAGTTTGCCCCTTTGTTCACAGCACAACATATCCTGTTACCTTAATGAAGAAAAGCTGCCCAGCACCTGTTACAGTACATACAGCGCTAATCTTTTCAGCATGCAAAAAATGATTAAATACGGCATGCATTGCCTAAATGTTGGCGGTACAGAGTGGCGCTCACTGGCACCGTTCTAATCGGCATAGGGGTTGAACAGGCACTGACACAGGCCAGCCAATACCTAGTGCACCAATTTAAGCTGATTATTTAACACCAGGTGTCGAGACTTTCAGCGCCATTCTGAAAAAAAACAACAACACTCCAAATCGGACCAGTATGACAGCAAAATTACACTAAATGGCCCACTTAAATAAGGCCCATCATTTTCTCATGTCAGGACTTCACCAAGCTGTATAAATGTGATAGTGTGACAATGATAATGACGTAAACCCTTCTTTTTGCTCAGAGACAACTGAACACTGCTGTAAATATTTAAGGAATTCTGTAAGCAAAACCTGAATTTAGAAATGATATGGATGCAAACTAGAAAAAACCCATAACACAGTTACATAGATTCACCTGGGATAATTGCAATCAAATAATAATAAAAAACATTATTAATATGGTTTTTGGTTAAGCTAAAGTGTTTCTAAATATGCAAAATCTGTTGCAAAGTGTGATTGCTGGGTGCAGACATGAATGCACAGAAACATGAGTGCAGTAAGAGAAGGTCACTTTACATGGGGGATAACATAGACAGGAAAAAGAAGTGATAGAGATCACATTAAAGTACAGGAAGCTCAAGAGACTACACACTGTTGTATGTAAACTACTGTCATACATGTAAACTGCATTAACCTACCAATATAGATGCAGATCACACACAGAGAAAAGCTGTAAGCTGTCGCACAGTATCTCCAACACCTCTTCTCAACAGCTAAGGCTTTGTCTGTTAAACTCATCTTCTTTGTAAGCCTTGAGTGTCTTTCAGTGGTCAGGGGCTTGGTAAGGGTATCTTCTGTCATATCCTCAGTAGGGCAACAAAGTAACTCAAGGAGTCTTGTTCTTCAGGCTCAAAGTGCTGAGGGGCTGCAATATTTTTGCTTCAACCCCTTCAGGATATAGACCACATAAATGAGCACCTAGCTCTATCTGTCGGCCAATCTATTTGTGTATAGGCAGGGATCTGCTTTATCCTCTGAAACTTCTCATGTATAAGCACTTAATTTATTTTTATATTCCATGCTCAGGTGGCTTGCTTTAGACCATTTATATTCCTCTGAAGTTAACTTACTAGATCTGGTCGTTTGTTTATCTTTGAATCCTGGTGGTTGATCCATGTAGATGTCTTCTGTTAACTCTAAGTTTTAGTGTCATGCATGGATTTTATCTCTTGCTCTGAAACTTTTATGTATTTACTGGCTTTCCCTTCTGAAAGCAGAGATATTACTTCCCAAGTGGCAGGTTAATTTGTACTTGAAGTGCTTAAAAAAAACGTTTTGGTCCACCCGGTATCACAGCCTTGTTGCTCGCTTTTGTAAGTGTTTTGCTATCAGTTCTTCTTGTTATTGCTTCTCAGTCTGGGTGATTATGGACTTGTTGCCCAGAGCAACTTAAATCATTCTGCTCTTATTTCACTATGTCATTTAGCCTTTATGCCTATGCTTTATATGAGCAATGATTCCTAGTAAATGCTGGATACCTTTATGCTCTTGCGGTCTGCACTTTGTATATAGCGTATTGTCTTATGTCTGTATATATTGTTGTATGTATCATTACTAGTAATTCTATGTATATTATTCACCAGCATTAAAAACATCCTTACTTTGAATGCAATAACGTTTTGGGTGTTCAATTTTCCACCTCCACATACTTACTTTCTCTGATGTCATTTCATTGTCTCTCAGATCTTCAACAAATGTATGCTGTTGCTAATGACAACTTTTTCTGTTTTGGGATTTAAGATTCTGAAACCCTTAACATTGTCACTGTATCCAACAAAGATCCCTTCAAATGCTCTGTTTTGGAGTTTGGTTTTCCTCTGGAATGTAGATGAATTATTTGCATGCAAAAACTCTTAGGTGTTTTACACTTGGCTTCTCATTGTTCCACAGTTCATATGGAGTTTTCTCCATGATGGCTGAGGCAATAGGCCTCATGGATCTTGCTAACAAAATGGCTGAAGCGAACAAAATGGCTGCCAGATATAGTTACATGCAAGGCTTTACAAGATAGAATATTTTGCAGGCTTCTTAGTGGAAATTTATTGCAGAAATATATGCTAGCGAAATCTAACTGTCAAACCGCAATAACAGCTAAATGGGGCAACTTCTCGGTAACTGCGTACGTGCTGACCTTTTCTTTGTGGAAACTGGAACTTTTGCACTTCTCTGTGGTTTTGACATATATGTCGTAAATATGGAACAAGTACATACTGTGTCTGTGGTTTCTTGCTTTATAAGTCCACCCTAAAGCGGAAGTAAAGGAGAGTTTGCAACGAGATCCCTTGTGTGTCGTTATTAATGAGTCTCAGTGCAATTCTCTCAGATATCTGAAATCACACATAAGACTTATCGCAATTGCAGGACAGCGTGCCTAAAAGAGGATCCAGAGAGATCGCTCTAGAGCAAACAGGCTTATTCTTTCAGTGGTGGAGTTAGATGCGGGCAACACACCTTGAAGGGGGTAAGTAATTTTATTTACTAAACCCTGAGGGAAGTGTTGGCCCTTTAGTTGCCTCTCGCAATTAGGAGAGTAACAGGGACACGGGTTGTCGCCTTAGATATAGAGAAAGCGCGCTATAGAAATTCATAGGATGTGTCTGCACTTGGGTACCTCTGATGTGTGATAGTCTGTCTTGGTGTTGATGTTGATAAAGTTATAAGTTTATCTGTTTGCATTGTCGGACAGTCCTGAAGGTGAGCAGGACTCAGGCAATTGACTTTAGAAGTATAAGATATATCTTGTCATTATGGGTCAGACAGAAAGCAAGATCCCCCACGTTGGTGAAGATTGTATTCGCTATGTAGAGCGATTAACGGGAGGGGCCTATTATCCCTTACCTTTTGTGGAAAATATGGCAGGTTGGACGGAGGCTATGGGTAGTTCCCATCCTTTCCCTAGGACAGGAGGTAATGATCCCTATTATATGGAAATGATAATGGGAATGTGCCTTGGGGATAAAAAAGCGTGGCCATATTATTCTGGTGACCCTAATTGGGATAAGTCTTATATGAGAGTGTGGAATAAAATGGTTAGAAATAGCGCCAGGGTGGTATAGGAGAAATGGATTAACGAGTCTCAGGAAAAAAGTTAGTAAAAAGGAATTAGAAAAGAGACATAAAAGTGAGAAATTGAATTATGAAATTAGAAATCATTCCAACTCCGACACTAAACCTAGCGCTCCGCCCCCACCGTATGATACGAAGCAGCACAGACCTAAACAGGTAAAAGTAAAAACTGTAACTACCACGCAATATCCCTCCTTAATGCCATTCCAAGGAAATGATTTGAGTCCCACGGCAGCCGTGATAACAATGGCAGCAGTGGAGCAAACTAAATACAACAGAAAACAAAAAGAGGAGAGAATAGATGTGGAAGAATTAAAGAGAAAAAGAGAAAGAAAAAAAAGAGGGAAACTAGAGAGAGAACAAAAGAAAATGTCACAAAATATCCCTCCTCAGAATGAGAACCAGTGGTCACATGCTGATGAACAGCAACCAGAAATGTTGCTAGGAGAGGAAGAGGATAAGGGACATGAAGAGGAATTAGACACAGAACCTTTCACGATTAATATTACTGATGAACAAACTAAACCAACTAAACAAACACGCCAGAGTCAGGACAGACAAATCATACTTAACGTTAACATAGGGGAGTCCCAGAGACAGACCAGGAACCAGTCCAAATGAGCACTGGATAATACACTTAAAGAACCAGCAGGTGACATAGATTCCATAGAGACCCCCGGAGTAATAGCAGCAGCAGCGCCCACTGCAGCAACAAGTTCCGTGAACATGGTTAGTACATACAATCCTTTCATAACAGCAGGAGATATTTTGGTCATCACCCCTCCTGATATGAAAGAACTAGATCACATGGCCAAGCACTGTCCTCACCCCTCCAAGTCTTCCAAAGGTACAATCGCTTACCTTAGGAGGGCAATAAAAGGAAAAAATTATATGCCCGAAGACATTAAAATGGTTTTAGAGATGGTAGTTGGGGAGAATAGTCCACTTAGCTGGAAAGGGATACCTCACATGGAAGTGGACACCCCTGCAGATAAAAAGCCAGGTAACATACCCCTGTACCAAGAAGGGAATGAAGCTGAAATGTGGGAGGCATTAGAAGAACACTTAAACCAAGTATTTAAGCCCAGAGTTGATATGGCGCCCTCGCTTGCATATAAACAGAAAAAAGGTGAACCTTTGACTGAGTTTTGGAAGAGATTTCTACAGGTTTGGCGATTAGAAAGCCAGATGGGAGATGGCCCAGGGATACCCGCCCTGTGTATCAGTACATTTATCTCCAACTGCCTACCGAGGTTTACAGATTAAGCAGCAAATAGATGAATGGACTGAGTTGCCAATACAAGAGTTTGGTAGAAGGTTAATAAGTAAAGATGCAGCAGGATGTTTTCAAATGTTAAGACCGTCAGTGACACACGCAGCGCAGCTCACCAATGTGAATTCACCAGAGCCAGTTCCATATCCCTATGGGGACCCATGGGGACAACAGCAATACTGGGAAGATAAACGCAGGTCAGCCCGTGCAGCGCCTAGGGGTAGAGGACGAGGCAGGGGAAATCGAGGAAATCTCAAACAGCAATGGGGAGACAGGCAGGGACCCCCCAAACAACAGGCTAGGAGTGCTGGCTGTTTCAATTGTGGCGCAAGGGATCATTGGAGAGCCGATTGCCCATACCCTGATACACACAGACAGGGTTCAAACAGACCTCCGCCAGCTGCTCCCGCCAATACTCAACACAATACCCCACGCCTCAATGTTGACTGGCAAAATGTAGGACCCCAATGAAGGTGCCCAGGGGCAAATCCCACCTTCCCAGTAGTCTCACAGCATTTCTCACAACAACCATGCATTGATTTGATGATTAGTAAAAAGAAGTTAACATTTTAGTGGATTCTGGAGCTACATGCAGCGTATTGGGGAGAAATGCATACACAGGACCAAGGGAAGAGACTGCCCCCTCTATGGGAATTAATGGGATTTTGACACAAACATTTGAAACACCGCCGCTCACAGTGACGGACCTCCATCAGAGCCCCTCAATCAACCATGTCTTCAAAATCATGACCAGCTGTCCTGTTAACTTGTTAGGCAGGGATTTAATGGCTAAAATGGCTATTTCCCTAAGGGTGAATCCTGAGGGTGGTGTCCGAGTTGATAGTGACACTTATCATCTCACACCTGTAAACAAGAGGAGAAACTGCCATGCAGACTCCTACTTCCCCGTCATCCTCCCAGATGACCCCTGCCTCAAATTGGTCCCTCCTGAGGTATAGGCTACTGGGGACTACAATGTGGGCTTCACAAATGTCACTCCTTATCGTGCCGTCTTAAAGAAGGGATCACAGCCAGTTTATATTAAACAATACCCCTTGAACAAAGAAAGGGAAGAGGGTATAAAACCTTTAATAGACAATTTTCTACAACAGGGCATATTAGAAAAAGCAGTATCACCGTATAATTCCCCAATTCACCCAGTTAAGAAAGCTGATGGGACTTATAGATTTGTTCAAGACCTGCGTGCAGTAAATAGCTTGGTAGTACCTTTGTCTCCAATTGTGCCTGATGTAGTGTCACTTCTAACCGCCATTCCCGAAGACGCCAGAATATACAGCGTCTGCGATATAAAAAATGCCTTTTTTGGAATCCCAGTACATCCCGAGACACGCCTGCTCTTTGCATTCCAATACCGCGGAGATCCCTAACTTTTGCCAGTTTGCCAATGGGATTCTTGAATGGACCGGTTGTTTTTTCCATTGTTTTGAGAGAAGTGCTAAAAGCATATAAACCGAACTGTAACTTGATTGTTCTGACCTACTGTGATGATGTATTACTGGCCAGTCAATCAATAACCGCAGCCCGAGAGGACGGAATCCTCCTATTAAAATGTCTCTGTCAGCATGGTATGAAGATTTCTGTGAAGAAATTACAATGGTGTCAGCAGAAAGTTGAATATTTGTGTTTTGTGTTGTCACAGGGAAAGAGAGAATTAAATCCCAAACGAGTAGCGGCAATTGTGGAAATGGGCACTCCACATAATAAGAAAGAGATGTTAACCTTTCTTGGAATGATTAGTTATTGCCGTCAATGGATCCCTGACTGCTCTTATTATGACAACATATTGAGAGCTGCAACCCGTGCTGATCAACCTGACACCATAGAATGGTCTGATGAAATGTTAAATGCTTTTAAAAAATTGAAGGAGGCACTGACATGTTCCCCCGGGCTCAGTCTACCTAACTATGGGAAGGTGTTCCACCTGTACGTACATGAATTTTGTAAGGGATACAGCTCGGTTTTAGCTCAGAGCCACGGGGGTAAGTTGAGACCCGTGGCATACTTCTCTAAACTTCTCCCGTTACAAGTCCAGGGGATGCCAGGATGTTTGAGGTCTCTAGCCTCTTGCGCAATGGCGGTAGAGCAGGCTACCTCGGTCACGCTAGGACACCACACAATACTGCATGCAGGTCACAATGTAAAACATTTAATGAACAATTTACATACCCAACATATGACAGCGCAGCGATTTAGCGGGTATGAAGTAATCCTTTTGTCAAATCCTCATCTAGAGATCAGATATGCCCCGAATACCAAGGGACCCGCCCCGATTTTAAATGCATTATTAGGTTTAAAAAGTGAGGCTGACAAAATTCCTCTGCGCCATGATTGTGATGACGTAATCCAACAAGAGACTGCACCGCGCCCAGACCTGGAGTCTGAGCCAATCGCAGGTTCAGAGCTGGTCTTCATTGACGGCTCATGTTCCCGGCCCAGAGATGACGTGTTTCTAACTGGATACGCGTCGTCCAGCTCGTGGAGAATATAATTGAAGCCAAAAGAATTCCTTTCAAGTCCGCACAAGCTGCTGAGTTGATTGCGCTCACACGTGCATGTCAGCTCTTTGAGGGTCAGTCAGTCAGTGTAGTAACGGTCAGCCGTTATGGTTTCTCAGTTTGCCACGACTTTGGAAGGATATGGGAAAAACGTGGATGCATTTCTGCGGATGGGAAACCCATTTCACATGCAACGCTAGTGAAAAATCTTTTAGCCGCCATCATGCTGCCAGCCCGACTCGCGATCGTGCATTGCAGAGCCCATAGTACAGCCCAAACGGATATTGCAAGAGGAAATTCTTTAGCAGATAGGGTAGCGAGAGCAGCAGCCAGACAGCAGACTCTGACACGAAGTCATATGGGTCCTAATGCTCACACTCCATTAACCCTTCCTATGCTAACACTAGATGCTATTGATTTTACAATAGGATGTTTGCAGGAGAACACATCTGTTTCTGAAATAGGGGATTGGGTATTGGCAGGGGCGCAGAGATCGATAACTGGAATTTGGTGTATCGAGGGTAAACCATGTATACCTATACACAGTACCCCCCTATTTATTTCTCAAGCACACGGCATAGGACACAAAAGTGCACAACACACAGACAGGGAGTTGGAACAGAGTTTTTTTCATCTTACAATGTGAGAAACAAGTGAAAGCTTATATAGAAAAATGCATAACATGCAAAATGAATAACCCCAACATTTCACATAAGCCACAGCATGACCATCTAGTATACCCCACAGAACCCTGTACTGATTGGAACATTGACCATACACACATTACAGTTACACCAGGAGGTAAGCCTGAAATTTTACTAGTTCTGGTAGACATGTTTTCAAAATGGCCTGAATGCTTTCCAGTCAAGAAAGAAAATGCTAAAACTGTAGGGAAAATTTTGACACAAGAAATAATACCGCGCTTTGGATGCTTTTCGCGCATACGCAGCGATAACGGCACAGCCTTTAAAGCTAAAATATGTCAAGATTTAGTAGAACATTTGAACATTGAATGGCAGTTTCACATCCCGTATCATCCTCAAAGTTCAGGGATAGTGGAGCGCATGAATAGAACAATAAAAGACAAACTTAGAAAAGCTACTGGAGAAACTTTTAAAAACTGGAAACACAAGCTACCCGCAGTTTTAGCTGAAATAAGTATGACACCTAATAAAGTAACTAAACTTACTCCTTATGAAATATTAATGGGTAGGCCGTTTCCCTTGCCATGGCACAGGACCATCAGAGAGACTAGTGAAGAGGGGAAGTGCAGGCAGGAGGAATACACCAGGGCTCTGGTGGAGAAGCTCACTGCTAGTGAAACACTTGTCTGTCAGAAATTTCCTTCTCTTTTACAGGACTCGTTTCATGACATCAAAGTTGGAGACACGGTGTTGATAAAAAAGCACGGTAATCAACCGAAGAACGAGTTCCCTTTCGAGAAGCCGACGAAGGTGATAGCAGTCACTCGGACGGCCGTGCTTGTTGATGGAAATCCGAATTGGATTCACGCCACTCGTGTGAAGCAAGTCCCTACACTTCAAATACTGGACGAGGATGAAGTACTGAAAGTTAAAGGATCAGACGCCCCACCCAGGGGGCCACAGTCAGATGTCCCACCAAGGGGACAAGAAAAAGCTGGTTGCAGACTCCCAGCAAGGAATGGGTCCGAAGAAAGGCCAGCACTGGCTTGCCCGCTGGTTCTATGGCTCCAATCATTTCTGCACTGCAATGATTCTGTCTTTTCTGATAGTGTCAGTAATCTGGGTTGTGTGTAACTGTGTTTATGATCGCCCCGCCATAGGTCCACTTCAGCAGGTATGTGAACCTTTGGGTTTGAGTCAGAGTGCCCTTATACCCCCCTCCTCGCGTCTGCAGCCTGAAACTCCCATGCCCCATGTTGTAAAGAAGAGGTCTACTGGAGATAAACACATCTCCAAATATGTGAGTAAAAACGCCAAAGGTGAAGTAACATTCTGGTTCAATACCTCAGAGCCCAGCATGATTTACACTTTTGATCTGTGCGACGTATATCCTTGTATGGGAGATTCTTCAAACATATATAGATTTGAGGGATTCAAATTTGCACACTATTACATCTGTGTCACGGATGATTACTGGGGCCGGAATTGCGACCACTGGGGATCGGTGGGATGGAATACTAGGGATGCCTATGGAAATGGTAGGGCCTGGGGATACCGACCGGAGAGTGCCCTAGCAAAAAAGGACGAACAGGGGAGATCCCTATTGCAAAGGATGAAGCTGTATAGGAAAAAAGGAGCGCTTTGTGGCAGGTACTTGCCCGGCGCGCCGGGGTATAGGTGTATACCTCTGACACTCTCCATAGAGTCTCCCTCCCCTAATGACGAGGGCACTTATGTGTTGGGTATTCATAATTGTCCCTGTTCCCCCAATCCTAGAATTAAGTTTAATATAAAAAATATTGCTGGTAAGTCTGAACCAAAACTCATCCCAAATATATTGACTGAAGGCCTCTCAAACATAAAGGTGCAGACTGAAGCTGACCCTGAGGAGACTTTAGATACTGAAACAGGATTTCAGGGACAACAGAATCTGTGGCTACAATGGGCCCACTATACTGCAGCTAAACAAAATAGAACTGATTGTTTTGTGTGTGCAAATGCTAGACCTCATTTAGGCACCGCTCCCCTTCCTCTACCTGAAAATGAAGAAACATGCTTGCTGAAAATCTACAAGAATCAGACCCTTACAGGTGACGAATGCCGCATGTGGGCACGTGATTTTCCCATTTTAAACCACCCCGCCAAGCCCGGTTCAGGAATCCATGCCTACAAGGGTAATTATACTTGTTATAGCAGAACTAAGGGAAAACTCAATGTAGGTAATTTTACTCAGGGTTGGTGCCACAGGTACGCTACTGTTACTGATAAAAATGTGTTAAACGGCCACAAGGTAGCTGTAGCTGATATATACTGGCTATGTGGTGGTGAAGTATTACACCCCATGCTGCCTCGTGACTGGGAAGGAGAATGCGCACCGGTAAAGCTCATAATGTCATTTGTAATCTCCCCAGCAATAGATTGGGACAAACACATATTTGAGGGACAATTCCAAGGCACCCCCCATCGAAGTAAGAGGGAGGCAGCATCACCTAAAGGGAGTTTTGATGCTCATGTGTACCTGGATGCCATAGGTGTCCCCAGAGGAGTGCCTGATGAATTTAAGGCCCGAGACCCTGTAAAAACTGGATTTGAATCCATATTCACCATAGTAACTGCTAATAAGAATGCTGATTGGATTAACTATCTGTACTATAATCAACAACGCTTTGTGAATGCCACCAGGGATGGCCTTAGAGGAATTGCTGAACAGCTAGGACCTACAACAGAAATGGCTTTCCAGAACAGAATGGCCTTAGATATGATGCTAGCTGAGAAAGGTGGGGTCTGTAAGATGGTTGGAGAGAGATGTTGTACCTATGTGCCGGACAACACCGGTCCAAATGAAAAAGTGACAAAGGCTATTGAAAGGTTAGATACTCTAGCCGTGGAAATGAAAAATAATGCAGGAAATTATGCTAATTGGTCCAGTTAGTTTAAAGATTTCTTTTCTAGCTGGAAAGGTTTTCTCACACAGTTCTGTATTATTGTTATGCTGGTGATAATTGCTATTGTTACATTTAAGATCATTATGTGTGTCACTGCTATGAAAACTAATAAGCAACAGGGAGCTTACACTGCTTACTTGGTAGAGAATGAAGCTCACTATGATTATATAGTTTGCAGGGCTGAATCTGGGACATATGATGATGCCATGGTTGGTGAGTCTGAGAACTTGTAATAAGTTCTGAGACTCAAAGAAAGGTTTGATGGCTGAGGCAATAGCCTCATGGATCTTGCTAACAAAATGGCTGAAGTGAACAAAATGGCTGCCAGATATAGTTGCATGCAAGGCTTTACAAGATAGAATATTTTGCAGGCTTCTTAGTGGAAATTTATTGCAGAAATATATGCTAGCGAAATCTAACTGTCAAACCGCAATAACAGCTAAATGGGGCAACTTCTTGGTAACTGCGTACGTGCTGACCTTTTCTTTGTGGAAACTGTAACTTTTGCACTTCTCTGTGGTTTTGACATATATGTTGCAAATATGGAACAAGTACATACTGCGTCTGTGGTTTCTTGCTTTATAAGTCCACCCTAAAGCGGAAGTAAAGGAGAGTTTGCAACGAGATCCCTTGTGTGTCGATATTAATGAGTCTCAGTGCAATTCTCTCAGATATCTGAAATCACACATAAGACTTATCGCAATTGCAGGACAGCGTGCCTAAAAGAGGATCCAGAGAGATCGCTCTAGAGCAAACAGGCTCATTTTTCACTCCACTGTTCTAGAAAAGAGTTTGTTCTGAAAATAAGTGGCTGTCATTGCGGCCTCACCCCAGTATTTTTATGGTAGTCCAGAGTCTGCCAGCATACATTTGATCATTTCATTTTGCTTCTTTCTTTCAGCTACCCTGCTACCCCATTTGGCTCTGGTGTGTATGTGTGTCTTTTGATGCTCTATACTATTCTGCTTTAAGTACTTTGTGCCCCGTGAATTCACAACTATTATCACTCCAAAGTATAAAAGGTTTCCGCTAAAGCGTATTTGTCTTTACTATATAGGTCTGTATTTTGTCAAGAACTTCACATTTGTGTTGCATTAAGTAAATGACTGTATATCTTGAATAGTCATTTATGAAGGTCACTAAGTACCTGTTGCCTCCAGATTTAGGGGACCACATGCATCACTGTGAACTACGTCAAGTGGTCTTGACTTTTTATTCTGACTGACTTTGGGAAGTGTTGCTCTAGCAGCTTTGGAATTGATGCAAAAATCAGACTCAACAGTAACTAACTGGACTGTTAGATCCTTTGTCAGATTCCTCTTGTGTAGTTTTTGTATTTATTCTGGGTGTCTGTGATCTAAATGCCTGTTACACATGAACCAGTACTGAACCAGTACTCCAGGTTCTTGTGGTCCGTGAGGATCAAAATTGGATGTCTGGCAGCTTCCAATAGATAACGCCATTCCTCCAGGGCAAGTTTGATAGCAAGAAGTTCTCGGTCACAAACATCATAGTTTTGCTCTGCTGAAGACAGTTTTCTGGAAAAGAAGGCTACGGGATGGAGTTCTCCTTGCTCAGATTCTCGTTGAGAGAGTACTGCTCCTACAGCATTGACGGAGGCATCTACTTCAAGTACAAAAGGGAGCTCGGGGTCGGCATGTCTCAAGATAGGGCAGAAGTGAAACTCTCCTTGAGATGAGAGAAGGCCTCCTCAGCAGCTTCAGACCAGATAAATGGAGTATTCTTACGGGTGAGATCGGTGATAGGGCGGACTATCTGTGAGAAATCTTTAATAAAATGTCTGTAAAAGTTGGCAAAGCCAATGAAACGCTGTACTTCCTTGCGATTCATAGGCTGTGGCCAGTCCAAGACGGCAGCCACCTTCTCAGGATCCATCACAATGCCGGTACTGGTGATAAGTAACCCCAGGAACTGAATAGAAGGTTGTTCAAACTGACATTTCTCCAGTTTGGTGTATAATTGATGCTCTCGAAGACGCAGAAGGACACGACGGACATGTTCCCGATGTTCCGAGAGGGAGGAAGAGAAGATTAGTATATCGTCCAGGTAGATGATGACGAAAATATCAAGATAATCCCGGAACACATCATTTACAAAGTGCTGGAACGTTGCAGGGGCATTACAGAGTCCGAACGGCATGACCAGGTATTCAAAGTGACCATATCGTGTGCGGAAGGCCGTCTTCCATTCGTCACCCTGACGGATCCGAATTAAGTTGTAGGCTCCCCTCAAGTCAAACCTGGTAAAGAACCGAGCGGACCCCAAATGCTGGAAGAGTTCAGAAATCAAGGGCAAAGGGTATCGGTTCTTGACTGTAATTTGATTGAGGGCCCAGTAATCTATACAGGGTCTCAGAGACCCATCCTTCTTCTCCACGAAAAATATCCCTGCTCCTGCAGGCGAAGTGGAATGTCTAATAAAACCCTTAGCCAGGTTTTCATCAATATATTCACGGAGAGTCTGTAACTCGGCTTCAGACAACGGATAGATACGTCCAAAAGGGATGGCCGACCCAGGTAGAAGGTCTATTGGACAGTCATAAGAGCGGTGAGGAGGTAGCTGGTCTGCACCTTTTTTGTCAAACACATCCTGGAACTCTAGATACGCAGGCGGAAGGGAATCCGGTGGATTAAGGGTTACTACAGAGAGGTTACTCTCCTGCTGTCTGCAAAATTGGTTGCAATAGGGAGAGAACAAAGAAACTGAACCGGAAGACCAGTCGATGACGGGGTTATGTATAGAGAGCCACGGGAAACCCAAAATAATAGGGTACAAAGGAGAGTGCATTAAATCAAAGTGTATTAATTCTGAGTGTCCATCAGGAGTAGAGCAGCCAAGCGATTTCGTTCTATGGGACACCGGTCCGGACTTGACGGTAGATCCGTCGGCCAAAGTGAGGAGCAGGGGGGTAGGCCGAACTTCACATGGAATATTGTGAGTCTGTGCGAATTCTAAGTCCATGAAACAGCTGCAGGCCCCGGAGTCAATCATGGCCCTGGTCTCAACCCTTCCTCCGGGAAGTTGTAAACTAAGAAGCACAGAGAGATGAGAACCAGGCACAGGAAGTGGTGTGCTCTTAACAAGAGGTGTTGATCTCTTCATAGCTGCGGGTCTGGTGGGACAATTAACCCAAAAGTGTCCGGGGTTCTCGCAGTACATGCAAAGGTTTAGCCGCCTCCGGCGCAGTCTTTCCTCTTGGGACAAAGCAGCCCGGATGGTTCCCAGTTGCATGGGCTTGATAACCGAATCAGTCTGCGGAGAGTCAGGTGATGCAGGCGAGGACCGTAGAGCAAACCATTGGGCTAGGGCTGAACGCTCTTCACGGCATTCCCGCAGCCGGCGATCCACCTGAATGGCTGCAAGAATAAGTTCATTTAAAGTTTCAGGAGTGTCGAAGTGGGCCAGTTCATCCTTAATCAGTTCAGAAAGACCTAAACGAAACTGGTGTTTTAAAGCTGGCTCATTCCACTGGGTGTCAAAACTCCGGCAATGAAAATCGTCAATATACTCCTCAACTGGACGGCGACCCTGTCACAAATTACGGAGAGCTGCCTCTGCTGATGCAACATGTCCGGGATCATTATAGATGGCTGGCATAGCAGAAAAGAAAAGATCAACAGAGGCCAGACAAGGATGATTTTGCTCCAGAAGACAATGGGCCCATGTTTGGGGAGGCCCTTGCAGAAGGGAAATAACAATTCTGACCCGGACTTCCTCAGCAGCATAGGTTCGTGGTTGCAGAGAAAATAATAACTGACAACTGTTCCTAAACGCACGAAACTTCTGGCGATTTCCTGAGAAAAATTCCGGGAAAGGAACTTGGGGTTCAGGGGTGACCCCGGAATCTGCCCCCTGTGTGGTAGGAACAGCTGTAGCAGAAGATACTGTCGGGGGCGTGAGTTGATTTAGCCGATCCACATGCTGAGTAAAGCCTCCCTGTAAGCCCTGGACGGCTGCACAGAGGGAAAATACTTGCTGCATCAAATTATCAAATTGACAGGGTTCCCCACCGAAGCTCATGTTATGGCTGTGTTATACTGTCAAGCCTCCTGGCTACAATCATGGGGAGAGCTGAGCTGAGCAAATAAAAAGTCTGAGCAGAGTCCAAGGGTTAATCCGGGGTCAGAGGCAGACAGAAAACAGGCAAAGTCCATAAGCAATCCGCGTCAAAAATCAAGTTATCCAGGTATTCAGGAATCAGGGAAACAAGGTCCAGGAAGTAATCTGATAACACAGCATTGGCTGTAGGCCAGCTGTCCTCTTAAATAGGGCTATCAATCAGCACAGGGAGGGATGTGCCAGAGTCTGGTGAAGTCACTTCTTGTCCATTCAAACTCAGGACACCAGGAAGTGAAATCAAGTCCAAGAGCTTACACTCTAGGCCTTGTGCACTTCCAATGGGCTGAACAGCAGGTGTCACTGTGGAGCATGCGACAGAAGAAGAGCCTGCTCTGTTAAAACCATGCAGCCGAGCATGTCTGCTGCTGCATGCAGTCCGTGGTATGGCGCGCTCGCGATGCCTTAAAGGGCAGGAAAGGCGAGGAGACTGACAAAGTGCCAAGCACGTAGGTGTTACATGCTTGACTTTCCCCCCCTGCTAGTTAAAAATAAATAAAATACTCACCTGACCCCTCGTTGGATCCGGCCGGGTCTCCTCTTTAATTTGGTGCCATCTGATCCCCCGATTGCTCCGATTGCCCCCCCCAGGCTCTTCCGTGGCGAGGAGAGGGCAGAAATCGCCCTCCCCCCACTTCCTGGATCGCGACTGCTAGCCCCTGGGGGACATCATTGTGATGTCACCAGCAGCCGGCTTCTTAAGATTAGCACCCGAGACTAAGAATCAGTCTGCTCGGGTGCTTGGAGGAGAGAGGTGGGGAGGGGGAGAGGGCTGTGATCATCCCCCCCCCCCCCTTTCCCAGGCTCTCTCCTCCAAACACCTGAGCAGACTGTCAGCTGTTATCGGAGTTTGCCGTGGGACAGAGGATCGGAGATGAGTAAAAAAAAAAAATGTCATTTTTTTTCTTATGTGTCAGTGTGTTTATTTTTACATTTAACCCCTTGTGAACTGGTAAGGGGTCCATGAGACCCCTTATACCAGTTCACAAGGCTGGGGGCTGGCAAGTCACCTGCGGTAGCCGCAAGTGACTTGCCATTAACCCCCGGCACCCCTATTACCTGCCTCCCCAAAGCCCAGGGGGGGGGGGCAGAAGAGCCCGGGCCCACATAGGCTATGTGGACTTGTAGGCTGCAGGCTGTAGAGTGGGGGGGCACAAAAGCTGGCCCCTCCACTCTGTTCCAACAAGCCACCATAGCTGGTCCCGGGCTGGTAATGCTGGGTAAGGGGGACCCAATGTCATTTTTTTTTTTTTAATTAACCCCTTATGTTCTGTCGCCCAGCAGCTATAAAAGGCTTCCAGCTGCAGCAGGAGAGCAGAAGCCATATTGATCAGCGTGGGGCACAGGGATGGATGGGAGGTAAGTATTAAAAAGTATTAAAAAAATAAATAAATAAAATATTTTTTCTGCTTGTTTCTGTGTTTTTTTTTTTAACACTTAACCCCTTGTGAACTGGTAAGGGATCCATGAGATCCCTATACCAGTTCACAAGGCTGGGGGACCAGGAGGGGGGACCCTATGTAATTTTTTTTTTAAATTAACCCCTTATGTTTATAGTGTGGATAGTAGTAGTATTTTATTTGTAAATGTTATAAAGTGCTATTTTCAGTTTAGGGGTCTCCTGTGCAAGAATGGGGGACTACCAATACATATGTGGTACTGTTGTAATCGGGAGAAATTGGGCTTTCACATGCAATATGGTTTTCTCTAATAAAGTAAATGTTTTATTTAAAATAAAGGAGACAATTGTCTAAAAATATATATATTTTTTTTGTTTTTTTACGCAAAAATATTATAAAAAAACAGTAGAAAAATTACAAACAAGACATTTCATGTTAAAGCCTAAACTCTGCTGCAAAATATATATCTATAATTTTCCTGGAAATTCTGGCAAAAATCATGGTTAAACATGGCGCAAAATGGGGAAAAATTACCTGTCAACAGAGGGTGACAAAACTTCAAGTAGGCTGGCAATTAAAAGAGTTGCATGTTGGGTATTGTTCTGCTCTGAGGACCTTGCTCTTTTAGATTTAGCTTGTTTTTTCTTGTTTGCATATTTATATTTTAGGAAAACATGGAAGGGATTACTTCCATAAAGGTGAGCCTACTACAACAAGCTGGGTACTCTTAGAAAACTTAACATGTGTACTTTCAGGGAATATAGGGTTTATTGGGGATATTCCAAATGTAAAGGGTTGTTTTGGTTGAAAAAATACAATTCTGTGATTACTCACCTGTAGAATTGGTATTATGAGTATACAGTACGTCCTGCTCCAAATCTAATACTTACAGTTGGGATATACTCCGCCAGATGGCGCTGGACTGCAGAGACATCGAAAATAGGCACCTCCCGGCCCCTCAAATACCCAAGGACCTCCCACAAATCCCCAGCATTGAAAAGCAGTTAATGAGAAGCCGGGAGAATTAAACAATCCAAACTATCAACTATAACAATGATAACAATCACCATACAGGGGATCCAAGAAAATGTAAACCAAGGGTGGGTTGGAGCAGGATGTACTGTACACTCATAATACCAATTCTACAGGTGAGTAATCACAGAATTGTATTATTCTTAGTATACAGTACGTCCTGCTCCAAATCTAATGCTTACAGTTGGGACATCCAATAGCAGTGTCCATAAAGTAGGGTGGGATCCCCAAGAAAAATCAGCAGCAGGCAGTTTAAACCACTGCCGCCTGCAGAACCTTTTGGCCAAAAACAGCATCAGCTGAGGCCCTAACATCAACCTTGTAAAACTTTGAAAAGGTATGAACAGAAGACCAAGTAGCGGCCTTGCAAACTTGCTTAACAGAAGCCTGGTGCTGAAAAGCCCAAGAGGCACCAATAGCACGAGTGGAATGAGCAGTAAGGCGGAAGGGAGGATTCTTCCCCTTAGCAGAGTAGGCCTGAATCACAGCCTGACGAATCCACTTGCTGATAGTAGACTTGGCAGGAGCCAAACCCTTCCTAGGACCAGAAGGGACCACAAAAAGAGCATCAGTTTTCCTGAAAGGTGCAGTAGCCACCAGATAGTACTTCAGACACCTAACCACATCCAAAGAGTGCAAAACTCTCTCCTTAGCATTGCTAGGATTAGGGCACAAAGAAGGAAGAACAATATCCTCATTCAAATGAAAAGCAGACACTACCTTAGGTAGAAAGTCAGGTTTGAAACGAAACACCACCTTGTCCTGGTGTCTCTCATAGTAGGGGGGCTGAATGGACAGCGCCGCCAACTCAGACACATGCCTGACAGAAGTGATAGCCGCCAGAAATACAACCTTGAGCGTAAGAATGGCCAAGGCAGCATCCTGCACAGGTTCAAAGGGAGCACCCTGCAAGGCTGACAGAACCAAGTTCAGATCCCAAACCGGCACCATAGGCTTACGTGGGGGACACATGTGAGTGACCCCCTGGAAAGAGGGTGCTGAGCAAAGGACCTCTGGAAGAAAATAGCCAGGGCAGAAACCTGACCCTTCAGAGTACTAGTTGGAGCCCCATCTCCAACCCATGCTGCAGGAACTCCAGAATCCTGGGAATAGAGAACACACGACAGGGAAGAGACTCAGACTCACACCAGTCAATGTAGGCACGCCAAACCCTGTAGTAAATGGAAGAGGAAGAGGATAGGGAAGCACGCGGACCAGCACCTTGGTGAACACCCCGGGAGCTGAAGTGAGGCCGAATGGCAAGGCCACAAATTGGTAGTGTTGATCCATCAGAGCGAACCTGAGGAACCTTTGATGACCTGGGAACACAGGAATATGAAGGTAAGCATCTTTGATGTCCACAGAAGTCATGAAATCCCCTTGGTGCAGGGAACTGATGGCAGAGTGCAGAGTCTCCATGCGAAAGCGCCTGCCCCTGACAAACTTGTTGAGAATCTTCAAGTCCAGGATGGGCCTGACAGAACCATCCTTTTTGGGTACTGTGAATAGGTTGGAATAAAAGCCCTTGCCTTTTTCTCTTAAAGGGACCTGGCAGATGACCCCCAGCTCCAGGAGGCCTTGCACTGCTTGCACTAGCTCCTGAGCTGACACAGGGTCCTGAAGAATCCGGGATCTGATGAATCTTGAAGGGGGATCGGCAGCAAACTCCAACTTGTAACCGGAGGACACTACCTCCTGAATCCACCGGTCTGAGACATGAAGCCTCCAGACGTGAGCAAAGTGCTGCAGCTGTCCCCCCACCCGGATGGGTGAGGGCGCCCCATCATGCCTGAGGGGGCTTGGGAGAGGATTCAGTTGAGAATCTTCAAGTCCCGGATGGGCCTGACAGAACCATCCTTTTTGGGTACTGTGAATAGGTTGAAATAAAAGCCCTTGCCTTTTTCTCTTAAAGGGACCTGGCAGATGACCCCCAGCTCCAGGAGGCCTTGCACTGCTTGCACTAGCTCCTGAGCTGACACAGGGTCCTGAGGAATCCGGGATCTGATGAATCTTGAAGGGGGATCGGCAGCAAACTCCAACTTTTAACCGGAGGACACTACCTCCTGAATCCACCGGTCTGAGACATGAAGCCTCCAGACGTGAGCAAAGTGCTGCAGCCGTCCCCCCACCCGGATGGGTGAGGGTGCCCCATCATGCCTGAGGGGGCTTGGGAGAGGATTTTGCTTTGGGACCCCAGGAGGAGCCAGGACGTCCACGTCCTCTGCCTCTACCCCATGGAAAGAAACCCCCCTTCCCTGTCTTGCAGCACGGTAAGGGGAGGAGAAGGAACCCTGACCCCGAAAGGGCTGAGATTGCCGCCTGCGCTGGGGTAACGTGCCTCCCTTAGCAAAAAGGTCCAGGCGGTCTCCAAACAGATGCAGTCCTTTAAAGGGAAAACCAGTGAGGGCCTTCTTGGCAGCATTGTCAGCAGCCCACTGGCGCAGCCAAACCGAGCGGCGTATAGCCACCACAAGGGCAGAAGTTCTGGCACACATTCAGATGGTGTCATCCAATGCTGATAGGACAAAATTTACAAAAACATCACAACTGGAGAGTGCATTAAACACCTCACAAGGCAAATCATCAGGGGCACTATCAAGCATATTTCTGATAAGGGTTCTAGTGGCCACAGTAGTAATGGCAGAGGCACAGACCGAGCACAGCGCCTTCCCCGCACATGCAAAGGCGTGGGATGCCAGCTGATCAATACGCCGGTCTTCGGCATCCCGCAGGGTAGTAGAATCAGGGGAATGCATGACAGAGGTGTTAGATAGCCCTAGGATCGGGGCATCCACCTTGGGGGGGGGGGTGACCAACATTTAAACACCTCAGCAGGAAAGGGATACTTCCTAACCCAACTCTTTGGAACCCCGGGAAGTTTACTGGGGCGCTCCCATTCCTTGAGCACAAGGTTATGGAAATGGGCCTGTTCTGGAAATTCCAAACGTGATTTTGCTGTATGGAAAAGCTCCCCTCTTTGCCTGGGAGCCTCAACAGGGAGATAGATAGACAGAACCTCAAAAATCTGGGTCAATAATCTGTCAGTGTAATCCGGGGCCCAGGGGTCAGAGCCAGAATCGTCATGACCCCTTGGTCTCTCATCAGATGAGCCTGAATCAGAAAAGAGCTCCCCTTCATCAGACGGGGTATAGCCACACAGATTCCAAAACTCCTCAGTTCCCATAGGGAAAACAGTAACATTAGGCGCCAAGTGCCGCTTCTTAGCAGGGGCCTTACGCGCTAAGGACTTCGCAATTATCTGTTCAACAGTAGCCAGTCTAGAAGACACATCAGGCTGAGAAAGCACCTGCTCAGCACAGGGTACACAGACCCGCGCCTTGTCAGCGTCAGCATGAGGCTGCCCACACGCTACACACAGCCGGTCTTGTCCCAAAGGACCCCGGTAACATTATCCTGGGATGCCTCCATATGGTGATTATAGCTGCGCTATACGCCGATAGGGAATAACGCTATATAGCAACCCTGGATGCCCCAATAACCCGCTAGGGAAGTGGGAGTATAATTTTTACAAGGCCTACAAGTAATATACTAAAACAGGGCCGGGAGAAGCCAAGCAGGGTTTGTCCCGCCTGAAAGACATAAGCAGACAAGACCTTAAGTACATAGTAACAAAAGTGAAGGAGATAAAGCCGCCCGCGAGGGCACTTACGGACTAAGGTAGGTAGGAGTCTGTCGCGCATAGGCCAACCAAGCAGAAAAGATGGCATCGGTATACCTCGAGGGGCAGGCCAGTAACAGCGATGATGCGGAACGCACCAAAGACGGGCCCCGCCCCCCCAAAGAGCGCGAAGCCAGAAAGGTCAACAGCCAATGATGGCGCACCAGCGCCTGAGGTACTGCCGCCGCCAAGCGCGGAACCAAGTCAGCGCGCGGTAAATTTAAAAAGCAGTAAAGACAAGTCAGCGCGGTGGCTGACACAAGAATAAAGGCATGTGAAAAGAGAAAGCACATACTGCATAACATACATATCTATACACATACACACACACACCCCCCCTCTTTTCCCCCGAAGACTACAAAGAGGATGAGGGAGGATGGCGGCCACTTAAATAGGGCTCACCGATAGGCAGGGGCCAGGGCCATAGTGCAGGAGGGGTATCCCATAGAGGCTCACCATAAGCCTGAACCGCCTACCCTTTGGTGGGGGATTGCGGTGGAGCAGCGCTCCTAAGCACCAACGGCGGTGCTGCCTACCTTCACCCGACCAGCGCAGCCAAGGCTGGGAGGCATATTACTAGTGGAACGGGTGGGAATAGTCCTACAGGGCCCCAGGTTAATAGCCCCGCTCACCTGCGAGTAGAGAGCCAATTTCTCGTCCTTCGCAGCCAGACTGCAGAGAAATTCTGGGGATTTGTGGGAGGTCCCTGGGTATTTGAGGGGCCGGGAGGAGCCAATTTCGATGTCTCCAGTCCAGCGCCATCTGGCGGAGTATATCCCAACTGTAAGTATTAGATTTGGAGCAGGACGTACTGTATACTAAGAATATTGCAAGGTGCGCACTTTGCAGAGCTGAAATTTTTAAGTAAAATTACTGTTACACGAACGCTTTACTTTGTGGTGTTTGCCAACTCTTCCCTTGACAGTACCTATGCATGTTGGGTATCGTTCTATTCGGGGCATGTTGCTTTTTGAGATTTTACTTATATTTCTTGTTTGCATATGTTTTTTTTTAGGAAAATGTGGCTTGATTCTTCCATTTTATTCTTTGTGCAACCAAAGAATACATTGAGGGATTACTTCCAGAAAACTAAGCCCACATAAACAAGCTTGTTACACCTAGAAGGCTTGAGGTGTGTACTTCCAGAGCATATATAGTTTGTGGGGGAGATTTCAAATGTAAAGGGTTGTTTTTCTGGAAAAACTGCAAGGTGCGCATAGCGCAGTTGTATTTTATCTGAAAATCTTCTAAAGCTCTGTTTCAGTTTGGGGGAGTCTCCTGGGCAGGAAAGGGTGTCTACCTATACATATGTGGTACCGCTGTGACCGGAAGAAATTGGGGTTACGCACGCAATAAAATTTTATTGACAGACTTACATTTTTTTATTACAAAAAAACACTACAAATTGCAAAAAATAGATTTTTTTTTGATTTTTTTTGCACATATTTCACCAAAAAGTATTGAGAATACAATAAAAAAGGCCAAACAAGACATTTCATGTTGAAGCCCAGACTCTGTTGAAAAAAACAATATATAATTTTCCTGGGAAATCCCTGGAAAGCCTTTCAAAAATTACAGTTGAACATGTGTAGCGCAAAATAGTGGTCTGGCAACAGAGGGTGACAAAAGCTGCAGGTAGGACTTAATCTGGTCACAGGTGGTAGAGACATTATTGCTTCATGGTTGTGGGGCATGTGTGATGGAGCTGCAATGGGTAGTGGATGCAATCTTGCTGCCTTCAAAAATGATATTGCACACGGTTCTCCTGGTGCCATTTTTACTGTGTGTTCAAATCAACACTGACAACAGGACTCCTGTTGCACAAAGGGCATGTTCCTGAGACAAAGATTTCTGCTGGCCAGGCAGGACAAAGCTCTTCTCTTGCTGCTCCCCACAACTATAGCAAAATACTGACAGTCACATGTCCACATTAGCCTGAGGGTATTGGGTAAAATGAAAGTAATTCACCTCTTCCTTCTGAGACTTCACCTTTCTGCCTTGTGTTCCAAGAGCATCTGTTACAACAGATGGTTACAGGTGACTGCTTGGTTATGACTGACTATTTTAGTTGCTAAACTGGCACACATATTTTGGCTCTCTAACCACTCTGCAAAGGTGAAGTTCCTCAGAAGCATATCTAGCTCTACACAGCATTTCAAATTATACTTCAAATTGGATTTTAGTGTCATATAGATGTATTTTTTGTTTTCCAATTAAACTCATAGATGATATTACAGTTCTTTAGATCACTGAAATCACTATCAAACACCTGTGATAATTAGTTTTCCAGTTCAAACCACTTAAAGAAGCTCTATCGTGAAAAATGGCCCAATGATGAATATTTATGGTAGTATGGTGGATGGTGGGAGGAGGGGTCGCTTATACACCCGCCATCAAAAACATTTTATGTTGATGGAAAGAAGAGGAAACCAGAGGTGACAGGCTCTGTCACCCCGATATGCTAGACCTGTCACCCCTGGAATTTATTCCTACCATGAGAGAACAAACCACAAGCTTGGTAGAAGTTTTATTCAGTTTGGGTGTATAAGTGATCCCTCTTCTCATTAGCTGTTTGTTTGTCTGTCTGTTTGTTTATATGGATATTTAACGTTACACAATTTTGCAATAGTGCTCCTTTAAGAACAATGTCCCACATTAATAAGCAGGCCACAATTTTCAAGCAATATGGGGAAAAAGGGATCTTTCTGCTGCCTTTGTATGGCATAAAGGCATAAAGGATAAAAATGTCAGATATTTTACGATCACTTAAGTGTGATCATCGTACTGTGAAGACATATGGGGTTGACTGAGAGCACATGTGGGTTTCTGCAGATACAGCCATAATAAAGACAATTTTTTGTCATAGAAAGTCGTTTGATTAGAGAGCAGCTGCTAAAATGCCATTACAAAGAAGCAAACATGTATTTGAAGCTTCTAGTGTATATGCGAGTCCTGCGAACCTCAAGGTGTAAGATCCGCTGTAGGCTTGCAATATTACATAAACCTACTATTAGGCCACCTCTAAACTTTGCTCACAAGTAGAGATGAGCGAACTTTTGAAAAATTCGATTCGACTGATTCGCCGAATTTTCCGACAAAAATCGTTTCGACCCGAATAAATTCGCGACGAATCGCTATTAAAAACGGCTATTTCTGAGCCTCCTACAGCCTCAATAGGGTTGTAAACCATTCAGCCTTGCTGTAACACGCACAGGATGCGTGCTGGGTTAGTTAAATAATACTTTTAAGAAATATCACATGCAGATCAGAGGCATCGCTAATAGAATCGCAGAGCGGCACAATTGCAGAGAGTTGAAGTGGCATCACTATGAGGGGCAGAAGGAGCCCAAATATACACTGGAGTTGGCTTCAGGAGCCCAAAAATTGGATGAATCACACCCTGGAGTTGGCAGAAGTTGGCAGCAGCAGCAGCAGGAGCCCAAATATACACTGGAGTTGGCTTCAGGAGCCCAAAAATTGGATGAATCACACCCTGGAGTTGGCAGGAGTTGACAGCAGCAGCAGCAGGAGCCCAAATATACACTGGAGTTGGCTTCAGGAGCCCAAAAATTGGATGAATCACACCCTGGAGTTGGCAGGAGTTGACAGCAGCAGCAGCAGGAGCCCAAATATACACTGGAGTTGGCTTCAGGAGCCCAAAAATTGGATGAATCACACCCTGGAGTTGGCAGAAGTTGGCAGCAGCAGGAGCCCAAATATACACTGGAGTTGGCTTCAGGAGCCCAAAAATTGGATGAATCACACCCTGGAGTTGGCAGAAGTTGGCAGCAGCAGCAGCAGGAGCCCAAATATACACTGGAGTTGGCTTCAGGAGCCCAAAAATTGGATGAATCACACCCTGGAGTTGGCAGGAGTTGACAGCAGCAGCAGCAGGAGCCCAAATATACACTGGAGTTGGCTTCAGGAGCCCAAAAATTGGATGAATCACACCCTGGAGTTGGCAGGAGTTGACAGCAGCAGCAGCAGGAGCCCAAATATACACTGGAGTTGGCTTCAGGAGCCCAAAAATTGGATGAATCACACCCTGGAGTTGGCAGAAGTTGGCAGCAGCAGCAGCAGGAGCCCAAATATACACTGGAGTTGGCTTCAGGAGCCCAAAAATTGGATGAATCACACCCTGGAGTTGGCAGAAGTTGGCAGCAGCAGCAGCAGGAGCCCAAATATACACTGGAGTTGGCTTCAGGAGCCCAAAAATTGGATGAATCACACCCTGGAGTTGGCAGGAGTTGACAGCAGCAGCAGCAGGAGCCCAAATATACACTGGAGTTGGCTTCAGGAGCCCAAAAATTGGATGAATCACACCCTGGAGTTGGCAGGAGTTGACAGCAGCAGCAGCAGGAGCCCAAATATACACTGGAGTTGGCTTCAGGAGCCCAAAAATTGGATGAATCACACCCTGGAGTTGGCAGAAGTTGGCAGCAGCAGCAGCAGGAGCCCAAATATACACTGGAGTTGGCTTCAGGAGCCCAAAAATTGGATGAATCACACCCTGGAGTTGGCAGAAGTTGGCAGCAGCAGCAGCAGGAGCCCAAATATACACTGGAGTTGGCTTCAGGAGCCCAAAAATTGGATGAATCACACCCTGGAGTTGGCAGAAGTTGGCAGCAGCAGCAGCAGGAGCCCAAATATACACTGGAGTTGGCTTCAGGAGCCCAAAAATTGGATGAATCACACCCTGGAGTTGGCAGAAGTTGGCAGCAGCAGCAGCAGGAGCCCAAATATACACTGGAGTTGGCTTCAGGAGCCCAAAAATTGGATGAATCACACCCTGGAGTTGGCAGGAGTTGACAGTAGCAGCAGCAGGAGCCCAAATATACACTGGAGTTGGCTTCAGGAGCCCAAAAATTGGATGAATCACACCCTGGAGTTGGCAGGAGTTGACAGTAGCAGCAGCAGGAGCCCAAATATACACTGGAGTTGGCTTCAGGAGCCCAAAAATTGGATGAATCACACCCTGGAGTTGGCAGAAGTTGGCAGCAGCAGCAGCAGGAGCCCAAATATACACTGGAGTTGGCTTCAGGAGCCCAAAAATTGGATGAATCACACCCTGGAGTTGGCAGGAGTTGACAGCAGCAGCAGCAGGAGCCCAAATATACACTGGAGTTGGCTTCAGGAGCCCAAAAATTGGATGAATCACACCCTGGAGTTGGCAGAAGTTGGCAGCAGCAGCAGCAGGAGCCCAAATATACACTGGAGTTGGCTTCAGGAGCCCAAAAATTGGATGAATCACACCCTGGAGTTGGCAGAAGTTGGCAGCAGCAGCAGCAGGAGCCCAAATATACACTGGAGTTGGCTTCAGGAGCCCAAAAATTGGATGAATCACACCCTGGAGTTGGCAGAAGTTGGCAGCAGCAGCAGCAGGAGCCCAAATATACACTGGAGTTGGCTTCAGGAGCCCAAAAATTGGATGAATCACACCCTGGAGTTGGCAGAAGCTGGCAGCAGCAGCAGCAGGAGCCCAAATATACACTGGAGTTGGCTTCAGGAGCCCAAAAATTGGATGAATCACACCCTGGAGTTGGCAGGAGTTGACAGTAGCAGCAGCAGGAGCCCAAATATACACTGGAGTTGGCTTCAGGAGCCCAAAAATTGGATGAATCACACCCTGGAGTTGGCAGGAGTTGACAGCAGCAGCAGCAGGAGCCCAAATATACACTGGAGTTGGCTTCAGGAGCCCAAAAATTGGATGAATCACACCCTGGAGTTGGCAGAAGTTGGCAGCAGCAGCAGCAGGAGCCCAAATATACACTGGAGTTGGCTTCAGGAGCCCATAAATTGGATGAATCACACCCTGGAGTTGGCAGGAGTTGACAGCAGCAGCAGCAGGAGCCCAAATATACACTGGAGTTGGCTTCAGGAGCCCAAAAATTGGATGAATCACACCCTGGAGTTGGCAGAAGTTGGCAGCAGCAGCAGCAGGAGCCCAAATATACACTGGAGTTGGCTTCAGGAGCCCAAAAATTGGATGAATCACACCCTGGAGTTGGCAGAAGTTGGCAGCAGCAGCAGCAGGAGCCCAAATATACACTGGAGTTGGCTTCAGGAGCCCAAAAATTGGATGAATCACACCCTGGAGTTGGCAGAAGTTGGCAGCAGCAGCAGCAGGAGCCCAAATATACACTGGAGTTGGCTTCAGGAGCCCAAAAATTGGATGAATCACACCCTGGAGTTGGCAGAAGTTGGCAGCAGCAGCAGCAGGAGCCCAAATATACACTGGAGTTGGCTTCAGGAGACCAAAAATTGGATGAATCACACCCTGGAGTTGGCAGGAGTTGACAGTAGCAGCAGCAGGAGCCCAAATATACACTGGAGTTGGCTTCAGGAGCCCAAAAATTGGATGAATCACACCCTGGAGTTGGCAGGAGTTGACAGCAGCAGCAGCAGGAGCCCAAATATACACTGGAGTTGGCTTCAGGAGCCCAAAAATTGGATGAATCACACCCTGGAGTTGGCAGAAGTTGGCAGCAGCAGCAGCAGGAGCCCAAATATACACTGGAGTTGGCTTCAGGAGCCCAAAAATTGGATGAATCACACCCTGGAGTTGGCAGAAGTTGGCAGCAGCAGCAGCAGGAGCCCAAATATACACTGGAGTTGGCTTCAGGAGCCCAAAAATTGGATGAATCACACCCTGGAGTTGGCAGGAGTTGACAGTAGCAGCAGCAGGAGCCCAAATATACACTGGAGTTGGCTTCAGGAGCCCAAAAATTGGATGAATCACACCCTGGAGTTGGCAGAAGTTGGCAGCAGCAGCAGCAGGAGCCCAAATATACACTGGAGTTGGCTTCAGGAGCCCAAAAATTGGATGAATCACACCCTGGAGTTGGCAGAAGTTGGCAGCAGCAGCAGCAGGAGCCCAAATATACACTGGAGTTGGCTTCAGGAGCCCAAAAATTGGATGAATCACACCATGGAGTTGGCAGGAGTTGACAGTAGCAGCAGCAGGAGCCCAAATATACACTGGAGTTGGCTTCAGGAGCCCAAAAATTGGATGAATCACACCCTGGAGTTGGCAGGAGTTGGCAGCAGCAGCAGCAGGAGCCCAAATATACACTGGAGTTGGCTTCAGGAGCCCAAAAATTGGATGAATCACACCCTGGAGTTGGCAGAAGTTGGCAGCAGCAGCAGCAGGAGCCCAAATATACACTGGAGTTGGCTTCAGGAGCCCAAAAATTGGATGAATCACACCCTGGAGTTGGCAGAAGTTGGCAGCAGCAGCAGCAGGAGCCCAAATATACACTGGAGTTGGCTTCAGGAGCCCAAAAATTGGATGAATCACACCCTGGAGTTGGCAGGAGTTGACAGTAGCAGCAGCAGGAGCCCAAATATACACTGGAGTTGGCTTCAGGAGCCCAAAAATTGGATGAATCACAGCCTGGAGTTGGCAGGAGTTGACAGTAGCAGCAGCAGGAGCCCAAATATACACTGGAGTTGGCTTCAGGAGCCCAAAAATTGGATGAATCACACCCTGGAGTTGGCAGGAGTTGACAGTAGCAGCAGCAGGAGCCCAAAAAATGGCCTAAAGACATAAATATGTTTTGCACCATTTGGAAAGTGTAAAACGTGGCACCATGCTGAATCTAGTCGCATGCATCAGGCATTGGTGGGTGGAAATCCTGGCTGATCCATCCCTGATTCATTTTGACAAAGGTGAGTCTCTCCACATTTTTAGTTGACAGACGAGTTCTCCTCGCCGTAACTATGGCCCCCGCCGCACTAAACACCCGCTCAGATGGCACGCTACTTGCCGGGCAGGACAGCTTTTCCAGGGCAAACTCTGCTAGTTGCGGCCACAAATCAAGTTTGGCTGCCCAGAAGTCCAGCGGATCCTCAAGGTGTGTTGGCATGGTCATGTCAAAGTATGACATGACCTGCTGGTTCAGGTCCTGCTCCAGGTCTTCCTGCTGCTCATGAGTAGCCTCACTATGCGGGTGTAGAAAGCTACTCATTAGCGACTGAAGACTGAGGCTGCTGCTGCTGATGGAGCTTCTGCTGCTGCTGCTGCCAACCCCCCCAGCGGCCATGGCAGTGGAAGGTGAGCGCAGAGGTCCCCTCGAGTCAGACCTGCGAGAGTATGGACCATGGCGCAGATAGGCATCGGCCAACTGCCTACGTAGAATGTCTTTGTAGTAGTTGAGTTTGTCCTCCCTCTCGGTGGGTTTAAAAAATGCCCCCATTTTGTGCCGGAAGCGAGGGTCCAATAAGGTGGACAGCCAGAAGTCATCCCGCCGACAGATGGAAACAATTCTGGGGTCACTACGCAAGCACGTGAGCATGCTTCGTGCCATTTGCGCAAGTGACTCGGATGGACTACCTGTCTCCATCTCCACTGCATACTGCCACGGTGTGCCCGGGTCCTCTGTCTCTCCTTCCTCAAAAACCTCTAGCTCCTCTGGCTGCTCCTGCTCCTCCTCTCCTGTCCGCTGACTAGATAAACCAGCCATTTCGCCAAGCCTAAACTGTGTTTCGCTGGGCAACTCCTCCTCCTCCTCTTCCTCCTCCTCCTCCTCCAGTTCAGCTCCAAGGGGGTTCATGTGGCCGTAAGATGTAAACGCCATGTCTCCAGTGCCCTGACCAGCCATGGTTTCCAACATGTGCTGTAGTACATGAAGCAGTGGAATCACGTCGTTCATCCCGTAATCCTGCCGACTGACAAATAAAGTGGCTTCCTCAAAGGGCCTGAGCAAACGGCAGGTGTCACGTATGAGCTGCCACTGGTTGACATTGAAGTTACACAGGGGAGTCCCCCTATCTGCTTGGATCATCAGGAAATCCGTGATGGCTTTTCTCTGTTCATATAATCGGTCCAACATGTGAAGGGTGGAATTCCAACGGGTGGAAACATCGCAAATCAGACTATGTTGGGGGATACCATTCTGACGCTGTAGCTCAAGAAGGGTGTGTTTGGCAGTGTAGGAGTGGCTGAAGTGCATGCAAAGTTTCCGTGAAGTTGTTAGGATGTCCTGCAGATGGGGGGAACACTTCAGAAACCGCTTGACAACCAGATTGAAGACGTGAGCCATGCAGGGGGCATGGGTCAGGCTTCCTTGGCGCAGCGCAGACAAAATGTTCTTCCCATTGTCGGTAACCATGATTCCCATTTTAAGTTTTCTCGGAGTAAGCCATGTTTGGATTTCCTGATGAATACATTTAAGCAGTTCCTCCCCTGTGTGACTCCGTTCGCCAAGACAAACCATGTGAAGCACTGCGTGACACCTCCGTGCCCTGCACACATGGTAGACTGGAGGGGCACTGAGACTTGAGCCTACAGTGGAGGGTGAGGAGATGGCGGAGGATGAGGAGGCCGAGTCGCACGGTGTCACAGGCCCAATGGGCAGAGAGCGCGGAGGCCGAAGCGGCGTGACCTGTCCAAGTTGCTGCTGCAAAGGGACCACATTCACCCAGTGGGCCGTAAACGACATGTACTGCCCCTGACCGTAGTTACAGCTCCAGATGTCGGCGCTGCCATGTATTTTGCTACACACCGACAGGCTCAAGGACTGGCCCACCTTCTGTTCAACAAAAGTGTGCAGCGCTGGTACTGCCTTCTTGGCAAAGAAATGACGGCTTGGGACTCTCCACCTCGGCTCGGCACAAGCCATCAGTTCTCTGAAAGGTGCAGATTCCACCACCTGAAAAGGGAGCGACTGCAGCACCAGCAACTTGGACAGGAGCACATTCAGCTTCTGCGCCGTAGGATGAGTGGGCGCATACTGCTGTCTCTTGGACATGGCTTCGCTGATGGATTGCTGGCGGGATGCATGACTTGGAGGAGGAGGAGCAGGAGCGACAGAGGATGGGTATGACGCACAGCTGCCTTCGGCTGAGGTGCTGGAGCCTTGGCTGGCAGAAATTGGGAGCTCACTTGGTGAGGAAGCAGACTGGACCACCCCTTGGGAGCCTCGGTTCTCCCAGGTCGTTTTATGGTGACGCATCATATGTTGACGCAGGGCCGTGGTGCCAACATTTGGACCCTGGCCACGCTTCACCTTTTGCCTACATATCTTGCATGTGGCCATGTTACCCTCCTGCGGATGCCTCAGGAAAAACTGCCACACTGCCGAGTAGCTACTTTTCCCACCCCCTGGCCTCACTGATTCACTGCTGCTGTTGCCAACTCCAGGAACCCCTGCTCCACTACCTCCCGATAAGGTAGACTGCCGCACAGCAGGTGCTCTACCCCGGCCCCGGCCCCGGCCGGCTCCAGCCTTTGGAATTGTGCCCCCATGCTGACTGCTACCACCTTGCTGCCTCAGCTGTTGACTCCGGGGCAACCTGCACCCCTCTTCTCCTGATGATGACGATGAAGCCCCTTCATCACCCGGCTCCCAAGTGCGATCGGCTTCATCGTCATCATCATCATCATCACCGGGTTGTGGCTGTACGTCACTGATGTTCGTGGATTCGTCAACAGTGTCTGGCGCAGGAGCTGGAACGCTCGCAGCACCCACGACACTGTCCACATCACTATTTGTCTGCCTAGCTAAAGAAGCCACCTCCATTTCTTGGCTGGGCAGTAGCTGCTGACTGTCCTCTATCTGATGGTCCTCCTCACTAAAGAGTGGATCTGAACCCAAAGCATAGGATACGTCGCTGGGGGAGGGAACGGCGTAGGCCAGAGGCAATGGGAGGACAGGGACTGCTCTCGGGGCATGCCAACTCAGGGTTGTGTCAGAGGAACCTACCGACCCTAGACTGGGGGTCTCAGACGTAAGTTGTGATGATGTTGTTGATGAGCGCGTCAACCAATCTACCACGGCAGATGCGTTACTGGTGGAGACCCGACCGCTAGCAGATACTGGCAGATTAGGTCTCTCAGCGTGACTCCTGCTGCTACTGGCCCCCAGTCTGATGCGAGCTCTGCCTGCGGAATCTTGGCCTCTGCCACTCCTCTTTTCACTTCCAGGCACTTGTCTGCCCGACATAGTCTAACTGGCGTGGTAGTAGGTGATATTTAAAAAAACCCCGGGCAGCGGTGGGTCTATATGAAACAGAATATAATGCACACCAAAAGTGAGCAGTAACACTCAGCCTCCAACAGGCCTGCTTAGTGTAAATAAGAGAGCTGCTTAGTGTAAATAAAGAGGGGTATGCTATGTTACAGAATGGGATGCCTCAACAGAAGTGCACCTGGCAGGCAGCAGTAAGCCTATGCCCAGCAAAAGTGTCTTATAATATAAATATAATAAGAGCAAATGCTTATATGGTCTTAAACAGAGGCTGCTTTAGTCACAGAATGGGATGCCCCGGGCAGGAATCGAGCTGGCAGGGTACAGTAGTGCTTTGGCCAGCAAAAGTGTCTTTATCAGGCCTAATTTCAAATATGATAAGAGCAAATGCTTATATGGTCTTAAACAGAGGCTGCTTTAGTCACAGAATGGGATGCCCCGGGCAGGAATCGAGCTGGCAGGGTACAGTAGTGCTTTGGCCAGCAAAAGTGTCTTTATCAGGCTAATTTCAAATATGATAAGAGCAAATGCTTATATGGTCTTAAACAGAGGCTGCTTTAGTCACAGAATGGGATGCCCCGGGCAGGAATCGAGCTGGCAGGGTACAGTAGTGCTTTGGCCAGCAAAAGTGTCTTTATCAGGCCTAATTTCAAATATGATAAGAGCAAATGCTTATATGGTCTTAAACAGAGGCTGCTGTAGTCACAGAATGGGATGCCCCGGGCAGGAATCGAGCTGGCAGGGTACAGTAGTGCTTTGGCCAGCAAAAGTGTCTTTATCAGGCCTAATTTCAAATATGATAAGAGCAAATACTTATATGGTCTTAAACAGAGGCTGCTTTAGTCACAGAATGGGATGCCCCGGGCAGGAATCGAGCTGGCAGGGTACAGTAGTGCTTTGGCCAGCAAAAGTGTCTTTATCAGGCCTAATTTCAAATATGATAAGAGCAAATGCTTATATGGTCTTAAACAGAGGCTGCTTTAGTCACAGAATGGGATGCCCCGGGCAGGAATCGAGCTGGCAGGGTACAGTAGTGCTTTGGCCAGCAAAAGTGTCTTTATCAGGCCTAATTTCAAATATGATAAGAGCAAATGCTTATATGGTCTTAAACAGAGGCTGCTGTAGTCACAGAATGGGATGCCCCGGGCAGGAATCGAGCTGGCAGGGTACAGTAGTGCTTTGGCCAGCAAAAGTGTCTTTATCAGGCCTAATTTCAAATATGATAAGAGCAAATGCTTATATGGTCTTAAACAGAGGCTGCTTTAGTCACAGAATGGGATGCCCCGGGCAGGAATCGAGCTGGCAGGGTACAGTAGTGCTTTGGCCAGCAAAAGTGTCTTTATCAGGCTAATTTCAAATATGATAAGAGCAAATGCTTATATGGTCTTAAACAGAGGCTGCTTTAGTCACAGAATGGGATGCCCCGGGCAGGAATCGAGCTGGCAGGGTACAGTAGTGCTTTGGCCAGCAAAAGTGTCTTTATCAGGCTAATTTCAAATATGATAAGAGCAAATGCTTATATGGTCTTAAACAGAGGCTGCTTTAGTCACAGAATGGGATGCCCCGGGCAGGAATCGAGCTGGCAGGGTACAGTAGTGCTTTGGCCAGCAAAAGTGTCTTTATCAGGCCTAATTTCAAATATGATAAGAGCAAATGCTTATATGGTCTTAAACAGAGGCTGCTGTAGTCACAGAATGGGATGCCCCGGGCAGGAATCGAGCTGGCAGGGTACAGTAGTGCTTTGGCCAGCAAAAGTGTCTTTATCAGGCCTAATTTCAAATATGATAAGAGCAAATGCTTATATGGTCTTAAACAGAGGCTGCTTTAGTCACAGAATGGGATGCCCCGGGCAGGAATCGAGCTGGCAGGGTACAGTAGTGCTTTGGCCAGCAAAAGTGTCTTTATCAGGCCTAATTTCAAATATGATAAGAGCAAATGCTTATATGGTCTTAAACAGAGGCTGCTTTAGTCACAGAATGGGATGCCCCGGGCAGGAATCGAGCTGGCAGGGTACAGTAGTGCTTTGGCCAGCAAAAGTGTCTTTATCAGGCCTAATTTCAAATATGATAAGAGCAAATGCTTATATGGTCTTAAACAGAGGCTGCTGTAGTCACAGAATGGGATGCCCCGGGCAGGAATCGAGCTGGCAGGGTACAGTAGTGCTTTGGCCAGCAAAAGTGTCTTTATCAGGCCTAATTTCAAATATGATAAGAGCAAATGCTTATATGGTCTTAAACAGAGGCTGCTTTAGTCACAGAATGGGATGCCCCGGGCAGGAATCGAGCTGGCAGGGTACAGTAGTGCTTTGGCCAGCAAAAGTGTCTTTATCAGGCTAATTTCAAATATGATAAGAGCAAATGCTTATATGGTCTTAAACAGAGGCTGCTTTAGTCACAGAATGGGATGCCCCGGGCAGGAATCGAGCTGGCAGGGTACAGTAGTGCTTTGGCCAGCAAAAGTGTCTTTATCAGGCCTAATTTCAAATATGATAAGAGCAAATGCTTATATGGTCTTAAACAGAGGCTGCTTTAGTCACAGAATGGGATGCCCCGGGCAGGAATCGAGCTGGCAGGGTACAGTAGTGCTTTGGCCAGCAAAAGTGTCTTTATCAGGCCTAATTTCAAATATGATAAGAGCAAATGCTTATATGGTCTTAAACAGAGGCTGCTGTAGTCACAGAATGGGATGCCCCGGGCAGGAATCGAGCTGGCAGGGTACAGTAGTGCTTTGGCCAGCAAAAGTGTCTTTATCAGGCTAATTTCAAATATGATAAGAGCAAATGCTTATATGGTCTTAAACAGAGGCTGCTTTAGTCACAAAATGGGATGCCCCGGGCAGGAATCGAGCTGGCAGGGTACAGTAGTGCTTTGGCCAGCAAAAGTGTCTTTATCAGGCTAATTTCAAATATGATAAGAGCAAATGCTTATATGGTCTTAAACAGAGGCTGCTTTAGTCACAGAATGGGATGCCCCGGGCAGGAATCGAGCTGGCAGGGTACAGTAGTGCTTTGGCCAGCAAAAGTGTCTTTATCAGGCCTAATTTCAAATATGATAAGAGCAAATGCTTATATGGTCTTAAACAGAGGCTGCTGTAGTCACAGAATGGGATGCCCCGGGCAGGAATCGAGCTGGCAGGGTACAGTAGTGCTTTGGCCAGCAAAAGTGTCTTTATCAGGCCTAATTTCAAATATGATAAGAGCAAATGCTTATATGGTCTTAAACAGAGGCTGCTTTAGTCACAGAATGGGATGCCCCGGGCAGGAATCGAGCTGGCAGGGTACAGTAGTGCTTTGGCCAGCAAAAGTGTCTTTATCAGGCTAATTTCAAATATGATAAGAGCAAATGCTTATATGGTCTTAAACAGAGGCTGCTTTAGTCACAGAATGGGATGCCCCGGGCAGGAATCGAGCTGGCAGGGTACAGTAGTGCTTTGGCCAGCAAAAGTGTCTTTATCAGGCCTAATTTCAAATATGATAAGAGCAAATGCTTATATGGTCTTAAACAGAGGCTGCTTTAGTCACAGAATGGGATGCCCCGGGCAGGAATCGAGCTGGCAGGGTACAGTAGTGCTTTGGCCAGCAAAAGTGTCTTTATCAGGCCTAATTTCAAATATGATAAGAGCAAATGCTTATATGGTCTTAAACAGAGGCTGCTGTAGTCACAGAATGGGATGCCCCGGGCAGGAATCGAGCTGGCAGGGTACAGTAGTGCTTTGGCCAGCAAAAGTGTCTTTATCAGGCCTAATTTCAAATATGATAAGAGCAAATGCTTATATGGTCTTAAACAGAGGCTGCTTTAGTCACAGAATGGGATGCCCCGGGCAGGAATCGAGCTGGCAGGGTACAGTAGTGCTTTGGCCAGCAAAAGTGTCTTTATCAGGCCTAATTTCAAATATGATAAGAGCAAATGCTTATATGGTCTTAAACAGAGGCTGCTGTAGTCACAGAATGGGATGCCCCGGGCAGGAATCGAGCTGGCAGGGTACAGTAGTGCTTTGGCCAGCAAAAGTGTCTTTATCAGGCCTAATTTCAAATATGATAAGAGCAAATGCTTATATGGTCTTAAACAGAGGCTGCTTTAGTCACAGAATGGGATGCCCCGGGCAGGAATCGAGCTGGCAGGGTACAGTAGTGCTTTGGCCAGCAAAAGTGTCTTTATCAGGCCTAATTTCAAATATGATAAGAGCAAATGCTTATATGGTCTTAAACAGAGGCTGCTTTAGTCACAGAATGGGATGCCCCGGGCAGGAATCGAGCTGGCAGGGTACAGTAGTGCTTTGGCCAGCAAAAGTGTCTTTATCAGGCTAATTTCAAATATGATAAGAGCAAATGCTTATATGGTCTTAAACAGAGGCTGCTTTAGTCACAGAATGGGATGCCCCGGGCAGGAATCGAGCTGGCAGGGTACAGTAGTGCTTTGGCCAGCAAAAGTGTCTTTATCAGGCCTAATTTCAAATATGATAAGAGCAAATGCTTATATGGTCTTAAACAGAGGCTGCTGTAGTCACAGAATGGGATGCCCCGGGCAGGAATCGAGCTGGCAGGGTACAGTAGTGCTTTGGCCAGCAAAAGTGTCTTTATCAGGCCTAATTTCAAATATGATAAGAGCAAATGCTTATATGGTCTTAAACAGAGGCTGCTTTAGTCACAGAATGGGATGCCCCGGGCAGGAATCGAGCTGGCAGGGTACAGTAGTGCTTTGGCCAGCAAAAGTGTCTTTATCAGGCTAATTTCAAATATGATAAGAGCAAATGCTTATATGGTCTTAAACAGAGGCTGCTTTAGTCACAGAATGGGATGCCCCGGGCAGGAATCGAGCTGGCAGGGTACAGTAGTGCTTTGGCCAGCAAAAGTGTCTTTATCAGGCCTAATTTCAAATATGATAAGAGCAAATGCTTATATGGTCTTAAACAGAGGCTGCTTTAGTCACAGAATGGGATGCCCCGGGCAGGAATCGAGCTGGCAGGGTACAGTAGTGCTTTGGCCAGCAAAAGTGTCTTTATCAGGCCTAATTTCAAATATGATAAGAGCAAATGCTTATATGGTCTTAAACAGAGGCTGCTGTAGTCACAGAATGGGATGCCCCGGGCAGGAATCGAGCTGGCAGGGTACAGTAGTGCTTTGGCCAGCAAAAGTGTCTTTATCAGGCCTAATTTCAAATATGATAAGAGCAAATGCTTATATGGTCTTAAACAGAGGCTGCTTTAGTCACAGAATGGGATGCCCCGGGCAGGAATCGAGCTGGCAGGGTACAGTAGTGCTTTGGCCAGCAAAAGTGTCTTTATCAGGCTAATTTCAAATATGATAAGAGCAAATGCTTATATGGTCTTAAACAGAGGCTGCTTTAGTCACAGAATGGGATGCCCCGGGCAGGAATCGAGCTGGCAGGGTACAGTAGTGCTTTGGCCAGCAAAAGTGTCTTTATCAGGCCTAATTTCAAATATGATAAGAGCAAATGCTTATATGGTCTTAAACAGAGGCTGCTTTAGTCACAGAATGGGATGCCCCGGGCAGGAATCGAGCTGGCAGGGTACAGTAGTGCTTTGGCCAGCAAAAGTGTCTTTATCAGGCCTAATTTCAAATATGATAAGAGCAAATGCTTATATGGTCTTAAACAGAGGCTGCTGTAGTCACAGAATGGGATGCCCCGGGCAGGAATCGAGCTGGCAGGGTACAGTAGTGCTTTGGCCAGCAAAAGTGTCTTTATCAGGCCTAATTTCAAATATGATAAGAGCAAATGCTTATATGGTCTTAAACAGAGGCTGCTTTAGTCACAGAATGGGATGCCCCGGGCAGGAATCGAGCTGGCAGGGTACAGTAGTGCTTTGGCCAGCAAAAGTGTCTTTATCAGGCCTAATTTCAAATATGATAAGAGCAAATGCTTATATGGTCTTAAACAGAGGCTGCTTTAGTCACAGAATGGGATGCCCCGGGCAGGAATCGAGCTGGCAGGGTACAGTAGTGCTTTGGCCAGCAAAAGTGTCTTTATCAGGCTAATTTCAAATATGATAAGAGCAAATGCTTATATGGTCTTAAACAGAGGCTGCTTTAGTCACAGAATGGGATGCCCCGGGCAGGAATCGAGCTGGCAGGGTACAGTAGTGCTTTGGCCAGCAAAAGTGTCTTTATCAGGCCTAATTTCAAATATGATAAGAGCAAATGCTTATATGGTCTTAAACAGAGGCTGCTGTAGTCACAGAATGGGATGCCCCGGGCAGGAATCGAGCTGGCAGGGTACAGTAGTGCTTTGGCCAGCAAAAGTGTCTTTATCAGGCCTAATTTCAAATATGATAAGAGCAAATGCTTATATGGTCTTAAACAGAGGCTGCTTTAGTCACAGAATGGGATGCCCCGGGCAGGAATCGAGCTGGCAGGGTACAGTAGTGCTTTGGCCAGCAAAAGTGTCTTTATCAGGCCTAATTTCAAATATGATAAGAGCAAATGCTTATATGGTCTTAAACAGAGGCTGCTTTAGTCACAGAATGGGATGCCTCACAGCAGACTTAAGATCAGTTCAGTATATATGCACAGTTAGTTACTATAAGCAGCCTGAAAACGCTAACAAAGGCTGGATGAAAAAAAAAAAATCTCCCTGTCAGCCAGCTCCGTTTTTCCTACCTTTCCCTGGCTTTCTGTCTGTCTCCTGTCTGTCTCCTGCCTGTCTCCTGCCTGTCTCCAGCCTGTCTCCAGCCTGTCCCTGTCTGTCCCTGTCTCCAGCCTGTCTAACTGCCTCAGCTACACAGCGTTCTGTCTGTCTGTCACGAATGCAATAGAGAAATGAGGAAAAGCAAGATGGCCGCCGTTAAATACCGCTGTGTGACGTCACCGGGCTTGCTGGCTGCTGATAGGCTGCATGTGACTGCCCCAGCTTGCACTGGCGCGGGATACATGTCCAGACATGTCCCGCCCGCCATCTTAGAATGCCTGTAATGTAAATGAATGGATGTTAAAGGAAAACTTCGAGTGATCGAATCGCGGGGAAATTCGGATTCGATCCGAATCGAATTTTTCCTGAAATTCGGATCGAATCCGGGTTCGTCCGGATCGATTCGCTCATCCCTACTCACAAGCAGAAATTGTTAAAATGGGTGAAGATATACTGTCAATGAATGATGAGTGTTGTGCAACCCTTGATGGTCCAGACGGATAAAGTAGTGAATGGTTGGTTGATGGCCACCATGTCCCAATAAGATTGCAACATCAGCAAGGAGATGGAGGAGTCGTGTTTTGGACCAAAATTATGTAGAGATAGCTGGTAGGCCCTTTTAGGGTCCCTGAAGGCGTGAAAATGTCTTTGTCAAAGTATATTATTCGACTGACCACTTTCTTCCATGTTACAAAAAGAAGAACCATAAGAAGTGCCTTTTGTAGCAAAATCATCTTCAAGGATAACTCTGCATTTTCATGCTGCAAAGAGTAATTTGGGATGCGACGTACATTCTATAGGACATGTAGAGATAATCACAAATAAGACAGGTGTTAGGTAGGTGCATTGGTGCTTCATCACCAGTGATGGCTGGAAGATATTGGGAAAAATATGAGCAAATTTTTCAAGCAGTTCCTTTAAGTCTGGGGATTTTGGTATTAAGTGTTTAATTATCAAGATTATTAAAGAGGTCAGGTACATTATGTGTGTTTGGTCTAAAGCAAAGGGCAGTCAGCAGGTTGGGCATATTATCAACAAACTTGCCTGGCTGAAACTTGTGTGAGGTCAGCAACGTGTCTCTATTTTGCTTGGTCGGGTTTGTGGACCTTGGCAGGTCGGGATAGTACTACAGACATGTGACGTGTATTATTTAAAGCAAGATGATGATGAGTCATAGAAACATGAGAAGGGTTTACAGGGAACAGAGAGGAGCAAGTCTACTGCTGCTCAACACTAGTGGTGAAGGTTTTTTTAATGCAATGCGGTGTGCATGCTCCACGGTTATAGAAACCCTATGCAAATAATGGGGGATCCCATTCCTGGTCACGTGGGGCCACTCTAGTTGAGACCACTGATTCCATAATTGACACTAGCTGGTGGGGGGGGGGGGGGGGAAGCAATAGCAGGTAGCATTGATTGGCAGCTATTATTTTTAACTCTGCTACTGCCTCAATCAATTAGTGATTTGAGGGTGATGAATGACAACTTCCAATGGGTTAGAATCATTTGATATGCATTATATTGTAATGGATAACTGTAATAGGGCTTTAAGATCTTATTATAACTTATTCCAAAATGGTGTTTCACTCTATGTGCTCTTTGGGAAACTTTTTTCCTATACTGCTGGGATTTTAAAATATGACTAGTTATAAAAAAAAGACAAAAAAAAGTAATAGCGAGGTGTTGTGATAAACACTACAATTAGATTTCACAGCAGTACACAGGGAAAAGGAAGTACATTCTATGAAAGTATAGACTCATGCCTTTAAGGTAAAAAGCGCTGGGTTATTGATGATGCAGTCCAGTAGTGAATGGAAAACAAAATGCTGCCTTAGTGAAACCCTGTGGATTCTATTGAATCAGCCACTGTAGATCAGAAAGCACTATAAATGCGTTTATGTTCTACCACATTCAAATTACCTGCAGCAATGGCTTGTCGTTATCTTGAATGTGCTGCTACCTTCTGCAATCAGATGCCGAAAGATGCTAATGAAATCACCTGCCTTAATAAGTATAGGCTTCCTCCTAGTGGGATGCCAGTTCAAAGTAATGTGTTACCCCGATCACGTTCGGTTTCGTTCTGCTCAGCTTACTGCATCCACTTTGCAGCTGTTCTGTATAAACTACTTTTGGCTTCTTCCCCAGATTGAGAAAATGTAAAATCTCTAAGGTTATTGGAAACAGAAAGAGACAAAGGGGTGGCACACAATTGTGTCCTGCTTTTAAGGCTAGATATGTTGCTATGAATGGGCTCCACAACTTTGAGTGTATAAGGAAACTAGCTGTTGATAGGCTAAGAGGAGGGGTTACTTATACATCCAAACTGTATAAAACTCCCACCAAGCTTGTGGTTAGTGGGAGATTTAGTTGCACATATATACAGATATATGTAGAAGCCACACTGCCCCAACAAGGTGCTCTGTGTTAATTTGGTCCCTACTCTCTGTGTATGAGCCCCATAGTTGGAACATACGCTGCAGCGAGTAAGCTATAAAACTATTATTGATCTCTCACTTAATAGTGTTCTAAAGGGAGGCTGGCAGCTTCCCAGGTGAGTAGCTTTGAAATATTTGATTGCATTGCATATCCCAACTTTGGGGGCTCAAAAATAGTAGGGACCTCACCAAATGGACACCTTAATGTGGCGTGGGGTTAAATACATGCAATTGTTTGCGAACAAAGGCCTCTAGTTTCTGTACAGGATTCATATATCTGTTTTCTGAATATTATATAGAGATGAGAAGGTTAAACTGGGCTGTTACTTGGTTCCCAGACCCTTGATAAGCCACTCCCACTCCCCTTACTCAGTCTGTAATAATGTACTCACTAGGTACTGCGCACCAGGGAACTGAAAAATGACTTAAACCAGACCAACAAAACATACAACGCTCATATGTATCCCTCCCCAGGGCAATTTAGATTGCTGCACATAAACATTAATTTACCTTTTTCTAAATCCTGCTGTAGCAAATTTAAGAAACAAAATGGCGGCTCATGAATTTGGAAGACACCTGCAAACAGAAAATGCTGCTGGGCTTCCTGTTACCGTGCATCGTCAGTTATGTCAGTTGAATTCAGGCAGCAGCATGGCCGAGATGTTGGGAGAGGAAGCTCCAAAATAGCTGCCGCCTTTCTTTTCTGTGCCAGGCTGTTGGTTCAGTTTAACCAGAGTAGGAGTTCAGAAAAGTGAGGTTGTGTGAAGCTCTGTTTAAAGAACAACAATTGTCACCTAGCATGGCACACTACAGCAAACTCCAGAAAATGGAAGTAGACCTGCACACATAACCAGTGCTCCTGTGGGTATGGTTAGGGGAAGGGTCTGATGTAGGTCGTAGCACCTTGGAGCTGGATGGTGCATTTGAAATGCCACAATAAGATATTACTGGAACAAGAAAAAAATGCAATCAGTCTATGTTTAATATGAAGGCCACCTGACCTTTCATCTGAACTGTATAACAAAGGTTTTCTATTTTCTTAATATGATATTATCAGGCTTTGCTTTGTATTACAGTATTAGGTAGAATGTATTCAGTAAAATTTTGCAAAATGCCAACCCGTTCTTTATGAATCACGCTTCATTTCTGATCCCTGATCTTTTGATTACTGAAAGTTGCATTAGAAATTGTAGAAAAATCATTGTAATGGCTGATCACATTTTCATTTCTACCGCATGTGCTTAAAAGGCTGCATGTGCCTACCCACCGTAGCCAGATTTAAGTAGTACTTTTCTGAGCAACAAAAGCTGTAAATGCGTGGGAAACAATGAGCTCAACCTTTGTAGCAAATGCTGATGAGAACGGTATGTTTTTATAGCTTTCATTAATTTGCTTAAATAATCTCAAGTGAGAGCTTCAGAGTGAAGCCAATTAGGAAAACGTATATTAATGTACTTATCAGCTGTTTTAGTAATATTTCACTTGAAAATTATTAACACTCTAGGTAAAGTACAAAATCTAAATGATATAGAATTACATTGTTCTGTAGAGGAATTTGCCCACTTGTGGACCCCTTTTGCATTGAAGCTTAGATATTAGAGACTAAAGTTGATGATGCGGGGGGTCGTGCCATTCAACCTTCAGCAGTTGTCGAGTGGAAATGCCACAGGAATCAGTATCAGGATCTGGTAAATTTTAGGCTGCTGAATTGGAATAGAAGCACTGCACAGGACAAAAGGTATCGTCATAGTCTGGTAGCTCTGCAGACATCTGGCTGGTGGCTGTATTGAGCACAGTTGCTTTTTCAGCAGCCACCAGCAGGTGTCTTGCAAGGCTGCTATGGCTTGTCAGTCCTCCTCATTTGCTTGGGTTCTTTAAATAAGGGTCTCCTCTCCCCAGCCAGGGCAGCAGTATTTTGTCTCTGTCCTTGATTCCTCTTTGTTCTAGCAGGCCCCTAATATTCCAAGTGACTGCCAGCCCTATCTTGATAAACTTTATTCCAGCACCTTTGAGCCCCTTGTAAAGGTTTAGTCCCTGTTTTGTTTTCAGTGTATGATTTGTCAGCATTTAAGAATGGTTTTGTTTCTGCCTAGTTTATGTTTATATTGCTTTTGTATCTTCATGTGCCTGGAGTTAAGTTTTCTGCTTAAATATTTTCAAGCTATCTAAGATTTCCCGCACCACCACTTTGGAACAATGTCTGTTTATATAGGGGGCCCTATGAAAGGTATAGACTTGTTGGGTGGTCCATTTAAAGAAGGAGCACTGTTTTGACAGAAAATCAGAAAATCAGCATTGGTAAGAAACTGTGATTATCTGGTATCTGATTTTATGTGGACATTAGGCTTGTATTGTATTACTATATAATATTGATTCCTATTGATGTATGAATTGGGCTTTGCTAAGAATCTCTATATACGTCATAGTACATTTTTTCACTTAAAACAAAAAACTCCTCTCATAACATGCACAACTATCCTGAAGATCTAGTCGGAGGGAGTGTGCCCCAGCTGCCTTGTACAAAAGAGTGTTTGGTACAGACCGTTCTGTTACAGTAAATGCAGCATGCTCAAGTTACTAGGACAGAAGTGGGATGGGGTCTCATTCAGCCATTTGCTTGCAAATGGTGGATGGATGCCAAGAAGTCCTCAGGTGCATGTTTGCCGCAGGACCCAATACCAGGAACTGGTGTGTTTACCCTGATGGACCTGGGGGAAGTAGCCGTGGGAAAAATAATGTGAGTATTAATTTGGTTTTGTTTTTGCCCAGACAGGGCCTTTAATTAAAATAAAGAACTGTGATTGTATTTAAAGAAGGTAATTGAGGACACCTTTTATGGTCAAACCTTAGGGTAGCAGGTGGCAAAAGCTCTTCGTTGCATAGAAGTCTTCTTCATTGCTCATAATGCTTGACATGAATTTGTCCAGCAAGGCTCCCTGGGTCATAGTCTCAGAGGATCAAAGGGTCCCAGAAAGTACAGACAGCAAAGAAGTGTTTGAGGAACAAAGCTGGGATCTGGGCTGGCAACAAAGGTATATAGTCCTTGAACAGAACAGAGGTTGGGACGAGCAGCAAAAGTTCATCATTATAGAATGGAGAACGCGGTCAAAGGAAAAACGGATGAAAAATTGGTTCATGAAGACTGCTAACCAAACAACTGTGTGTCCTAGACTTGACTGGGTTGCACATATGATCTAGCATTGCCTTAATTGTACTGGAGCAACAGAACCATGGAGAAATGGCTGAAATATGTCATAGTGATTTTGGACTATGACTTTGGATTTCGTTAAGAATTCATTAAGAATTCTTCACCACAATTCTTACGCATCCATCATGAAAATGGATGAGCTCCACAAGTGTGCCCAGCCACCTTGTATAGAGGAAGCGTTCTGAAGCAGATGAGTGCATCATTCCCTGTGTTGTTGACGAGGTAGTATTTCAAGAGCTTACCCTTAGACACGTCACCTTAAGACTGCAGGGGATATGTTTGGTTCACCAGTACGGTTAAGAGTCAAAGATCCAGACTAGTGATATGCTGCGGTGAAGGAAAATGAGTATAGGTTACTCTAGAGAGGGCCTTTTATATCACTGAAAAAACATCTTCACCACAATTGGTGAATTTCACCACTTCCCATGCATTGTTCTGTCTAATTTGTATACACTACAAGTAATTCTCAGCAGATTTAATCAAATTTCTGATGTAATGTGTTTTTTTAGGCATTTTACAAAACACATTAAAACAGTATGAGGTATAGAAATAACTGTAACAAATATATATAAATATGCTACTAACTTAGAAATGCCTACCCTGAGGAAGTCACATTTGTTTACCATAACGGCAGCTCCTTTTCGATCTTCCCTCTGTTTGTCACCCTGGTTTCTTTGCTGTAGCTTGTATTGCGCTATTTATATTATTATTGAGCTGCTGCATTTACAATATTTATGTTCAAATCTATCCTGATAATGAAACAACACGAGGAGAGTTTTTCCTGTGAACAGGCCTCCATGTAATTATATTACAATGAACATAGACAGATCATATACTTGTAATACACACCAATGACACTGAAGGGAAGTTCTGAGGTGGGTTAGGTGGGTTTCTGGAAAAAGCAGCAGCCTATGGGGATAACTAAAAAAATTGGAGAGCCCCATTTTGATTTTATTTTCAGTAGCAAGTTTTCTGTTGTTCCATTGTGTTGCATTGTAACAGGGACGGTGTATCCTGCTGTTACTTTGCAATAACATGCATGCATCACACAGCTCACAGTAAGTCATGATGTGCTAGTGCCAGTGCACTGGGGAAATCCCGATCAGAGCCCCATTTGATGGGGGGACAGAAAACAGTTGAGGACCATCTTTAGTGCACACACCATACAGAGTTTCATGGTCAAGTTTTCCTGGGACATTTGCAATAGGGGACCTAGAGTAATTTTTTTGCTAAAGGTCAGGTTTAGTCAGGAATCGGTAATAATGTGTATATTCTGATATATATATATTGTAATATATATATTGTATATATGGGTCGATATCATAAACAGGAATAAAAGAAAACATACATTTACAAATTTACACTGATATATGCAGCCTGATTCAGAGCTTGCCATTGAATGCACATTTTTTTGGGGAACTGGCCTTGGTAAACGGGAAATTGTGAATGCTCATATCATTCACAGTCGTGTTCTGAGAAAAGTTTGTTCATGCATAATCGGGCGTACTTGCTTTACGTACGCATATGGTTTAGTCGTGTTTTAGTTTTGGAAGCAGAGTTTTTACCTGTTTTCGGACGTAACTGGACCCCAAGGTTCTCTATGTGCCGTGTCTTTGCCTGGCTTTTCTGGCTTTTTCGGCGTGCACCTCTTTTTGTTGTTGTAACCAGCTATTTTAATGTGCTTCCTGCTGTCCCCTGCCACTTGTAGACATGGTAGTCTGCACGTCTTGCACATACGTACCTTGTCCCCCCTGCTGGTATCTAGGGCATCCCATGTAGTCTGCTTGTCCTTGCACATACTTACATACATATCTTGGTTGCCATGTTCTCTGCTTCTACCCACTGTTACTTACCTCCTACATCAGCCACCTTTTGTTTTGGTGTTCTGTTTTACACCACTGTTCCTTTGGTTTCTGTCTGCTTTATGTTCTTGCGTAGAAAACACTTGTGGACTGACCAGTGTTGCATTATTTGTGTGTAGGTTTAAAGTGGACCAACACCCAGGATTTTGACTATCCTGGGTTTTGGTCCACTTCGGCGGGGCACCCCGATCGGGGGTGCCCCGCTGTGTGAAACCCCCCAGAAAGCCCCAAAATCTTACCTGTCCCCGCTCCCACGTGACTGGACGGTCCAATCCCCGCCAACGTCCAGGCGGGGATCAGGAGCGTCCAAGCGGCTGCCGCCGCCGCCGCCTCCCTCGCGTCACTTTCGGCGCGCGCGCGCCCCCGCCGGCCATTCGCAGACGGCCGGCGCGGGCGCGCGCACGCCTACAGGGGCGCGAGGGAGGCGGCGGCGGCCGGCCGCCGCCGAAGATAAGGTAGGTGATTTGGGGTGTTTGGGGGGGTTTCACCCCGCGGGACATCCCGATCTCGGATGTCCCGCGGGGTGGGAGGTGATCGGCCCGGGAATCTTATAGATTTCCGGGCCGATCACCTCTCGGTGTTGGTCCACTTTAAGGTGACGTCCCCTCGCCACTCACATGGGCTTCCACTTCATCTGCCAATGTCCTCTTTTCACGTGTGTTGGGCTTGAAGTTGTACCGTAACTTATGTCCTCTGTTTGGGTCTCCGTTAGCTCCAAATGCACATCCCTACCCCGTAAATTTCTGGGACACTGCAACCACCCAAGCCTCGTATACACTAGGGTATGCCAATGCTAACTAATCCAGCTTTCCCATCCCACAATAGTAGCGGATTGCAAGCGCAGACACACTTAGGCCAAAAGGCACGCCTAACTCTCCACTCCGCTACTGGTGACAAGACGAAGCCAGCTCTCATACGCCAAATTAGTAGGATTGCACAGAAATGTCAAACATAAATCATTTAGTCAACCCTTCTTCACATACAAAGACGTCAGAGTGGTCCATGTGACAGTGGCAGCAAAGTACTGTGGCACTGTAAAGTTGGAGGGCCAGGCCTCCACCATTACTGTGGCACCATGTGCCTTTGCTCGTATTTCGCGGCCACTGACACCCGGTTGCACCATGGCAGAAGTGTAATGTGGCACACATGAGTAGGGGAATGGCAAGAAAGTGTAACTTAACATCATAATGTCCTCCTGCTGCTCACGGGTGAACATGGTGCGTCCCATGTTCGACCTTTGGATGATGTCTGTATGACGCCCCCTGGCAGTGTGCTTGTGTCCATACGCACATGTAGCCTATAGGTTGCTTGCGCCTTTGAGGGGCTGTTAAATAAATCAAATAAACCAAATAGCAGCGGGATTCAGAAAACCAGGGCTCCCATGGCTCCCGGCATGGCCCACCACAGACCAACCAGGACACCGGAGCACTATGCAGACCCCAAGACAGACCCCAGTGTGTGCCCACAGCAGAGCCCCATGTGGAGCCAGAGAGGATAGCGTTGCAACAACCAGGCATGCTCTTTCCCACCCCAGTAGCCTGGAATCTATCCGTTCTGGGCATGGGAGTGGACATAGTAACTCGCCCTTCTGCCAAGACACCACCAAGCAGACCACAGCATCGGACACTCGCCCTGGGCGCAAACTAACAAGGGGCAAGTTGAGTGTCCGATTTAATGAAGCCCAGCTGAAGGTTCTGCTGGATGGTATTGCAAAAAATTATGATTGACTGGCTGGATTCCAGTCCCGCTAAACCCCCAAAGCGCTGAGGGAATAGTTATGGTTGGAGATTGCCCGCAATGTGACAGGGCGGGGCCAGAACCCTAGGATGGTGCCCAGGCCAAGAAAAGGTGGGACGACCTGAAGGTGGTGGTTCGGCTATAACTCAGCATCAGACGGGCTGAGGGGTAAGTGCTGAACATCCAGTGGGCTGCTTGTACAGAATACATTGGACAACTCACTAAAGCTACCCTTCCTTTGTTTGAATCTAGCTTGCAAACTGGTGGTTGACTCCCCAAAACTCTTCAATTTACCCATGCTGAGGAGCAGTTATTGGGAATGCTCTACCCCAACACCTACCAGGGGATGTCGGGCACCATCGACTCCAATAGGTGGCATGTGCCCACCAGTGGTAAGACTTGTTAGCAAATTGTAGCTTGGCACAGGAGGGGGAGTAGGAAAACCAAACACACCACCCACCAACCTTAATTCCCACATGCACAGCCAACTTTGAGGGCTTGTCTGCGCAACTTAAGTTGTGTGACTACACACACCAAGGGTATTAGGCAACCTTTATATGTAACCATTAACATGGGTGTAAGCAGACCAAAACTTGGGGGCCCATCCGATGTGGGACCCAGTGTGTATCCCTTGGATGGATTTTGAAGGGGCACACATACTGCTAACAGGAAAGTACCAGTGCTTTTACCTTGACTTTGCAGCAAAACCCCAGCCAGCAGCACCTTGCCCGCAAGACTCACCACACACAGCCACAGCTGACCCCTCTGGTTTGGCTACCACCAAGACAACATCAAGGCCCACCCACCAGCCAGCCACCAAGGGAGCAGAGTCCAGACAGTGGTTAGATAAATGTGTGACCTTATAGGCAAAGGGCAAGGGGCAGGGTGGAGGGGGAGGGTGAACTCAGGGTAAAGTTTGGGGCCCTGGAGGCTGTGTGATAACATTGGTAAAAACTAACACTAATGTTGACCTTTCTCAACACACCTCTCCTGGATGAAATTAATGAGCTGGAGGAAGGGCACATCTGGATGAGACCCCCAATATTAGGGTTGATTCAGAGAGACAAAAAAGACTTTTGTTTTTGTGTCGATCTGTCTATTTTTTTAAATGTTCCCACGCTCGTATGAGTGAACGAGCGATTCTATTCATGCATTGCAAGCCTTTTGTAAAGTCTTCGTCCGTTCGTATGCCAACGAGAATCTCATTTTCCAGCTTTCGTTTTCCGTTTATGTTACTCATGTTACAATGTAGGCTTTCGTTTTTGCCCTTTTTCCATCGTCTCCTCCCACGAATCCTTTACGTTTCCCATTAGATTCTGATTTCCTTTTACAATAAATAATCGTCCAGACGAAAATCCTTACGATCTTTCTCCTGCACACTACAAACTTAACTCATTAATGTGCTCGCCTACATACCGTATTTTTCGCCCTATAAGACGCACTTATTTTTCCCCAAAAGTGGGGAGCCTTATCGGCGAATGTAAAAAAAAAAACAAACAAAAAACTCACCCGTTCCCTGCACTCCCGCATTGCCTGTCACACTGCGGGAGCCCAGAGGAGCGGCGGGGGCTCTGTCCTGGCCCCGCCGCCACGATCGCTGTCTTTTACCGGCAGCGATGACAGCGGCGAGGCCAGAGACAGCGCCCCGCCGCTCCTCCATCTGCTGTCTCTTCCACGCCCACCTGCTGCCCTGACCTGGGTGCTCGCATGTGCCCAGAAAGAGGCAGCAGATAGAGGAACGGCGGGGCGCTGTCTCTGGCTCCGCCGCTGTCATCGCTGCCGGTAAAAGCGATCGCAGCAGCGGGCCAGGAGAGAGCCTGCCTCTGCTTATTGCGGACAGCTCCGTGAATGGGGTGGGCGTGGCCTGCACCGAAGCTGACGCGGCACAGGCCACGGCCACCCTATTCACGGAGCTGGCCACTCAGCGGAGCTGTGTCAGCGGAGAGGTGAGTTTTACTTTTTTTTTTTTTTATTATGCCGCCCTGCCTATACAAATGGGGGGAGAGGGGGGGATGCCACACAGCCTATGGGGGGAGAGGGGGATGCCACACAGCCTATACTAATGGGGGGGGGAATGCCACACAGCCTATACTAATGAGGGGAGGGGGAATTACACACAGCCTATGGGGGGAAAGGGGGATGCCACACAGCCAATACTAATGGGGGGGAGGGGGAATGCCACACAGCCTATACTAATGGGGGGGAGGGGGAATTACACACAGCCTATGGGAGAGAGGGGGATGCCACACAGCCTATACTAATGGGGGGAGGGGGAATGCCACACAGCCTATGGGGAAGGGGGAATGCCACACAGCCTATACTTATGGGGGGGAGGGGAAATTCCACACAGCCTATGGGGGAAGAGTGGGATGCCACACAGCCTATACTAATGGGGGGAGGGGGATGCCACACAGCCAATGGGAATGGGGGGAGAGGGATGCCACACAGCCAATGGGAATGGGGGGAGAGGGATGCCACATGGCCTATACTAATAGGGGTGGAGGGGGAATTACACACAGCCTATGGGGGGAAAGGGGGATGCCACACAGCCTATACTAATGAGGGGAAGGGGGATGCCACACAGCCTATACTAATGGGGGGGAGGGGGAATGCCACACAGCCTATGGGGGGATGGGGAATGCCACACAGCCTATGCTAATGGGGGGGAGGGGGAATGCCAGACAGCCTATGGTGGGAGAGGTGGATGCCACACAGCCTATACTAATGGGGGGAGGGGGATGCCACACAGCCAATGGGAATGGGGGGAGAGGGATGCCACACAGCCAATGAAAATTGGGGGAGTGTGATGCCACACAGCCTATGGGAATTGGGGAGAGGGATGCCACACAGCCTATGGAAATGGGGGGGGGGGGAGAGGGATGTCACACAGCCAATGGGAATGGGGGGAGAGGGATGCCACACAGCCAATGGGAATGGGGGGGGAGGGATGCCACACAGCCAATGGGAATGGGGGGAGAGGGATGCCACACAGCCAATGGGAATGGGGGGAGAGGGATGCCACACAGCCTATACTAATGGGGGGAGGGGAATGCCACACAGCCAATGGGAATGGGGGGCACACTGCCTATATGGAGAATAGGAGGGGGGAATGCCACACTACTTATGATAATGGGGTGCACACTGCCTATATGGGAATGGGAGGGGGGATGCCACACTGCGTATACGGGGAATGGGAGGGGGGGAATGCCACACTGCCTATATAGGGAATGGGAGGGGGATGCCACACTGGGTATACGGGGAATGGGATGGGGGCATGCTACACTCTCTATGGAATGGGGGCATCCCACACGACCTATGGGAATGGGATAGGGGAATGCCACTCTGTCTGTAATGGTGCGTTTTTGGTTTAAAATATTTTTTTTCTTATTTTTCTCCCCCAAATCCTAGGTGCGTCTTATGGGCAGGTGCGTCTTATAGGGCGAAAAATACAGTATTTGGTTCACTCACTTCTGCTACAATACTTAGCTAAATCACTTCGCGCTCTCATTCTTCTTGCATTTCTCACCCCTAAAACTCACCCAAATACCTTTGCGGTCATGTTCTTCTTCAATTTCTCACCCCTAAAACTTACCCAAATCACTTTGCGTTCATGTTCTTCTTCCATTTCTCACCCATAAAACTTACCCAAATCACTTCGCGGTCATGTTCTTCTTGCATTTCTCACCCCTAAAACTTACCCAAATCACTTTGCGGTCATGTGAATCTTCATCTCTAAATATTTCTTGGCCCATTCGTTTTGTGTTAATGTATTTTGTAAATGAAATGACACTGAAACAGTTTTTTGTTTTTTTTGCTTTTAATCACAAATACCAGTTTTTGTTGGCCTTTTTTTTTAAATTGTTGGTGTAAAAATGTAACAACTTTTTTTTAAAGAATAAAATAGAAAATATTAAAATTGTTGAATTTTTTAAAAATTTAAAACAAATAAAAAACTATATACATAGCAATGGCAGGACCCAGAACCTTAGTCTTCATCTGTGGTCCCCAATGAGTCGCGCAGCTCCTGCATGTCGGCCACCAAGTAATGAATCTAAGGAAGAGGGCATATGTCATTATGCTAAGTAATTAATCTAAGGAAGAGGGCATATGTCATTATGCTAATGCCATTGACTATGGCTTTAGGTATCTTGGGGATCATGTCAATTCACACATACTCAAAATAATGACATTACAACTTACTTTGTTGGTGGCCGACGTCTGCTTCGGGGACCACCCTCGGTTCTGGGACCTGCCGCTGCTGGGAAGTTGAGGTTGTAGAGACATGTCAAATAGGGTCACTTCTAATGTCTGAGTCAACAGTAAGCAAATGACAATTTGAATGTGTGTGTGACATCACCCACCTTCTACATGTGCCTCCTGGGCCTGATCTGCTGCAGTCCCTGCTCCAGATACTTCACCCACTACAGAATCCTCTAGAAAAAGAGATTTAGGGAATCAGCTTTTGTTTAAATTGCATGTATGTGTGTGCGGTTACATTAAGAGTCACATACCAGAGGCTAATGGCTCCGTTGCTTGGTACGACTCCCCCACGCCGTGACGCCCCTCCTCTGTAGAAAGGTCCAGGGGCTGGTCGGAGGCCGCTACAGAGGAGGGGTAGGAACGTCGGCCTGGAGATCCACCACCTTCACTTGGTGCTGAAGATTCATGCAGCACTAGTCGGCCTGTGCGCCTCCGGGTGCGTCGGATTTGGTACTCCATTTCCATTACTAGAAAAGAAAAGCATTTATAAATAAAGGCCTACCTTCTGTATTATGTACATCTAGCATGCAATCGCTATGTACTTACTTGGGAAATGTAGCCCGAAAAATCGCCGCACCCGGGGCATGTGGAATAGCTTCAGGTCCGACCAATGCTGCATGATCTGCGTATGGGTAAAGGTGGTGTCTGTCTCCTGCTGGATCCTGGAAACAATCTCCAGGGCGACGGTCCTCTTCTCAAAAGAGTTGGGCAGGTAGTCGTACCTGCGCCGAAGCATCGTCTAAAAAACACAAAATAAATATAGTTGTTAGATCAAACTGTATACAAATATCTGTCACAATTAGATCAGTTGACTAAATGACATTCCCAGACACATTTCTAGCTTCAAACTATCCTTTGAGATGTTAGTGAGTTGGTTTGCACATGTGCGCACTTCTGTTTGGCACGAAGTTTTAAAAACTTTAAAAGAAAACTTTTTCTTCCTGCGCTTCCTTAAAGCAGTCCTTCACTCTTAATAAGAGCATATCTTATATGTTTCCCACACCCTGCACATACAGATTGCTCACATTAAAAATAATTCCACCTGCATCTACTGCATGTTATGAGCCTTTAAACATCCAAGATGGCGGCTCATGGAACATCAGGCAGCCTGCAGACAGGAAGTGCCTTCTGACTGTGCTGCTCTGCATTCTGGGATTGCTGACCTTTTCCTGACCCCAGCTCTGCTCTGTCTGAGCAAAGCACAGCTATAACCCACCCCCTGTACTTTATCCCACTCTCCTCTCCTCAGTAAGTGTGATACTTCTGAGTCAAGATGGCGGCGCCCGTATCCTAAAGTCCTAAACAGAGTTGCAGCCCAGTGGGGGAAAGAATAAGAAGTAAGTGACTAAAAACTTAAAATATATTAACTTTAGATGCTGGGGAATAGTTTTTTAAGGGTTTGGGCTTTTCAATAAATCATGGTGAAGGTCCGGTTTAAGGCCTAGACATGCATTTAGATGGCAAATAAAAGTTCTTACAATACACTTACGAGCATAATCAGTTCTACTTGTTGGCGGGTGAAGATCGTGGGCACCATCTTTCTTCTTGTCTGCAGCAGATAAGTAATGCCCCAGTGGTTTCCGGGTTCCACACGGCGGGCCGAACAGCCGTACGCACGCGTGCGCGAACGCGTAAGCGTCATACCCAGGCATTAGGACACACAGCTCATTCTCTTTGAGATTTTCAACATGCCAGCTAAAAAAGCCCTCGGTAAGGACACACCAGCCAAGGAGGCCACCAGCAAAAGACCACAGCGGCCTGAGGAGCCTTCTTCACGTCCGACCACTCGGTTCCAAATACCAACTCCGAATGTGCGAGAAACGTGCAGCCACAGTGGCCAACCCAAGGCGACATTACCCACCAAGTCCGCTAAACCCAAACCAACCAGCAAAGCCAAGGAGGGAGCGGCTAAGAAGAAGCCAACAACAAAGCAAGCAGGTACGCCCGCAAGAAAGGCCACTAAGAGGATGAGAAGCCCCAGCCCCCAAAAAACACCCTCCCCTCCTCCCCGGCCTAGCACATCCCTTCAAAAAGAACGCTCCACTGGCAAGGCCAGTAAGAGCCACAGGCCCAGAAGCCCCAGCCCAGCCAGCTCTGCATCTCCTGAGCCACGTGAGAAACGCACCCATGGCCATGGAACCACTAGTGGCAAGGCCACCAAGAGCCACAGACCCAGAAGCCCAAGCCCAGCCAGCTCTGCATCTCCTGAGCCACGTGTGAAATGCACCCATGGCCATGGAACCATTTGTGGCAAGGCCACCAAGAGCCACAGGCCCAGAAGCCCTAGCTCAGCCAGCTCTACATCTCCTGAGCCACGTGTGAAATGCACCCATGGCCATGGAACCACCAAGAGCCACAGGCACAGAAGCCCAAGCCCAGCCAGCTCAGCATCTCCTGAGCCACGTGCAAGTACCTCCCAGGGGCATGGAAACACAAGTGGCAAGGGCACAAGGAGGCACAGGGCCAGAAACACCACACCCTCAAGCACACACTCTCCTCCTCGGCCACATTTGCCACCAGCACAGGTGCCAACCAACTATCCATATGCCACATCAACGCCTGGAAGTTCTGTGGCCACCCAGGCAAAGACCCCCAGTCCATTTGCAAGTCCAGTCCATTTGTTCTCAAGCCACGAGTCCAACATTTCAACACAACAGAGCCAGTCCAGAATGTCCCCCAAATTGCCTACATACAGTGATGAGCCCGAACAGCAAGCAATAGGCCGGACATTGCAGTGAGGACAGTTGAGTGGCAGGTTTGGTGAGGTCCAAACTCTTGCATTGGCAAGTGGGCTCACCCTCCATTATGACGAGCTATATGGGCGAAAATCAAAATCTACAAGCAAAATGAGAAAATCAAAAATCTTGGAGGAGCTCACCAGAGAGGTCAATGCAGCGGGGGAGGAGCTTAAAGATGTGGAGCAGATACAGCGCAAAATTTCTGACCTGAAGTATGCAACACGGAAGAAAGAAAATAAACGGCACAATTACAGGTAAATATTTGAGTTGTGCATTTGTCTGCTTGTTGTATTGTCCACAATTTCCTAAATTATCAAACCTATATTTTTCAGCTTACAAACTGACGGAGGCTTCCCCACACGAGCTGAGGAGATGGTGCTGGAGTTGATACACCCCGTGGCATTAGAGGGCCTCTCTGGCCAACGGGACACGGACATCCCTACCATTCCTGCAGGTTAGTAATGTTAGTGTGTCTGTGAAATGTTTTAAACGTCTAAAATGAGGCTCACAGGCATATATGAACACATGCCCCTAGGGAGTGGCTTGTAGGGGAGGTTACAGTTTTAGCAGGGTGTTTAATGTCTGCAGAATGTTCATTTTAAAATTTTGCAGGCCATACACAACCTTGGACAGTATTTATGGCCATTATTAAAGTCTTTATATTCGCAAAGCACTGCCTGTTATGTGATTCTACTCAATCATATCCAACACTTCCTTGTTTGTCTTTAGTCCACTTGTGTTTTAGCTGTGCTTTGGTCTCAAATACTTGATCAGGGGTCAGGGAAAGGTCTACATAGGAAGAATGCCCACCAGCATACTCTGAAGACAAATGCTATTTGCAAGCTGTGGGTACAGAGTGTGGGTCCCTAATGGCCCTTTAGGGATGTGTGAAGCCTCATAACATGCAGTACATGCATGTTTGTATTATTTAAGGTGACCAATGTGTATGTACAGGGTGAGTCATACTTATAACAGATAATGACATTCATAGTGAAGGTCACCTTGGACCATTGGGGGAGTTGGCATTCCTGCTTAGCCACGTGTTTTTTGAAAGCATATGTAGTAATCCAGATCATCAATGGATTTTTGGGTGTTTACGTGCCTTTTTATTTAAAATACAGCCCAGCATCAAGCCTCAGCAAGTGTGGAAGCCTCATCCAGTTTGACCATGCCATCAACTTCCGTGCTTCCTAGGAGCCAGGACCAGATATATACAATAAGTGGACTTTGATGAATCTCCTGATGCATGTGAATGAACATGACTAATTTGCATAACAAATATATTTAGGGCCCAAACTGAACCTTTTTTTGCACATGTCCCAACAGACCCACACACTGATGGAGGAAATCCAGGACATGGAGGAGGATGCCAGCTTGATGGGACCTTCAGAACTGACCCCCCTGGAACCTAATCTGCCACTGTCCCAACATGCTACTGCACCAAATCCTCTGCAGCAGACTGAAGCTGAATGCATGCTGCCAGCCCATCGTGGGCAGCATGCAGAGATTGAGCCTACAGTCCCCAGTGGTAGCTCTGCTGCAGAGGATTTGCCGAGCACATCTGCAACTCTTGCTCACCCTAGAGGTCCAGCATCATCAGACGCTCAAACCAGGGGAATTTCTTAGATGTAGTCAGCAACGTCGACCAGTTTCCCAGGGGAGGCGCGTGCCGATCCTGGAGTCATCGTGGCACCATGAAAGGCGTTTAATTCGCCAGGTGACTCAAAGAACCACAGAGCAGCTTACTGCACAATTAGATACATTAAATGATACATTCACCACCATGCTGACAGAATTTAGGACGAGCAACAGCCACATGGCCACCTTAACTAATAATTTCACAGCCATGCCCGAGGAAGTTAGAATTGTTGGAACAGTGGCAGTGGCAGATTATGAATGCCACACATGCCCAGGTGATGGGCCACCTCCAAGTGCCTCCACCAGGGTTTATGGGCAACACCCATTTTAACAGCTATTTGCCCTGTATCTGCTCCACATCTTTCCTCTACAGCCCCACTGTATTGACCTGTCTGGTGAGTGCTACCAAGATTGCCTTTTTTATGGCTTTGCTTGTATGATTTTGATTTTCGCGCATATAGCTCATTAAAGTGCTGAGATACCCCACTAGCCAATGCCTGAGCTAAAGCCTCACTGATCCTGCCGCTCAAGCTGTCACGCTGCAGGCTTGGGCCTAATGAAATTGTGTCTGGCTCATCCTGTTTGTAGGCATGATTGGGGGACATTCTGGGCTGGCAAACTACTACCTTGAACCCTGGCAAAGATTGGACTGGACTTGCATTTGGACTGGGGGTTATTGTTTGGGTGGGCCAATGACTTACAGGTGTGGATGTGGCATAGGTATGGCTGCTTTCTACCTGTGCCTGTGGCAAATGTGGCCACGCAGGAGAGGGTGTGTATGTGGCCCTAGGTATTACTGGCCAAATATTGACATGCAAATGGTTGCTCCCTATGCCGGTTTATTTTATTTGTTATTGAAACTTCGGCCTGGAGTGCGTTACTTTAAAACTCCTGGATGTGGCCAATTGCTAGGTGCCATGATTCTGCACCAATGTATATTTATGTTGTACTATGTATGTACATGAAGCCTGCAAGTGCCCTTCAACTCCAATTTTTCCTATTTAAATAAAAAATATTGAATGTGACTTTAGCTGTTGTTGACTAAGTTGATGCATTAATGTTTGGGTTCTTTTGAGATTACTGAAGGTTTTTCTACACAAACATGTCCAAAAAAAATTTGTGAATATTTTAGTAATTAATTACTATTTTTTTCAAAAAACAGTACTCAAGCATTCACAAAGCCAAATTATAGTAAAAATAAATAATTACATGCAACAAACAAACACAGGAAAAACAAATTAGGCAAAATGTGTGTTAATCAAATTGGCCCGAACAGCTTGGCCAGAGGCACTAGGTGTGCCACAGTAGTTCTCTTCTGGGTCCTGGCTGGGTGGAGAGGGGGGCAGATCCACATACCAGGGGACACACTGCATTATGGCAAAGTTGTGGAGGACACAGCAGGCCAGTATTATATCGATGACCTTGTTGGGGTCATACTGGAGTGCCCCTCCGGTATGGTCCAAACACCAGAAGCGTGTTTTTAATAGGCCAAAGGCCCACTCCACAACAGCCCGGGTCTTCCGGTGGGCCCGATTGTAGGCGCCCTGGTCCGCATTCTGTGGCCGAAGGACGGCGTCAACAGCCAGGGAAGTAGCGGATAGCCGGAATCACCTGAAAGAATATGAAAATACTTACATAAATGACACATTCCAAAAATAAATTTTGGCACAACCGGTCGTTCACTCTGACTAAGAGCCTATCTTATATTTTATCCACACCCTGTACACACAGATTGCTCAGCTAAAAAAACAGCCTAACACCATCTACTGCATGTTCTGAGCCTTTAAACATCCAAGATGGCGGATGAGGGCAAATCAGGCAGCCTGCAAAAAGGAATTGGCTTAGGACTGTGCTGCTCAGCATTCTGGGATGTCTTACCTTTTCAGGACCCCAGATCTGCTTTGTCTGAGCCAAGCACAGCTCTAACCCGCCCCTGCACTTTATCCCGCTCTCCTCTACTCAGTAAGTGTCATGTATCTGAGCAAAGATGGGGCAGACCCTATCATAAAGTCAAGAACAGAATTGCAGCCGAGTGTGGGGAAGAATAATAAGTAATTTACTAGAAAGTAGAAATATACTATTTTTAAATGCTGGGAAATCAGTTTTTAAGGGTTTGCGCTTTGCTAAAGATCATGGATAAGGTCCGGTTTAACATGTCATCAAGGGGTAAAGACAGCCTTAGGTTCAGACATGGGTCATAAACTATATTCATAGGCATACATTGAAAAGTGAATGACGTTATTTGCGTCAACTTACCAAGGAGCCATCCACGTGAGAATTCTCCAGACTCAAACCAACGGTACAATCCAGATCATCTCAAGATGTGCGCGTCATGGGATGAGCCTGGAAACCCGGCGAGGACACTAAGGAACCGCATATCCGGGGCCACCACTGCTTAAACATTCAGTGAGTGTCCCATTTTGCGGTTCCTGGGAAAAATGAAAAATAAAAAAAATTAGCAAGGCAAGGTAAACTACTCAAACACTAACTCCTAACACCCTCCAAAAAAACATGTTGGCCAATACAAATAACACTAAGTAAGTACCTAAGTATTTTTTCCCCCAAAAAAGGATATGTATGTTGGATCAACTAAACATTAACTTCACAATGACCAATTAAGGTCCACATGAAATTGTTTGGCTTTGGCCGACATGAAAATCATTGATGAAGCTAAAGACAGTCAAATGTATCACATGGACAATTTGCAAGGAGGGATTTATAGATATACAGTGTAAGCTGTTTCACAGGGACAATTTACAAGGAGGGATTTATAGATAGTTAAAATACAGTTCTCTAAACTATATAACAAAATGACCGATTGAACTTACCTATAGATGTACTCGGCTGCAGGAGGGACCAATGCAACGTGGGTGCAATTAATCGCACCCATGATGTTGGGCATGTCGGCGATATTATAAAATGTCAGCTTAAGCGCGTTCCAGGCTACCATGTCGTCAGGAAAATAAATATATTTCTGACTAATGGTAGCCATGCCTTCCAAAAACTTGAATAGCGCGCGGCTCAGCGTAGGCTGGGAGATCCCCCTGGAGAGGGCACCCAGCCTCTGGAACGAGCAGTTCACCAAAAATTGCAGGCAGCCAAGCATCTTGGTCATACCTGAAATTGCTTGCCCCTTCCTTGTGGTGCGGGCTAACCATGGCCGCAGCTCACTATACAACTTATGGAGAGAAGTGCGATTAAGTCTGGTCAGCTCGAACAGTCATGCATGCAATCGATATGCATGCGTCGCTGGTGCAATCTGGCCTTGGCCCTGCTGATACATTCAATGGTCCCTCGGCAATCAGCTCTCTAAATGAGACGCAAGCCCATACCAATAACGTAAGTTATCTGAACGAACACAAAATATCAGAGTTAGATGGGAAAATGATCTGAACTAACGCAAATGATCCGATTTAGTTTCGTTCATCGAAAGAGCATATACGCATGAGCGCGAACGAACGTATGAATGGAAAATGGAACGAAAAAACAAATAAAAATGACAAACACACACAAAATCATACACAGACAGCTACGAAAGTCCAGACGAATGTGTCTATGAATCGAGGCAATTATCTGGAAACCTCCACCAGCTTCTGGCACCACGGACAATGGCCATCGCCACTCCTCCCTGCAGCTCCAGCTTCATACCGCAACAGAGTGCACAGGAGAAAGACAGCCCGGGCCTGCAGCCAGGCTTCACCTGTCTTTGGTAAGGCAGTGCTAAATCATGGGGGCAGACTGGAACCAATAGATATTTTAAAGTTGTGCGATGGATAGCCAGTTTGCTCCATGAAGACCTTGCTGCAGTGATTGTGAAGCAGAGCGCAAACCCACAAATCAGGGCTCTGAATCCCGCACATGTGCAGGCTACACCCATAAAATTATGGACGCACAGACACCTTGAGCCGTATTTATACGGCGAACTCTCAGTTTGGCGTATGCATACCATAATTTCCTGCAAAAAGGACAAGTCGGCCACATAAAATAGACCAAATACGGTCATTTGATGTAGTTCCCACTGTCGGGAATACTTGCGAGAGAGGCTCTAAATCAGGCCAATAGAGAAAAACTATTCGAGAATCTAGTTATTCTTATTTTCTGGGCCCTGTAATCATGGCCTGAAGGAAGCAGTTGAAATGCTGTATGTCTTGGGTGTTAGGGTTTGCTGATGAGTTTCCCACTTGACTCCATGCTCTTAGGGTAAATAAGTGCTTAACAGAGGGTAGGGGTGTTTCAGTTATTCATTCTGCCATCTTTTGCAATCTATGTCTGTCATGCTTAAAGGCCCCTCTAAACTAAACTACTACCCCATAATACTAAATGTTAGTTAAAACTGTCTCCATAGTCGCCACACATTTGCTAACATAGGAAAAAATACAAAATACTCAGCACCTGAGTACAAAAAATCAGCTCAGCACCTTGAGCACTTCCTTTCTGTACAAAAAATATACAGTGAAAGTTGACTGCGACTCAACAAAGTTGTGCACCCCTGCTATAAAGGATGACCACACAGGAAGTATAATATAGTCAGAGCCACTTTTGGATAGATGATGGCCAATGGGACCCCATATACATCCAAAAGTCTTTATTTTGAGAGTGGTTTTAATGGAAGAACAGAATGACCAATAATGGCTTCTGCTCCCACCTTATGTTATCCACCCTTCTCATTTCCAGTTTAAAAGGAACAGGCTTTGGGACTTTGGACATCTACACTGGGCTGATGAATCACATGACCTGCCAGCCAAAACAACTCAATGTAGTGTCTGTGGACAAAAAGAGAGCATTGTCACATGGCCATGACACAGCTGCAGGAGAACATGAAATAGCTTCCTGAGAGAAGGTTACCAGGGAAATCCCTGCTCGGGTTTGAAACTCATTGCTCTTGGGGGGGCCACATCTTGAGAAAAGCCACCTGCCCTGGGTGTCCAGGTTTAATGGTTCTAATAGTCCCAGCACTGTTTATGGTCAGCCAGTCCTTAGATTCAGGCTCCCTAAACAGCTCAAGTGCCATTATTATGCTGTAAATTTTTCTATGATAGGAGTAGTTAGTTGGATATAGCTATTATATGGCAGGAAAACACACTGGCATACAATACAGTTTGGCATAAGCCCTAAAAATAATCTGGTAATATCTGCATGTAACTGTAGCAAGAGCCCCCAGTGTCTGTTCCACTGGTAGGTTTATGGCCAATCAGTGACCAATCTTTGGATCCTACAGTGGACATCTTAAATGAGAGGGTGGTAGAAGTTCACTCATGGACATTAAAATAAACACCAGTGGCACTATTTTAACCCTTTTGTTGCCAAGCATGTAACACCTACGTGCTGGCATGTCCAAGCGTTAAGTGCCAAGCACGTAGGTGTTACATGCTTGAATTTCCCCCCTGCTAGCTAAAAAAAAAATAAAATACTCACCTGCCCCCTCTATCGATCCGTCCGGGTGTCCTCTTTAATTTGCTTAACCCTAACCCTAAAAAGTAAAAAAAAAAATGGAGTCCCCCCTGGGAGGGGGGGCCTATGTAATTTTTGGGGGGATTTTTAAGGGTTCGGGTTAGCCTAACCCTAACCCTTAAATTTCCAAAAAAAGGGGTCCCCCCCTCTGGGACGGGGGACCCTATGTCATTTTTGGGGCATTTTTAAGGGTTAGGGTTAGCCTAACCCTAACCCTTAAAATTTCCCAAAAAATGGGGTCCCCCCCTGGGAGGGGGAACCCCATTTTTTTAGGGATTTTTAAGGGTTAGGGTTAGCCTAACCCTAACCATTAAATTCCTAAAAAAATGGGGTCCCTCCCCCCTGGGTGGGGGGACCCTATGTCATTTTCTTTTAAATTAACCCCTTATGCTGTGTCGCCCAGCAGCTATAAAAGGCTTCCAGCAGCAGCAGCAGCAGGCGAGCAGAAGCCAGACTGATCAGTGTGGGACACAGTGCTCCAGGATGGATGGGAGGTAAGTATAAATAAAAGAAACAAATAAAATATTTTTTCTCCATGTGTCTGTGTTTTTTTTTTACTTTTAACCCCTTGTGAACTGGTAAGGGGTCCATGAGACCCCTATACCAGTTTACAAGGCTGGGAGCTGGCAAGTCACCTGCGGCTAGCGGGTGACTTGTTATTATCCCCCAGCACCCCCAATTACCTGCCTCCCCAAAGCCCAGCCCCAATGCCCAAGCCCTTGTAGCCGGCAGGGCGGGGGCCACCAAAACTGGCCCCTTCGCCCTGTTCCTACAAGCCCCCATAGCTGGTTCCGGGCTGGTTATGATGGGTAAAGGGGGGGGGGGGCACGTCATTTTTTGGGTTTTTTTTAACCCTTAAAATTCCAAAAAAAATGCCCACCCCCCCAGGAGGGGGACCCTATGTCATTTTTTTTTTAATTAACCCCTTATGTTTATAGTGTGGATAGTAGTATTTTATTTGTAAATGTTATAAAGTGCTCTTTTCAGTTTGGTGGGTCTCCTGGGCAAGAATGGGGGGCTATCGATACATATGTGGTAGAAACATAGAAACATAGAAGGTTGACGGCAGAAGGAGACCATACGGTCCATCTAGTCTGCCCTTATGTGTATACTGTATGTACTCTTTATCTTAGGATAGATGTGTGCTTATCCCAGGCATGTTTAAATTCAGTGACTGTTGATTTTTCAACTACCTCTGCTGGAAGTTTGTTCCAAGCATCTACTACTCTTTCTGTAAAATAATATTTTCTAACATTGCTCCTGATCTTCCCCCCGACTAGCTTCAGGTTGTGCCCCCTTGTTCTATCAGTAAGTTTCTTCTTAAAAACAATTCCCTCCTGAACCTTATTCAATCCCTTCACATATTTAAAGGTCTCAATCATGTCCCCCCTCTCCCTTCTTTCCTCCAGACTGTACAAATTAAGTTCTTTAAGTCTTTCCTGATAAGTTTTAAGTTTAAGTCCTTCCACCATTTTCGTTGCCCGCCTTTGGACACGTTCTATTTGAATAATGTCTTTTTGCAGGTAAGGTCTCCAGAACTGCACACAGTATTCTAGCTGTGGCCTCACCAGGGCTCTATACAACGGCATCACAACCTCCCTCTTCCTACTGGTGATGCCTCGAGCTATGCAGCCGAGCATCCTGCTTGCTTTTCCCACTGCCTGGCTACACTGTCCACTCATCTTGCAGCTATCAGTAATCAGTACCCCTAAATCTCTCTCCTCCGAGGTCCTGGCTAACACAGTGCTGCCCATACGGTACTCAGAGCAGGGATTCCTTCTACCCAAGTGCATGATTTTACATTTAGAGACATTAAACTCTAGTTTCCACAGTTTTGACCATCTATCCAGTAAAGCTAAATCATTTTCCATGTTGCAGACACCTCCCGGAATATCCACCCTATTACTAACCTTTGTATCATCAGCAAACAGACAAACTTTTCCTACCAAGCCTTCTCCTATGTCACTTACAAATATATTAAAAAGAATGGGGCCCAGGACAGAGCCCTGCGGCACACCACTTGTAACTCGCCTTTGTTCAGATTGCACACCATTTACAACCACACTCTGATACCGATCCCTCAGCCAACTGGAAATCCACTGAACTATCCAGGGATTGAGTCCTACCTTCAATAACTTATCTATGAGCTCCTTATGTGGTACAGTGTCAAAGGCTTTGCTAAAATCCAGATAGGCGATATCCACAGCACCACCTTCATCTAACACTTTAGTGACATTGTCAAAGAAATCAATAAGATTGGTCTGACATGATCTGCCCTCAGTAAAGCCATGCTGTTTTGGGTCCAATAGGTCATTAATTTTTAGATGGGAAATTATCTGTTTTTTTTAAGAGTGTTTCCATTAATTTGACCACTATAGATGTTAAACTAACTGGCCTGTAATTACTGGCTTCTTCTCTACTCCCCTTTTTATGGATTGGTACGACATTGGCCATTCTCCAATCATCTGGAACCTCACCAGTTGAAAGGGAATGGTTAAGTAAAACAGTCAGAGGGGCTGCAATCACAAACCTAAGTTCCCTTAGAACTCTGGGGTGGATTCCATCTGGACCCATCGCCTTACTTACCTTTAGCTGTGCCAGCTCGGCTAAGACATCAGCCTCCAGAAACTCCGGAGCTGTGCCCTCCCAGCTGGATGCTGTGCTATGGCAATGCCTGCTACTAGCTGAAAATACCGAACAAAAGTAGCTATTCAGATGGTCAGCCACAGCCTTATCTCTGTCAATATATTTATTTTCCCTATTTCTAATTTTTGAGACTGCATTGTTTTTCTTCTTTCTGTCACCAATATATCGAAAAAAGGTTTTATCTCCCCTCTTCATAGATTTGGCCATTTCTTCCTCCTTTTGCCCTTTAGCAGTCCTTATAATTAGCTTTGCTTCCCTCTGTTTAATTTTATATGCCTCTCTGTCAGCTACACTTCCACTTACTTTATACTTCTTATAGGCAGACTTCTTATCTTTTATGATAGTGCTGACTTCCCTAGTAAACCATAATGGTTTCTTCTTCCTTTTATTCTTGCTAGTTTGTTTCACATATTGCTTAGTTGCCTTTAAGATGGCCATTTTTAATAGTGACCACTGGGCACTCACTTCTGCTACTCTGTTCCACTCACCTAATTTTCTTTCTACATACTCCGCCATTTCCTTGAAGTTTGTCTTCCTAAAGTCTAGCACTTTGGTTCTGGTGTGTGATTGCACAATGTCTGTTTTTATTCTGAACCATAAGCATTGGTACTGTTGTAATCAGGAGAAATGGGGCTTTCACATGCAATATGGTTTTCTCTAATAAAGTAAATGTTTTATTTAAAATAAAGGGGACAATTGTCTAAAAAATATTATTTTATTTATGTTTTTGTTTTTTTATGCAAAAATATTTAAAAAACAGTAGAAAAATTACAAACAAGACATTTCATGTTAAAGCCTAAACTCTGCTGAAAATTCCAGCAAAAATCATGGTTAAACATGGCGCAAAATGGGGAAAAATTACCTGTCAACAGAGGGTGACAAAACTTCAAGTAGGCTGGCAATTAAAAGGGTTAATATCAGATTTAGCTTGTTTTTTCTTGTTTGCATATTTATATTTTAGGAAAACATGTTATTTATTCATTTTTTTAGGGAAACCCTGTGCAACCTAAGAATTATTCAAGGGATTACTTCCAGAAAGGTGAGCCTACTACAACAAGCTTGGTACTCTTAGAAAGCTTAACATGTGTACTTTCAGGGAATATATGGTTTATTGGGGATATTCCAAATGTAAAGGGTTGTTTTGGTTGAAAAATTGCAAGGTGCGCACTTTGTCTGCAGAGCTGAAATTTTCAAAGTAAAATTACTGTTATGCGCATGCTTTACTTTGTGGTGTTTGCCAACTCTTCCCTTGACAGTAGCTATGCATGTTGGGGGCATGTTGCTTTTTGAGATTTTACTTGTTTTTTCTTGTTTGCATATAGTTTTTTTTTAGGAAAATGTGTCTTGACTCTTCCTTTTTATTCTTTTTCTGGGAAACTTTGTGCAACCAAAGAATACATTGAGGGATTACTTCCAGAAAATTAAGCCCACATAAACAAGCTTGGTACGCCTAGAAAGCTTGAGGCGTGTACTTCCAGAGAATATATATATAGGGGGTATTTCAAATGTAAAGGTTGTTTTTCTGGAAAAACTGCAAGGTGCACATAGCGCATAGCGCAGTTGAATTTTATCTGAAAATCTCCTAAAGCTCTGTTTCAGTTTGGGGGAGTCTCCTGGGCAGGAAAGGGTGTCTCCCTATACATTTGTGGTACCGCTGTGACCAGGAGAAATTGGAGTTTCGCACGCAATAACATTTTATTGACAAACTTACATTTTTTATTACGAAAAAACTACAAATTGCAAAAAATAGATTTTTTTTTTTGCACATATTTCACCAAAAAGTATTGAGAATACACTAAAAAAAGGCCAACAAGACATTTCATGTTGAAGCCCAGACAAAAAAATATATAATTTTCCTGGGAAATCCTTTCAAAAATCACAGTTGAACATGTGTAGCGCAAAATAGTGAAACATGGTCTGGCAACAGAGGGTGACAAAAGCTGCAGGTAGGCTGGAACTTAAAGGGTTAAAGCATTGTAGGTTCACAGCAATTTTCCCAAATACTTGGAATTTTGACATAGCATGATATATACACAGTAAAGCTACATTTTCAAGAAAGTTTTCTTTTCCAAATAGATCTATGCGATTTCCATATTGCCCACAGCACAGTCATAAGCAGATCTGTAAGTACCCAGACTTTCCTTATCACTATTCATTTTCTTATCAGCATGTCGTTTTCATCTAGCCAATTCTGATTTCTGTTTTGTGCTGTGTAGCTACAGGTATTTTCATTTTCAGTTATGCACATCAGATCAGCTCCGTCTCCTGGCTGAAGCTCTTTATCAAACATTCACTTAATTACCTTATTTTCTTGTAGACCAGGCTCCAGGGAATTTACAGAAATCATTCTATACTTCTAGCCCTCTTTTTACTCATTGGGAAGGAAAGGAATGATTAATAGCCTTAATGTGTCATTTAATTGGTAACCTCTTCAAATATTCATGCTCTAGAACCAAGTGACGTAATTTGGTATTAGCAACATGCCTTCCCTTGGGGCTCGGTCTTTCTTTACACTAGGATTTAACACCTCTTTCTCCATTGCATACATAATAGGGGCATTTAAATGATGAATGTTTACATGTTAAAGAGAAGCATTTATTTTGAGTCCTCTGGGAGAAAACTGGACAGCTGCACTGAAGCGTTTTCATCTAATTGTCTAAGATGAAGGAGGGGTAGAGGAAAAAAAAACTTCCTGAACATGCAGAAAGTGATATAAAAGAAACAGAAATGTCAGGGGTCTATTCTGCATGGAAGCTGTTATGCCCATGGTGTTAAACTGTACATGTTATTTCACATCTGAATTTGATCATAATTAAAGTCTGTAAGTAGGAAGACTGACCAAAATAATTTATCCCTAATATATATATATATATATATATATATATATATATATATATATATATATATGCATGTAGATGGCCTCTGTAACTTAGGGCTAAAAGCCAACACACCAGTCATTGAGGCTTGTAACCCAGGCTTGGAGGCTTCTCTATGCTTTGAACTGGCATAGGGGTCCTTGGAAATTCTGTGAGCTGGTATGGGGCCCTGTGGAATCCTAGGTAGATGGCAATAAAAATAAAAAATTAAATAAATGAACAGTAAAATAAAAAATATATTGACCACACTCACAACAGCCAACTTGATTGCAGGACCCAGTGTTTTTCTGAGATGATGGTGGGCAGCAATGGCCACCTCTGTTATCTGGTATTACAGGGGACACAGGTCCTCACTCCTTTATTGCTAGATCAGGAATGACCATATATTTACACCTCAGGGGTTTGGCTGCTGGTTATTACCCCAGCATCACAGGGAAATTCTTCATCCTAAACAACAAAATGTCAATGGGGGATTCTGTAGAAACTTAATTTAAAAAGCCAATTGAATTAATGACATTCTCTATGACTGCAAGAATGTATTTAAGACTGTCAGGTTGCCTTGGTTTATTACTACAGCTATGTTTCTACAGATATGACCGCCCTTTTCTTAGCATTCATTTGGTCAAATACTTACATTTATTATTATTATTATATCTATTTAACATTCTATCGGGATAAGAAAGGGAAATTCCTAAGTCTTCATAAATAAACCAAATATAGATGCACACCTACTACTATAATTTCTGATGCAATTTCTGATGGAAATTTATTTTGGTACAAATAGTCTGTTAAACTATGTGACTTCAGGTACACATGAGGGTATATAACATATAGGGAGAAGGGGACACCATTACTGGTAACACGCAAAGGGGGAAACTATTTACAATATATACAGTAGATACATACAGCAAGGATCAGAATACTGTTAGGTAGTTTTAATTTTTGTAGCTTTAAGGATCATACAGTATTCAAGTAGCAGTCAATTCATGTAGGCTATTGATAGGATGAATGGCAATCTGGCAATCATTTTGATATTTATCTTGAAATCATTGTAACTGAGAGATTTCAAGAGTTACAGTACCTGACAAATGGCTAGGAGGCACTTGTAAGTTCAGAGTTTGTGCTACCACAAGTGAAGTCCAAATAAGAAGGCCACGCAGGGTTTTAAATGTGCTGAGCGCTGGAGTCAGCTTTACTGGATTGTGGTGTTGACACATGTTTCGAGGATCTTCTTCAAAGCGTCATCCAGAATGTGGAAGAGCGTGGAGGAGCGTGGGCTTCTTATTTGGACTTCACTTGTGGCAGCACAAACTCTGAACTTATAAGTGCCTCCTAGCCACTTGTCAGGTACTTTAACTATTGAAATCTCTCAGTTACAATGACTTCAAGATAAATATCAAAATGATTGCCAGATCGCCATTCATCCTATCAATAGCCTACATGAATTGACTGCTACTTGAATACTGTATGATCCTCAAAGCTACAGAAGTTAAAACTACCTAACAGTATTCTCATCCTTGCTGTATATATCTACTGTATATATTGTAAATATTTTTCCCCCTTTGTGTGTTACCAGTAATAGTATACCCTTCTCCCTATATGTTATATACCCTCATGTGTACCTGAAGTCACATAGTTTAACAGACTATTTGTACCAAAATAAATTTCCTTTTTGCATTAGAAATTATAGTAGTAGGTGTGCATCTATATTTGGTTTATCAATGTACTACAGGGGTTTCCTCCCCCTATTATATGTTTGCACCCAATAATTCAGATAACTTCACTTATTTAATCTAATTGAGTGTGCTTACCATTTTCAATTTATTGTAAGTCTTCATTAACAAATCAATTTTTAGTTGGCCTAGCATAAAAAGACAAGCAAATAGAATGTATAACACTTCTTACTTACTGTCATTTATTAAACTAAATTCTAAATTGTATGTATAACCTCTGTGAAGGTGAATCTTAAGTAACGTCTGCTTTTGATTGCAAAATGCATCTGGAAGTACAGTAGCTAATGTTGTGTAAATCCCACCACTAAAAATAATCCGTTATCAGTTTGTCCCTATCCCTTTCTTGGGGACTTTATGTTTTCATTTAGCTCAGCAGATGAGAATTCATGATAAACCTATCACAGCTCCCATCCCTCAGCCTCGCCTGGCAGACTTAGTGATAGAGCCTGTTTTTTTTTTTACTGATACAAGACAAATTAGCCACTTCTGCGTTCATGCTCCACATGGCATACTTCTGCAAGGATGATCCATCCCTTCTCTATGATTGAGAGATAGTCCGCTCACTTGTAATACTGAGAGGAGAGCAATGCTACAGAAGATGGAAGTGGCTTAAAATGAACAAATGTACAAAAACTGAAAAAAAGGATTTTAAAATGAGGTACAGTTCAGTGTTCAAGACACAGATACACAGCATCAGTTTTTTCACAGTGTTTGATGCATTGGCGAATATCTGATGATATGTTCATAACCAAAAGATTTATTACATTTGGTGCACAGCAATGGCACTCCATGATATTTACAGTGGTTGACTGTTTGCTTGTTTATTGGCAAAACACAGTCACTAAAATAGTCTCTATGCAATGGTTGGCCAATATTGCACAAACATATTTATTACTACTTATGCAAATGCTGTAGACTGGAACACAAAACACACCTGATTATGGTGGAAAAATAACATTGAATTGTATTATTTATTAATGTTTTTGTATTTGTTGCTGGGGGTTTCAGAAGGAGCAAGGATGATGCCCAGTGCTTTTTGTTGCAGTAAGCTTTCACTGACTCACCCGCTGTTTGCTGTGCCTTACTGCTACTACTGGAGTTCTCCTGGCAATGGTGCCAAGGTCCCCATGGTAAGTGAGAAAGCGATGTGGACCAGGAGATGAGCTGCAATGAAAAAGATGAAGAGGACAAGCAGAGTATAGATGTACCAATAGAAAAAAGGGGTTATGTTATGGTCAATTGGAAACACTGTTTTTTGCAAGGGAGACACCTTGTTTAATAGTGTTGGTGCAGAAAGCTCTTTCTTTGACCAAAGGATGATTAAAAGCAGTGGTGGATTCTTTAGTAGCAGTGGACTAGATAAGGTTCAGAGGAAAAAGAAGACCCAGCAGTGACACACCAAAAAAACAAAACTGGCCTGCTCAATGGCCTATTAAATCTAAAGTTGGGTTTTATTTACAGAGAAATTGAAGAAACATATATAAGATCACAAAAACTAAAATGTGTTTTGTGCCCCTCTTATGTTGCCAAACAAAATAAAAAAGTGGTAAAATGTAATGCTGTGTAACTTGCCCATTATACCCAATTGGGGGACTAAACACTGCTCTAGCTAAACTGGCTGTGGCTCCATGCTAATGATTCCATAAATACATGTTTAATATTGCCACTGGATGTACCAATTTAGAAGCATTTAGAAAAATGCTTTTAGCACATGCACCAACACCCAGTGTGCCATTGAAGCACATGCCAAAAGACAACATGGTGAATCAGGCCCCCTAGAGCTGTAGTAAAAAGTGAAAAAATCTAAAAGTAAAAGTTGTTAAATATGTGAAAAATTCTAGAGACCTACAATACAATGCAGAACCTGTAGTAACCAATCCACTTCTGTTGCCATACTATTTTTTCACTATTTCGTGCTATACATGTTCAACTGTGATTTTTAAAGGGATTTCCAAGTATTTCCCAGGAAAATGATATGTTGTTTTTTTCAGGTGGGCTTTTTTAGTCTGAGTTTTAACATGAAATGTCTTGTTTGTCATTTTTTAGGGTATGCTCAATATTTTTGTGTGAAAATTCTTTTGTTTACAATTTGTAGTGTTCATTTTATAATAAGAAAATGTAAGTTTTTCAATAAAATCATTTTTTTGTGTAAAAAGCCCCATTTCTCCTGTTTACAACGGTACCACATATGTATTGGTAGACACCCTTTCCTGCCCAGTGGATTTCCCCGAGCTGAAACAGAGCTTTAGGAGATTTTCAGATAAAATACAACTACAATGCACACCTTGCAGTTTTTCAAGAAAAACAACCTTTTGCATTTGACCTCAAGCTTTCTAGGTGTACCAGGCTTGGTTGCACAGGATTTCCCTAAAAAAAAGAATAAAAAAGCAGAAACAAAGCCACATTTTCCTAAAAAAAAAAACAATAAGCAAACATGAAAAAACAAGTGAAATCTGAAAAAGCAAGGTTCCCCCGAACAGAACAATGCCTAACATGACCCCAAAGTCAAGCATGCACATAAGGGTAATTTAACTTGAAAATTTCAGCTCTGCAGACAAAGTGTGCGCCTTGTGCACAAACCATATATTCCCTGAAAGTATACACAGGCATAGCCAGCTTGTTGTAGTGGGCTCATCTTTCTGTAAGTAATCCCTCGAAGAATTCTTGGATTGCACAGGGTTTCCCTAAAATATTTATAAAAAAACGGAATAAAAGACACAGTTTCCTAAAATATCTATATGCAAACAAGAAAAAACTAGCTCAATATTAAAAGCACATGGTCCCCCAAACAGAACAATACCCAACATGCATAGCTACTTTTAACCCTTTTAACTGCCAGCCTACTTGAAATTCTGTCACCTTCTGTTGACAGTTCATTTTCACCATTTTGCTTTATGTTTCAACAGAGGGTGACAACAGATGGTGACGAAATCTCAAGTAGGCTGGCAGTTAAGAGGGTTAAGTAGCTATGCATGTTGGGTATTGTTCTTCTCAGGGGACCTTGTGCTTTCAGATTTAGCTTGTTTTTTCCTATGTTTGCATATTGATATTTTTATTCTGCTTTTTTATCATTTTTTGTAGGGAAACCTTGTGCATAAAAAAAAAAAGTCCAAAGAAAACCCCCTGGCACCCGATAGTAGCGGGGATTGGATCCCTGACTTGTAAGGCTAGTGAGTACGTTGACACTTTCCTGAGACCATTTGTGGAATCCCTTTCCTCAAATGTAAGAGTTACGCCCCATCTCTTGAAGATATTACAAAATATGACAGTCCCCCCACATTCAAGTCTGGTTACACTCGATGTAGAGGCTCTCTACTCCAGTATACCACACAACCTTGGGCTCAAAGCAGTCAAACACTATTTAGATCAGTTACATATAATGGAACAAGAGCATAACAAATTTTTGCTAAAACTGTTAAATTTCATCCTCATCCACAACACATTTTTGTTCAATAGACAACTATTCCATCAACTACAGGGCACAGCGATGGGGACAATATGCGCCCCCCTCCTTCGCCAACCTCTATTTAGGTTGGTGAGAGAGACAGGTATGGGGAGACAAATCCACCAGTAGCTATATGGACCATGTCATCTCATGGTATCGCTACATAGACGATATCCTTATCATATGGGAAGGCACCACATCACTACTGGAGGAATTCGTCAGGTCACTAAATGAGAACAGCTTTAATTTAAAATTTACCCTGGAATATGACGAAAAAGAAATACATTTTCTAGACCTGAACATAAAAATAGACTCCGAAGGCACAATTATGACAAATTTCTATAGGAAGCTGACGGCCGCCAATAATATCTTGAGGGCCAGTAGCTCACACCCGACCACACTTAAGGAGAGCATCCCCTATGGGGAGTACTTGAGGGCAAAACGGAATTGTACCACACAAAGAGATTTTAAGATCGCAGCCGACGGAATCAGAACAAGACTAAAAGAAAGAGGATACTCCAATAAAACTTTAAAACAAGCATACAAGATAGCACAACAAAAAGATAGAAGTATGCATATTAATTCACAGAAACCTAAAACAGAAAAACAACTAGAATTCGCCCCCTAATACTGACCTATAATGCACAACATCAACAGGTTAAACAACTACTACAAAGACATTGGTATATTCTAAAGAAAGACCTAACAGTGGGCCATCTAATCCCAGACATGCCCAGAATACAAAAAAAGGAGGGCAATTAAGGACCACTTAGTGAGAAGCCATTATACAATGGAGGCAAAGGATAACAGATGTTGCAAAACCGTAGGCACATATAGGTTCAAGGGATGCACCATGTGTCAATACATCAAAACAAGCAAGGAGATTGCCCTCCCCACAGGTATCACAATTAGACAGAGACATTTTGCAAACTACAACACTACTGATGTAGTCTATATACTAACTTGTGCCTGTTCAAAATTCTATGTGGGGAAACGAACAGGAAACTGAAGGTCCGTATGTATGAACATATTAGGGACATTAAAAACAAGAATATACTTACCCCAATGGGAAGACATTTTACCATATACCACGGAGGATCCCCACATTGTACACAGTTTCAAGTACTAGATGGAATGCAAAACCACCCCAGGGGTGGTGAAACACGTAATAGGACACTTCAAAATGAGACCAAATGGATTACTAAGTTAAAGGCCACCATTCACCCAGGACTTAATGACACGTGTAGTTTTAGTCCCATTCTTAAAAACGTAAAATAGAACTTTTACCTTATAGGATCCATATAGAAAAATGACAAAAATGTCAATTATGAGATATGTAAATGGTAGGTGCAACATTCTCCCAGATGCCACTTTAAGTAATACAATCCAAACTTACTACCTTATTAAAAAAGTTAGGCAACACTAACTTGCAAATTTAGCCTCTCCTTCCTTTATTAATGGGGAAGAACTGGCCCTTTTTATGGCTGCCCACCAGAAACAGACATATATAAAAGTGCTACAGATCATACCTATGAGTAATACACTATACTGATAAAAAAACACATAACACACTAACAAAGATTACATAAAACGCGGCTTCAGCAACATATTTATTCTATCTATTAACTTTATGAATAGCACACTAACAATGCTGCTTTAACTAAACAAAAGCGCCTATCCCAACCAATAAAATGGCATGGTCCGTGAGCGGGGCCAATTTCAAGTAGAGTCAAAAAGGGGGCGCACCTCCCGCTCTGCCATACGCTGGCAGGGAGGCAAACTAGTGGGTGGTTTCTCCTGCTCGCAGCTCGCTGATAGGCGGCCCCACCGAACGGGACCCGGCAGCTAATATTAACCCGAACTTCCGGGTCATAAACACATATACAGCGCCACGCACACGAAGGGGCGCAAGCCGGCATCTCTTAAACAGCCCACCCTGGAATAGGAAGGGAGGACGTCGGCATCTACAAGCCTCACTCTCACCTTGGTAAGCAGAATCACATTTAGACCTATTATTCAAGTATTTACAACTCCATACATAGAAGGAGCCATTAACTTAGGGCCCCCCCTTCTCTTATAACAGGCTAAACGTTACAGCCATTAATAAAGGACCTGAGCACACAAACGCTTCAAGGTAATTATACTAAACAGAGGAAAGTACCTTGCACAAGCACTGTTTATTTACTCATCCATACTCATCTATTGCACAATAGGGAAACAGAGGGCTAACCTTTCCCCATGAGGGCTAACCTTTCCCTAAGGACAATGAATTATAGTGGCATTGGGAAAAGTAAGTGCACCTACCTTATTAATTATAACAATAATTACTAAGTAATTAATACCTCATATAATTTGACTGTTTCTAGGATAGGAGTGCACTGAGGAAGCTTAAAACTAGCGAAACATGTGCGTGTATCCTATTGAATTCATGTGTACATACATCCTTCTTGCTACAAACCAAAAGTGTAACAAGACTTGCTACAAACGTAGTTACGCTATTCCTTAGAACGCGATATATCCATTGCATATATCATTGTAATTTATGTGAAAATCAAATTGTGAGTGTTGTAAAATATGCGGAAAAAATGATGATTTTATGTTTTTGTTACCTAAATAAATTAATTAAATTTATGCACAATAACTTGGTTTAGCTACTTTGAGCATACTAGCCCTACCAAATAATCCCACAAAAAGTACAGTACAGGAACCCCAAGTCCATGGTGCAAAAGCATCAGGAAACAGGGGGCACTCCTGATACTAACATTTTTACCCCTCTACAAACCTTGTGCATCCAAAGAATTTGTCAGCAGATTACTTCCAGAAAGATGACCTCACATTTGGAGTATTCCAAATGTAAAGGATTGTTTTGGTTGAAAAATTTCAAGGTGTACACTTTGTCTGCAGAGCTGAAAAATACTATAAATTGTAAAAAATAGATTTTTTGCACATATTCACTTCAAAATATTGACAATGCACTTAAAAAATGACAAACAATAGTTTTCCTGGGAAATCCCTGGAAATCTCTTCAAAAAATCCCAGTTGAACATGTGTAGTGCAAAATAGTGAAAAATAGTCTGGCAAAGGGGGTGGCAAAAACTCTATGTAGGCTGGCAGTTAAAGGGTTAAAAGAGAACTAAATTCAAAGTGGCCAATGCTTACCACCTCCTTCTTTGTATGGCAGCCATTCATGTGACTGCCAGTGACCAAACCACCCGCCTGGTGGGCTTGCAAATCAAACCTGAATAGTGTCCACATGACTGGTTGCAATTTGCTGGAGACTCTTTTGGAGCTCTTCCACCATTTGCAAGTAGGGAGGGGCAAAAGACAAGAATTTCTTAATTTTTTGTTTTTTTGTCCAGACAAGAACTTTAACTCCACCATATTATAAGACATAATTGATCTATCATTGGTACTTAAGCTATCATTGATGAAATAACTTTATGTTAGCCTAAGCTTCCAAACAAATCTAATGTCAAATATTGGGCGTAATTTATCAACGTTTAAAACCCAAAGTTCTGTACTATTACAGTCAATAGCTCAGTTTTTATTTGTATGTTTTGAAAAATGCCTCGGAACAATAAACCACATTTCCTTGGTTATCAAGTTCACTCAAGTTTAAATATATTGTCATGTATTTTTATATCTGTTTCCATTTGTAAACTAAACAGACTCTATAGTCTCCAACTACTGTAAACATTTCACAGAAGGAACCAGCAATGAAGGCAGACAGAGACTAACAGCTGCCTATTGTCAAAGCAAGCCATGACCTCCTCTCACTAAAAATGGACTTGGATCTGGGCTAAAGCTAAATTTCATCCAAATCTTGCTGATTCGCTCCGGGTATCTGGGTATCCGGGTATCCAGGATACCAGAAAGATCTGGGTCATATTCACTGGCATGCCACCCGCCGGTCTCCACTGTCATGTGAATTGATATAGGGGACCCTTGGGATTCCTGTGGACTCTTCCTCCATGTCCCTCCCCCACCAAATATGCCATTAGTCAGATTTGAGGTATTGACAGAGTCTCCTTCTCTTTGATATAAAAGCTTGCTTCCCAGAAGCTCAACATCAACTTGGTAGGTGCCACGAAAGGGGGAGGGGAGACTTGTGTTCTCCCTCATTATATATTCCGGTGGGGTGCCTGCAATACAGGCTATCTGGCATCAAGAAGATCACAGCCCTATGGACCAGGAGGAAGCCCCTGATCCAGCAGACATGCAGAGATGATGCCTCCTGGTGAAAGACAGAGATGGTTTCCAAAGCTATTGTACCAGGGACTATCAGGCCAGAGGGCTTAAAAAACCCAGCTTCTGTTCATCGTGACCTCTGATTGGCTGAGAATATAAGCCCTTCGGCATTGCAGGAGGAAATATCTCTTCTGCAATCAAATATGCTGTTTACTGTAAGTTAGAATAAAAAGGAAATGAGAGAGGGATACACATTTTTCATTATTTTTGCAACTTTTACAAATTCTTTAGCTCAGCTTCTCTCTTTGAAATCTAACCAACATGACCTGAAACTAGTAGAATAGAAGCTGTACGCCTTTTCTTTATAAGCTGTTGTGTGCATGCCAAAACTCCATAGTGGCTTTGGAAACTTTTCATTCTTTTTATAGTACACATTTTGCAAACAAAGGCAATAATTATAAAAAAAGTGTTGCTAAAAATACTCATTTTGCTTTATATATTTAAATTAAAATTTTGAAAAATAACCTGTAGTTTTAGAGTAGACCAAGACCTGTGATTTTTAATGGGGCCCCCGGGGCACCCTGGTTTCGGCTATATGAAACCCCCAGGTTGACAAAGTCACTTACCTCTTCTTAAGTCCTTGCTGTGGCTAGAGCAGCCTGCTGGTATCCTAGCCTCACTTGTGAGCAGTACGTGGCATCACTCGGCTCCCTCCAGCTGTGCGTGGCCCCACACAGCCATTCAGTTGCGGCATGTAAGGCGGTGCACAGCCGAGAAGCGGATGATGCTGGCGCTGGTTGTGGATGATGCTGGCTCTGGTTGCGCATCCACTGTGGGCTTGAGAAAAAGGTAAGAATATCGGGTGACTCAGGGGGTGCCAGTTTAGGATGCCGCAGGAGAGAGTAGGCCTGCCCTGGAGTCTTGTACTTCAAATTCATTTGAAATACTTTTACATTGGCAGATACTGAACTCATGTATGTCAATAGCCAAATTTGGTGAACACCTTGATGCCTTCAAGAATTAACCTGTGCATTCAGGTTACTCAATCAGCAAGGCCATTTATTTTCAGATTAAATGTTACAAAACTCAAACCGGTCCTACACTCATTTTCTACGTAGTGCAGTGTATGGCCGCATTGTGACAGTCTCTGGGAGGGGACTGCCCCAACATAGATCAACGCAACGCCTGCAATTCTTACCGGCACCTTGAACCTTGGATAAAATGCGACCCAATGCCCATTAAACATGTGAATAATATACTTTATAAAAAAAAAAATCTTCCCGTTCCCTGTTCCACTTGCAGTTTGAAAGTTAGCAAAAACTCATGCATGTCCTCCTATGTCTGACACAGCCTCACCTGCTGCCCTCACATACGGCAGCTTAAAGTTTAGTCACACCCCAAGATCGAGCAACAAATAGGGAGGAGGTATTGGTATCCTTTTAACAGACCACTGCTCATTTAACCCAACCCTGCCCTACCCTCCCTTTCCTTCCCTACTTTTGAAGTTCATTGTGTCTTCCTGTCCACTGACATCCCAGCTATAATCATAGGTGACTTTAACATACCTGTTGACACCAACAACCCTGCAACCACCAGATTGCTATCGCTCACCACCTCTTTTGGCCTCAAACAATGATCTGTTAGCCCCACCCACAAAGATAGAGACACACTTGACCTACTCTTCACTCACCTCTGTTCTGTATCCAGTGTCTCTTCATCCCCACCTCCCCTCTGTGATCACAGGTAACACACTAATACTCTCTTTCCTCACCACTACCACCTCTGCACGCAAACCTGCAAAATTGCACAGGAACCTCCGAAACCAAGACCTTCAATCTCTTTCTAACTCTCTAAAACCCTTTCACACCCTGTCCTCATTCACCAGTGTAGACAGTGCAGCTTCACACTACCATAATACACTAATCTCTGTGCTTGACTCTGTTGCTCCTCTAATCTATAGTCACCCACTCAACCCAAAAAAGACTTTGGCTTTGGCTTAACAACACCAACACTGTAACATTGAAGCAGCATTCTCGAGTTGCTGAATGGCTATGGAGGAAATCCAAAACCATACCAGGATATACAAACAAGCCCTTCAGGAGCCCAGAACTGCCCTTTCGTGTGCTAAATAAGAATACTTTGCATCACTTATATTAGCGCAGGCCCGGACTTCAAAACAGCTATTCAAAACTTTCAACTCTCTACTTCGCCCACTGCTACTTGCTCTATCTTCCCAGATAACAGTTAAGGAATTTGCCACATATTTTAAAAATAAAATAGACAAGTTTTGAAGTGGTTTTACCCCTCAGAATGACGCTCTCCTCCCAACCTCCCCCCTTGCCCCACTCATTGACTAATTTCACTCAGCTAACTGTACAAGGACTCTTCTCTCTTGTTTCAAAGAACCACTTGACCAACTGCTCTCTTGGTCCCATTCCACCCCACATTATCCCTCAACTGTCACCAGTTGTCATTCCAGTCTTAGAATCTCTATTTAACCTTTCCCTCTCCATTTGTACATTTGCTTCCTCCCATAAGCATGCTGTTATAACTCAACTTATCAAAAAACCCAATCTAGACCCCTCTGCCCTCCCCAGTTAGCACCTGATCTTGCTGCTACCTTTCTCACCCACGCTTCTTGACCAAAATGTCCACTCAGAACTGTCCCACTATCTGTGTACAAGCTCCCTCCTAGATTCCCTCCAGTCTTGTTTCCGCTCAAGTCATTCCACTGAAACTGCCCTCACCAAAGTCACCAATGATCTATTAACTGCCAAATCCAAAAGTGACTACTCCATTTTCATCCTTCCTGAGCTATCATCTGCTTTTTGACTCTCTGGCCAAAATCACTCTTCTCCTCATCTTGTGTCTTCCGGACGAAACAGTTGTTTCTTCCTTCTTCTTTCCATGTCCTCTCACTCCCTTAAACTGAACATGGAAAAAACCTAACTTTCAACTTCCCACCATCTCACTCCCCTCCCCCTCCCTCCTTTAATACCACAATCTCTGTAAATAATCTTACAATAACTGCAACTCCTCAAGCTTGATGCCTGGGCGTCATTCTGGACTCCTCTCCCTCATTCTCCTGTCCTTCTCCTAGGTCACCCCCTCGCACTCCCACCTTCAAGACTTCTCCCAAGCCTCTCCACTTCTCTGGAATACACCCCTTTGCCTTTGTCACTTCCAAACACTCTACGCCTTTAAAAGTGCCCTCAAAACTCACCTCTTCAGACATGCATATAATTTTGCTTAAGTTCTATCTTCACTGGCTATATGCCACCAAACTCAAGTTCTACCACTTGTGCGAGCACGCTTGGAGATGCACAAGCACCCCTCTTGGCCATGCACAGAGCACTCCAGCATCGCCCGCACTGGGGGCTGGAGCTGCAATGCGAGCTGGAAGTTATTTTCTCACATTGCAAGAAGCTAAAACCAAATTTTAGGTTCATCATCATAGTGAAGGTCTGGAACAGCCTCCTTTTCTTCATATTTTAAAAACAACTGACTCATCCAGCAATGGACAAGACATTTATAAGGAGAAGCGACATCCCTAAGACATTACATCCAATATTCAGAATTGGAAGAGCCCAAGCAAGCAGACCATCCGCCATAATAAATAATGCACCATGAAGATGCATCTACCCTCCTTCATAAAAAAAGCCATGTAGCTGCTTTATATGCAGTGGTGATCATACATTTTATTTTCTATTCTTCTTCTTTTCTGCTTTTCTAATTTTATTAATAAAAAGCACGATGTTGGACCAAAAGTCATACAGTAGCTTTATTTGACATCCCCAGCACAGCAGGGGAGCAGAGATGCCATCTCATGCCCTTTTTTGTGCTGCTTACTAATCCTGTGATGAATCATGGCTTGGTAATGGGGCTAAGGCTGTGATTCTGACTCTGGGGCATTCCAGTCATGATAACTGGACCAAAAGATGAATATAGCTTTTGGTCCAGGCTAAGGTCTATAAAGTAAAAAATATATACTGGCTTGGTCCAGGCAATAGAAACTAATTGCTGGAATCTCAGTAGCAGTGGTCTTACCCCTGTTAGAAACATGAGTGACACTTTTAATCTCTGCAACAGCTGGTGACGAAAGTGTCAATCAAAGCAGTAGTAGCAAAGGGTCATAATTCCTGAGTAGGCAGCCCAATGCTTTTGGTGGGGAAAGGATTCTTTCAGATGTTTTTTAAGCGGAAGAGAAGAACATTGGGAAGGGAAGTTTTAACTTCACAGTAACATAAAAATGTAAAGATTTACAAAAAACACCTAAAGCATACTTTTATATAAGTGATTGCAAAACCTCCAAACCCTAGTAGCAAAGGGTCATAATCCTTGAGTAGGCAGCCTAAGGCTTCTGGTGGGGAAAGGATTCATTCAGACATGTTAATTGGGTAAGTGGAAGGGAGGAGCATTGGGAAGGGAAATTTTAACTTCACAATAATACAAAAAAAAGTAAAAACTACAACAAACAACTAAAGCATGGTTTTATATGAGTGAATGCAAAACCTGCAAACTCTTTAATCCTATTCTAATTCTTTTATTTTTGTGAGATCTATTCTTTATACAAAAGCTCTTATTACCTTAGATTTAAATGTAAGCCAGCTACAACTGCTACACATTGTCTGCTAGCAGATGATTGTCAGACTAAGAGGCTGATAAGAATGATGATTATGCTGCAAGTGTACTAATTTAAATTAGTTAATCAATGTCTTTAAAGGAGATAAATAACATGTGTTCTGAAGGGAGTAGTTGAAAATCCTATGAGATTAATATTATCTTTGAAGTGCTAAAATACAATATATATATATATATATATATATATATATATATATATTCAGCTGACATGGAAGCAGAAAAGTTCATTAAGTGCAATAAAGCACATCTTATGTAAAATACCCTTAAACACCACTTTCCAGTATTGACCACCATTTTTTAAACACATCAGGTGTATGCTGTTCAAACGCTAGTGCATGCCAAATTCTAAGGAAGTGGCAATTAGCAAGGCATGAACAGAAAACAATTATATATCCCTTGTCAATAAATTACAACAAAGGTCTTAAACCAAAAACATGTGATGAAACCATACCCTACTACTGGGACAATAAGAGTCCAGATCTGTCAGTATGTTTAAAACTTCTGCGACAGTAATGAGGATTGACCACAATGGTAGGCAGTAGCACAATATGGGAAAAATCTATATCCTTTAATTTGACCAACACCCAACGGTACAAGTGACTGCCACTGGCTAATTGGGAGGCCACATCTTGCCAAGTGAGCCCAGGTCTTGCTTGAGAAAAAAAGGCTCTTCTCTCGACCCAGTTCTATTTGTATTACTCTGAAGATGAGCAGTGCCTCAGGTGAGCGGGGTTTTAGTGTTAGTTTAAATCTTTTTAAGACAATAAAGACACTGTCCTGCATTTTATGAAGTTTCTGGCATGATCTTTCTTTGTTGGCTAAAGCTGCTTTAACCTAGCTGAAGACTACATATTCTCCATAGGAGCCACGAATCTGCAACTGGGTGGAGAGTGCAGGCAGATGCACAAGAGTGGTCTTTGTAGCTGTAGGCGAATCTGGATATGCCATCCCTGCTGTCAGTAAGGGCTCGGGAAGTGGGTTATTTGATCCAAGTTTTATTCTTGATTTACTGCACAAGTCTTTATGAGGAGTGCAGATGCAGAGGGCCGCTGTACTCTAATAAGTGACTTGGTTTATATATGTTTTAAAACAGGTCAAAACCCATGTGGCCTGGCCCTGGAATCTAACAGATGCCAGGCCCGTCCGCTAGCCTTCCCCCAGGGCATCCTACCCCGGATGCCCCATTGTGTGACCCCCCCCGGGGCATTGGTAATCTTATCTGAATCCGGCGGGCCCTTCGTCACGGGTGGAAAAATGGTGGGACGAAGTGGGGCTCACTGGCAATGGGATAATTGGCCGTTGGGTACAACAGGCGCTGACATAGCCCAGCCAATACCAAGGGCAACAATCAAAGCTAATTAGTTATCATTCTGCACAGCAAAATGCTAGCCTAGCACCAATGTAGTACACAGCACAGCGCCTGGTAAGACAGGAATGTCGGCATTCCGAAGCTGGCACTATAGCCACAAGAATGATACTAAAAGCCACACATCATATATAAGACCCATAATACTGTTTATAATGGCTGACTAGCCCCCTATCACCCTCCCTAGTGAGAAGCCTGATTACAGCATTCAAATATAACAATTGCACATTTTACTAGCACCAGCAGCATGGCTACAGCACACTGATTGGGATGACCCAGGGTCACTAAGGGCCTTATTTATCACGGGCTAGCGCCAGGTAGTGTCTGACGAGCGCCAGGTACCGCCAGCTATCGGCGGCTACCGACTCAAGTACGCCCGGCGGCGGTCACAATGACGCATTTATCAAGCTAAATGAGGCTAGCGCCGGCGAGAGCGACGGCTAGCGCGGGATTCATCATGAAGCCGCCTGGAACGAACAGCGCCGCTGCAAATTCCTTCACAGCGCCAGGTATGTCCTGTCGCTCCCTGGCATTGTCCAATGCATTTCAATGGAGCAATGTTTAATTAATCATAATTAATTGGTAATAATTTTTTTTCTTTTTAATGTCAAAAATTCTGAGACCACTTCTGCAATGTTCTGCAAAGTAAAAAAAATAAAAAAAAAAAATATGTGCAGAATTGATCTTACAGGTCTGATATTAATGTATTCATATTACAAAATGATTCAAAAAACATGTATAATGTTACAATCAAAAAATATATGGTTGTTTAGGGGTTAAAAACTAGTTAACACCCATCGTCGCCAGCGCACTGGGGTTTAAACAAGGAATGGACAGCGCCAGCAAATTCGGAGCGTGATTTTTTAATGAATATGAAGCAAGCCGTTCGCTCTGGCCATTCGTTGTTAGGCGCTCACATACAACGCTGAACCTGTGAAACAGCGACCCCTAAGCCCGTATTCAACATTACCGCACACCGACTGAGTCGCTGTCATCAAGCAAACGCCGGCCAAGCACAGCGAATACTGGCTGGCGCTGTAAAAATCACGCTACAGTCGCTCATCTGTCGCTACCTGGCGCTATTAATGAATCGGCCTCCCCGTTTCTCAATGAGAGCTTCACTGGTGGCTGCCGCAGCGAGCCCCGATAGTGGCTCCATTAAACAAGTTAACAAGTAAAATGTTTTTATTTCAAATGCCCTAATGAGGCATATTGCCAAAAGAGGGGGAAGCAGGTCTGCACAGGTTTTTGACTGGACTGTTCTTTATAGGAGCTCTGCTCAAAATGTTAAACATATACACATGCTAGAGGGCATATTTATATAAAGTATCCGTCAATTATCATTGTTATAAATTAAGTAGATGGGTCAGTAGCCAAAAAAAATCTGAGAAAATGACAAGAATGAAAGAAGAGCTTGGACAGGACGGGGACCGAAATTATTGAGCTGTGCTGACTATCTTTCACTCTTGTCATTTCCTCGCGATTCACTAAGAGTTGAAAAAAATTCTCATGGTAGTAAAAAACTGAATTCATGAGCAAAAGGCTGGATAATTTCACTTTTAGTGAATCACCATATAGGAAGACAATGAAAGTCAATAGCACTTTTTACTACAGAGTTAAAAGTAGTCAAAAGTTCAATACTTTTCCCAGGAGTAAAAAATAGCCATTGACTTTCATTGTCTTCCTATACGGTGATTCACTAAAAGTGAAATTCTCATTTTTAATTTCATGTTTTTTTTCTCGTGAATTGCATTTTTTACTACCATAATAAATGTTTTCAACTCTTAGTGAATCAAGGCTACAGTGTCTTTTATTAGGTGTATTACAAGGTACAGCATTGTTTCACTTTATATGTTAAATGCTAGATGTATGAAATGTATATGTGGCATAGTAAGGGGATGTTTAGGGAATGTTTACAGATTTACAGATTTATAGATTGTACACAGTGTAGCACTTGGCACTTTATGGATGCTAACTTCCTGGGGGGGGGGGGGCCTCAGCTGCGAGATGCTGGAGATGTAGCTGGGGTAGCCGTGGGAAAGGTACATTTTGCAGGCAATCCCATCTTTTAGACTCCAGGACTGGGCAGCATTGGTCATCTTTAAAGGTCACCATTATTAAAAGAGATGAATGGAACTGAATATAACTGCTTAACTTTTCTTCTAATACCAGCCACGTAAAATTTACATTGCGGCAGTGGCAACCATTAAATGCCAGAAATGTAAATTTTATGTGGCTATGTATTTACTCCCCTCCACCCACGTTCCAGCAGAGGGTGATGTCCTCATCCGTGACTCCTGTCTCTGTCCCACACTGGGCTCCCATCAGCTTGCTCTGCTCCCTGCCACAGGGAGGGGCTATTTACAGACAAAGAATGAGTTGCTGGATCACCCCTTGCCAGTAAATAGCCGCCTCTTCCTGTGGCAGGAGTGTGCTGCGGAAGCCAGGAGCAGGGAGGAGTCCTCTGTCCCACTGAAGACAGCAGAGAGTGACATGGGAAAGCGGGTAAGTAATGGTGTAAAAAATATAAAAACTAATAAAGGACTTTTTCAAGTGTAAATGTCTTTCACTTAATGCTTTGTGAACTGGTAAGGGGTCCTTGAGACCCCATAAAAGTTCAAAGGGCAGGAGGGCCCAGCAAATAACGTGCTGGGAAACTGGTGACTGGCCACACCCCCCTGCCCGATTACCTGCATCCTAAACGACCCTGGGGTGCAGGAGACCCCAGTGCCCGTGTGAGCTATGTGGGCTGCTAGCTTTTATGGCCAGGGGGCGGCCACTCGGCCTCTAAGCCCTGGGCTAACAGCTCATATTACAAGCAATATGGTTTTCTTGAAACACTTACATTTTCTTTTTTATCCAAAATATTGAAAAGCTTTGGAAGAAATTACAAACATGAAATTACACTTTAAAGCCCAAACTCTGCCGAAGATATAATATATCATTTTCCTGGAAATCCATGGATTCACGTGCAAAAATCACAGTTAAACATATCTAATGAAAAATGCTTAAAAATAGCTTGGCAACATGGGGTAACAAGGTAGGCTGGCACTGAAAAAGGGTTAAACAAGTTTTACTGAAAAAATATCCCCAAGGTGAAAATCCATTTAAACATGCCAGATGGTTTGAGAAGGGGCTACTTATTCATTTAATGTGCGGAGAATAAAATCATCTCCCATACTTCTTATTCCCTTTTACTGGGAGAAAAAAGTGTGTTTGCAGTATGTTAAAACAGAAAGTATTTACATGGCATGTACATAACAAGGATAACATGCTAGGCCCATTCTTTTAGTAAATAGGCAGAGCCATTCAAATAATCTTTCCTCAATCACTCAGAAAACAACTGACTGACTTGGGTATAGCTTATAATATTTACACAGCCATCATCTCCCACTTGTGGACACATTTAGAAATACAGCTCAAAGAATGTTTGTGGCCAATTAAAGAACCACAGTATTTTTTTGCAAAGCAAAAAATGACCACAACAACCAAAATATAATAAACGCAAAGCAAATTTTATTAAGCAAACAAATTACAATACAATTAAGACATTTAAAGTGGCCCTCCAGTAAAAAAAAGAAAGTTTAGTAAATTGCTTCCCCTCTTATGACCAGTGGCATAAGCAGTGTGAGAGGGCTTAACCCCATGCAGATGTTTTGGAATGGCATAAAGATTATTCACTCTTGAATTACATGGGCCAGCCATCTTGCCACACATCTGATAGTCCTGCTTACACATGAGAATTGGGGGGGGGGGGGGGGGCTGTGCTAGCAGAAATTCATGCCGAACTGAGAGATATATATGCCTCAGAAGCAAGGAGAAGGTTGCCTGTCATTTTTCATACACACAAACACTGAATAAACAGCTAATGTAGCAAAAGAAATCTGTGTGAGGGAAGCTGTTACAATGTATGTCTATGGCGCTAGCAGCAGCAAAAGCATCCAGTCAGTAGATACAATGTACTTACTATATTTCAGCTGTTTGCAAATCAAAGATGAGCTTACTACATCTGGCTAAAAATAAGAGATAGTTACACAGAGATATGAGGCAATTTTGATTGAATTTTGACTGAGGGACTGTGTGTGGCAAGATGGCCCCTGCCATGTATGTTTAAGACTTCAGAATCTGCCTGCTATTCTAAAAATCTGCATAGTGTTACTCCCTCTAAATACACTTATTACACTGATTTCCGGAGTTGGGCTTTAGGGTAACAATTTACTCTGCATTTTTGGCCGGAGCTTTCACTTTCACAGCCTAAAACCCATCCTCACAGCCCTCTGCTGTAATGCTACTCCCCCTTATACATACACCCACTAACATATTGCTGATACCTGGTTTTAACATCAATTATATCTGCAAATAATACCTAAATAATTAATTATGCCCCAGCAATAAATAAAATAAAATCATAATGAAATATCAAGAAAAAAGTACTTGTGTTAACCAGGGAGTGGGTAACTTGCCGGAGTGGGTAAGTAGTCAAGGAATAAAAACAAAATATTCAAGGAATATAATAAATATAGTAGTCAAGGAATATAATAAAATATTTTAATAAATCTAAATTTCCAGTACTTACCTCCTGTATGTTACACAGTTGCCATGTAGTATTCCTCCTTTTTTCACATGGCAGACCTCCCAGCAGTCCTGCTGGATCACATGCACATCACAAGTAGGGGACGCCATACCTCTGTTGTATAAAAGGCTTCCACTGTTGTGGTAAGGCACTCCCTCTGGCAAGATGGCAGGATGTATAGATGGATGACCTCTGTTTTCCTAAACCTCAGCCACTGCTGACAACAAAAAAGAAGCCACCAGCATACTGGAGGGAGCCCTGAAACCGCTGGTGGGGCTGCAGAGAGGACACCACCCTGCACGGGCACCAGGAACCAGGATTGTTTGGCGTGGTAAAAGGGTGTGCTCATTGCCATGATCCTGGTGTTCTTCCAGCATTGGCCGAACATGTTTAGAAGTGTATAGGAGCTGGTAGGGTGTCAGGACCAGAAGCCTCAGAGCCCTGGACTGCCAGCTGGCCGCACCAGGCATTGGGGATGGCAGTCCAGGGCTCTGAGGCCTCTGGTCACGACACCCTACTGGCTCCTATACCCTTCTGAACATGTTCTGAACAGGGGAAGCAGTCCCTACTAAAATAAAAAGGAGCCTATAGACTTTAATGTGTTGTAAAAAAAATTTGAATAGCCTGACACATTTGGTTGAATGGCTTCTGAAAATGAATAGGGGCCTGTTTAGCTCATTGCTACTTATAGGTATGTATATCAATGCCCTTTATAGTCCTAGTTTGCAGTTGCATATTTAGAAGTGACATTGTTTTCGGAAAAGTGTGAATAAAGTTTTAAATAATCTGTTTGACAGTTTTAAGCAAATTAGCCACAGCTTGAATTTTGCTTCGATTATTCACAGAAAATGCAAAATATAGCAAATACGCATGAACAAAATAGGATTGGTGTCATCATTCATCGTCTTCAATATGTTAGGTATGTTTCCTGCTGCTATAATGCATATGTAGTTGGGCATGTCAATCAAACTTGAGTCCAAAATGGTTGGCTGTACCAGCTTTTTTTGAAAGAAATTGATCCAAGCTCTGCAGTAGCCAGTTGGCCTTTGTTTACTTGCTTCTTGCCAAAGCTGTACCAAATAATTATCAACTGATTTTATTGAGGGTGATGTGCCTAACTTTTCCTGTTTCAGCGGTGACTACACTTTGTCAGTTCAGATCATTTTTCAGTAGCTGCATTCCAAACATTTATTGTGCGCAGTAACAAACCCATAAAAAAGCTGATGCTCAGCTTTGGGGTAATACATTCTTTTATTCATTTCAAATGATATATATATATGGGCTTTATATCACACAAAATGTGTGACTTTGCTAGTTTGAGCCTGTCTTTTAGACACATACAGGCAAGGGCATGCACAGACTTATATTGTTTTTCAGAAAATGAATTCTGTCACCACTTGGTTAAATATAACACATTGTAATGAAACACTCTGCAGATAAACAAATCTGTCAGAATACTACAAAATTTACATAACACTTATTTGAGGGTCAGAACACTCTAGGGCATCGATCCTAGTTTGGATCTTATTTAACAGAAATAAATTGGGTTCTGACACATTTTGACACTTTTAATAGCTAGGCTCAAGAGTGAAAAAAGTTGGTATGTTTAGTAATGCACTGTATGTATTTGTTTGGTCCACATGTGACTGCAATTCCTGCAGTCTAATAAATACCTAATATATGAAAAGGGTTTACAGGTTATAGACACAAAGATCAAACAAATCTTTAGGAAGTGTTGCCACCTTAGACAGTAATAGATGTGCACAAGGCGGACTAAATTATGGAAATGTAAAGCATGCGCAAAGTGTTTTATCTCATAGAACATCCCCTCTTGAGCTTTTTCTGAAGACTGGCCAAATGCAGGTCCCATTCAGATCAGTTGAACCAACATCACTGCATGCATGCCGGCTTTAGACTGGTGTTCTCCAAACCTTTCCTCGAGAGCCACCAACAGCTCGCGTTTTGCTCCATATAGCTGCTCTATAGCTCTGCTGCTGTACTAATTACTTCATCTTGTCATCTGTGTGGCAATTTTAACAATGTCAAATGTTTTCTCGAGGAGAAGGTTGGGGAACACTACTTGGCATGAAAAATAGATCTCATAGTTGGCTACTCTCGGCGCTCAAATTGCTAGATTTGATGCCCTATACTTTGGAACAGTTAGCAGGTAGTTTAGGATGCCATTTGGAGTTGCATACTATTCTCCGACTAATTATACTGTTAATGTACACATCTGAAATGGTGCTTATTGATAAAAGGTAAACATCTGAAACGATGCTTATTGATAAAAGGTAAAACATTGTAGACTGCAATGCAAAGCACTCTCACAAAGCAAACACTACTCAGCCTCATAGATAGTATTATGACCTATTCCACACCAAATCTCACATGGTCCAGATTTCCTTCAGCGACCAGAATCACAAACAGGAACTCAGGCCACTGTAACTGATGTGGGTATGGGGGATTTAGAGGCCTTGGTATCTGGAGATAGTGAACACTACAGGAAGCAGTAAATAGGTTCCCCAGACCCAAGGTTCCTGTAAGCCTCTGTGCAGGGAAGCATCCAAATCGAGATCCACCCCAAGCTGTCCATTAGTAGCAAACAACAAGGAATTTATTGGCAATTGTGATCAAGTGTTTCATTAACTGTGGGACAGTAGGTGGAATCTATATGCTTTTTTTACATACCGATGTGGAAAGAAATAAGACAAAATAGACCGTACGTAATTAAAATAGGTGAGCATTTGAGGGACATTGCCAACCACAGTGAAAGAAGTCCTATTGTGGAGCACTTTTGGTCCAAACATGTAGGCTCTATAACTGGCCTGGTGGCCTGTGGTAATCTTACTGATAATGTGTTCCTCCAATAAGAAAGTTGCTCAGTATATTCATTGGGCATCCTGCTCCCACTGGGACTAAATTCTGACCTAGGACTTCAAGCTTTTCTTAATTAGTTTTGTGATGACTAATCTGGGGTAGAGATTTATATGCAGTATATGCAAATATTTTTAATGCATAATTATTGCGATTAGTGTACATAGGTGTATACTAATCATGTGTACATATGTATATATTCTAAGATGGTGAATGTTCATTAAGTATATATAGGTTCTAGAGCAATACAACATAGGTAGATGAGGGCCCCATTAGTACACCTAAGGCCACATAATTAAGTTTATGTTAATGAATAATAATGACAAAAATATTTTTGTATATGGTTAATATATGTAATATGATGCTCGCATTATTGATGTAATATGGACTCAGGCGTTTGTATATAATAGATATAGTAGAGTAATCAAAGTATGTTTATTGTCTTAATGGAATATGCCCTCTGCCTCTGTATGGATACGCACCTTCCACGATCCGCTGACAGAATACTTCTGACTGGAAGGGTGGGCTGGAGGGTAGCGTGGCGGCGCGCTCGTGCTCGGGCGTGCAGCCGCCTGAGACCTCCTACTGCAGGGGAGTGTGCCCGGGCGGTCGCGTGCCGGAGCCGGGTGCCCCGTGACGCACTTCCGGTTGTAGTGCGAGTATGGGCGGATGTGATGCACCCTCCCTGTGGTTGCCCTTACGGGAGTATTTCCTGCCGGGCGAGGCACACGTGTGGGGGGATGGCGGCGCGCTCGGCCATTGGAGCAGCTACACTCACAGGTGCATTTATATAGGGACACAGGGCATATGGTGGTTCATACACCCTGGCGAAGTGGCGCAGAGCCACGCAACGTGTCGGTGGCGGACCGTTGGAGGGGACCCCAGAGGCTTCATAATATGGTGATGTAGAGACACCTCTTTTATCTGATTCTAATTTTACTGGCTATAGAATCCCTGAACCAACGGGGCAAACACAATAGATATTCTTGGTTATACCTGTTTGCACAATGCACCTTTTGCACTTTAACGTTGTTATCTAATAATGGATTTGTTTGTCACTTTGTTGATACTTTTATGACTAAGTCAGCACAATAGATTTATAGAATTGTAGATTTTTATTAGCAGTAAGCACTTTGAGCACTTTTTCCCTATCCCTTACTCATCATTTAACAACTTTTTTATTTTTGCCCCTGTATATTGTGGGTTCAGGATTATCATTGTATTAATTATTGCTGTATATACATATATCTATTACTACTTATGGAAGAATTTAGAGCCGCTTGAGGGGCCCAACCTCCGTTTGTGTGTGTTTATATGTTTTTTAAAATGGGTCTTTTATGTATTGTTGGTGTAAATTGTGTGAGTCCTGATCAAATAAATTTATGAAATATTTTTCTACCACGGATTTGATGTATATGGACAAACTTATTAGTGTGCGGCAGTTATATAGGGTTTCTCTTTGGGGACATGTCTAGGGTCCCCACCCCATTTTCTTTATAGTCACTGTCTCTATTTTGCCAGCAACTGGAACAGATTTACATATTTGGTGGTGCACACCCACAAAATTTCCTTTTTGTAATCTGGGGTAGAGACTCGAGCATTGTTAAATTGTATACATTATAAACTTTAAATGTTACCTACTGCAGGAAATCATCCTAACTCTAAGAGATTGCGCATAGTGGTCATTTACCCTGTAACTGTCTGCTCAGAGAGCCATATATTGGGATGGGAGGTAAAATATTGGGATGCACTATCCCCCCTGCTGAGACTATAACAAACAAGATTAGTCATTCTGAAAAGCCTGCCAGCTCCCTGCTGAGAGGTCCATTGTGTTACATGATTTAAGCCAAATAGCAAATTATTTATATTAATGTATCTCAATTGTTTCTATTGTAATCAGCTGTGATACTTTCTAAATCAGGCATAAGCCTATTAATGGAATGTAGCTAGCTTACAGTGCAATGTAATGTGTGCATTGCACTGTTGGATGGAAAAGACTGTACACATTGTCTCCTCTAACTCTCATCTGACTGATGTGTGACTAATATTTCCATTACATTGCTGTGATGGAGTCATTACTCTTAATAATGATGTATCTCTAAATCAGTATCTGTTATGAATTGTGTCAATTTGATGTTCTTTTATGGTTAGAGGACATTCAGTTTAAAGTTGACCAAAACCCATGGCCCAACGGCCCTGAAATCTATAAGATTCCAGGGTCGCTGGATTACCTCCCTCGGGGCATCCAAAATCAGGATGTCTCACTGTGTGATTCCCCCCAGGTCGCCCAGAAACTCACCTTCTTTCAGGGGTCTAATGGCACATGCGTGAGCTGTGGCTGCATCCCCGTTATACCTTTAGCAGGGCGCATGCCAGGCATTTGTTAATGGCTGGCTTGGCACGCTCCCTGTTAGAGGATAGCGGGAATGCAGCGCCAGCATGCTCGGATCCACTCGCCTTAGATGAACTATTAGACAAAGGGGCAGGAGTGGATCTGAGTGTTCTGATTGGGTGAGAGGGCTGCACAATCCCTGTAGGATCAGAATAGGGTGAGTGAGATTGGGCAACCTGGGGGTTTCACAAAGCAGGGCATCCCCGATAGGGGTGTCCCAGGGGATAGAACCAAGATCTAGGATAGTCAAAAAGTGGCTGGAGGTCATAAGTAAAGGCATAGTGATTAAACCGCATGATATGGGTAAGCTTTATAAATCAATTGTTTTTTTTTTTAACTTAAAGGATTGGTTTTTTTTTGTTCTTATGAATTAGGGAAGACAGGATAATTGTAAACATTTACAAGTTGTGCTGGAACTTAGTGTTTTGGAATATTGCTGATAGGTTGGCTCTACTCCTTGCACCTTGAGTAATGACTCCATTGTTAAGCATTTTTGTCTTGTGATTACATTTCTTTGTACATTCGTGAAAGAAAGTATACTACTGGCAAGAAACAGGATAAATCCTTCCATTAACATTTCAGAGAGAGAATCTTTTCCTCTTATAAAATATTTGTCTTGTCAGCCTTTTTATGAGGAAGACACACAGGAAGCCCTCAAGATTTATGCACGCTCACAGAATTTTCATACAGTCCAAAAAATTAACAAAGAGCCTCATTTACCAAGTGTCAGCACCAGGCAGTGCAAGTCAGTGGCAATATTTTAGCCTCAGGGGCACACAGTGCCCGAATTTACAAACAAAAAGAATTAAAAAACAAAAAACAGCTTTGATGCATCTGCCAGTCTGCATCTAATTTAACAACAGCGCCATTTCATTTGCTGTTACTGGTCAGTTTATAGTGCTTCTGTAGGTTAAGATCCCATAGACCACAATGGGCAGAACTATACTGTAGTGATTCTTACTTCGTGCTACTGCTGGTTCCCGTGGCCAGTGAGAACGGACGGCGACGTGCTGGAAGGAGGGTAAGGCGGGTATCGGAGATTCACGTTGCTGGCTTCCTTGTCTTGCGTCATCACTATGAGCCTTGTCATTTGTTAGCTCTTGTAAGCACAATAGAAAGGAGGACCAGGTTGTCTCTCTCATTATCACTCTATTGGCTTATTTTCTATTTCTTTACATGTATATGCATCCTATGGTAATACCTATCTATCTTCTGTTTATCTTCTTCTTACAATCTGGTACGTGCCTATTCATTTTAGTGGGAGAATTTCCTTTTTGCACATTGTGTGTACAGTAAAAGAATTCTATCAAGTTTTAAACACTTTTATTGAACATTTTATTGAACTTTGCTATATATATTTTACTTATTCTGTGGAGTATATTTTAGATCAATTTTGATCTAGTAGCCTATGTTTATATACTTATAAGTAATGTCACCACATTTATTTGTACATAGCTTGCTTTGGTGACTTGTCAATAATGTAACTGCAGGACATATTTTTCGCCCCAAAAAGTGTGTGGGGAGGGAATGTGAATGCATTGTATGGGTGCGAATTTAATAAAAAGTATACTCACATATAGCAGTGCTCCTGTGCTGCTGGCTGGTCCCCCACAGCCACCGGGAGGCCAGAAGATCAAAGAGCGGGCAGAGTAACTGAAGCCTGCCCACTGTACCCACTACCGCTTCACAGCAGCTTCTGCTGGCGCCGCCGCTGCTTCTCCTTGGGGCGTGGGCACATGCAAATTCCCAGCTCTGGGCAGTGGGTGGGCATGGCCTGGACATTAGGTGCAGGCGACGCCCACCCTCTGCACGGAGCCGGGTGTTAGCGTGTGCCCATGCCCCCAAGAGAAACTGCGGCAGCTGTGGAAAGGCAGAGGGGGCAGCGGGCAGGTTTTAGTTACCCTGCACGCCACTCCTCAATCTTCTGGCCTTCTGGCAGCTGTGGCAGCCCAGCCAGTAGCCCACGAGTGCAAGAATATGTGAGTATACTTTTTTGCTTGTTTTTTTACTAGGGGGATTGGAGGGGTGAAAATGCCACACTGCCTACAGGGAATGGGAGGGGGGAATGCCACACTGCCTATAGGGAATGGGAGGGGGGAATTCCACACTACCTAGAATATTGGTTGGCTCAGAATATTTTTTATAATTTTCCTGCTCCAAATCCTAGGTGCATTTTATAGGGAAGTGAGTCTTATATGGCAAAAATATGGTAGATTTTGCCAATCGTCACTTTAATTTTTTTTTGTTAAATCATTTTTTAAGGCTAATTTTTCTTACCAGGTTGTACTTTGAGACACAACAACCAAAACGCAGCTTAAATGCACTATAATGTTTGTTCATAGCAATGATATCCTTTAACTGTAATGAAGAAACGCTGACCAGCCCCTGTTATATAATACAGCAGCAATTTTTTCAGTGTGGAAAAATTTATGAAATGCGGTGTGAGATGCCTAAAAGTTGGCGGTACCAAGAGGCGCTCACTGCCGCTATTACAATAGCATAAGGGTCCAACAGGTGCTGACACAGGCCGGCCAATACTTAGTGCAACAATCCAAGCTGATTATTCGACATGGGGCATTGTGACTTGTGGTGCTATTCTGTACAAATAACAGCACCAAAATAAAAATAGATGAAGGTGCTCCAACGCAGACACATATGCCAGCAAAATTACGCTAAGCGTCGCACTTCATAAACAAGGCTCGTAAATTTTAGGTTCAATACAATCTAATAAAAAAGGGCCTAATCCACTGGATCTAATTCAGCTATATGTAATGAGTCAGTCTGAATCCGATTCATAGATCTCGATTCAATATAAGTAGAAACAAATTTTCATGGTAGTAAAAAATTCAATTCATGAGAAGAAAGCCTGAGAATGTCATTGTTACTGAATCACTAGATAAAAAGACAATGAAAGTCAGTGGCAGCTTTTACTACAGTATAGAAAGGAGTAAACAGTTCTCTACTTTTCTTAGGAGTTAAAAAGTGCCATTGACTTTTATTGTTTTCTTAGATGGTGATTTAGCAACAGTGACATTCTCAGGCTTTTTTCTCATGAATTGAGTCTTTTACTACCATGAGAATTTTTTTCTACCTTTATTGAATCGAGGCCATCGAGGCAATCGAGGTCTTTATTGTTCAATAATGACACCAATTCACATTGAATCCAGTTCGAGTAGTATTTTACAATAAATCTAATTAAATCACATAGATCAGAGAAAAACTTGATGCAGGCCGTTATTCTCCAATCCATTATTTCTAAAATTCAATCCCAGCAACACAAAGAGGGCTGTTATCAATTGACAATGACAATTTTGGAGATCCAGCCCCATTGAAACTTTGAACTCTTACACCCACTAATTTGTGTAAATTTAAATTATAAAAAATATTTCCATGTTGTTTCTTATTAAAGGCTTTACTGCCAAACAAAGAACACATGACTTGCATGTAAAGATTAGATTTACACGGTAAGGGGTTTGTTAATCTTCTGATGCTTATGAGCAAAATCACAGTTCAGAAAGATTAACGTTGTACGTCTCATTCGTTGGCAATTATTCCGTTATTATATGCAACAGCTCGAGCAGAGCCCTATATATTTTAATGATTGCAGTTCAAAAAGTATTTGTGTTTGTTATGTAGCCATAAATTAAAATGTAAACACAGTACAACAAACAGATTTAATTATCTAATAATGACAAATGGCTGTCTCTGGGACCATTTATTTTATATTCACACATAAGTGAAAAATAACTAAATTGTTTCAATGTTTACATGTGTTCGGAACCAATCTGCAGAATATATTTTATCATTGGTATTCTCGCTTCTAATGTTGTTTTTAACTGTCTAACCCATTGCTGGATGAAAGGGATTGTCCAGGCAAAAAATGAAAAAACAAATCTACAGTATACTCCCCCGGCTCCCCCCCACAGCTCTTCCATCTGGTTTGGGTGTTTTGAAACCAATACCAAAGAACAAGCACTGTGTCATCATCCGTCTCCCTAAACAGGACCAAAACCCACTGAACTTGTTAAATACATTTAGCCAAAGCCCATGCCGATATTCCCTTCTTAGGGTGTGCGCCTAAAAATGGATATTTTTTGCTTTTAAATGTAAGATGGAAGGTGATCAGCCATTGCGCAGGTGTGGCAATGACATCGGCCATGGGTCGCTAGTTTATAGCGACTCAGTCGCTGTGCAGTAATGATGAATACATTGTGAGGAGTCACTATTTGACCAGTACAGCGCTGTATGGGAGCGCATGTTGGCGACTGGTCAGTGCGACCGACTCACAACATATTCAGCAAAAAAACAGCCTCACACACCTCCGACGCTGAAAAATGCTTATCTGATGCCCAAAGCACTGGAGGCTGTTTGATCAAAGTCTGATTTTCAGCATGTATCCCCTAGTAACAAAGCGAAAACATATGGAATTACATTGTAATAACATTGTAACATGAACACATTAATGCCAGACCTGTAATGTCATTTCTGCAGAAATATATATATAAATTGAAAAATTTGGGAAAAAAATGCTTTTTTAAGAAAAGAAAAGTATCGTCCATTGAAATGTATTTATTGCTGAGGCTGGGATATTGATGAATCGGATGCTACATGGCGTTATCCCAGTCGCTCAACAGATTCTGCTTGATAAATGTGTAATTGCGTGCCGTGTCCGGCGCTCACCAGTCGCTACCTGTCGCTACCTCTCATTAACCAGGCACTACCTGACGCTATCCCTTCTTAAATAAGGCCCTAAGTTCTGCCCCTCCTTCATTTATTAGGCATGCTTAGGGAATTAATTAAGTCTTGACCGCCTTGGCTGACAATCTGAGAATATATTTTATCATGGATATTCTCACTTATTATTGAAAGGGATTGTCCAGAAAAAAAATAAAAAACCTACTGCATACCGTTCCTCCTCCACAGCTCCTCCATCTGGTTTGGGTGATTTTCTTTTCATTATATGCTGATGCGCTGAATGACATGCCCTGCAGAAGTCGGCAAAAACCTTGGGGCACTCCATAGACAGCAGGTGTGTGGGGGGCACGGAAGGGTTTTTTATTCCTAGTAAAACCTTTCTAGGTTTGGGTGTGCTGTAACAGTTCACCATAAATAATTTATTTAAATTAATTACGTTCAGTCAATCATCTATCTCTACAGTGTCCAGGCATTAAAGCAGTCTAAAACCCATTTCTTTAGCAAATGTTACAATAGCATCCAATTTTGGATGTTGGACCTTTTTAAGGAGTGGGTGGGGTGTTACATTAGGGTTCTTTTCCTTTTTCCATGTTTTTTATGTAATTATTAGACCAACAAGACTGCACTGCTTCACTGGTACAGTGCTATAGAGCTAAGCTCTAAGGAACAGTTCCCCTTTGGATTTAAAGGACAACTGTCAATAAACACATGTTAAAATACAATGATGTTATATAACAGGCTGTAGAAAAAGAAATGCGTTATTTTACTAATACACTTTATTATAAAGATTATTTCCCTCCATACTTTGTCAGTCAGCAGAAAGTGATGGATTTCAGCAGATGGTGAAAAGGCTGAGCAGACTGACAGGGCGAGGGGGCAGCATGTGCCTGCTCATTCTGGTTGCAGGGGATATCTCTTCAAACCCCGGTCCTCCTTGCCCCCCTTAGGCACCTGCAGCCCATCTCTGCCCTCCCTTCTCACCCATACTCACAGCTGCAAAAACTCCAATCAATCCCAAAATCTTAGGGCCTTATTTATCACGGGCTAGCGCCAGGTAGTGTCTGACGAGCGCCAGGTACCGCCAGCTATCGGCGGCTACCGACTCAAGTACGCCCGGCGGCGGTCACAATGACGCATTTATCAAGCTAAATGAGGCTAGCGCCGGCGAGAGCGACGGCTAGCGCGGGATTCATCATGAAGCCGCCTGGAACGAACAGCGCCGCTGCAAATTCCTTCACAGCGCCAGGTATGACCTGTCGCTCCCTGGCATTGTCCAATGCATTTCAATGGAGCAATGTTTAATTAATCATAATTAATTGGTATTCATTTTTTTTTTTTTTTTTTTAATGTCAAAAATTCTGAGACCACTTCTGCAATGTTCGGTTTTTTTTTAAAGTAAAAAAAATTAAAAAAAAAATGTGTGCAGAATTGATCTTACAGGTCTGATATTAATGTATTCATATTACAAAATGATTCAAAAAACATGTATAATGTTACAATCAAAAAATATGGTTGTTTAGGGGTTAAAAACTAGTTAACACCCATCGCCGCCAGCGCACTGGGGTTTAAACAAGGAATGGACAGCGCCAGCAAATTCGGAGCGTGATTTTTTAATGAATATGAAGCAAGCCGTTCGCTCTGGCCATTCGTTGTCAGGCGCTCACATACAACGCTGAACCTGTGAAACAGCGACCCCTAAGCCCGTATTCAACATTACCGCACACCGACTGAGTCGCTGTCATCAAGCAAACGCCGGCCAAGCACAGCGAATACTGGCTGGCGCTGTAAAAATCACGCTACAGTCGCTCATCTGTCGCTACCTGGCGCTATTAATGAATCGGCCTCATTGTAATCTCATCCACATCACCCATATTTCAGGCTCCACCAACACTGCTGCTTGTGCATTATGGACTGCACGCTCTGTGTGTAACAAACTCACATCTATCCATTATCTGTTCATGACTAACTCCTGCCCTAGCTGAAACATGTCTGCCCCCCCCCCCCCAGACACAGTCTTGCCTGCTGCTCTCTCATATGTGGGTCTCCAATTAAGCCAAGCCTCCAGACCTGGCAACAAACAAGGTGGGACTGTTGGTGTCCTGCTTTCTGATTACTGCTCCTTTAACCCTTCTAATGCCAGCCCACATAAAATTTACATCGCTGCTTCCCCTACCGTTAAACGCCATCCACGAAAATGTTACTAGCTTGGCTTTTTTTCCCCCTGCTAGCAGCCAAAAAAACACTCACCTGAGTTCCGGCTTCAAGAGAGCTGCTTCCCTTTGGGGGCGGGGCATATGATGTCATCCTGATGACGTCATCCTGCTCCCGGCCTGACAGTTGTCAGATGTGGTGATCACTGGAGAGAGGTGCCCCTTCTCCATTCTCATCCTTCTTGACTTATCCTCTACGTTTGACTTTGTCAACCACTCACATTTGTTCCAAATGCTAGCCCCCTTTGGAATTAAAAATCTTGGTTTGTCATGGCTCTTCTCCTACCTCTCAGATCGCATTTTTAGCATTGACCACTCGGATACAGTATCGTCTCATCACTCTTTATTTTTTAGGGTACCACAAGGATCTGTCCTTGGTCTCCTACTCTCTTAGGCCTTGGACAACTTATAGACACTTTTAGTTTCCAACACCACTTCTATGCAGACGACACACAAATCTACCTCTTAGGCCCTAACCTCTGCTCCCTCCTATCTCGGGCCTCTGACTGTGTAACGGCTATCTCTTCTGCTCACATCCCCAGCATAAATATATCTGCCAGTGACCTCTCTATAATGGCAGCCTCTCAAGCACATTGTCTCGGCATTATACCTGACTCCTCTTTTTGTCACATTCAGTCACTAGCCACCTCCTGTCGCCTCCAACTCAAAAATATCGCCCGCATCCGTCCCTTCCTCTCACCTGATACCACTGAAATTCTAGTGCATGCCCTGACCATCTCCCACCTAGACTACTGCAACACCCTACTCACTGGTCTCCCGGCCAACAGACTGGCACCCCTGCAATTAATCCCCAACTCTGCTGCCCGTCTCATCTAATTATCCTTTCGCTCTTCCTCTGCAGATCCTCTCTGTCAATCATTCCACTGGCTCCCACTTTTTGAAAGAATTAAGTTCAAATTAATATCTCTAACTCTCTAACCTACAAGGCTCTCTACAATTTAGCCCCCTCACAAATTTCATCACTTGTCCAAAAACCTCCAAAACCTCCCTTAAAACCCATCAATTTGGAAGAGCCTATCATCTGACTTAACTGACCCATCTCACTTATCATGCGAAATATGATGGCGCTTTAACAATAAGCAATAATAAACAATAATATTTGTAACAGAAAATGTCAAAATGCCAGTATGGTAGAAATGTGTAATAATTAGCCGTGTAGTCTGAAAAGACCATTAAAAGGCAGGAACTAAAATTTAATTTGTTTTTCTTTTTTGTTAAGAACAAACCCTCACTGTGAAGACACTAAATCAATAAAGCAATATGTGTATAGGCTAAGATATCACTGTAAAAGTTTTACAGTCAACTGCAGATCTTTAAAAGCATTTAGCTTAGACATAATTCCTAGCAATATGTCAAAATTAGACCACAGTCAAAAGGTATTACTTTGTTAAAATTCTCCTCCGTCTGGGATTTTCTACTACAAAAGTTGGGGAGACTTTGGCCAGAGATAGACAGCTATCAGTTCTTGAATACATTTCTGATTTTGACCTATGCCTTAAAACAAACCTTATGTCAGTCACATGGAATGGCCAAAATTAATGTTAAGTGCTAATAATCTCTCAACATCACGTTAATGCAGTCATAGCTCCTGCTGGTTAAAAGTCACACATAAATTAACTGGTGAAGCGGCGCTTATTACATCGACTGGCTGTTCAAACGGATTATATGATTAAGTCATTCGTAGGTAAAATAAATGCAGCTACAAAATGCTAAAATGTAATATACCTGTGTGGTTACATAGGAGAAAAATGTTCATTTGCAAAATACAGTAGAGTGCATTTTAAATATCCCTACATGCATCAAGAACTTCACTGTAGTAGGTTAAACAAGCCTGTGTTGCGTAGGTAGATATTGACATATATAGCCTTATTTTAAATATTAAAGAGGGTTATTCATTCAAAATAAGATGCTCTCGGAATAGATGTATATAAATGCTAAATAATTGCCGTGTAAAATGTAAACATTACATTTGCCTGACATGGTGATTTTTTTAAAATAATTTCCTTTATATTAATGCAGGATTGTTCACAAAAGTTGAGTGGTTTAGGGATTCTGGCAAACACATCCTCATGTAGATGTTTGGAAGTTAATAAAAAAAGAGCTCTCTACTTCATGTGGAAAGTGCTCCGCTCACTTTCTTGACTACCCCACAAGGGGTAAATGATTTAGTAATTTGCGGAAATGTTAGGGTCAGATAAGAATGTCAGTTGATTAAAGCTGTTGTTTCTGAAATCAACTTCTTTTCCGGGGGCTAGGCACATGGATCTTATTTATTCATGACCCTTTTAATCAATGAAGGTTGGGCCTATACAATGAAACATTGAAAGGACAGACTGGCAAAGACAGGAGCACCTATCATCCCCTGCATGTTCAAGCTTTATTGCGTCCCACACAGTCTGATGCAATAGAGGTGGAGATAGGTTCACCTTTCAATGCGAAAAAAAAATCCTCTGCATGGCAGGTAAGAAAACAATGATTTCTTTTTATACTTAGACAATCCTTGGACAATCCACTTGACAAATATTGATTTTGGAGCAATTATCTTATGGTACTGAATCAACCTTTCATTGTAATAAAATTCCACATACTGTACTTGATAATTCACTAAGAAAAAAAAAATATATATACACTGCCAACAACTACATTGCAATTTAACCTTTAAACTTAAACATACACTACTACAGTCTCAGACCAAATTAGACTTTAGCAATGTCTCCCCCGGCCCTTCCCTGGTATCCATCCTTTAATGATGCTGAGGAAGTATAAAAAAAGATTGAATGACTACATGGTCTTTTTTTGCCAATTTCATGACCCCACACATGACTCACACTTGGCAATTCTGAGAGGTCAGATGAAGAGAACACTGTAATTGCACCCATGGGGATCCCAGAAAATTATTGAATGCCCATTTCCATTTTCAGCATTCCTCCGCCTCATTAAGAAGCAGAGCATCCCAAATTGTTATGTCCAAGGAGAAGGCTGTGCTTTGCATATAAATATTTTTTTTAAACGTAGGTCTAGTTTAACTTTTTGCCAAAACCTAAACCCAAACTAGACCATTAAAATATGTAACTTACTAACTGGACTATACGTTTTACAGTGATTAGCAATACAGAAGCAAGCTAAATACTTTAAATCAATCACAGCCAAAAAATTAAGGGTTAAAAAATGTAGCAGTTCAAAACTCGAATGCTGAAAACTACTTTTCAGTGGCCACATAAGTTATCAAATCCATTATGCTCGGAGGCCAACAAGCCCACTGATGTGCTATGAGTCCACTATTGGCTATGTTGATTACAGTATGTATATGAAACACCCTCATATACAATCATAGTTCCAAGGAAATTGAGCAATCTATATTATCCTCTAGCCAAACATGCACAGCTGCACTGCGGTCATTACTTCCCAATTGGTAATGCACAATTGCAATGTGCAAATTGCATGATGCATTGACCTCTTGTCAGTCTAGTGAACCATGCCAGCTGTCTCCACAGTCAGTACTCAGTATTTTGCATCAAGCCTCGGAAGGCCCGAGGACTGAGATCTGGGCACACCACACAGTCAAAACTATTTGCACCTTCAGAGGCTTAAGGAGAGAAGACTACGGTAAGTGGATCTGTAAATATCTCACCTTGGCTGAGCCCACTTCTACTGCTGTCACCCAGGAGTTGGACAAATATTCTAATTCATCTATACTGTAGCTCCGCCCAGCAATTTAAGCTAAGCATTTAAAGGATCTCATATTGAGCATTTAGGAAAAATATACAGAGTGCTGTTTTATTTTTCTATGCATAATAACAAGAGACCTGCAAAACTATTGTAATTTTCTTTTTTTGAAACTGGTCTTAACTATTTCTTTAGATGAATGCTTTTGGAAATGGGACACAAAAATAACAGCATTTACATGTAGATGAATGCACCTGCCGAGTATGCAAAGAGATGAAATATTTTGTGGCTGTCACTAAGTCTGTTCTTGCTCAGTGTCCTGAAGAGAAAACCGACAGGCGCTTGTTTAAGCCTTGAAAAATGAATTAAAGATTTAACATGGCTTAAAACGTGATACATTGTTGCTTTTATATTTAACTAGAACAATTTCATCTTTTCAGCACTGCTTTGATGGTAAAATGTTTTAATTCTGCATGATATGATTTGAATTTTGAAGTTTTCCCGACTGAATGGCAAATTAGCAGTACTCAAGTATATGAATACCTCCTTGCTTTTAAGTTTTTACACTAAGCAAGCCATTGGCCATGGTTGGCATCGGGGGTAAACAGGCCATAGGGAGACCCAGGGCAATATATATTCAATATATAACAATTGTTACACACAACCCATGGACAGTAACAGGAGGGTTGTGCAATGGTTATGGCTCCTGTTCTGTGTGGCACTTGTGGGTAGGAGCAGCAACTCTCTCATTCAGCAAATCTCTTGCGGTTAGCCAATTCTTTATTTAGTTCACTCCAACAGCAAAATCCAGTGCTTACAGACTTCCCAGTCCCAGTGTAAACAATGGGCCTTTACGGAAATTAATATTGTTAAAATATTATGTAATGTAATGTTTTAATCTATTTCTGTATGTATAATCAAATGCATTTGACCAGTCATACAAGTCAGGTCATTAAGGCAGGTGAATGTCCCTCACACGCCCAGAGGCTTGTCAGCCCACGTTCCGTTCCCCCCACCCTAATAAAAAATAGATTTTTCAATAGGGCAGATCCTGAGAATATTCAAATCTAGTTTCCTTGGCTAGGAAATTCTGATACTTGCCCACCTAGAGTCCAGCAAACAGGTTTCACAAGTTTCAGGTGATTAAAACCAGGAGAACAAGTCTGGACATCAAAGTAATACACTGCATTTTTCGCCCTATAAGACGCGCCTGCCCATAAGACGAGCCTAAGATTTGGAGGAGGAAAATAAGAAAAAAAATTATTTAAGCCAAAAACACACCATTACAAACAGTTTGGCATGCCCCATTCCATAGGCAGTGTGGCATCCCCCCCATCCCATTCCCCATATAGGCGGTGTGGCATCCCCCCCTATTCCCATAGGCTGTGTGGGATACCCCAATGGCATAGGCAGCGTGGCATCCCCACCATCCCATTCCCCATAAGGCAGTGTGGCATCCCCTATCCCATTCCCCATATAGGCAGTGTGGCATTCCCCCTCCCATTCACCATATAGGCAGTGTGGCATCCCCCCCATCCCATTCCCCATATAGGCAGTGTGGCACCCCCCGAGTCGGTGCAGGGCACGTCCACCTGTTGCAAGGACCCGGGTGCTCACGTGTGCTGAAGCAGGAAGAGGCAGCAGATGGAGGAGCAGTGGGAGCTGTCTCTGGCCTCACCGCTGCCATCGCTGCTGATAAAAGACAGTGATAACAGCGGCGGGGACAGGGACAGAGCCCGCCGCTCGTCTGTCTTCTTCTGGGCTCCCGCAGTGTGACAGGCAATGTGGGAGCGCCCGTAACAGGTGAGTTTACTTTTTTTTTTACATTCGCCCGATAAGGCGCACGGACATTTTTCCCAACTTTTGGGGAAAAAGAAGTGCGCCTTATAGGGCGAAAATACGGTATCTCTTTGTTTACCATTTGTCTGTGTTCTTTAATTTAGCAGGTATCTAAGATCCTACAATCTTTTGCACGTATCCATTGTGTTACCATTGGCCAGTTATTAATAATATTTATATATTTGTTTGCCTATTTTAGTCGAGCCGAGTTATTATTGTATTAATCATTGATATTTCTATTATATTATATTATATATGATATTTATAAATTATATTTTTATAATAATAATAATAATTTATTTATAATTATTTGCATATTTAAATTATTTGCAATATCAATTATTTGCATATTTGGCCATATTGGTTCCAGGAGATATTAGATATAATTGTTTACATAATTTGAAAACCAGGCAAGGAGATATTGGTTATGGTTTTTATAGAAGATTTAATTGTTTACACCAGTATAATTCTAATACACTCTCAGCAGCTCTACCCTTGCACAGTTGGCTGCGATAACAGTCCCACAACTACCTTTGCAATGCTGCCTGGGCCTTAAGTTTCCTTTGCAGGTAGCTACCTATTGGCTTAAATTGTGCCTTTGAGTCCCAGTAGTTATTGATGTGTTTCAAAGGATAACTTCTGTCTCCATTCAATGCTTAAACCATTTGTATAGAACCCCCATGGCCCCTGCAATCTCACATGGCTGGTCCATGACTCAAATTATTGGACTGATAGGTGTCATGTAGTTGTTCTCTGAAATATCTACTAGTCCCTGACCAGCTATAATTTACCTAACACCCCCCACACACACAACAGCACTATAGGCTTATCTTGAAAATCCGTCAGCATATCTGCTCAGGACTTCAAATAACATATTCCCTGATTCACTACCTCTCAAATATTTCATCCAATCTCAGAGAGGACCCTAATCCTTATCCCAAATGGAACTAACTATGACAAATGGGGATTTGTCAATCCAACTCCCATTTAACTGCACTAATGCAGGTAACGCCAAAAGTTCTGGTCCCTAAAGCCTTCGTAAGTGAATTTCATTGAGTTAGCTACAACTTACTATTAAAGATATCTTTGGGCCTAGACCCTCTGCAAAACCATGTCCAGTTATATATTTCTCACTTAGCACTCCCCGCTAAACAAATGTTATATCATATTTGCTATACAAGTTGCCGATCACCAGAGTAGGACCACCAGGGGGGGAGGTACAAAAGGTGAGTATCCATTTGTTTTTATATTTGGGTGGTAAATGCCTGAAAGGATAGCAGAGTTTTGCCCATTTTTTGTTTTCTCTTCATTGTTTGTTGACTTCTTGTTTAGCATTAAGAGCTATATATTCTTTTGTATAAATTATTATTCCTTAGTTATTTATACGGGAGGTGTGGATCATATATACTTACTAAGGCAATCATTTGCTGCACCATAGGTACATCACATACCCACTATTAAAATACATTTTGTAAATATTTTACAAGGAGATAAAGAACAAAGCCAAAGACTTTCTTTTAAGCTGCTAATTTCGTTCATCTCCTGTCATAGCTGTGCTCAGATTTTAGTTGTTATACTCGGATATGATTATAGAACCTGAGAATGGTAGTGTGCTGGGTAACTGACGTTAATAACAAGCCAATAACACTTTATAAGAATGTAATTGTGCTTCTGTGCATGGGTTCACATGTTTATCCGGCTATTGTGTGATTGGCACAGGATGTGCTTGGAGTTTGCTTGTTTGTCATTATACAGTACCTAATAAGTATTACAGGCAGAAGAGTGAAGTGGAGTGTAATTTACCTTTCCAAAATCATGTAGTATTTAGCACTGTGATGTGTAATCTGCTTCTCTGCCTTAGTGATGACCTCAAATATTATTTTTGAAGTTGAGAGGATTGTTTGCTTTGAAGCACGGAGGTACATCCTATAAATTAAGTTTCTCGTTTTCTTATAGTTTTTTTTCACTGTTCAGAATTTTGTTATTGTGGTCACCACTAAACATTTATTGTAAGAATATATGAAGAACCTGAATTAAGGGTATGTTTGGGCTGTATAGGGTTAGTTTGTGGGAGAAAATTACTCTAGCGGGTAAGGTTAAATAGCATCTGTGGGCAAAAATTAAAAAAAGCATGAATGTTCACCTTATCTCCCAAAGCCCTAATTTCATGCCACTCTGGCTGCTGGCAAATAGTTGTTTTTCTGCTGTCAGCGTTTGGGTTCCCTGACATTGACCATAGCTGAGATTACTATTTTAATCCAGCTCAAGCAGCTCCCTCCAATAGCAAAGCAGTAGCTCACTGTTAGGTCAGCCAGGTAACATGCTGTCATCAACAAAGGAATTGCTAGTTTGGGCTTTAACATGGAGGTATTTAAGTTTTTAATAGAAAATGTAAATTTTTCAAGACATTTAATTTAGTCCCATTCAACCCGATTACAGCGGTACCACATATGTATCATCATTTTGGGGGCCGGATCCTGCCGGCAAAGACCTGCTGTGCTTAACTTGAGGAGCGGGAGGTGAGTAAATGCACAGCCACGTAAAATTTAGATTGCTGGCATTTAAACCTGACCAACAACTTTAAAGAAACAGTGCTCATATGCATCACTCTCCAGGGCAGATTGCTGCACATTAAAATGAATCAACCCTTTTCTAAATTCTGCTGTGGTCAACCTTACAACCAAATGGTGCCTCATGGAGCTGCAGGCCACTTGCAGAGAGGAATCACTGCTGGGTTTCCTGCTGCTGTGCATTGTGGGGTTATGTCAGTTGAATCCAGGCATCTTCAAATAACATATCAAAGGATATCAATCTTATACACTGATATGCTTGGATATAGCCTACAATTTTAAGCTACAGAATGTCCAAGAATTGCCCACTAAGCAGATCTGATTGGTAGAATAGCAAAGAGAGGCATAAAGAGAACATTTGCATGGCTCCACCTATTCAATAAGTGTGATGGGTAATTCTGGTAATATTCATTAGTATGCGAATATTTTCTGTTTTGCTCTTATTCCTTTAATTATAGAAATGTGGTCCTTTTTAGCCCACTATATTAAAGTAGCAGTCCGGTCAAAAGGTCGGACTAAAAGGTTCCCAACCCTTCAAAGGTGATATGCCTAATTTGTCCATTTAAAATAAGTACCTCATATTCCCACAGCACTTATCCTGGGGCTCCCAGGAGCAGCGGCTAATAAAGCTCTCACTGCTAGCTGCAGGGACGTTGGGCAATCACTATGCAGTAGACACTCCTCTTAAACATTGCTTGGGTAGCTCACCAGTCACTCCGTTCCAGCTGGGAACCCAGAAGAGCTGCTACACAGCATTTCTTCTGGTGTGCGCCTTGGCAACCCGTGCCATGAAGATAAGTGTCCTTTTTTTAATCTTAATGCCCTAATTGGGCCCTAGGGGGTGAGGTTGGGGGCTCAGTGACAGCCAGACAGCCGCTTAATCCTGAAATGGGTATTTCCATAAAAAGGCTTGCACCTCTAAAAAAGGATATTAAGTCAAAAAAGACTTTAGGTCAGTTTGCATCCTCACCCCTTGGGCACTCTTATTTAGTCCATCTTCATAAAAAAAAGAACCTGATTTGAGATGCACCTCCAGTTAAAAATTGGAAGGCTCGGCAAAAGCCAATGGCTCGGCAATGGCCGACTGAATTCACCTAAAGCACCTAACATTCACTGTGATTACTGATGAATCACAAAATGGAAGCTATTTTGCATGATTTAGAGCTTAAAATTGATTTTTAACCAGAAGGAGGAGAATTGCAAATCAGGGCATCCCTGGGGTGGGTGGCATTTCAACTTTAGTCAAGTTAATGGTGACTGCACACCTAGTGGGTTTTCACATTGAAGACCTTATCGTTCCCATTGGCATCATACAAGATCCATGGGCACACCACTTAGAAGTGCCAAATTCTTTATTCCATCAGGCAAAAGTATGTACAATGCAGCATAACATAATCTGTTATGAGTATACTCCCCCATTGATGTCTTTTTTGCCTGGAAAAGAGGCCTAGTGTGACCCTACAGTAGTACTATATGCAATAAAGTACACTTGTATGTGGCGTGCCTATAAATCTAAAACTGCCTTAGTACATATATATTACAAACTATTTTGTACACCAAATTGCTTGTGTATTTAAAAGTGTAAATAAAGCAAAAACATTACTGATATTACCTACAATAACCTCAATACGCTTGTGTAACAAATACACATACATTGCCATTTACAGTAAGCTACATTTCTGAATATAAAACTGGTACTTGGACTTTTAGAAACATTTATAATTAGTGTGAAGATTGTAGAAGACAATTTAGATCAGTTTTTCAATACACAATAGACATGAAATATTTATAGTCAGCTGATTGCCTATTTATAAGACCTTGGGGCTCCAAGGCTTTGTTTTAAGGCAATTCCCAACACATACTTGGCCCAGATGCTATTTATTACGAATTTAAGAAGGGAAGAGTTTTTTCTGTAAAATTTATTTAATCATCCACTTACTGCAAAACAGGAAAAAAATGAAGCAATTTTGCAATATTTAGCAACATAATTTTAACATGGAATAGAATTGAAAAACACATTTGTGTAAGATGCATCACAATAGGAGATAACAAATCCAGACTGACCTAATTAGTTCATTGCTATGTCCGCCATAAATTCAAACAACACAGATGGATTTTTAGCAATGCTGATGTTATTTTTTTGTTGTTGTTGTTAAGCGATAGCAGCGATGTGCCTGGATTCATCTTTCTCCATCTGTGGCAGCTTACCAGAAGATATACATTCCTCTGTGAGGGTCAAGGCTTCTGGTGATTGTCTTAGCATCCTAGCATCATAGGAAATATTTCCCCTTGCTCAATTACCCTTAAGTCCACTTGGCAACCGAGTACCAGGATACCGAGATAGGTGGACTTGTTGGAGCCAGATAGGGTGCTTTTTTCCAGCTTATCAACAAGATATACCCCTGTGAAGGGCAAGGTTATCGTCTGATTGTCCTAGCATCACAGGAAATATTCCTCCTGCTCACTTACCCATACCCCTTCCTGGCAAACGTGGTGCTAAAGAAATAGTGCCTCTGTCTTGGGGAATACTAAGATAGTTTGGCTTACAGTAAGAGGACTGTACTGCTGCTGCACTCTTGGGAATCAGCAGCCCATCAACCATCTGTGTTTGGGCAGACGCGGAAGTCGAACATGGACTTCTGCCTCAAGTCCGTGTTTGGGTTTGTGAATATGATCTCTCAAAGTTTGGTACGAACCTGAACTTTGCCCATCACTAATTGTTAAGACTAAATGAAAAAAAAAACAGGAGAATTTATACTAAAAAACATGGAGGCAGACACATTGCTTATTGTTAACTCTAAAACATGCTTAGTCGCACTGACATAAATTGTAAGATTAGTAGAGCAATGTTAAAAAGAAATCTGCCATAATGTAGTTGAAATAAAGGACCATATTGCTTAGTTTCTTCTTCTTCTTGTCTATGATCACTCAGCTTCAGCTGCAAGGTTGATACAACTCTTCATTTTTCCAATTTGATGATACATTTTGCCTTAGGCAAAAGCATTTTTTAAGAAATATTTCTAATCTTAAAAACATATTACTCCCTGAACACATTAGTGAGACAAGAAACTAAGATGATATGACCCAGTGGATCTCCTGTAGATAATACATATGACTTAGGTCCCAGCCAATGATTATTACAAAAAAGATCCACAATCATCTTTTCTATCTGGTTGCTAAATAATCAGGACAATTACCACTGCAATTTAATACCATCAATTTTGGTTAAATTGCTTACTTACATTTTTAAGATGAACAGTAGTTGGTGCCTCTACCAACCCAAATCTATATATGAACATGCTAATGATGCTCATCCACCTCATAATCATCATATAAATAAATTCATATTAGTGAAGTCTTCATAGCTTGCATTGAAGGTAGCATACACATCTTTGAGGCTGCTGTACTTCTTAAAGGAGATATTTAACAATATAACGGTTGAATAACACACAAAAATATTGAATGGCAAATGTGGGGTAGGCACAAAAAAAACAAAGTGGTAGGAACAAGTTTTCCACAAGGTATAAAAGTAATGTCCTCCTTGTCATCTGGAATGTTTAGACCATTTGTGGGGCAAAAATAAAAAACACCTCTTGGAACCTTAATCCTTTGTAGTCAAACACAAAGTGTGTTTGCACAACCCAAGCCGGGGCTATAAACCATGTACAAAATGTAAACAGAGCAAACACTCTAGCACAGCATACCAACCAAAGGTAACAATATCAAAAAGGTGCCAAAAAAGATCTCTTTATCCAAAGTGCATAAATACAGACTCAATACATAATTTAAAAACAATTTAAGATGCATAAATTCAAAATACACCGCACAATGGACCTGGTGACCAACATGAATAGTATCAATCAATTATTAATTTTAGGTAAAAAAAAAAAAGTATACAAGCCCATAGGATTATCTGGATCCTTGTCACTGAAACATTTTTTCAATGTGCAATACAACAAATCACGGCCAAATAGGTTCCTTTGCAAATGTGCAGTATAGTACAGTATATTTAGCAAAAGTTAATAACGTATTACATCAAGACTATTTACCAAGGCCATATTAGTGTTTATAAAATGCAAAAATGAAGAATGAATTTTGCTACAAAAACCAAACCAAAAAAAACTTTTGATATATGTATTAAAATTTGTGCCAGAATTAAAGTCTAGAAGACTTCATGCCATCCTCTGGAGCATCCCAGATTGGGATACCCCACCATGTGGACCCCCCCCCCCCACAAAACTCACCTTTGGCCTGGCTCTCACAGTGATGAAAATTATGAAGGCCGCATCCCCAGCATCTCTGATAGGCAGGGGGTTGGAGCATACTCATATCTAAAGAGAAACTGGGGATGCAGCTAATCCCACTCATGGTTGTCTAGCTCTGTGGCTAAACAGAGCCATATGCCGATCATTATAATGCATGGCATATGGTGCCGATTGGTTGAGAGCCTGTGCATGCACCATGGGACCAGGGAAAGGTACAGAAGATTTAGGGGGTTTTACATAGCAAGCTATGCCAAATCAGGATGCCCCTAGGACAAGGACCATAACCTGGGATAATGAAAATCCATGGTTTTGTCTCACATTGAGTGCAACACCTCAGGCCACAAAATCCCCCATACTTGCATGGCACAATGGAATGTTATGGGATGGAATGTTAAGCCAGGTCTGCAAAGGGCTGCCAGTCCAATATGGGTCAAAGCTGAGGGATCAGACAAGAGTCTAGGCACAGACCAAAGGTCACATGAGCGCCAGGCACATATATTGTTGTATCCAATAGGTTAATCAAACTAAAGGTCATAGATGGGGGGGTCAATGACAGTTACCTAGGGTCAGGGATAGCTATTGGCCCAAAGCACAACACTGGGCAATGGGTTCTGCAACACACTACGTGATAAGAGACCCAGAAGTAAACTAAGGGCTCACTGGCCCAGGGGATGTTGAAGCAAACAGGGGTAAGCACCAGCTTAGGGGGGCACATTGCCATGACTTTTCAGTAGCTGTGCACCCATGTTACATCTGGCGCGCAGCTCATCCCTGGCTGAGAAAGATAATAACAGATGGCTACTGATGAGCTCCGATGTGCATGTCCCTAAGCTGTCCCTAAGCTGCCCTTCTGGCTGTGCTGTGGATGCTGCTTGCAAAATGCATGAGAGAGTGTAAAGGATAGCGGAGATATCAGGACGATTGATGATACATTTCTAATAATGAACCTTGTTATTTCCTACCTCCAAAAAAATATCGGCTTCCAGTTCGAAACTGAAGGGGGCTATTTGATCTTACAGATGATATTTCATCTCCATCTATAGTTAAAATGGCATTGTTTTCTTCTGCAGTTAATCTTACTTCATGCCACTGTCCATCATTTAGACCAGATCCTAAAAGAAAAAAAGCAAATTCACATTTGTCAGAATTCTGTATGATCTATAAATTAAGCAAGAACTGCACCTTCCTTTTTAAACAAGGCAGCAAAAAAGTTTAAAATGTGAATCCAGCGCTTTCACAAATACCTCTTCTTTATGCATAGATGCCAGTATCTGCTCCTGCATGTCATGGATTGCAAGGTTGACCTCTTAAAATAAGGTACATTTTTTAAAAGCTAGCTACCTCTATGCGTTTACATTTGACAGAGGCTGCTAATACATTTTCAAACCATTACCAGATCTTGATAATGTTGCAGTGTGTGAGTGCTGGGTGCAGCGGAGTCATAATCCAGATAGAAATTTGTGGTGTAATAGGTACTGGCTTTACTGGAACATGAATGCAGTAAGAATGTCGCCTTACATGATGGCTAACATAGACAGGAAGCAGAAGGAAGTACCATAGAGCAACTGAACACAGGAAATACAACACAGCAGTAAAATGCCTAGACTGAACATCATGTCATAGCTGTAAACTGCAGTAAATCCAGCAAAAGTCACTCCAACATAGACTAAGCTGGAAGTCTGTTGTACATTTTCTCCAACAGATAATACACACATTGCAATAGACACTTAATAGTGGAGGAATACCACAATATTCAACAAACTCTGGATACATTTTATGCCTGCTCAGTATATACTTCTAAAGTGGTGAACCATATATTTAACTGCATATAGAGAAGCCCTCCATGCTCTAGGACAGTTGTTCTCAGCAATTTTACACCAAGTACACCCTAGCAACAAGAAATTTCAACTGAGTGTCCCCCCAAAAAACTGAGTATAAATAAAAAAACTAGGTGATGGGTCTTCTTAAGCAAAAAGAATGATGTCTGTCATGCCGGGACATCATGTGTGTGGGAGGTGCAGAGGTGCTTGGACATAACGGGGCAACATGTATGTGGGGGAGGGCAGGGGCATGGAGGTGCAACATGCATGTGGGAGGCTGGGGCATGGAGGGTCAGCAGCATGATGTAGAGGAGAGAGGCTGGCATAAGGGATAAGAGCTTCATGTGTGATATGCAATCATGGGCCAATAAAATAAAGATTTTGTTGTTTGGCTTTGGGTTCCTGTTAGTTCTGTTTAACATAGTTAAGTTATAAGTAAACAATCAAAAGTTTGAGGTGTATGCATTACAAAGGTTAATTTAGCATATGGTCAACAGCCAGAGGTCGGTATGGCTTAACATAATGGAATTAGGGCCAACTTGCAAAAACACTAGCATCAAAGAGGGTTTGTTTAACAGAATTAGGTTCCAGTAACTTCATTTAATATAACGAACCACAAACAATTTATCATATTAAATCATATTAAACAAGCAAAGGCTCTGTGATTGACTATAAACAAATTATTCTGTGCCACCACCAAGGCTGTGTCATTTAATCAGTCTTTTTTCCCATGTATGATTGTTGGGATCTATGTATCCTTTTTCTATTTTCCTCACCATAGGTTTTTTCTCTGCTGTAAATATTACATATTACTTATAGGCAACCAAAGGTACTCACACTCTGATCAATGTAATTTCCCCCCTCTCTCCTAATGTGCATTTCTAGTATGGACTGTTTGGTATGTTTAATTAATCATTGTCTGTGTATTTTCAGTAGTGATCTGTATCATTGTTTTTAGTGTTGAGCGAACGCAAATGCTAAAGTTCGAGTCTGTGGCAAATTTGGGAGCTTGGGCCTCGGCTCCACAGTAAAGCTGGCTGATAGGCTGCTGAGCAGACCAACTACCAGCTTTTAGTCCTCCCCTCACCCAATCACAATCAACCAGCAGACAGTAAATCTTGCTGCCCCCCACACCACCCAGACCCACCCCAACCAATCAAGAAGAAGAACAGGCGTGGCATAGGCGTGGATGGGGTGCGAGGATGCACAGCCACAATCTTGCACATACTACAGCACCCAGCCTAGCCTGCAAGTGCAGTGGGGGATGCACACAGGGATTCTTTCACACAGCCTGCCATGGGGTGATAGGGGTGTTCTGTCACACTGTTTGCTATGGGATAATGAGGATGTTCTATCACACAGTCTTCTATGGGGTGATGGGGTTTTCTGTCACACTGTTTGCTATGGGATAATGAGGATGTTCTATCACACAGTCTGCTATGGGGTGATGGGGGGCTCTGTCACACAGTCTGCTATGGGGTGATGGGGTGTTCTGTCACACAGGATGCTATGGGTTATGGGGGGGGGTCTGTCATACAGTCTGTTGCAGGGTGATAGGGAGATTCTGTCACACACACTGCTATGGGGTGATGAGGCATTCAGTCACACAGTCTGCTATGGGGTGATGGGGTGTTCTGTCACACTGATTGCTATGGGATAATGGGGATGTTCTATCACACAGTCTGCTATGGGGTGATGGGGGGCTCTGTCACACAGTCTGCTATGGGGTGTTCTGTCACACAGGATGCTATGGGTTATGGGGGGGTCTGTCATACAGTCTGTTGCAGGGTGATAGAGAGATTCTGTCACACACACTGCTATGAGGTGATGAGGCATTCAGTCACACAGTCTATTATTGGGTGATAAAGGATTCAGTCACACAGGTGATCAGGGTATTCTTTCACACAGCCTGCTATGGGGTGATGGGGGGCTTCTGTCACACAGCCTGCTATAGGGTGATGGGGGGATACTATCACACAGCCTACTATGGGGTGATGGGGTGGTTCTGTCGCACAGTCTGCTATGAGGTGATTGGGAGATTCTGTCATACAGTCTGCTATGGGGTAATAGGGGATTCTGTCACACAATATGTTATGGGGTGATGGGGGGCATTCTGCCACATACCATGTTATAGGGTATGCGGGGGTAATTATTTTTTTAATAAAGTATACATAATATTAGTACCTCTTTTACTGCAGGGCCCTGTTATTACCTCCATAAGGACCCTGAACCCCTTGCTACCTCCGTTTTACAGCCATTCTTGGGTCTCAAAGTTCAGGTTCCCTTGACTTCAATGTGATTCGGGTCAAGTTCAGGTACCCAAACTGATGCATTGTTGAAGATTCGCCAGAACTTGCCGAGCTCGTACTTCTACAGATATGCTCAGCACTAGTTGTATTGCATCAGGGCACTATCATTCATTGGTCAGAGGTATAATTTTGCCTTTGAGAGGATTATTGTGTATTATATCCTATGATCAACATAAGTACATCTTTTATTGACATCATGGTCTCAGGTTTCTTATTTTAAAGTTCCTACAATCTTGCGTATCTGGTTGCGAATATGTATATATCAACATTATTTTTGGGCAAGTAAGAAATTGAAATATATATTGTGAGCAATTGGGGCGAACGGCAGTGACATGGACAACAGTTCTTCAACAGTAAAACAGGTTTATTGAGAAAAATAAAGTGTTCAAACGTAAAATATCTCTCACTTCAGAGATTGCAGCAACAAATGCAATAAATCTAAGTGGTTACTTCATCAATTAAATGTAAGTCCAGGGCTGGGTACTCCAGCAAGCTGTAACTCCAAGTCAAGTTAAATCCACTTTGCAGGGCATACAAGCCCTCCGCTGCTCATCCCCACAAGTCCACGGTTAGGGGCGCAGAAGCCGAGTCCTTCGGCTTGCATACAGTACTTTTGTTCACCACATGTGCAATTCAGCCTGGGCTCCCTCCTACAGGCTGGTCAATAGACAACTGACAGGCCATGTGGCTCCTTTTTATTTAGGCTTCCCCTGCAATCAGCCTGATCACCTGTGCACGGTCTGAGATCATGGAACAAACCTGCGAAGGATTGGGAAAAGTGACCTGGGTCCTGAAAACCCGGCACGGATCGTGCCTGATACAGTCTAGCAGGGGAGAAATACACACCATTTATGACATTTTTATACACTTTACCACATATCCCCCCCCCCTTCTTCAGACCCGCAGTCTGACACTCTTCAGCGACCATACAGTGGTTTCGGGACACAGCATCTACATTCCCCAGCTTATGTTCCACTTTAAACTTCTCTCTACTTTCACCCGTGGGTACTATTCCCCGAACTCAGTCCCCAGGATTAAAGGCCCTCCCCCTGGTCGGCCTACTGTATAACCTGCACAGGGCCACATGTTTATCGAACTTGACGACAGGGAGGGTCACCGGTTCTGCCAGAGGTACTTCGCTGTCGGCAGAAGCGCTACGCCTTTCCCACAAGGGCCAGAACAAGGGAAAATCCTGCCCAATTACAGCAGCATACACAAGGCGTTTTACTACGCCAACTTCATGGGTCAATGTTCCCGCGGGGGTCTCATACTTACCCACGGCTACAGGGTAAGCCACGATATCCCTGTGGATGCAAAGCACATTAAGCTTTTTCTTTGGTTTACAGCCCACTGCTGTAGCTTCGGCGGCAGGCTCCGGAAGTGGTGGTCTACCATGACTTTCTCGACCATCTGAGAGGGTGTAGAATGCTCCGGATCCAGCCACTTCTGTACCAGATGTATCAGGTCAAAGATCTGCGACCGGGCAGGCTTATTGACAGCAAAAGTCCAGTTGTGCACCCTTCTTGCCCGAACCGCTGGCGTGACACCCAGGCGAGCAAGAATCTCCATTTTGAGTTTGGCATAGTCCCGTACATCTTGCTCCCTAAGGTCAAAGTAAGCTTTTTGCGGCTCACCCGTGCAATCACATCGACCCATTCGGCAACTGGCAGCTGCTCTCTCTCAGCCACACGCTGGAATATGGTGAGCCGAAACACAAATGCTTATGACTTTCCTGACTGGTGACTGAAGACAGAGCCCGGACCCTGGCTGGGGAGAATGGCTCTGTGTGCTGTCTAGTGCTTGAAATACTGCATAGCACACAACTACACATGGGGTGTGCAGAGCAGCCAGAACCTAAACCTTTCTAGATGTTGCTACCCGAGCCTCCACAGAAAAGAGGGCCAAGAGCCAGCAGTGCCCCATCCATGCTGTCCCTGCTCCACAAAAGCCAAGTGGCATAGTTTAAGATAGACTGGCTGACTGCAAATTGTAGGTGGCTCTGGCATACCCTCTCAACCTGTGGTACACGTACCGCAGGTTGAAAATAATTGCTGTAAGATATATATATGGGTTTATTTACTAAAATATGGGAAAAGTTTCCACATCTTTATAGAACTTTAATACCTTAACAGAAGAACTTCTCAGACTCAATCACACTTTATATATTTCGCTTATTCATTCTCCACACAGTTTTTATTAGAAAATGACTAGCATTGTTAGCTGTTAAAGGGTGAGATCTCAGGGTGAGAACTGCAACTGAATTTTCACTTAATTTCAAATACTATATAGGGTTGCCAACCAAGCACACCATAGTTATCAGCATCCATGCCCAGCTTACTCTATCTTAGGACATTCTCTAGCTTGTTTGCATATTTGAATGTAATAACACCAACAGCTCTATGCTCAGAGAATGGTTTTGCTATGAAGATTAAAGATGGATATTCTGCATGCAGACTTATTAGCATTACACAAATATATCGACTCCCTGTAGGGTCTTGTTTGGAATAGTTCCATTTTCTTATCTGGCTGCTGAGCTGCATAGTACATACTTACTGTAATTCTATTCCAATTAACTTGCAGGAGATGTATTCACTGATCCCAGACCTCGGCTCAATATTTATTGTAACAAGAATATAAGCAGATTCATGACAAGCCCTGTGGTGTACGCTCTTCCTTTTTTCTGTTTATTTTACATGCATGCCTATCTGTTAAATTGGGGGCATGATGACACTAAGAGTTTTTACTCGCTTTTTTCTGTGTGCACCTTAAATCATGTTGCTAGATCTGTTTATATCACTGTTCAACTGTTTTTAGAATGCACAATTTATGTTAAAAAATATGATACCTGTATATATTAAAAAGCTCCAGGGTGGTATTACCTAAAGTTTAGGGAGCCTCTTCATTTAGAGAACTTGGAGTTCTTCCTCACCTAAACATCCAAGTTAGGATAATGAGCCTCATCCCCAAAAAGATCTAAACCTTGCTGTCTAAATAGGTTGCTAGTTAAATTGGTGGTCTTTGTGCTTTGTGTTGTATTAAAGAAATTAGGAACCCCCTACTGACATGGACCTAGAAGAAACATGAATAACAGACACCGTGCCCACCTTTTTCTCTCTGGGGACCTAAACCCTCCCTGGCAACTCTCATTCCCCCAACTGCTCTGGGCCAACTGCTCCAGCAAAGAAAGTTTGTGTGTGACAATGGGCTCAGCCTGCTGGCTGGATTTTGCATGGGACACCAGACCCACATACCTTGACTTGTTCACGTGCCTTTTTTTATTGATGCATTTGCAATACCAATATAACATATTCCAACTCTCCTCATTTGTGACATCCCTATGAAATTTAGCTTCAAATAAAATACAGAAGCCCTGCCAGGTATCAGGAAATATCATTATGTGAATAACAGATGCTCTATGTAGGTACTTAAACCTTCAGCAACAAAAAGGGCTAATGTGATCAGATATTAATGAGGCCATTACTAAAGTCTGTCAGCTCTAGGGGCTCAGGGACAAGGCAACATCATAGAAGGAAGAGGAGGAAAATCTGTCATGTCACATGTCTGCATCTTTGGGAAACAGATTGAGTATGGGAAGAAGATGAGTTTTGGTACAGGACAATGAGAAGGTATATGCAAGAAGCATCTAGCTATAAAATATAATGTCGAGAATGAATACAAGGGGGTGCCAGACGACTCTGTTCTGCCTAATCTGCATAATGCAAGAACAGAGGCAGATCTCCAGGCAGCCTAGATAAGAGAAGGTTCTCTGACTTTTCTTATCATTTGCTGAGCTATAAGGAACAATGTATAATCTAAAATGGTGCTCTCATTATACTGTAGGTCCATATCTGGAGGCTGGTAGGGCATTTTCTGATATATACACTGCTTATAATTTTTCTTTATGATACAGACCTCTTTAGGTGGAACATTTCCCTATGGCACGTAGTGCCATTCCAAAAGCAAGAAGAGCAGTTGTACCACCACCAGTCCTGGAAGAGTAGAGGAGAATTTATTTTTTGAACTAGCCTTTACATGCACAGGCAGCATCATTGTTCATAATGGTCAATAACTTATGTCAGCTTAAATGTCTTTAACTATGGCCTTAGAAGTGAGGACTCCATGGGATTTTGAGATTGGGGCATTGAAAATGGACTAGTGACTGGAGCTGTGCTTGAGGTGCCCAGCCTAAATTGTCTTATCTGACTTATCAAATAAGACAGTTGGGTTCAGTGCAGATTTTGGGGTTGTTGGTGAAAGCCAAACTCAACCCCTTGTCCATAGAAAATGTGGACTGCATGGGTTTTATAAAAATTAGCCAGACTTAGATCTGGTGGAAGATTACACCTATTAGCTGCAATATGCTGTTAAATCTCTTTAACTTATCTGACTATGCACCTACATCATACATCATAGACAATACATGAACAGTGCAAAAGGCTGACATAAGCACATCAAGCACTTAAATAACAAAAATCTTCACCTAATAGGGTATTGTATAACATATGGCTTTTACTGGTGTCAGACAAGCAGATTCGAATACACTGTCCATGATGTGAGCAACAAAAAATATTCAATCAGTGCCAGTTCTGTGCATTGATGCACCTTGTCGATGGGAAGGCTTGGAGAGGATGGCTAGATAGATAGACTTTGGTAAGTAAGTTAATTATTCTTCTCAGCTGTGGTAAGCTTGATGGGCTACTGCAGTGAAGACCCTACCCTGTATTGGTAAGGTGTTCTTACATAAATGCTCTGTATACTAGAACCAATGTAACAGTTTTGACCACGTTATTACTGCAGTACACCACAGTCTCTATCGCAGAGACATATTCCAGCAATGCTATTTGCTTGCATCTAAAGGGAAGCTAGGGTAAAGGTTTAAATTAGCCTGCTTTCTGCTCATACAGGTTGCCAGGGGTAGTGTCTATTTTCAGCAGTGCTTTAGATTTCTGCATAAGCCCCAAGTGAACTTGCTCCCTATTGTTGACTTTTTTATGAAGTGTCCCCTCAATGAATTACACTTGTCAGGGCCATTAGGACAGGAAGAGTGACATGGGATGCTGCTATGCTGCTGTATGAGAGAGGAAGTTTAATAGGGCTTATCAGGAAATATGGTAAGTAGAAAGCAGGCTATGTTAACTCCAGAACTGTCCCGGGGTATGTACAGTTCTCGGATTGCCAAATTCTTTTTCGCATTCAACATGGATTGTGTAAGGTTATGTAAAGAGGGTAAAGATCAATTAATGAGAGTAGATGAGTGAGAAACATGGTGTCTCCTACTGTAAAGAGGAAAAACAGGTGTATAACTCATTACTCGGAAAGAGGTGGCTATTCTTGGGATGTACAAGTGTTTTCAAACCAGCCAGAGTTAGGCAGGTAGTGTTTTATTTTCCCTTCAAATGATTATAAAACATATATGTAAAAAGTTTTCTCTCTTTAATCATGTTAAGTGTTAGCTTGTCAAAATGATTCCGTGTGAACGACTTTTTATTTCCCTTCATGTCGAAACCAGAGAGGTATTTCAAATCTCTTAAGAATGAAACTTCCCATTTTACAATGCCCATAGTAGTCATTGTAAAGGTATATTTGAACTGGGTAATTACAGTAATCTTGGATAAATCATGATCCATATATAGTTTATGATCCACGGATCTGATTGAAAGAAGTAATAAAAGCACTTCAGAAAGCCATTTTTAGTTCTGTCAGCTCAGATAAAGCAGATCTAGCAATGGTTATAAAAGATTTGTCATTGAAAAATGTAACGCGGGCTGTTTTTTGCTGCCGCTCGTGGTTCTCAATGTAAGATATCCACTTTTTATGACAGGCCTACTTTAATTCTCTATAAAAAGCCCCTTTTAATTCTTGACCTTCTAATGCACTCTGTGGCTGGCTGCTCTTTTAGCTGACAAGCTAAACTATGACATGAAACCTGTGGAGCAAGCTGAGCTAAAGTTTAGCCAAGAAGTTTCAGACTGTTAAAGCCCTAAGAATGCTGATTGCATAGTGGATGAATAAATTGTCTAGAATAATCAGCCCTCTGTCTGGTGAATAAAGTTTCTAAAAAAAAATATAAAGTTGTGCTGTATAAAGGCAAGCAGGACATAACAATCAAAACTGAGATCTGAAAAATAAAATATATTTATGCTGCCAAAGTACATAAAAGTACAAAATCCCTACAGCAAAAAAAAAGTTTATATCTGGGCTGCTCATATATGTTTCTGCTAAATAAAGTCACCTTAGCCTTACACTTAAAGTATCTCAGTCACCAAATCTGACCCTGAAAATAATGTTATTTTTCTAAATGAAGCACCATTTGAAAAAAAAAAATACCAGACCCACCCTCTCCCTGAAATGTACATAAATGTCCTAAGTCAGACCATCTTAATTCCAAAAGTTCCTTCTTGCTGCATGCACTGAAGCCACTAACTGCCATCCTAAGCCTGATTGGACTACCCACCCCCAGCCCCACTCTGGTGGCATAGAATCCTGTTTTTGATATGCACCTATATTTACAATTTTGATATTTACAGTTCTTGGCAGCGGTTTGATATAGTTGGTACAGCACCTTAACCAAGAGTGACAAATCAGGTGACACTGAGTGCATCCAGGGAGCCCTGATTGTTGCGGACAGCTGGTAAGTACTAGTGGTCTAAAATACCTGGTCATTTATTCTGTCTTAGAAAATAGTAGTCTTTTAGATCCGAAGCTTTTGTCTTGAAAAATTTCACTCGTACTTCTTCCAAATGACCCTCAAAATCAACCTGCGTGTCACAGGAACCCAATACAACAGCGAGACTGGAGCACATGAAGCAATGCTTACCTTGAATTTGCAGCTCTGCTGGATCTGTGACAGTCAGGGGGTTTGACTGATAATCAGCCAATAACTCTGGCAGCAGTGGCAGTGCAGTCAGTCATGGTCTGTACAGCAGAAATGAAAATCGCCAAATTAAGCTTGGCTCTGGATGAGGCGTGGTAGGTGGGTCCACTTTAGGACCACCGTAAAGCACTGTGAAAGACAAGCTTAACCCAACCCCTCTGCGCATTCTGATTCAGGATGTCATTCTGTTCAAGTCCAGCATCAGGCTTTAATATATTTGCTCAAACTGGGACAACACCCTTACACGAAACTCATATGCATCCCTCCCCAGGGCAAACTCAATGGTTCTAGAAAATATCTGCAGCTAGCCTGCTAAGAGAAAGTGCTGCTGGATTTCCTGCTGCTATACTTTGTGAGCTATGACGCTATAAGGAGCACTATCGCGAAAAATGGATCAATGATAAAAATCTATATAAATATGTTGGATGGCGGGAGGAGAGGTCACTTATAAACCCAACATCAAGAAATATCTAACCTCACCAGTGCTTCAGAATGGTTGCAATCAGGAGAAAATTGGTGAGGTGGCATTTCAGCATTGAGTAGATGCAGGTGCAATTTTAAGTGCTCATAATGATTCAGTATCATGCATGCAGGTGGGGCACGTGCATTTTAGGGAGTTTATTTTGTTTAATTAAGCAAGGCTGTTGGTTTAAATGTAACTGGGGCAACAACAATGATGACAATGTTGTGAATGGGATAATCCTCCCATTTGTGCCATGTTCAATAGGAATTCACCTAAACTAAGAGACTGGTGACCATCAGCATGCCAATCTACAACCAAGATGCAAGCCCCAAATCCCTAGAATCTTCACTCGAACAGGGTAACCCCCCCCCCCCAAAAAAAACAATAATTGTCAGGAGCTAATCTTTAAAGTCACTGACTCGGCAAGCCCCTGAGTTTACTTTCCTCCCTGTCTCCCATACAGACAATGGGGAGGCCGATTCATTAATAGCGGCAGGTAGCGACAGTTGAGCGACTGTAGCAGTATTTTCACAGCGCCCGCAAGTAGTCGCTGTGCTTGGCCATTGTTCGGTTGTTGATAGCGACTGAGTCGGTGTGCAGTAATGTTGAATACACGGGTGACGAGTCGCTATTTGACAGGTTCCGCGATGTATGGGTGCGCATGATAGCGACTGGTCAGAGCGACCGGCTCCCACCATATTCATCAAAAAATCACGCTCAAAAAGTTCTCGCGCTGTGAAATGCATGTTTAAACCCCAGAGCGCTGGCGGTGATGTGTTAAAAGTAGTTTTTTAACCCCCAAACCAAAAATTTTTAAAGAATTTAGTAATATGAATACAATAATATCAGACCTGTAATATCAATTCTGCACAATTTTTTTTTTTTTTTACCTTAAAAAAATTATCTAACATGGCAGAAGTGGTCACAGAATTTTTCACATTAAAAAAAAAAAAAATAAAAAAAAACATTAATAATAATTAATTATGAATATTTAAAGATTGTTCCATTGAAATGCATTGGAGAGCGCCAGGTAGCGAGAGGTCATACCTGTCGCTGTTCAAGGTCGGACGCTGGCGCTGTGGGCTTAGGCTGGAATAATGATGAATGAGTCGCTATATGGCGCTATCTCAGTCGCTAAGCAGGATCGGCTTGATAAATGTGTGATTGTGGTGGGGAGCCGGCGTTCTCGTGGCGGGGCCCGTCATTACCGGTCGCTCACCCGTCGCTACCTGTCGCTATTCCTTCATAAATAAGGGCCTAAGTAAACTGCTAGAACAGGGCTCCATTTCCATAAAAAAAATGCACTCTCATTTCTTTCTAATTTCTGAACTTGGCAATAGGCATGTTGGGGCTACAGTGAACAAGGCATGCTGCCCCCCATCAGCAAAATTGCTTATGCTAATCCCCCACACTTTACAAACAGCTTGCATACGTTCTGCCTCTCCTCCAGGGCCAGTTGCTAGGTGATGAAAGATGCCAGCAAGCCTCTAACAGCAATAAAGCTGTTAACTATTTACAGCTAATTCTTCTGTCCTGTTGCCACACTACATTATATATGGTAGAGTTAGTTTGTCTATCATATTGGGTAGACAATGTAGAAGTGTGGAAAAAGATAGAAAGAAGAAGGGAAAGTGAAAAAGCAGAGAAAGGAGGAGGGGGCATGGAAAAGGAGTCAATGCGGTAAAGAAAGAAAGAAGGAAGCGGGCATGGGGAAAAGAACTAAAGAAGGAGGGAAAATGGAAAAGCAGAAAAAGAAGTTCACTGTCCATCACCTAACTCCTGGCCTGCCAGTGACCTGCACCCCTCGCCTAAGCTGTTCCCCTGACAATATCTTTCAGCACTCCTCTACCCCCTGCTGAAAAAGTAAACTAAACACATTGCCTAAGCCAGGCTTGGACTGGCCCACAGGATTACCGGGGGCACATTTAGGTATTACTAAGATCTAAACTAAGGGGGTTATTCATCAAGAGATAACGCCAAGTAGTTCATCATGGCGGCAGGCAACGTCTACTGAACGCTGGGCGCTGTACGCAATACCTCATTTATGAAGCTGATTCTGGTGAGCGACTCTAACAGCACCATGTAACGTACGATTCATCATCACAGGCAGCTCAGTGTATATTGCCAGTGATCTAGCTTCCAGAGCGCCAGGTATTATCTGTCGCTACCTGCCGCTCTCCCATACATTTCAATGGACATTCCTTTTTTTCTGTTTAAACAGGGTTTTTTGCATTTCATTTTATTCTCAAATAATTGTGTCACCTCTCCTGGCCTAGAAAGAGTCATTTTTGAAAACTTTTTATATTTTTTATATTTTTATGCAGAATTGTCATTACAGGTCTGGTATTAAAGTATTATTGTCACAATGTTACAACAATGTCATTCCATGTGTTTTTCGCTTTGTTACTGGTGGATATGTGTTCAAAAACAGACTTTAATCACACAGCGTCTGGCGCTCTATGCTATAGCGATCAGATCCAGACCGCCAACGCTCCGTGAGTCTGTTTTTTTGTTGAATTTGGTGGGAGTCGCTGAGAGTCGGTCACAATGAGCTGGTGCTACTTTTTGCTCCCTGCAATGCTGTACTGGTGTTAGAAAGCCTAACATACATCTTATTATTCAATGCCGGCCAGGTTACTACAGCGAATGAGACGCACTGTTTCAGCGCCCCATAGCCAATCACAGTGTCTACTAGTGCTTGCTCTTACAGACACTCATCTGTCGATACCTGGTGTTGGTAATGAATCAGCCTCCCCATATAGTTTTTTTGTAGCATGATAATTGCACAGAGACAATACAGTTTGGCATAGTGTTTCTGGGCAGGGCACTGAATATAGGCTGGTAATACTTGCACCTAAGTGTGGGATGGGCCCCAAGAGTCAGTTCTACTGGTGGGCCCCAGACACCCCAGTCAATCATTGACCTTAGCCCTATCCTCCGCCACTGACAATCATGATTTACCTACACCCAGCACTAACACTGAAAAGCACTCCTTACCTAAGCCCTCTATATCCCCCCCTCAACCTTCAGCAATCACCTAGTATATGACCTGACACTGACCCACACCCATCACCTACACCAAAATCTCATTCACAAGTAATATTTGTATAAATGTTTATACATTTTATTTTATCATAATAAAATGATTGATATAACCCAAGTGTCAAGGGGTCAGGTATACACAGCTCACAGATGACAAAGCTTGATGTGGTAGACCTTTTCTGACAGACAGGGGAAGAAGGATAATTGACAACACTGTCCAGAGCTGGAAAAAAGAGATTGCAGGAAAAGGGGCAGGGATACAGTACTGGCAGTAGCCATGTCTGCGTTCATCCAAAGCCATGAAACCTTATCACTGAACATTTGAAACTAAAAACATGTCGTTTAACCAGCTTTTTAAATGCAGTTTTTACATTTTTTTTATTTTAAGCACAAAAGAGGTTGAGGTCTAGCTGGAAGCAGCAGAACAAGACAGCACACTAATACAACACAATGCAATGCTGTAAAGCTCTAACATGAATTGCCACACTATGGCATATTGCCTACTGCAATTTTAAGGCTAGTAACTTTTCATATCACTATAAAAAGTTTTATTTATTGCTGAAAAATATTAGAAGAACAAAGACATCTTGATACTGAGCATTCTCATCACTTCTTATAAATAAATAGTAATTACACAGTAAAGTGACCTTCTATGTCTCTACTGTATACAGCTATTTTAATACATTTTAAAGCAGTTCCAAGAATCTAACATTCAAACGTATTGGAGACATGGAAATAAAAGGCCCTTTTCAGTAACTTTTCAATACCTGCAAAGCCGTTTGACCCCAAATTACACAGTGCGCTTAACATAGCCTTTCCTTTCTGATGGTTTTGAACTTCAGAGTTTCACCTGAATTTCATTACCTGGACTGTGGAAGCCCTCCCGTTTAATGTAGAGTAAAACTAAACAAAAGAACTGCCTGCTATTCAAATGTGTTTCTAACCTGGAATATTTTATTATTGAAATACATTATGGCAGCCATTCATTATGCATTTCCAACACTCCAGGGATTTTTATATTCTTTAGATTTGCCCACCCTCCACTGACCTAATAATGAGCAGGGACTTTTACTTTCCTGTGTCACTTCCATATTGTCTTGGTTGGTGTGGTGGTGGACAGGTCTTAAGTGGGTTGGGGTGGTGACACCTACCAGTCAAACATACATTCACTTCTGTAGAATGAGAAGTGTTCCATGGCAGTGTTCTGAAAAGCAGCTCTATGAAATGTAAATGCCAGCCAAAGAGTTACAGGACAGCCATGAGGGGGTATTAGGTACAAGGTACATTAATTTTTCAAATTATGATACAAGCATGACTGGCCAAGGAAGAGTAACAAAACAAAATACAAGATGTTTTAAAGTGGACCAAAACCCAGGTTTTTGACTATCCTAGGTTTTGGTATTTGCCCCTGGGGCACTCCAATCGGGGATGCCCCACTGTGCGCCAGATCTCACTCACCCTTCCCTGGTCCTATGGTGCATGCACAGCTCTCTCGTCCAATCAGCATGCTCGGATCCGCTCCTTCATCTAATAGCTCGTCTAAGGAGAACGGAACCAAGTGCGCTAGTGGCCGCATCCCCCTCTACCCTCTACCAGCTGAGGCCTCAGCTTGCTCATGCACCATTGGACCAGGAAAAACGGTGAGTTTACTGGCGACCAGGGGGGTTTCACACAATGGGACATGGCGACTCTGGATGCCCCGGAGGGAGGGAATCTAGCGTCCCTAGAATCTTTCAGAGCCGTTGGGGCATGGGTTTTGAGCCACTTTAAGGGTTAACATAAAAATTGAAAGAGATCTATCAATGGTTTGGCATCTTCAGTATCTTCTTGGCTTTCATCATGAAGCGCATGTTCAAGATAGTCTGCAGATCTGTAGGTAATGAGGTTAGCACAGTTCCCCATCTTTTCCAGGGTCAGTAGTGTTGGAAGATGAGCAGCCAAGACAAAAAAAACCCTGGGGTTTGGCATTAAATGACCTGTCTAGGAATATTCACCTATAGCATATCCTTCCCCTATCCTGACACCAAAAAACTTTTCTCCGGATATGCTGCACATTGACATTCTTCTATATTTTATATGATATTTTATGATATCTCTTTTTTCATGATACCTTTATGACCTTTACAAGATGAACAGAAAGTGAAGGTAAATGAGAATCCACTCATTAAAAAGTATTCGCGCAAGAACATCTGCCTGTCACCATTGTCATGTGGTATAACATGGATGATTCATGATATTCAAGGTTTGTCCTAATTTCTATTAACGCATTGAAAAGATCTACGATTGCTTGACTTATTGGCTGTTTAACCTTCAGTACTTCGTGGAAATTTACTGTCAAGTGCCCTCCAGGCGCTGACCATGTCACAAATCACTTTTAGATTTTCCAGTGCTGAACAATGCATGTTTTACAGCTGCCTAAGGATTTCAAAATGTAATAGAGCTGGACAAAAACAAATTAACTTGAAGTGTTGTGCTGCACATTTAGATGTCTTCATTTTATATATAGCTAAGTTTAACTCTTAAAGTCCACTAATAAGAGAGCTATATGACAGTGAGGTGAGCCGTAAGGAACCCAGAGCATTTATTACAGCTAACTTTGTTACCAGGTTTTGCCAACTAGAGTCATAGGACGTGATCTACAAAGATCCTTCTAACACGGACTAGCCAACTCCAATTTACATTTAAATTGGAAATCATAAAACAAACAGTTTAATCCAAAATGACCAATAACTGGGGCCCACAATTGTAGACACTAACTATTAATGTTTCAAGGCAAAGTTGTTGGTCAAAGATCACCTCCTACAATCCATCTCCCTGGGGCAGGCTGATTTTGTAACTGTGTAATCTAAAAATTTGAAAGAAATAAAATGTTTGTACCACAAATATAAACATTCCCTGGTGGTTAACTAAAAAAAAGTTTTTTAATGACCATTTGAAAAGAGCAGCTAAGAATTATAAGAGTACATTAATAAGGAGGCAACCAATGATATGTCGGAGGGAGCCTGATAGGTTGTTGGCGATCATGTGGTGCAGCTGACCTTGCTAGAACATGGAAATGGTGATAAACAGCTTTATTTATATAATGTTATTATATAGTAGTTATATATATAGTATTATATATTATTTAGAACATGTTCCACAGCACTTCTAGTTCTGGCACAAACAGGATAATAAATTACATAGCAACAAAATGGGTTAACCAACGAAACAAAAGTGATGAGGTCCCTGCTGCCTAGGCAGAAGGCCAATTAATGATAGAGGGTGGAGGCATCATAATAGCAGGTAGACAGATAGACCAGCCTATCTGCTAAATTTGGGATGGATTGGAGAGGGAAGAGTTTAGTGAAGGGGAGCCCAATTAGTAGATAGCTACAGTATTTAAGATGAGAATGGATCAGGACAACAATTGGAGTTTTTGTAGTTTGTACAGTAGGAAAGGGGCCGATTCTAGACATGTTGCTGAGTTGCATGTAGCATAAGCAGGAAAGACATTAAGGGGGTTATTTAAGAAGAAATAACGCCAGGTAGTGCTTTGTAGTGGCAGGTAGCGTCTGGTGAACGCTTGGCACTGTGTGCAAAACCACATTTAAGAAAGCGAATCTGGTGAGCGACTCTAACAGCACCATGTAGCATCACATGTATTACTACAGGCGACTCAGCATATAGCACCGCCGCTCTAGGCTCAGGAGCACCATGTAGTACCTGTCGCTCTGTAGCGCTCCCACATACATTTCAATGGAGCTTCATTAGTTGTGTATAAATAGCGTGTTTGGCAATTTACATTCTTTTTCTCAAATCATTTTGAGACCTCCCCTGGCTGCAAACAAACACTTTTATACATTTTTTTGACTTTTTATATTTTTATGCAGAATTGTATTTACAGGTATACTGGTGTATATGTGTTCACAGAGCGCCTGGCGCTCTATGCTAAAGCCCCCAGCTTTAGAGCGCCGACACTGTGTTTGTCTAGTGTTTTGTTAAATATGGTGTGGAGCACCATACCACCGCACTGAGCTGGTGTTATGTCTCGCTCGCTGCAGTGCTATACTGTTGTTAGAGCACCCAACACACATCATATATATCAATGCGGGCCAGGTTACTAGAGCGACCAAGACGCTCTGTTACAGCGCCCGATACCCGCTTACAGCGCCCACTAGCGTTTGCTCTAAGCGCCGCTATACAGACACTCATCTGGCAATACCTGCTGCTAGTAGTGAATCAGCCTCAATATGTAGAGGATGAATAACAAATCAAGTGTGACACCTAGACATCTGGCATGCTGCTTAGGCATTATGTAAGTGCCACAACCAGAGAGGGATTGGTCAGGATTAGGTAGATGGTGAAAACACAATTAGTTTAGTTTTTGAAAGATTGCATTTCAGAGTTGTTAGACAGCAGACAGACAGTCACTGTTGTTCTGGAGTATGGCCGGGGTAAGGTCATTGGATGAGGTATAGAGTTAGCTTAGAGATGGTACGAGAAAAAGAGAAGGCGACCTAGAATTAATCCATGAGGAATTCTAACAGCAAGTGGAAAGCCAAGGTGGTGGATCTAGCAAAAGTTACACTGAACAAGCACCCAGAGAGATAGTACGATGACCAAGAGAAAGCAGGGCCCTTAGGGGCAGATGGATTTGAGCATTTGAGCGTTTACAGTGTTGAATGCTGCTGAAAGATCTAGGAAAATTAGTGAATAGTCACCATTAGTTAGGATGTAATATTTTCACCTTGTTCAGAGTGGTTTCTGTGGAGTGTCAGATAGAGAAACCAGATTGCAATGGATCGATAATAAAGGTAACGCTAACTCTAGTTAATAGTATAAGTTGGCCTTGAGATACCCAGGGTCCAAGGGTCTGAGGACCACCAGTTAGTTGAGCTCTGCTAAACATGATGGATAGTTTTTTACTTTTTACCAAGCATGCCTAGCTGCGGATGCTAAGTAAATTTATACATTAAAAGTGCAACTCTATTTAACCCACCTTCCTAAGTTAATCATTTCATGTCATTTCTATTGCAGAGTATTTTTCGATCCTGCAGAAGGGAGGCCGGGAATTTAAATTTGCTTTGATTCTAAGTAGACTCTGACTTAAGACAAATGCTTTAATAAAGCAAAAACAAGCAATGATTAGTTATATGGAGAATTCTTAGATTTTGCTAGGGAACCAGCGAGTATTGCTTCTTCTGCAGTTCTAATGAATTAGGTTTTTAAATCTCCCTTATTACAATGTGCTCTTCTGATAAAGCTTCAGCACAGCACAATGCTTTTCAATTTATTAGGAACCATTTATTACCAGGGATATGGCTTGTTCTAAAGGCCCCAATCAGCGGCGGGTTCCCCTTGTTACATAAATTGAATAGAGACACTTCCCTGTTTGACTGCAGGGCATTAATAGCCCAATACAAAATTGCATTTCCTATGTCAGGGGCTGCTCGCCAATGAAATATGGCATCTTGTGCGCTTCAGGAATTGAACATTTACAGTGGAGTGGATGGATGCTTAAATCAGCAAACTATTTTCCTGTCTCAGTAGTCTTTTCGATAGATCTACATCTGGAATATTAATTATGGAACTGTCATTCTCCAGCATATCAACTGAAAGCAGAGTAAATGCTGTGATTATATAGTGTGGTAAGGTGCAAGGGGCCGTTATTGACGGCAGGTATGTAGCACCAATGTACCTGGCATTGGTGCAGTAAAGCCGTGTAGTCTGATTTCCAGCATCAGCTGCTGGTGGCAGTTTGCTGCTGTTGCTTTAGAATAGCCGAAAGGCTAACCTGGGACGGCTTTACTGGGATGGAGTAGAGCAGGGTGGGACTCCATCCCACTACCCAGGTCCGGGTTTTGCGGGCTGTTTAAATAGCCTGGGGAATCAGCTGTGGCCTGTCCTTTGTCTAGAGCTCACATGGGAGTGAGACTCTGTGAGCCTGGCTGAAATCTCCTGTGGAAGCTGCTTCATGCGGACCTGAGACATATTGGACTGTAAACAGGACGTTTGCTCAAGGACTAAAAGCTGTTTGCCTGATTGAATCATTTATGCTTCTGTTTCCTGAAAAGGTGATGTAACCTGTATGGACATATGCTTTTGTGGATTTATGTGTGAAATAAACACAGACTTTACTTTGAACTGTTTGCCTCCGCCTCTATACTGCTGACACTCGGTCGCCTACCAGAGCTAATCTCCACATTTGGTGTCGGATGCGGGCACAGCAGTGAGGCCGTTGCTAGGAGCAACCGACGAAAAAGTTTTTTGTTGTGCATGTCCTATATTAAACCTGCCAGGCTGCTACCTGGGACTGCAGACAAAATGGAAGCGGTCCTGAAAGCGCTCTTGGAGGCGAATCAGCAGCAGCAGGAGACCAACCAGCTGTTTTTGCAACATATGATGGCGCAGCAGGCTGCAGGTGCGCCCAAAAGTATTCCTGATGCCCGGAAAGCTGTCCGCTCGGCGCTCACAAAAATGACCCCTTCAGATGACGTTGAGACTTACCTGGCGGTGTTTGAAAAGGTGGCTGCAAGGGAGAAGTTGCCGCATGACCAGTGGGCTGATGTCATCGCTCCATTTCTGGCGTCTGGACCCCAGCAGGTGTTGTTTGATCTCCCAGAGGACCAAGCCGCTGACTACCCGACTCTGAAGGGTGAGATACTGGCCAGACTGGGGGTGAATGTGTGGGTTCGGGCTCAGCGGGTGCATCAGTGGAGCTACCAGTCGGCAGAGCCCGCCCGGCCCCAGTACTATAAACTGCTGCACCTGCTGCAAAAATGGCTGCAGCCGGAGTTGTTAAGCCCCACTGCCATGTTGGACCACTTGCTGGCGGACATTTTCTGGTGGGCTTTACCGCACCCTCTTCAGCACTGGGTTGGCCAGGTATCCCCTGACAACGCACTAGGGATGGTGGACCTAGTGGAGCGATATGAGGCCACCAGGAACGTGCAAGGCGGCTCCATAAGGCGGGATTCGGGGAAACCCCGGAGGGCCCCGCCCCAGCTCAGGCGAGTGGCGTTCCCTAAACCCCCTCAGGACCTACCCCCCAAAGTCCCTGCCCAAGTGTTGTGTTGGGGATGTAAGGAGCCGGGACATATCAGAGCCAATTGTCCCCACCAGGGGGAGCCCATGGACGTGAACTTTGGTTACCGCCCTTCCATGTATGCCAGGAGGCTGTGTGCTGCCGGTGTCCCTGAGCTTGTGGGGCAAAGTCACCTCTGTCAGGTGAAAGTGGGAGACACCCTGGCTGTGGCCCTTTTGGACTCGGGGAGTATGGTTACCCTGGCAAGACCCGCCTTAGTACTGCCCGATGAGTACACTGGGCGGAAAACCGGGGTTTTGTGCATTCATGGGGACTTGAGAGACTATGCCACAGCACAAGTGTCTCTCACCACCGTCTCCAGCAGCTGGAAACATGAAGTCGCAGTCGCCGCTAAACTCCCGTATGAACTGATTATTGGGAGAGACTTTCCAGGGTTCAGGTCACTGTGGACCCGCGAGGCGGGTGTGTCCCCAATAGACTGGCCCTACTCAGGGGAGACCCCGGTACCCTGGGAACCGGAATCAGGAGGCAGCGTGGAAGAGGTGCCCGTCCCTAAAATGGAAGAGGGGGAGTCAACCCCACTAAATGTTATGGTTGGAGATGTGGAAGAGTTGGCAACAGGTCCAGAGTTGGCAGATCTCCATGTCTCCACAACTAACTTTGGTACCGCTCAACACCAGGACCCGACCCTGTCTCGGGCCTGGGAGAATGTTCTTGAGGTGGAAGGTGAACCACAACAGCCAGGGGCGGAGTTACAGTTTCCTCGCTTTGTGGTTCACCAGGAAATGTTGTACCGAGTAAACAAGGTACGTGAAGAGGTGGTGGAACAATTGGTGGTACCCAATCCATATCGCAAATTGGTGTTGGATTTGGCCCACCAACATGTTCTGGGTGGACACCTAGGCCAGCAGAAAACACTAGACCGCGTTTTACAACGATTCTACTGGCCCAGTGTGTACAAGGAGGTGGAGAGATATTGTGAGTCCTGCCCAACATGTCAGATGACCAGCCCTCAGCCTCATTACCGTGGTCCCTTAGTTCCTCTCCCAGTTATTGAGGTACCCTTTGAGCGGATTGCCATGGATCTAGTGGGTCCAGTGCCAAAATCCGCTAGAGGGCACCAACATATTCTGGTGAACTTGGACTATGCCATGCGGTACCCTGAGGCAGTGCCCCTGCGTCACACCTCTGCCAAGCTCATTGCTAAGGAGCTTATGGAAATGTTTTCCAGAGTCGGTCTGCCTAAAGAGGTCCTGACCGATCAAGGTACCCCGTTTATGTCGAAAGTAATGAAAGAGCTCTGTAAACTGCTGCAGGTGAAACAGTTGCGGACATCCGTTTACCACCCGCAAACAGACGGCCTAGTAGAACGGTTTAATCAAACTTTAAAGACCATGTTAAAAAGGGTGGTCGCCAAGGATGGGAAGAATTGGGACTTGCTGCTGCCCTATCTGATGTTCGCAGTGCGAGAGGTGCCCCAGGCCTCTACGGGGTTCTCGCCCTTCGAACTCTTATACGGTCGACATCCACGGGGCCTGTTGGATATAGCCAAGGAGGCCTGGGAACAGCAACCCACACCCCACAAAAGTGTGGTAGAGTACGTTACGCACCTACAGGAACGGATAGAGACCGTCTTGCCGCTTGTCAGAGAACACATGGAGGCAGTGCAGCGGGCTCAAAGCAGGATTTATAATCGGCAAGCCAGGGTACGGAACTTTAACCCAGGTGACAGAGTTGTGGTTCTGGTACCCACGGTGGACAGTAAATTTCTAGCTAGGTGGCAGGGTCCCTATGAGGTCATTGAAAAAGTTGGGGAAGTGACTTACAAGGTACATCAGCCTGGGCGGAGGAAGCCAGAGCAGGTGTACCATGTAAACCTGCTGAAACTGTGGAAAGACAGGGAGACCCCTGGGGGTGACAGTCCCCGACCAGGTATGGTGGGGGTGGAGCTTCCCATTCCTCGGTCTGTTATTAGAGAAGCAGTAGTCGAGGTGAAAACTGGCGACAACCTCTCCTCTAAACAGACTCAGGAAGCCAGGGAGTTTATTAGCAGAAACACAGACGTGTTTGCAGAACTCCCTGGGCCCACTTCGGTCATCCAACATGATGTTGTCACGGAACCTCAGGTCAAGATCCGGTTGAGGCCTTACCGGGTTCCTGAGTCCCGGCGACAAGCTATCGCGGAGGAAGTGCAGCAAATGCTCCGGTTAGATGTGATTGAGGAATCAAAGAGTGAGTGGGCCAGCCCCATAGTCTTGATTCCCAAGCCCGATGGTATGTTGCGGTTCTGTAACGATTTCCGCAAACTTAATGAAGTTTCCAAGTTTGATGCCTACCCTATGCCCCGGGTAGATGAACTCATTGAGAAGCTAGGCCAAGCCAGGTACTTTTTGGTTTTGGACCTCACAAAAGGGTACTGGCAGGTGCCCTTGACTGAGGCTGCGAAGGAGAAAACAGCCTTTATTACACCAGAGGGACTGTTCCAATACAAGGTATTACCCTTTGGGTTACACGGCGCTCCCGCTACGTTCCAAAGGTTAATGGATATTGTCCTCAGGCCACATCGTCGGTATGCTTCGGCATATCTGGACGATATAATTATCCATAGCACGGATTGGGAAAGTCACCTACCCAAAGTCCAGGCCGTAGTGGATTCCCTCAGGAAGGCTGGGTTGACGGCAAACCCAAAAAAATGTGCTTTAGGCCTAGAAGAAACAAAATACCTGGGCTATGTGATTGGACGAGGAGTGGTCAAGCCCCAGGTGAACAAACTAGAAGCCATCTGTAACTGGCCACGTCCTAACACCACCCGCCAAGTAAAGTCATTTCTGGGGTTGGTGGGATATTATATGCGGTTCATTCCCAATTTTGCCACCCTAGCAGCACCGTTGACAGACCTGTTAAAGGGACGCAAGTCTGTCATGGTGAAGTGGAATGAACAGGCCGAAAAAGCGTTCTCCGCTTTGAAGTCTGCCCTGTGTGGGTCTCCGGTGTTGGTGACACCCGACTTTAAGAGGGAGTTCATAGTGCAGACCGATGCCTCCGAGGTAGGTCTCGGTGCTGTACTGTCTCAGGAAGTCAACGGGGAGGAGCACCCCGTTGTCTACATGAGTCGCAAATTAACACCCGCGGAGACCCGGTATAGTATAGTGGAGAGGGAGTGTTTGGCCATTAAATGGGCCCTGGAGTCTCTTCGCTACTACTTGCTGGGGAGAAGGTTCCGTCTGATTACGGACCACTCTCCCCTCAAGTGGATGTGCCAGGCTAAGGACAGGAATGCCAGGGTCACCCGATGGTTCTTGTCATTACAAAACTTCAAGTTTACAGTAGAGCACAGAGCGGGACGATTATTGGGTAACGCGGATGCCCTGTCCAGAGCACATTGTTTGGCATGTGTCCACCCCCTCAGGGTTGAACAAAGGGGGGGGGGTATGTGGTAAGGTGCAAGGGGCCGTTATTGACGGCAGGTATGTAGCACCAATGTACCTGGCATTGGTGCAGTAAAGCCGTGTAGTCTGATTTCCAGCATCAGCTGCTGGTGGCAGTTTGCTGCTGTTGCTTTAGAATAGCCGAAAGGCTAACCTGGGACGGCTTTACTGGGATGGAGTAGAGCAGGGTGGGACTCCATCCCACTACCCAGGTCCGGGTTTTGCGGGCTGTTTAAATAGCCTGGGGAATCAGCTGTGGCCTGTCCTTTGTCTAGAGCTCACATGGGAGTGAGACTCTGTGAGCCTGGCTGAAATCTCCTGTGGAAGCTGCTTCATGCGGACCTGAGACATATTGGACTGTAAACAGGACGTTTGCTCAAGGACTAAAAGCTGTTTGCCTGATTGAATCATTTATGCTTCTGTTTCCTGAAAAGGTGATGTAACCTGTATGGACATATGCTTTTGTGGATTTATATGTGAAATAAACACAGACTTTACTTTGAACTGTTTGCCTCCGCCTCTATACTGCTGACACCCGGTCGCCTACCAGAGCTAATCTCCACATTAGGTACAGTAAAAGTGCAATTCAGAATAACATATATCTGACTAAAAATATTAGTAACGATGTAAAAACAACTCAAAAAAGGTGCACATTAGCCTATTGTGGCATTCAGATCGCCCCTCTTCCCCATTAAACCAGGTACATTTAAAAAATCATAATGTTAGCAGATGGTTCATGAAACAATTAAAAAAAAATCATTGTATACACCTTGCAAGCGTTACAGTCCATCCCTAAAAACACTTAATACCATGATAAGTGATGATCACCTGTGTGATATCTAGAACTGTGTATAATATGTACTGCAATCAATTTGTATTATTTAAGCTGCTATCTCTGTTTATGATTTATGTACTTATGTACAACCAATATGAACTCTCTCAGTTCTTTCTATGCCAATATCCTTGTGCACAGTCCAAGCTTCAATCACCGTCCTTGTTTCTGATGGTTGTGTTGGTAGTAGCAATGTATCTACCCGTTGTTACTGGGCACAGGAAGTATTGCATGGTTCTGTATATTACACGTTTGTTTGTTAACTTTTAAGGGAACTTATGACACAGGATTTTCTTTTTCAAGAAGTAAAGTGATGGTTTATTTTATCACCCAGAGGTGGTAACAAGCAAAAGTCAGTGCCCACAGTCACCCAGCTCGTATATACAGTCAAGAAACAAGGATAGACATAAAAAATCCTAAATGTCAAAAATCCTTCTCTACTATTTAAAATTAGATAACAGGGCAGGAGTTTTCAAAAAATAAAATTAGTATAGAGAATTTGCACTAGTAGCCTTGGGATAGCATGGATATATCTAACTTTTCTGTTGTCATTAAGGAATAGGTGTGTGTGGATATTTGTTGTATATGTTAGTATATTAGTTGTCTATTTGTTAGCTAGAGCATACTTGGTAACCTGTCTCATACATTTATAAGTACGTTGGGAGCCTCTCAACCACTTAAATATGATGGCAGCTTATGCAGGACTATGTAGAGAAGAAGAGGTAAGAGATGAGAAGGAAAGAGAGGGGAGGGGTAAGGGATGAGAAGGGAAGGGAGGGAGGGAAGGGTAAGGATGAGAAGGGAAGGATATCGAGGGGAAGAGAAGGGAAGATAAGCGAGAAAGGTAACCTGTCTGCGCTGTAACTAGAGTAGAGTCATTCTCCCTCTCACGCTCTTTTTCTCCTTCTCCGTTAGAAGTGGAAGGTATAGCTTGTAGCTTTCAGAAAATAAGCTTTAAGACTAGTACTTATGAAATGCTGATTCCATTCGGAGTAGCAAATATAAATTCTTTCATAGGTTCTATAGGTCTAGCTTCACAAAAAATGCTAAAAATGCTCCATATGACAATTAGGGAGTGTTTTACTTTTCTCCAAACACAGCAAATGATAGAATGAAGAAAACCTGGCCTTGCCTATATATATCATTTGAGACACAACAAAGCATGTTAGGGCCCATTTGTCCAGTGTCAATTCTATTAAGGCATGGTTAAACAACTGCCATGAGGGAAGCTGCTGAGAAGCAGTTGATGAGTGCATTGAACACTTGTTAGATGCTTGATTATTGAGTATTACATGCACCTTAACTTCACCCTTGTATTGGCAATCTTTTCAGCTCTTTTTATTTCTGATGCTAGTGGAGACTTACTATTGAAAGGTACTGATGCATTGTGCAATACTTGGTGTTTTGATAAATAATAGACATTGAGAACAAAACAGGTATACAGCGATAAAAAGATTGGAAAAAGTAAAATCCGTCATTCCCTGACCACCATTAAATTATTATGCACACATGATTCATTTTAGACAGGAGTTTTTGGGGTACTTTGACTATCGATTAATAGGTATAGAATTAATATTTATGTAGGCTTCTGCTTAATGTATATTTCTGTGCATTTTTATTTTATTTTATTTGTGTGTATGTAAAATCATCAAAAACCAGCAGTTAGTATTATCTTGATTTATATGGTTAGATTTTATCATTTATTAGCTTCCATCACCTGTAATGCAACTCACAACCCACAGCCCTCTCACTGGTATCATACCCCATATTTTAACATTTATGGTGAATTTTGTAGTTTATTTTTCATTTGTGTAAGATAATAGGTGGTTTTATATCATTTGAAAATATACTAATATTTTGATACATTAAAGAAGATGTCATGTGTGGATGTGTGGAAATGCCAGGCACCCATGGAGAGACTGGGACTTTCCCAGGGAGAGCAAAGAGAAGTCAGGGGCAGTGTTCCCTTTAAGCTGAGTGTCTGCGCGCCCGCTAAGCGTTTGCCATCATCCCGCTCAGCAAGAATGTTAGCCCACGCAGGGTTGGTTGGCAAAACTACTGCACTCTGTAGGGTTACAGGCAGGCCTACACTTTTTCAGCAGACAGATTAAGCCTATAGGAGGCCTTTCTGTGTGTGCTAGATTATCTCACATTGCTAGCTGCTGTGCCCTGCCACTTGTCCAGCCCCAAACTTTATCTCAGAGTGTGTGCCAATGCATCCACACTTTCTGATTTTACTTGACAGCAGTCCCTGTCAAGCAATAGACTTTTTATCTTGCCACCACTAGAGATGAGCGAACTTCTTGAAAGTTCGATTCGGGCGATTCGCCGAATTTCCCCAAGAATTTTTTTTTCAGATGAGCGATTTTCCCAAGAAATTCGGGTTTGCCCGAATCGAACTTTCACGAATCGCTCATCTGAAAAAAAAAAATGCCGGCATGGTGGGAGCGGGCAGGCCGGCTACGCCTGTCAGCGGGCCGTAGCCGGCCCGCTGACAGCGCAGCCGGCCTGCCCGCTCCCACCATGCCGGCATTTTTTTAAAAAGCAAACACTTACCTGCATGGTCGGAGCGTGGAGGCCGGCGCCGCTCTCAGCTGTCATCAGAGGACGCGTCATCAGAGGACGCGTCATCAGAGGGCGCCTGAGAGCGGCGCCGGCCTCCACGCTCCGACCATGCAGGTAAGTGTTTGCTTTTTAAAAAAATGCCGACATGGTGGGAGCGGGCAGGCCGGCTGCGCTGTCAGCGGGCCGGCTTCCGCCGCCCGCTGACAGCGTAGCTGGCCTGCCCGCTCCCACCATGCCGGCATTTTTTTTTTTCATTTCAGGGACAATTCGAACGGCACGAACCAAAAAAAATTCGGGTTCGTGCCGAATCGAATTTTCCCTGAAATTCAGAGCGAATTCCGGCTCGTCCGAACCGGTTCGCTCATCCCTAGCCACCACTTATAGAGGAATAAAGTCAGCATAGAGTCGGGATGCCACTCTGCACAGTGACACCCTGCAAACAGGAGGCCAAGCCTAATACTGCTGAATGCTAAACTATTGGCTGGTTGGCAGTCATGCAGATGCTGAAACACAGAAGAGGTGAGTGTCTTTTTGCCAAGAACCAGTGCCTGTACTTAGCAGGAGGTACTTCATAGTGGGGTATAATTGATTTGGGATGCTCTATGCAGCCAGTTTTGAGAGACTTTACTCCTTTTAAAGCAGCTGATTGCCATACCATTCTGGGATCCCAGAAATGACATCCCAGAGTATGGCGATCAGTCAGAAAGAGTTTCTAATTTAAAACTATTATTTGAATTTGGGATGAAAATTCTATGTCTGGGCCAAAAGTCTAAATTAGGCTTTTGCTCTGCTTTAAAGAGTAACAACACCCAATAAAGTGACTTTATTGGGGTCACTCCACTCCTGATTTGGGATGCCCCATTGTGCGTTTCCCCCTGTATCACCTGTAAACTCACCCTCTCATCGTCTCCATGCTGCATGCACAAGGTTCTCGGCCAATTAGCATTGCTGATTCCATACAGATTGGCTTTGCTGTATTGTACTGTACTGATGTCAGTGCGGCAAGTAAATCTGAATAGAGTGAGCCCGCAGCCCATACCTCTAGCTGTGGGTGTGACTGTGCTGGCTATTCAGAAAGGCCTGGCATATATGAACACCTAGCTCCAGGTATGCTGGGATGCAGCTGTGGCACAGAGATGCTGCGTGTACTGGTGGAAGAGGTGAGTGGATCAGGGTTTCACACAGTGGGGCTTCCCCATTTCAGATGCCGCATAACGAGGTAGACCAACCCGCCCTAAAGGATAGGGTTGTCGGTCACCTCAAATTGTGTTAAAATAAAACAGCTATTTAAAATGCCCAAAGATGTACATAAATAGTTTGCATCACACTTTGGAGCAGCTTTGTGCAAATTTGCCTTGAGAAAAGTTCAGATAAGATTGGGACCCCCTGCTATACATGAGTTCAGTCAATAAAAAAAATATCAGTCCAAGAAAGACACAGATCACTAAAAATAGCAAATTGCTCACTTACTGGGCAAACACGCCTTGCTGATCACCGACCACTTAGGGGTTGGAGGGCTAACGTTTGACACAAATGGTGCATGGTGGACAAGATATTGACATGGTGCACAAGGTATTGACAACAAAATAGTGAGTAACCTTTACTGGAACTAAGACAATATGGTACCTAAAACAGTGACTGAGACAGAGACATGGGTTTAGGATTACTAATGCCATAAGTAAAGATGAGCGTACCTTTTAAAAGTTTGATTCAAGCGATTTGCCGAATTTCCCCGAGAAATTCTGGTTCATCCGGATTGAAGTATTAAATAAACAAAAAAGCAAGCTAACATCTGTCTACGTTCCATCACAAGGCAAAGTCCTCATCCTCAGGCTGGCCACAGTGTCTTCAGTGGGACAAAGGAACCAAATCCTTCACCCCACATTGTCTCTATCCCAGCTGAACGAGGGGCTTTTTGTACCGGTGAGTGAGCAGACATCAGCTCACATCAGCAGACCAAAGTCCCTCCCTACAGTGGGAATAAGTGGCAGAAGCTGGTAGATGGCGGTGTTCTCATCTGTCTCATGCCTCTCTCTGCTGAAGGCTGTGGGCATAGGATATATATCCTATCCTCCCACCTTCCTCCCCTCTGTAGGGAATAACTATATAAAGACGAGGTGGGAGGTGACTGGATAAGCCCTACACATCTCCTGTCACTCACAGTGATGTTAGCAACCTCGCTCCTGCCTATAAAAAGCTCCTCCTTGCAGAGAGCGAGGTGACTTTAGCACATTGTTGGAGGCTTAGAAACTCTGCAAAGAGTGGCGTGGGACAGCGTGGACATGTAGATGGACTGGAGGACAGTGAGGGAGCAGGTTTTTACCTATTTTTATTTGAGGATTACAGGGAAGAATCCAGCATGAATCACAATAAAATTCGGATTCATGTCTAATCAATTTTTCCTTGATATTCAAAAGGAATTCCGGTTTGAAAGAACCAGTTCACTGATCTCTAGCGATAAGTAATCCTTATTAACAGACTGCTGGGACAACAGGTGGTGTGGAATTCACACACAGTGAGCAAGCAGGGAAGTGGAATAAACAACAGACAAGCAAAGTTAGAATAGGACAGAGACAGACAGGGACTGATGGAGGAGAGACCATCAAGGACACATCCACAGCCAGCAGCAATTCTTTCTCATATTCAGAGTTTGTATTTGGTTTCATGAATACATAAGTGATAGACATCTGCCAACTACCTAATGTTGGAATCAACAACAAAAGGGTTAAAGCAGGGGGTTCTCCTTGGGCGCCGAGGGCCAGGTTTTGTGGCTCTCCACAAGGATGCCTAGGTGTAATAATTAGGACTATAGTTCTATTTAAGAACAAATTACTTCACCTGTTCGGCATTGTGGAGAACTGCAAAACCTGGCCTGTTTTGGCCCTCAAGGAGAAGGTTTAAGAAGAAAAGGGACAGTCTTCTTGGCAACAAGAAGCTCACCAGAATCTACAGCACACAGCTGGAAATGAAGGAGACACACATGGGATAGGCTTCAGACTAGCTTCTGTAGTAGGAGTGAAAAAAATGCCCACTCTGTTCTCATTAAAAAGGGATTAATGGGCACATTGTCCAGTAAAATATAGAATGTGCTGGTGTTCCTACATTGGTCACTAAGACCACAAATGAGAGAAGCAGAATTTTATTCAAGCCTAGAATCATAGCTTAGAGTTGCCCTTTAGGATGAGCAAGGTGGCACATTTAGGGAACAACAGGGAATTGCTTGGTTGAGAGCTGTTTTGGAGGGAAAATGGCAGGCAACAATGTATTGGGCAGAGGTTTCACAAGGGGAAGTCAGAGGGACAGACAGGGAGATCATCTGTAGCCCACACCCCATGTAAAATGACTGGGAATCAGAGAAGTGTCGGGAACAGCAAGCACAGCGCAGGAGGATATACTACTTCTGTGTGTAAGAGTTTTGGAAAGGACTCCGTCAGGAGAGGGAGAACCGACAGGGGTGCCTTTGGCATAGAACCAACAGTAAGAAGCCATCTGCCATGTGAGTGGATGAGGCCGAGAGACAAGCCTAGACTCCGGTGAGGTGCGGCTGCCCCTGTTGGAAACCCTTAAGCTACGGGGAAGTCTTGAACCTGGCAAGGAGTGTTGTCCCTGGACACTGACCTGATTCTAAGCTTACACCTAGTGGGACCATTGTAAATCCTGAACCTACATAGTGGAGAAGGTTTGCCTAGCACTCCTTACACTGCAGAACTCCCTGCCTGATTTTCTAAGCGCTAGTGGTCACATCAAAGTGGAGTGGTGGAACCCCTAATCTGCTGTGATTATATGAGAACTGAAAATTAGGCCTATGAAAGTTGATACTTTGTCTTTGTCTTTAGTTAGTTATGTTACAAGCTTAAAGTGGACCAATACCCAGGCCCGATGGCCCAGATTGGGGTTTCTTTTCACAAGCTGATGCTTTCAACTATCCTGTTTGCCGTTGAGTGTCTGTCTGCTGTGATACCATCTTGTCAGCTCCCTATGCTGCTGTCCCATTAACCCTTACTCTAGGCTACCATAGCTGTGTTGATAATTGGCTCCGTGACATACTTTGGATTGCAATAAAAGCTGACCGTAATTACTGCTGATTGGAACCCTAATAACTAACGTTACACTTCTTACTGCCTGAATATTGCCATTACCTGGACTGTCTCATTAAACAACTAAACATAATCGATCTACAATATCCAAACACAGATTTTTTGTCACCTTTTAGTCACCATATTTAATTTTTATTTAATTTAATGTTCAAGTATTTCTTAGATCTTTTATAAGGTTTTATGTTTAAAACCATTTTATTTCAATAGAAAATAAATCAATAGAAAATGCTTGAGTATCTTGGAAGTAGCCCCTGAAAAGTTGGCATCAGCGTCTTGCATTACCTTTTACAATTTTCCGGTTTTGCATCAGATTTATTATATTGTAATGCGCACTATAAATCTCTGCATGATGCAGAAGCATATTGTAAATTGAAATGGAACTGTGAGGCTTTGTTTAGTGCACTGCATACGGATATAATTTAGTTGTTTAGCTATTTCCATTATAATAAAAGAAAAACTATTTGGTTTTATGGAACTCTTCGAGTCATTGTTGCATTTAGCACAGAGAACTACAATTAAATATTTCAGAACTTGAGCTTTTATTATGCATTTCGGAACATTGTAACATTTGTAAAAACTAGATTTCAAAGTGCAAAACTGTAACTTATATTGTAATACAAGTGTTACCATGTTACCTATTAAATTAAGAAAAGTATGAGTATAGTTACTTACAGGTAGCATTGTATAACTTGGAATTTTATGTACACCTTAATGGTTGCTGATACAGACAGGTTTACAACTTTTCTTCTCTTGTTCGTTTTTGCTCTACAAATAAACCTTTGCAGTCATCTTTCTATCCTAATTATTAGGGATGAGCGAATCGATCCGGACGAACCCGGATTCGATCCGAATTTCATGAAAAATTCGATTCGGATCGAATCCGAATTTCCCCGCGATTCGATCGCTCGAAGTTTTCCTTTAACATCCATTCATTTACATTTACAGGCATTCTAAGATGGCGGACGGGACATGTCCAGACATGTAAGGTGGGGCAGTGTATGCTGGGACAGTCACATGCAGCCTATCAGCAGCCAGCAAGCCCGGTGACGTCACAGCGCTATTTAAGGCGGCCATCTTGCTTTTCCTTCCTCATTTCTCTATTGCATTCGTGAGAGACAGAACGCTGTAGTGAGGGAGAAAAGCAGTTAGACAGGCAGGGACAGACAGGGACAGGCTGGAGACAGGCAGGAGACAGGCAGGAGACAGACAGAAAGTCAGCGAAAAACAGGGAAAGTTAGGAAAAATCGGAGGCAGTCACAGGGAGATTTTTTTTAATTTCATCCAGCCTGAGTGTTTGTTACTGGCTGGCTGACAGGCTTTGTTAGCGTTTTCAGGCTGCTTATACTAACTAACTGTGCATATATACTGAACTGATCTTAAGTCTGCTGTGAGGCATCCCATTCTGTGACTACAGCAGCCTCTATTTAAGACCATATAACCATTTGCACTTATTCTAATTGAAATTAGGCCTGATAAAGACACTTTTGCTGTGCATAGCACTACTTGTCCCTGCCAGGTGCACTGCTGGTTTTTGGGGCATCCCATTCTGTGACTACAGCAGCCTCTATTTAAGACCATATAACCATTTGCACTTATTCTAATTGAAATTAGGCCTGATAAAGACACTTTTGCTGTGCATAGCACTACTTGTCCCTGCCAGGTGCACTGCTGTTTTTTGGGGCATCCCATTCTGTGACTACAGCAGCCTCTATTTAAGACCATATAACCATTTGCACTTATTCTAATTGAAATTAGGCCTGATAAAGACACTTTTGCTGTGCATAGCACTACTTGTCCCTGCAAGGTGCACTGCTGGTTTTTGGGGCATCCCATTCTGTGACTACAGCAGCCTCTATTTAAGACCATATAACCATTTGCACTTATTCTAATTGAAATTAGGCCTGATAAAGACACTTTTGCTGTGCATAGCACTACTTGTCCCTGCCAGGTGCACTGCTGGTTTTTGGGGCATCCCATTCTGTGACTACAGCAGCCTCTATTTAAGACCATATAACCATTTGCACTTATTCTAATTGAAATTAGGCCTCATAAAGACACTTTTGCTGTGCATAGCACTACTTGTCCCTGCCAGGTGCACTGCTGGTTTTTGGGGCATCCCATTCTGTGACTACAGCAGCCTCTATTTAAGACCATATAACCATTTGCACTTATTCTAATTGAAATTAGGCCTCATAAAGACACTTTTGCTGTGCATAGCACTACTGGTCCCTGCCAGGTGCACTCCTGTTTTTGGGGCAACCCATTCTGTGACTACAGCAGCCTCTATTTAAGACCATATAACCATTTGCACTTATTCTAATTGAAATTAGGCCTGATAAAGACACTTTTGCTGTGCATAGCACTACTTGTCCCTGCCAGGTGCACTGCTGGTTTTTGGGGCATCCCATTCTGTGACTACAGCAGCTTCTATTTAAGACCATATAACCATTTGCACTTATTCTAATTGAAATTAGGCCTGATAAAGACACTTTTGCTGTGCATAGCACTACTTGTCCCTGCCAGGTGCACTGCTGGTTTTTGGGGCATCCCATTCTGTGACTACAGCAGCCTCTATTTAAGACCATATAACCATTTGCACTTATTCTAATTGAAATTAGGCCTGATAAAGACACTTTTGCTGTGCATAGCACTACTTGTCCCTGCCAGGTGCACTGCTGGTTTTTGGGGCATCCCATTCTGTGACTACAGCAGCCTCTATTTAAGACCATATAACCATTTGCACTTATTCTAATTGAAATTAGGCCTGATAAAGACACTTTTGCTGTGCATAGCACTACTTGTCCCTGCCAGGTGCACTGCTGGTTTTTGGGGCATCCCATTCTGTGACTACAGCAGCCTCTATTTAAGACCATATAACCATTTGCACTTATTCTAATTGAAATTAGGCCTGATAAAGACACTTTTGCTGTGCATAGCACTACTTGTCCCTGCCAGGTGCACTGCTGGTTTTTGGGGCATCCCATTCTGTGACTACAGCAGCCTCTATTTAAGACCATATAACCATTTGCACTTATTCTAATTGAAATTAGGCCTGATAAAGACACTTTTGCTGTGCATAGCACTACTTGTCCCTGCCAGGTGCACTGCTGGTTTTTGGGGCATCCCATTCTGTGACTGCAGCAGCCTCTATTTAAGACCATATAACCATTTGCACTTATTCTAATTGAAATTAGGCCTGATAAAGACACTTTTGCTGTGCATAGCACTACTGGTCCCTGCCAGGTGCACTGCTGGTTTTTGGGGCATCCCATTCTGTGACTACAGCAGCCTCTATTTAAGACCATATAACCATTTGCACTTATTCTAATTGAAATTAGGCCTGATAAAGACACTTTAGCTGTGCATAGCACTAATGGTCCCTGCCAGGTGCACTCCTTTTTGGGGCATCCCATTCTGTGACTACAGCAGCCTCTATTTAAGACCATATAACCATTTGCACTAATTCTAATTGAAATTAGGCCTGATAAAGACACTTTTGCTGTGCATAGCACTACTTGTCCCTGCCAGGTGCACTGCTGGTTTTTGGGGCATCCCATTCTGTGACTACAGCAGCCTCTATTTAAGACCATATAACCATTTGCACTTATTCTAATTGAAATTAGGCCTGATAAAGACACTTTTGCTGTGCATAGCACTACTGGTCCCTGCCAGGTGCACTCCTTTTTGGGGCATCCCATTCTGTGACTACAGCAGCCTCTATTTAAGACCATATAACCATTTGCACTAATTCTAATTGAAATTAGGCCTGATAAAGACACTTTTGCTGTGCATAGCACTACTGGTCCCTGCCAGGTGCACTCCTGTTTTTGGGGCATCCCATTCTGTGACTGCAGCAGCCTCTATTTAAGACCATATAACCATTTGCACTTATTCTAATTAAAATTAGGCCTGATAAAGACAATTTTGCTGTGCATAGCACTACTGGTCCCTGCCAGGTGCACTGCTGGTTTTTGGGGCATCCCATTCTGTGACTACAGCAGCCTCTATTTAAGACCATATAACCATTTGCACTTATTCTAATTGAAATTAGGCCTGATAAAGACACTTTAGCTGTGCATAGCACTAATGGTCCCTGCCAGGTGCACTCCTTTTTGGGGCATCCCATTCTGTGACTACAGCAGCCTCTATTTAAGACCATATAACCATTTGCACTAATTCTAATTGAAATTAGGCCTGATAAAGACACTTTTGCTGTGCATAGCACTACTTGTCCCTGCCAGGTGCACTGCTGGTTTTTGGGGCATCCCATTCTGTGACTACAGCAGCCTCTATTTAAGACCATATAACCATTTGCACTTATTCTAATTGAAATTAGGCCTGATAAAGACACTTTTGCTGTGCATAGCACTACTGGTCCCTGCCAGGTGCACTCCTGTTTTTGGGGCATCCCATTCTGTGACTACAGCAGCCTCTATTTAAGACCATATAACCATTTGCACTTATTCTAATTGAAATTAGGCCTGATAAAGACACTTTTGCTGTGCATAGCACTACTTGTCACTGCCAGGTGCAATGCTGGTTTTTGGGGCATCCCATTCTGTGACTACAGCAGCCTCTATTTAAGACCATATAACCATTTGCACTTATTCTAATTGAAAATAGGCCTGCTAAAGACACTTTTGCTGTTCATAGCACTACTTGTCCCTGCCAGGTGCACTGCTGGTTTTTGGGGCATCCCATTCTGTGACTACAGCAGCCTCTATTTAAGACCATATAACCATTTGCACTTATTCTAATTGAAATTAGGCCTGATAAAGACACTTTTGCTGTGCATAGCACTACTTGTCCCTGCCAGGTGCACTGCTGGTTTTTGGGGCATCCCATTCTGTGACTACAGCAGCCTCTATTTAAGACCATATAACCATTTGCACTTATTTTAATTGAAATTAGGCCTGATAAAGACACTTTTGCTGTGCATAGCACTACTTGTCCCTGCCAGGTGCACTGCTGGTTTTTGGGGCATCCCATTCTGTGACTACAGCAGCCTCTATTTAAGACCATATAACCATTTGCACTTATTCTAAATGAAATTAGGCCTGATAAAGACACTTTTGCTGTTCATAGCACTACTGGTCCCTGCCAGGTGCACTCCTTTTTGGGGCATCCCATTCTGTGACTACAGCAGCCTCTATTTAAGACCATATAACCATTTGCACCTATTCTAATTGAAATTAGGCCTGATAAAGACACTTTTGCTGTGCATAGCACTACTGGTCCCTGCCAGGTGCACTCCTTTTTGGGGCATCCCATTCTGTGACTACAGCAGCCTCTATTTAAGACCATATAACCATTTGCACCTCTTCTAATTGAAATTAGGCCTGATAAAGACACTTTTGCTGTGCATAGCACTACTGGTCCCTGCCAGGTGCACTCCTTTTTGGGGCATCCCATTCTGTGACTACAGCAGCCTCTATATAAGACCATATAACCATTTGCACCTATTCTAATTGAAATTAGGCCTGATAAAGACACTTTTGCTGTGCATAGCACTACTGGTCCCTGCCAGGTGCACTCCTTTTTGGGGCATCCCATTCTGTGACTACACCAGCCTCTATTTAAGAACCTAACCATTTGCACCTATTCTAATTGAAATTAGGCCTGATAAAGACACTTTTGCTGTGCATAGTCTTACTGCTGCCTGCCAGGTGCTCTCTGGTTTTTGGGGCATCCCATTCTGTAACATACCATTAGCCTCTGCATTTACTATAAGCTGCACAGTTATTTAAAGAAATTTGGCCTGTATGAGCCTGCTAACACACTGCTGCTGTGTGCATATATACTGATCTCAAGTCTGCTTAGGGCATCCCATTCTGTAACATACCATTAGCCTCTGCATTTACTGTAAGCTGCACAGTTATTTAAAGAAATTTGGCCTGTATGAGCCTGCTTACACACTGCTGCTGTGTGCATATATACTGATCTCAAGTCAGCTTTGGGGCATCCCATTCTGTAACATACCATTAGCCTCTGTATTTACTGTAAGCTGCACAGTTATTTAAAGAAATTTGGCCTGTATGAGCCTGCTAACACACTGCTGCTGTGTGCATATATACTGATCTCAAGTCTGCTTGGGGCATCCCATTCTGTAACATACCATTAGCCTCTGCATTTACTGTAAGATGCACAGTTATTTAAAGAAATTTGGCCTTTATGAGCCTGCTAACACACTGCTGCTGTGTGCATATATACTGATCTCAAGTCTGCTTGGGGCATCCCATTCTGTAACATACCATTAGCCCCTGCATTTACTGTAAGCTGCACAGTTATTTAAATAAATTTGCCCTGTATGAGCCTGCTTACACACTGCTGCTGTGTGCATATATACTGATCTCAAGTCAGCTTTGGGGCATCCCATTCTGTAACATACCATTAGCCTCTGCATTTACTGTAAGCTGCACAGTTATTTAAAGAAATTTGGCCTGTATGAGCCGCCTGCTAACACACTGCTGCTGTGTGCATATATACTGATCTCAAGTCTGCTTGGGGCATCCCATTCTGTAACATACCATTAGCCTCTGCATTTACTGTAAGCTGCACAGTTATTTAAAGAAATTTGGCCTGTATGAGCCTGCTTACACACTGCTGCTGTGTGCATATATACTGATCTCAAGTCAGCTTTGGGGCATCCCATTCTGTAACATACCATTAGCCTCTGTATTTACTGTAAGCTGCACAGTTATTTAAAGAAATATGGCCTGTATGAGCCTGCTTACACACTGCTGCTGTGTGCATATATACTGATCTCAAGTCAGCTTTGGGGCATCCCATTCTGTAACATAACATAACCTACCTACCATACTAAGCAGCTCTCTTATTTAAACTAAGCAGGCCTCTTATTTACACTAAGCAGCTCTCTTATTTAAACTAAGCATGCCTCTTATTTACACTAAGCAGCTCTCTTATTTAAGCTAAGCAGCTCTCTTATTTAAACTAAGCAGGCCTCTTGGAGGCTGATTGTCCACTTTTGGGTGTGCATTTATATTCGGTTTCATATACAGTGGGGTATCCCAATTTGTAAGATAACCTACCCCAACCATGTAAACTAAATAGGCCTGTTGCAGCCTGAGTTTCTCTGCTTGCGTATGGCCTGCATTACAATCTGTCTCTTTCAATGACACTGCTGCCTGGGGTATCCCAATTTGTAAGATAACCTACCCCAACCATGTAAACTAAAGGTTACGTCCTTCCAGAAGGAAAACTTATGCCGAACACTATTTTTGTTAGGGGCATTGACCTTTGGATTGATCGGCATGAAATTAAGGTTTTTTTTTCAAAGTATGGCGATGTAAAGAAGGTCAAAATTATGTCTCATACTTGGATTATTGTTACTTTTTGTTCAGCTTGAAATATAACAGGCCACACGGGCATCCCAAGGCACATGCTATTTTAACCCTATCTGTTATACAACATAAGCGTTGATCAGCATCAGCTGCTTTATTAAGCTACTTCAGTTTGCACTTGTTTTTGACTGCTTTTAATAAACCAGGCCGCAGGGCACCCCAAAGCTGCACCTTGCACCCTATCTGGTATACAACATAAGCGTTGATCAGCATCAGCTTCATTAAGCTACTTCAGTTTGCACTTCCTTTTTGACTGCTTTCATTTAACCAGGCCGCAGGGCACCCCAAAGCTGCACCTTGCACCCTACCTGTTTATACTAAATAAGCATCTACAGCCTCAGCTTTATTAAGTTATTGCATTTTGAATTGGTTTTGGTCTGCTTTAAATACACCAGGCCGCAGGGCATCCCAAACCTGCATGTTGCACCCCATCTGTTATACTAAATAAGCGTTGATCAGCATCAGCTTTATTAAGCTATTGCATTTTGCATTGGTTTTTGTACTGCTGCCAAAACACTAGCCCATATGGGCATCCCAAACCAGCACATGTCACCCTATCTGTTATACTAAATAAGCTTCTACAGGCCCTTTTTTTATTTATTTATTTTTATTTATATAGAGCTGCAATAGCTTATATTGTGAGGTAAATTTGCCATTTTGCTTCGTTATATAGAGCAGGCCCTGTGTAAATCTGAGGGGCAATAGCTTATATTGTGAGGTTAATTTGCCATTTTGCAGCATAATATAGAGCAGCCCCTGTGTAAATCTGAGGGGCAATAGTTTATATTATGAGGTAAATTCATGGTTTTGCACCATTATATGGAGCAGCCCCTGTGTAAATCTGAGGGGCAATAGCTTATATTGTGAGGTAAATTTGCCATTTTGCAGCATAATATAGAGCAGCCCCTGTGTAAATCTGAGGGGCAATAGCTTATATAGTGAGGTAAATTTGCCATTTTGCTTCATTATATAGAGCAGGCCCTGTATAAATCTGAGGGGCAATAGCTTATATTGTGAGGTTAATTTGCCATTTTGCAGCATAATATAGAGCAGCCCCTGTGTAAATCTGAGGGGCAATAGCTTATATAGTGAGGTAAATTTGCCATTTTGCTTCGTTATATAGAGCAGGCCCTGTGTAAATCTGAGGGGCAATAGTTTATATTATGAGGTAAATTCATGGTTTTGCACCATTATATGGAGCAGGCCCTGTGTAAATCTGAGGGGCAATAGCTTATATTGTGAGGTAAATTTGCCATGTTGCAGCATAATATAGAGCAGCCCCTGTGTAAATCTGAGGGGCAATAGCTTATATAGTGAGGTAAATTTGCCATTTTGCTTCGTTATATAGAGCAGCCCAGTTGCCATCTAAATCAACTACTGTCCGGCCAGTACAGCTTTTCCAGGGCAAACTCTGCTAGTTGCGGACACAAGTCAAGTTTGGCTTCCCAGCCAATCCAGTGGATCCTGAAGGTGTGTTGGCATGGTCATGTCAAGGTATGACATGACCTGCTGTTTGAGGTCCAGCTCCAGGTCTTCCTGCTGCTCATGAGTAGACTCACTATGCGGGTGTAGAAAGCTACTCACTAGCGACTGAAGACTGAGGCTGCTGCTGATGGAGCTGCTGCTGCTGCTCCTTCCACCCCCCCAGCAGCCATGGCAGTGGAAGGTGATCGCAGAGGTCCCCCCGAGTCAGACCTGCGGGAGTATGGGCCATGGCGCAGATAGACATCGCCCAACTGACTACGTGGGATGTCTCTGTAGTAGGTCAGTTTGTCCCCCCTCTCAGTGGGCGTAAAAAATGCCCCCATTTTGTGCCGGAAGCGAGGGTCCAATAAGTTGGAGAGCCAGAAGTCTTCCCGCTGACAAATGGAGACAATTCTGCGCTCACTAGTACGCAAGCATGTGAGCATGCATCGTGCCATTTGTGCAAGTGACTCGGAGGGACTACCTGTCTCCATCTCCACTGTAAACTGCCACGGTGTGTCTGGGTCCTCTGTCTCGCCTTCCTCACAACCCTCTAGCTCCTGTGGCTGCTCCTGCTCCTCCTCTCCTGTCAGATGACTAGATAAAATGGTCATTTTGTGAAACCTAAACTGTGGTTTGCTGTGCCCCACCCCCTCCTCCTCCTCCACTTCAGCCCCCACAGGCTTCATGTGGCTGAGAAATGTATGTGCCATGTCTCCAGTGCCCTGACCAGCCATGGTTTCCAACATGTGTTGTAGTACATGAAGCAGTGGAATCTCATCGTTCATCTCATAGTCCTGGCAACTGACTAATAACGTAGCTTCCTCAAAGGGCCTGAGCAAACGGTCGGTGTCACGTATGAGCTGCCAATGGTTTACATTGAATTTACACAGGGGTGTCCCCCTATCCGTTTGGATCATCCAGAAATCCGTGATGGCTTTTCTCTGTTCCTATAGTGCAGTGGTCCTCAACCCTGTCCTCAAGGCCCACCAACATGTCATGTTTTTTGGATCTCCAAATAGCCAGCTCTATTGCTCTGCAGCTGCACTAATTACTCCACCTGTGCATCTTTATGGAGATCTGCAAAACCTGGCCTGTTGGTGGGCCTTGAGGACAGGGTTGGGGACCACTGCTATAGTGGATCCGGCATATGGAGGGTGGAATTCCAACGGGTGGAAACATCGCAAATCAGACTATGGTGGGGTACACCGTTGTGACGCTGAGGCTCAATAAGGTTGTGCTTGGTGGTGTAGGAGTGCCAGAAGTGCATGCTAACTTTCTTTCCTGTTGTTCTTTCAGATGGGGGCAAGACTTCAAAACTAGACTGAACACGTGTGCCATGTCAGGACGCATGACTCTGGCTTCCTTGTCGCAGCGCAAACAAGATGTTCTTCCAAGTGTAATGCAGCAGGCTGGACTTATGGTGACGCTGTCTGAGAGGAGAAATCCCTCAGACATCAAGATTAAAAATTCCAAGAATTTTTGAGGGCTAATTATTCAGAGGCAAATGATAGCTAGTTGTTTCTGATTTAATTACAAGGTGGAAACACACCCTCAAACAAAACTTCACTTTGGCAATACTATTGCATTTGTCTATTCATAATTTTATGTATATACACTAACTAACCTACTTTTTCTCCACAGGATGCTGCATGAAACACTGCCACATCGCTGAGTAGCTGATTTTTCCGAACAACAGTCCGCAATAATCTGCTGCTGCTGCTGCTGCCGCCGCCACCGCCGCAGGCTCCAGGGACCCTCTTCCACTACCTCGGCTTGCAACACCTCCTCCCACGACACTCTCCTCATCACTAATTGCCGGCTAGTGGAAGAAGAGGCGAGTGTCTCCTCCACTTCTTGGCTGGGCAGTAGCTGCTGAATTTTATGATTATCAGATCTTCATCAATGGATAGTGGAGCTGAACCCAAAGCATAACAGACAGACAGTTGAATGGGGGTGTCAGATGCCACTTGTGATGCAGTGGACTGCTTTTGCAGCACTTCGAGACAAAGTTGCTTCATTGGCTGACACAATGACTGGTAAAGCTGTGGAACATATGGTTGAAAAGCAAGAATAACCATTTGTTTTTATATGAAAAAGACCCTGGTTTATACAGACTTTTTTTTTCCAGAGACTGCCCTGCGTGGAAATGAATGGCGCATGGATCATCCAAGCTTTCCTCCCAACAATGCCTGATGTATTCCAGTAGATTGATGACGGGGCCAGACCTACACTAAAGAAAGATGGATCGTGCAAAACAGATTTAAGGCGCTGCTCTCCAGTTACAGACATTCCTCCGCATCGGACCACAAGTAAGTATTGATAAAAAATCCTTTACGTTACTCTTACTTTTTATTAATATTCTTCGGATAAGACGGATCAGACATGATTCCAGATTAAAAATTCCAAGAATTTTTGAGGGCTAATTAGGCAATAAGGCAATAAGGCAATGATACCTTCTTGTTTCTGATTTAATTAAAAGGTGGAAACACACCCTCAAACAAAACTTCACTTTGGCAATACTTTTGCATTTGTTTATTCATAATTTTATGTAGATATTACTAACTAAGCTACTTTTTCTCCACATGACTCTCCACAGGGTGTGATTCATCCAATTTTTGGGCTCCTGAAGCCAACCCCGGGGTCTCTTTAAAGTAATGTTTGGGCTCCTGCTGCTGCTGCTGCCAACTCCAGGGTGTGATTCATCCAATTTTTGGGCTCCTGAAGCCAACTCCAGTGTCTCTTTAAAGTAATGTTTGGGCTCCTGCTGCTGCTGCCAACTCCAGGGTGTGATTCATCCAATTTTTGGGCTCCTGAAGCCAACCCCAGGGTCTCTTTAAAGTAATATTTGGGCTCCTGCTGCTGCCAACTCCAGGGTGTGATTCATCCAATTTTTGGGCTCCTGAAGCCAACTCCAGTGTCTCTTCAAAGTAATGTTTGGGCTCCTGCTGCTGCTGCCAACTCCAGGGTGTGATTCATCCAATTTTTGGGCTCCTGAAGCCAACCCCAGGGTCTCTTTAAAGTAATATTTGGGCTCCTGCTGCCAACTCCAGGGTGTGATTCATCCAATTTTTGGGCTCCTGAAGCCAACCCCAGTGTCTCTTTAAAGTAATGTTTGGGCTCCTGCTTCTGCTGCCAACTCCAGGGTGTGATTCATCCAATTTTTGGGCTCCTGAAGCCAACTCCAGTGTATATTTGGGCTCCTGCTGCTGCTGCTGCCAACTCCAGGGTGTGATTCATCCAATTTTTGGGCTCCTGAAGCCAACCCCAGGGTCTCTTTAAAGTAATATTTGGGCTCCTGCTGCCAACTCCAGGGTGTGATTCATCCAATTTTTGGGCTCCTGAAGCCAACCCCAGTGTCTCTTTAAAGTAATGTTTGGGCTCCTGCTGCTGCTGCTGCCAACTCCAGGGTGTGATTCATCCAATTTTTGGGCTCCTGAAGCCAACCCCAGGGTCTCTTTAAAGTAATATTTGGGCTCCTACTGCTGCTGCTGCCAACTCCAGGGTGTGATTCATCCAATTTTTGGGCTCCTGAAGCCAACCCCAGGGTCTCTTTAAAGTAATATTTGGGCTCCTGCTGCTGCTGCTGCCAACTCCAGGGTGTGATTCATCCAATTTTTGGGCTCCTGAAGCCAACCCCAGGGTCTCTTTAAAGTAATATTTGGGCTCCTGCTGCTGCTGCTGCCAACTCCAGGGTGTGATTCATCCAATTTTTGGCCTCCTGAAGCCAACCCCAGTGTCTCTTTAAAGTAATATTTGGGCTGCTCCTGCTGCTGCTGCCAACTCCAGTGTGTGATTCATCCAATTTTTCGGCTCCTGAAGCCAACCCCAGTGTCTCTTTAAAGTAATGTTTGGGCTCCTGCTGCTGCTGCCAACTCCAGGGTGTGATTCATCCAATTTTTGGGCTCCTGAAGCCAACCCCAGTGTCTTTTTAAAGTAATGTTTGGGCTGCTCCTGCTGCCAACTCCAGGGTGTGATTCATCCAATTTTTGGCCTCCTGAAGCCAACCCCAGTGTCTCTTTAAAGTAATGTTTGGGCTCCTGCTGCTGCTGCCAACTCCAGGGTGTGATTCATCCAATTTTTGGGCTCCTGAAGCCAACCCCAGGGTCTCTTTAAAGTAATATTTGGGCTCCTGCTGCTGCCAACTCCAGGGTGTGATTCATCCAATTTTTGGGCTCCTGAAGCCAACTCCAGTGTCTCTTCAAAGTAATGTTTGGGCTCCTGCTGCTGCTGCCAACTCCAGGGTGTGATTCATCCAATTTTTGGGCTCCTGAAGCCAACCCCAGGGTCTCTTTAAAGTAATATTTGGGCTCCTGCTGCCAACTCCAGGGTGTGATTCATCCAATTTTTGGGCTCCTGAAGCCAACCCCAGTGTCTCTTTAAAGTAATGTTTGGGCTCCTGCTTCTGCTGCCAACTCCAGGGTGTGATTCATCCAATTTTTGGGCTCCTGAAGCCAACTCCAGTGTATATTTGGGCTCCTGCTGCTGCTGCTGCCAACTCCAGGGTGTGATTCATCCAATTTTTGGGCTCCTGAAGCCAACCCCAGGGTCTCTTTAAAGTAATATTTGGGCTCCTGCTGCCAACTCCAGGGTGTGATTCATCCAATTTTTGGGCTCCTGAAGCCAACCCCAGTGTCTCTTTAAAGTAATGTTTGGGCTCCTGCTTCTGCTGCCAACTCCAGGGTGTGATTCATCCAATTTTTGGGCTCCTGAAGCCAACTCCAGTGTATATTTGGGCTCCTGCTGCTGCCAACTCCAGGGTGTGATTCATCCAATTTTTGGGCTCCTGAAGCCAACCCCAGGGTCTCTTTAAAGTAATATTTGGGCTCCTGCTGCTGCTGCTGCCAACTCCAGGGTGTGATTCATCCAATTTTTGGGCTCCTGAAGCCAACCCCAGGGTCTCTTTAAAGTAATATTTGGGCTCCTACTGCTGCTGCTGCCAACTCCAGGGTGTGATTCATCCAATTTTTGGGCTCCTGAAGCCAACCCCAGGGTCTCTTTAAAGTAATATTTGGGCTCCTGCTGCTGCTGCTGCCAACTCCAGGGTGTGATTCATCCAATTTTTGGGCTCCTGAAGCCAACCCCAGGGTCTCTTTAAAGTAATATTTGGGCTCCTGCTGCTGCTGCTGCCAACTCCAGGGTGTGATTCATCCAATTTTTGGCCTCCTGAAGCCAACCCCAGTGTCTCTTTAAAGTAATATTTGGGCTGCTCCTGCTGCTGCTGCCAACTCCAGTGTGTGATTCATCCAATTTTTCGGCTCCTGAAGCCAACCCCAGTGTCTCTTTAAAGTAATGTTTGGGCTCCTGCTGCTGCTGCCAACTCCAGGGTGTGATTCATCCAATTTTTGGGCTCCTGAAGCCAACCCCAGTGTCTTTTTAAAGTAATGTTTGGGCTGCTCCTGCTGCCAACTCCAGGGTGTGATTCATCCAATTTTTGGCCTCCTGAAGCCAACCCCAGTGTCTCTTTAAAGTAATATTTGGGCTGCTCCTGCTGCTGCTGCCACACTCCAGGGTGTGATTCATCCAATTTTTGGGCTCCTGAAGCCAACCCCAGTGTCTCTTTAAAGTAATGTTTGGGCTCCTGCTGCTGCTGCTGCTGCCAACTCCAGGGTGTGATTCATCCAATTTTTGGGCTCCTGAAGCCAACTCCAGTGTCTCTTTAAAGTAATATTTGGGCTCCTGCTGCTGCTTGCAACTCCAGGGTGTGATTCATCCAATTTTTGGGCTCCTGAAGCCAACCCAATTGTCTCTTTCAGCCAATGTTTGGGCTCCTGCTTCTGCTTGCAACTCCAGGGTGTGATTCATCCAATTTTTGGGATCCTGCTGCTGCCAACTCCAGTGTCTCTTTAAAGCAATGTTTGGGCTCCTGCCCCTCATAGTGATGCCACTTCAACTCTCTTGAATTCAATTGTGCCGCTCTGCGATTCTATTAGCGATGCCTCTGATCTGCATGTGATATTTATTCAAAGTATTATTTAACTAACCCAGCACGCATCCTGTGCGTGTTACAGCAAGGCAGAATGGTTTACAACCCTATTGAGGCTCTAGGAGGCTCAGAAATAGCCGTTTTTAATAGCCATTCGTCACGAATTTATTCGGGTCGAAACAATTTTTGTCGGAAAATTCGGCGAATCAGTCGAATCGAATTTTTCAAAAGTTCGCTCATCTCTACTAATTATTATTATTACCCAAAGAAAATAGGATGGAGGCATGTGTAAGTATACGAGTGCAGATGTGAATCTTGCCACTCCTGTAACAACACATTAGAGCATCACTCCACTAAATCATATACATGACATGCACTATATGGTATTTTATTATTGTGTATCAGGCTACAAAATCCCATATTAAATCCTGTACTGCACTAACAACTTCTATAAAAGTATTGAGAAACAAGAGAGATATATAGCTGTCTACCACAAAATACAGCAGTTCATGCACAGCATTTCAATTGTGTGGACAGGGACTGCATACAAACCACTAGCACATGCATTGCCTACTGCTGAAAACACCAAGGGGAGGGGGCAGCTATCTCGACAAAAATGTTCCATTATCATAGTTAGATCATGTTAAAACCAAACACCAGCACAGTGTAAGTTTAAGTCGACTTTTTCTTAAACAAATGTATAAAAACATTATTTAGTTCTGAATCGAGACTATGCTAATGACTCTGAATATTCCTCTATTTGGAGTGGACGTGAAGAAACACACCTCCCTCCCTATGTGGAGCACCAAAAAATCTATATATATACAAGAATATATCCTCAAAAATATTTCATTTTATTAATGCATAGCTAATCATAAAAACATATAAAGACAAATGTACAACACAAGACGTTTAAAAACAAGGCAAATCGCCCTTCATATCATCAACAATAAATGCAACCACCATAATACTCATGGTAAACATGATGTAAAAAATGATGTAAAGAATATTCCTGTATGATTTAAAAATATATATATTTAAGTGGACCAAAACCCACCATGGAGTCTATGAAACTCCAGGACAAGCTTACTCCCTCCCCTTGTGACATCCAGATTCTGGATGCTCTGCATAAAAACTCACAGGTTGCTCAGTAAACTCACCTTCTCCTCGCTCTAACGATGCACAGGCGAGCAGTGGCAGCTGCCAGCGAGCTCGGCTATGCTATGTTTGGCTAGACGTGGCTGGGGCCGGGTCTTAGATGATTTTACTTTAGCACAGTCGAATGCGCTGATTGAAAGAGAGGCTGTGCATGAGCTGTAGGACTGGGGAAGGGTGAGTTTTGGTGGGCAACCTGGGATGTATCACAGAGCAGGCATCCCACATCGGGGTCCCCTGGGGGCAAGGACCTAAACCCAGAATTGTCAAAATCCCAGGTTTTGGTCACCTTTAAAGGAGAAGTATCATCTGCCAGATCTTTTTAGGTCAGGCTGAATTTATTTTCATTAACACTGCTCTGCCTCTCATAGCTGACTGGCCGTGATACACGTGATACACTGTTACAATTTTTATTATGCCGTGTATCCTAATGTAAACTGTTTACCCTGCAGTAGGAGGATGTATCAGATATATTACCTGAGAAGCAGGACCTCAATGTAAATATATTTAGCCCATCTCAAGACCAGCTGGCAAATGATATCTAGCCTTTGACGAAGCCTAAAAAAATGTTTTGGAATAATGTTTTTCAAAATGAATCCCTAAAGTTTAGTCATTGGTTTGAGTATAAAATTTGAGGAATTTGGGGCTGTATTACTCTTTGACTAGCGCAATAAAAAGGAAAAAGGAAAAGGAAGCTCAAAATGCTGATGTCGGATTTTTTAATACAGTCAGAAATAGAAACTGTCGTTTCAAGAGTTGGTCCAACTGGAATCCTGCTTTTAAGTCCATGCCTTTACATGAAAACAACAAACAGATATACCTTTTATCTCATCCATCATGTACTACCATGAAGGACAATAGAAACCACAGCAAGCCACGCTCACCCACTGCATGGACTCGGGTGCTTGCATGTGTGCATGTGCCGCACCTGAGAGGCAGCGATGGTGGTAGGGACAGCAGGCAAGGATCAGTTACACTGCCCTCTTCATGCCCACCAACTGCTCCTCCACCCTCTGGTCTACCAAATGGGGGAGTAACAGTTATGCAAGTTTACTTTTTTTGTTTGTTTATTTTTACATTTGCCCCATAAGATGCACTCACATCCCCTGGGCAATGACATTATTAACTGATAAAAAGGTATATACCGTGCTGTTCATCTTTTTTACCTTATTCTTTTACAACAATATTAATCAAATCTAGTTTTTCACTCAAATGTGTTTATCACAGGTTTCTGTATGTGTATATATGTATAAAACATGAATTTACAGCAAAAAAAAAAATAATGGAGCCACAAATGTTTTTTTATTATCAACTTCTCTTTCAAACTGGGGATGATAGCAGGCTTTTCTCCAATCCACTAGGGATCAGTATACACTGCCCAGAGCACATATATCAAAAACCAGCCAGTTGTGTGTGGTGGTAGTGAAACTGAACAATGGCATTAATAAGACTGCAAGCAGCTCCTCTGATGCCTCTGCCTCATGCGTATCTCCTCTATTTTCTAAAGCACTAGCAGGACCAATAGCAGGGCTTCCAAGTTTGCCCTCCTTTTAGTTTCTCTTTTTTCAGAATCATGCAAAAATGTGGTCTAACTTTCACTCTGTCCCTTGAAGTTCTCAGTGCAAGTGCGGGCTCGGTCTACAACAGAGTGCTCAAGACTCATATAGCTACGCTATAGCATGACATTTACTCATCATTTACCTCTTTATGTATCAGCAATATTACTGATTCTTCCTGTATGTGCGCTGGACGAAAGCAAACTAACTCTAGCTACCCCCAGGCTATGCCCATTGGTTGAGTCACTTCTCTCCAGCCAATGGAAGAAAAGGAAACGGCATGGACAGCCAGTATGTGAACCACCCAGTTGGACTCCTTTTTACAGTAACATGCCTTATTTTACTGACATTTTGTCTTGTTTTCATGTTGGGTTATTGTTGTTCTGCAGTGAAGAAATAGACTGACATTACTTAGTTCACTAAGACTGATGCATGCTTCACACAACATACTATAATATAGTGGTGTTTTGCCATCAGTTCTATCTGATTGATGGAATATACTGGGTAATAGCTGAGATGCAAACCTCTAGAGCAAAACATAACACATATAAGAATCCCATTGAACTCTAAGCAATTCGCTTCCCCTTAATATGAACTTAATTTTCTCATTCTAGTCAAGAACATTGAGTATTTTTACTTTGCTGACATGAAAGGGATTTTTTTCTATTATACGTTACGTGATGCCATGCAGTAACATGTCTGCTACTGAAGAGCACTATCAATCTGAAATATTGATTTTCCCCCCTTATACACCAGTAATACCATGCAGGAAAAGGGCTTTTATGTCAGTCCAGATTGGATAATATATTTTAAAGATTTTAATTGGTTTAGAAACCTTTGTATAACATACACTCTGTGAACTTGACCTGTTCTATTGAGTTGTCCATTAAGCGCTACAACTAATTTTCTTAAGAGGGATGCTTCACGGAATAGATTTTGTGCTAACCATACACATTTGTTGAGCAACCCTTATTTTTATTATTGCAGAATATGTCTGGATTAGGATTTACTGTATTATACTATTATTCCCAAGGGTAAGGTGAATGATGGAAATGTTTTGTCAGTGATTTTCTTAGACCATGTGCATAAGAAAATTTTCAGTACTCATCAAGGGTTAGAGCCTTCGTCAAACAACCCACTGAGTATTTATCTTTATTTCCTGTGACAACTAAAATATGTGTCCAAAAGAGTAGAATGGTGTCCTTGGAGGTCATGACACTTATTAGGCGAAACAAGTTGCATTTTGGTGTGATTTGCAACCTGATTCTGTATGTGCTTTTTCAACACACAAGTTGGAAATAAATAATAATAAAAAAAAAATACAACATGCTGCCATTTCCTCAAGTACTCAAGTTGGTGGTGCAGGGGCTGTGCTGACTGTTTAAGGAGGAAGCAGAGGGGGAAGCAGAGAAGCAGAGTAGCAGAAGGCAACAAGAGGCACCTACTAATTTCCATTCATCCTGGGTGGTGGAAGGATATGTACCACAGTGCTTTCTACCTCAGTCCTAGCTGCCACTACAATGACCCAGTGGGCAGTTAGAGAGACGTAACTTCCCGGGCTATGCTTACCTGTCCATGTGTCATTGGTGATGTGGACACTGGAACTAATGGTATTGCCCAGTGCACATCTTCTTTTTTCTACAACCTATTGGTGCAGGGAAAGGTTGGCCTGGCCAGAGAAGTAGTAGCATCTACGAACGGTGTTTTTTGGAAAAGCCGCCTCCATCAGATCCAACTGCCCGTATCCACCAGGCAGAATGCCACCAGGCAGAATGGGAGCATTTCAAAGGCCAGCAATTGGAAAATGCTTATATTCAGGGCCAGGGCTCGTGTGTGGGGTGCTTACGAGATGGAAAGCTAAACCCTTCCCTGAGATGTTGTGGACTGGCTTGGTAATGGTCATGGTGCTGCTGCTGGAGGTGGTCCCACATCCTACCTTTCAACCAAAGTCAACCAAAGCAGCAGAGGGAGCATCATGTGTTTGCATGTTTTTAGGTGTTTCTGTATTGCAGGTGCCTGATCATGGACATGGTGCTGAGATTATTGAGAATTTTCACTCATTTCAGGCCCTGGTGGCACAGCTTGCAAATTACCTGTCTCTTGTCCTCTTTGGATTGCTTGAAACAAATCACACACTGGTGAGATCTTTTGAGCCTGTCTTGGTATGCTCAGTCCTTGGGTGTGGTGGGCAGTGGCAGCAACGGATGGGCCACTGATTGCTGACCACCACCTTTTCCTACAAACTCTGATGGCCTTCAGTCCACATTTTGTCTAGGACCTTGTCATCAGCCCTGGTATCCTCTTCCACCCACTCCTACCTGCTAGCCTTCACCTCAGCCTCAACATTGCAGAAAGCTGCATCAGTCGGTACTAGGGTTTCATCATCATTGAGGTCCTGTGTCCTGCGATGGTCCCCTGCCCACATCCTCATCCTCCAACATAAGTTGTCTGGCATTTGGGAAGCCTAGGTCTGCTACTGGGGCAGGGGATGGTGGATAGCCCATGGCATCCCAGCTAGCAGTGTAATCATAGAGCATTATTGACTCTTTCAACTTGTGGCTTGGAGGGCCTTGCTGATATTAAGGGGGGGAGAGGTGGAGGGCTCAACACTCCCGGCAGAAGTGGAGTGGATGCAAGACAATCCCATGGAACTGGTATCACTGCGTGCCATATAATCTAAGACTACCTCAAATTGTTCTGACATCACCACTCTGCCAGCAGTATTGGGCCTTACAAAAATGTAGCAGGCAAGAATGAAACACGTCCTTTCCCTGCAGCACCAGATCCTTTACCAGCGGCAGCCTTAAGTGCCCTGAACCAGTGGATACTCCACTAACAATTGCTATTAAACGGCAGTCACACACAAGTTGCCTGAACTATTGGTATTAAAGAGCAGTGGCACACAAGTGCCCTGAACTATTGATTTTAAAGAGCAGTGACACACCAGTGTACACTACACCATTTTTTAATTATTTTAAGAGGGCCTTAAGTGCCCTAAACCAGTCGATACACCACTAACAATTGCTATTAAAGAGCGGTGACACACCAGTTCTCTGAACTATTGGTATTAAAGAGCAGTGACCGCAAAGAGTACTGACACACAAGTGTTTTGAGCTAGTGGCATTCAAGAGTACTCACACACAAGTGGTTTGAGCTCGTAGTATTACAGAGTACTCACACCCAAGTGGTTGGAGCCAGTGGTAATAAAGAGTACTGACACACAAGTGTTTTGAGCTAGTGGCATTCAAAAGTACTCACACACAAGTGGTTTGAGCTCGTAGTATTACAGAGTACTCACACCCAAGTGGTTGGAGCCAGTGGTAATAAAGAGTACTGACACACAAGTGCTTTGAACCAGTGGTATTAAAGAGTACTGACACACCAGTGGTTTGAGTTAGTAGTATTACAGAGTGCTGACACAAGTGGTTTGAGCCAGTGGTATTAAGGAGTTTTGACACACCAGTGGTTTGAGCTAGTGGTATTTAAAAGTACTGACACACCAGTGGTTGGAGCAAGTGGTATTAAAGAGTATTGACACCAAAGTGATTGAAGCAATTGGTATTAAACTGTACTGACACCCAACCTATCTAGCCCTCACTCCAGCCACTATCCCTGAGTAAATGTCTCAAAAAGGGACAATAGTATGCTTAACAACTTATCTAGCCCTCACTGCATCTTCTTTCCTTATATAAATGGCCTTAGAAGGACATTTTTAGTTAAAAAAGCCCTATCTGTCCCTGAGCCGCCACCACAGCAGCAGCACCTTTCCCTAACTACTGCAGACTCAAGCGCCAACATGCTCTGTGATGCAGACCCCACCTTTTATACGGGGGGTTCCGTGTCCCACCTGGCCAACTGTTGCTGGTGAAGAAAGAAAGCTGATTGTTTGCTTTTGCAGTCAATCAGCCTTCTTTCGGGTTCGGGCTGAGTGCAGAACACGTGCATGGATTTGAATTTAAAATCCATGCTCAGGTTCTGGGAACCTGAACTTTGCTGTTCCTGTTCGCCCACCCCAAAACATAATCTATCAGTAGGTGTGAGACCTTACATTCATCATCATTAAATTAGCAGGTAATGGGTGCTTTGACCAATGTGTAGGGCTAACCCTGGTCTTAAACATTTTTTTCCATTTTGAAAAAGAAGCTTTAGTTGCTGTCACAGTTAAAAAGTATGGCCATGCAGAGCAGGGATAATGTAAAGCTGTGCTTGTGCACAAGCTAAGTGAGAGCTAGGGGGTGGACCTTGGTCACAGGAGACAAACATTTTTTTTTGTTGATCATCAAAACAGAGCCCAAGCAGGGGGGATAGAAATCATACACTATATCTTTCTCCAAGCTTCACAGAACAACCAAAGATGACTAAATAACATTCATTTAAAGAGGAACTGTAGGCAGGTCACCACCTCCTCAATTATGGAGTGTGGCAAAAAATGGCAGTTAATCACATGACCAATGGAAACTCTTCAGGTTGGATGTCCAAGCCCACTGGGAAATCCAGATTAGTCTCCAGCAGTCACGTGATTAACTGCCATTTTGTGCCATACACTATGAATGAGGAAGTGGCTACTTGCCTATAGTTCCTCTTTAAGAGGTGAGTAGGCTGTAGGTTTTTTAGCCCCTTGCATGGAAAGTCCCTTTAAATGTAATCTCCCAGTTTTCTGCTCAAGATGCCTGTCTGTCTTGTAATTCCTGTACATTATAGGGTCGATTCAAAGAAACATGTAACAGCTTGGGTTTTGGTGCCGATCATCCTATTTTTCCCGTACGCTCGTGCGTTCGTATGAACTTGCGAGTGATTCTATAAGCAAATACGTTTCTATCCTAAAATGTACGTCCGTTCGTATGGCAGTTCGGGAATCAGACCTATGTCAGTTTCCATCCTGAATTTTCTGTTTCATTTCTCAGGTTGCAACATTGGTTTTGCCCTTTTTCCTTTTTTGTCTGGACGTAAATCCTTCTGATCTTGCGGCTGCGCACTACAAACTTACCTCATTAAAGTGCATTCTAAATATTTGGTCTTATTTTTCTTTATTTCATTCATTTTGTAGTAACCAACCATTAATGAATGCATTTGCATAAGTAAATCTTACTTTGTTTAATTTTCAGTTAACTTGCATTTTTTACTTGTGGATTTAATTTTAATATTTTGGCTTCAAATGGTACAACTTAAAATTTTGTGTGTGGTTACCCACACCCTCTACATACAGATTGCTCTCAAATATAAAAAACACCCAGCAACTTCAGCATGTTATGAGTCTAGAAACAGCCAAGATGGCGGGTCAGGTATTATCGGGCAGCCTGCAAACAGAAAGGGCCTTGTGACTGTGTTGCTCAGCATTCTTTGATTTCTGACCTTTCCGTGCCCCCAGCTCTGCTGTGTCTGTGCAAAATACAGCAGTAACCCACATCCTGCACTTTATCCCGCTCTCCTCTCCTCAGTAAGTGTGATGCATCTGACCAAAGATGTGCTTAAATAATTAAACAAAGCAAAGGTAAACAACTACACCAATAAATGCAATCTAAAAATATTATTCTAGTACATCAATTTAAAAATAAATAACAAAGGACATAAGTTTCTTTAATTACCGCAAATATATTGCAAAATAAAGGTTTACATGCAAAGGACTAATTAAGGTCCACATTAAAATGCTTTTATAAGGCATACATGAATCAGGTATGCATTGCCATACAATTTATGGCCTCGGCCATGCTGATACATGCAGTTCATTGGAGCTCAAGACGCGCAGACTCCTCCACATAGCCAAAAAACCTGTTCAAGAACAGCAATCCGACTGCTAAAAGGTGTCGGCAGTGGCTTTCTTTTAAAACGGATTTAGAGGTTTGAAAACTGTTCTCTGAATCACACCTAAACACATTCGATTATCCTAAGTTTTACGTTTTGATCCTAAGTTTTAGGATTTGATCCTAAGTTTTACGTTTTGATCCTAAAATTTAGGAACGAACTTGCGATGATCGTAAGAGCATATACGCATTCGTACGTAGGCTCGTGCGAGTCGGAAATGGCCAAAAAAACAGGAAAAAATGACTAACACCCACCCAAACTTACGATTCTCGATCCGAAATCAATTAACTTTTGCTCTTTGAATCGAGGGGTATATGTGGCTGCGATACCGGCAATAGTATCACTGGCATACTGTATATTAGAATCAAAGTTTAGGAATAAATTGGTCACTGGCATGCCTCCTGTTGACTATACAATAACACCTTCCTAACGTTCCTAGTAATCCTGCACCAGGAACTAAAAATAGGTTAAAAAAGGTCCATTTTGACATCTGATTATGTCAGGTAAAATTATGTTTACTTCAGTGTTCTGAACATGAGCCCACTGGTAAGTGTCTATTTTGTCACCAGACAATAATACATTATATAAATATTAATTACTGTTACAGTAAATGCATGACTGCTTTTAAAAACATTATCCAAGTGCAGTTTTCTGGACATTTCTTGAACCTTTCCATCAGACCATGGGGCACAAGCCTCCTCTGCTTCCTTTCACCTGATCCCATGGCATAGATGGCACCTATGGCATGTATGGTGTACAAGGTCAGACCAAAGCATTATTCTCTATGGGTGCATTGAGTCAGCTTTGGACACCAAATATAGAGAGCAGGGAAGCCATATGCCCCTATGGCACCCCTGACCTGTGGTCAGGAGGAAAAGTTTACAAACGTGGATTTTCCATTTAAAGGCTATTTGTAATATAAATAACAAACAATTTGCTGAAGAATGCCACTGGGGCAAGTGGCAAAGTTGGGGCGGCACTGATATAATTATTGATCCTAGGTGCACTGCCCTGTGGAGTGTGCCCCACAATGATGCACGCAATATGGAATGGCCTCCACCCACTCCCAAATCTAAACCCCACAGGGACTGACTCTTGCACTCAAATAGTGATGATCTAATGTATTTTATTGTACATGATTAAAAACACACATGATAAAAACAAACTAACTGTGCCATAAGAAATAGCGCCACCAAGGGGAGCCTGTACTCCTATCAAATACCTAATGAATATACAGTGTTATTGAGCCATGTAACTAAACTATCTCTATACCACATATACATATACTAAATCCTAAAGTGACAGTGCTTCTCTACAGTGCATACATCTCAAAAAAATCATCAGAAAATAAAACCTGCTGGTACAAGTTAAAAAAAGCCACAGACAAGGTTAAAGTGCAACAGTGCCAAACAGTAATAAGTGAAATTGCTTACTGATAACTGAGATAGGGTGCCCCCCGCCCCCCCCCCCCCCCCCCCAGGCTGCAGCCAACACGTTTCGAGCCTTGCCAGGCTCTTGCTCACAGCCAGTAATGGTGTATCCCATCGAAACGCGTTGGCTGCAGCCTGGGGGGGCCACCCTATCTCAGTTATCAGTAAGCAATTTCACTTATTACTGTTTGGCCCTGTTGCACTTTAACCTTGTCTGTGGCTTTTTTTTAACTTGTACCAGCAGGTTTTATTTTCTGATGATTTTTTTGAGATGTATGCACTGTAGAGAAGCACTGTCACTTTAGGATTTAGTATATGTATATGTGGTATAGAGATAGTTTAGTTACATGGCTCATTAACACTGTATATTCATTAGGTATTTGATAAGAGTACAGGCTCCCCTTGGTGGCGCTATTTCTTATGGCACAGTTAGTTTGTTTTTATCATGTGTGTTTTTAATCATGTACAATAAAATACATTAGATCATCACTATTTGAGTGCAAGAGTCAGTCCCTGTGGGGTTTAGATTTGGGAGTGGGTGGAGGCCATTCCATATTGCGTAAATAACAAACAACATACAATATATTCAACAAGCCCCTGGTCCAGCTGAGCTCACATCAGTGGATACTGTAGCTCCTTTTTTATCAGTATTTTCAGAAATGCATGCCTTCTCCTGCAGATGTAGAGATGAAGAGTACTCCAGACCAGCAAAGTGTTGTCTGAGCACCCTCCCCTCTTCCAAACAAGGATGGAGACTAAAGGAGCGTATACAAGCTGGAATTGCCCCGGGTGTTACACACAGCCCAATACAGTCAACAGAGATATTTTTTTTCACTGATTCAGTTTGCCCTGGGAGAAAAGTAAGTATGGACTGTTTGTTATTTTAGCCTTAATTTAAATATAAAATTAAAACGAGTCAAGTCAAAGTCAGCTTTTTGGTTATCTCACTGAGGACTTCATTTGTCATTTACTTACTAACTCCTCCACTTTCCTTGTCCCCTATATCTTGTTTATCATTATTCATCATTGCTTAAGGCTCACAGAAATCATTTAACATCACTCATCATTTGTTATCTTTCACTCATTATTGATCTCACTTAATGCATTTACTTGGCTTTTTTCTCATTGAGTGTTTACCTTATTTACAATCACACAGTACTTACAACTTAACATTATTTCCTTTCAAACTCATAATGAATCATAATTACTAATATTTTTACTTGGATTAATTGTTATTAGAACAGAACTCTTCATTGTATTTGAATATAACGTGGTATGCTGATAAATGGTGATGTCATACAGTAAAATTACAAATTGTGTTAATGCATTTACAGTAAGTAATCACATAAACAATAGAAATAAGAAGACATCAGAATAGTTAAGAAAGACAATGGAAAAAAAACAAAATAAGAAAGATGCTGAGGTTAGACTTTGATTACCCTGATTGTTTTATCGAGACCCTGAATAAACAGATAATATAGAGTAGGACTGTCTCCTCTTAAGAGAAATTGTGCAATTTGAAAAAGTCATTACAGAGCATATCCAAATGTGTTCCGATTACCAACCGAAGAGTTGGTAATTTAATCAGGACTTTGTATCATTAAAAAAGCATCTGCAAGAACAACTGATTATGGTACATAAGAAAAACGATTAATTTTCAACTTGTACTTGTAATTTTTGTTGCTTTTAACTTTCAAACAAACTAATCAGCACATTTTATCACAACAAGCTTTTACAGCACTGTATGTTCATTTATGGAAATCACATAATCTTTCAGGTAACAGGCAGCTGAACATAAATAGAAAAACCATGTATGATTCTTCTTAAAAGCTTTATAGTAACTAACAATAGTTAAGGTTAAAGATTTCTGGTAGTAACAGGGGTTTAATATCAAATGTAGTTAATATGCTCTGTATAGAAACATTTCTGTTAAAGTCTAAAACACACAGGCTTCAATAGTCTACCCCCATCCCCCACCCTGGGTGCCCTTACTTGGCGTCTCAGCTGTTAAAGCAAACAAAAAGTGAGTGAGGTGTCTTCCAATTCACAGGGTTAATGTTGTGTTGCTGGTGCTCATTCAATAGGGAGCATCAAAGATCTAGTTTCATTTAAATTAACTTTATTGAAATAATCAGCCCAAATTTGGCATGCCCCTCTAATTCAAGAGCAAAAGGAAGCCGAAAATCGGACAGAAGCCTCACACTTTTTGGGCTCCAGGGGCCCATGTCTGGGTAGCTGATGAAGGGATGATCATTGCTATGCAGCCAGTAGGGAATTCCATTGAGCCCAATTTTGGGCTTCCATTTTCTCAAATAGGAATGCCCAGGGTATAATGGTGTAACCTCTCTTTAAAAATGATTAATTTTAAAAATCTATTTGTGTACTGGTCTTTCCTACAGTGAAATAAAAAAAAAGCTTGATAAAATGTGAGACTGCTGCTGTAACATTTTGCTTTTCCACTTTTACAGCTGCTTGTCACCTGAGATATAGACTGTGGGAAAGATTACCATGAACTCTTTATCATCTGCCCAAAGCAGTGCATGATGAGTAATATCTTCTAAATATGTATATCTGAGTAATCGCAGTAGCATTACATATTTATTCCAGTTCCCACGAGAGTGATATGGTACATTCAAAACCAGTCAGCCTGATTTTTCTCACTCCAGTAAACAAGGTAACATGCCCATTTTTTGTTTTGGGGCACTTAACCACTCATTTTGCTATGTATGTAGATTTTAATTATTGGACCATGTTTGAGATTATGCCCCTATAAGACAAGGTAAGGTTAAGGTAAACTTTATGGGTGCTTTGGGAGATTAAATACGGTGGGGCATCAGCATTCTGGATGCCCCCCCCCCCAGACTTTCTTCTAGCTGGGGTACCAACACCTGCACATGTACGGGTGTTGGTTAGCTCTGTTTGGCATTAAACTTTACGTCAGCATATAGGTTCATGAGCCAGTGATACAGCTTTACTTCAGTTACATTCAGTTTCTGTATATCCAGCACTTTTCTCTTGTATTATCTAACATTACATACATCTTTATATTTGTATATTTGTAATATATATATATAGTGGTTTGTAGTGTTCACTAGCTGTTTTTAGCCCTAGTAGTTTTTTGGCTCATTGCATCACCCAATTACCCCTTGTCACTGAAGGTGTACTTAATTTGGTTTTGTATAACTTTTCTCTTCAGTCTTTAGTCAAGACAGGCAATGGAAAGCAAAAAATAAAAAATTAAAGGGGTTCTAACCTTTTACTGCCCTATCATAAAAGGCTGAAGATCAGCATTCAGAAACATGTATGTTGTTTTAATCAATACTGTTGTTAATCTTTAATGTGTATTTACATCATTTGTTCTGGCTGCATAACTTAAGTAATATTAACTGAGTTGCAAATCCCTGACTGTTTTCTTTAAATCTGTATTTGTAATAATGTGTAATAACATTTCTTGAGTCCTTCTTTTGTTGTAATAATAGGATGTATCTTTGCCTCGTGTTTGTGAAATCTATAGACTGAATTCTGTACATTCAAAGAAACACAATAACTTTTCTGTGGGCAGAAATGACAATAGCTAATACATAGCAAAACCTTCTTGTTTCTGACAAAGCTATTTCTGCACAATCTAGGCCCTATTCCGTGCATTCTGTCATTGTATTCCAACCAGAAGACATACAGCCCATTTTCTTAAATGTCCTTGCACTTGTCTGTTAGCCATAATGAAGTCTTTAGAAAGCTTCACAGCCTTCCTCAAACATACACTTTCAAAGACATAAGCACTTACGGAAGGAGCTAAAACCACCAAGTGGGGCATTAAGTACACTAGTAGACAGTAAATACAGCTGCTTCAAGCACTGGAACTTACGGTAATTGTATACTGCAAGAGAAACCTAATGTGACTCTAGCGAAGTAAGACATGTACAAATTTAGGCAATTTGGAAAAGTCTTGTACTATCAAAGTAACAAATAGTAACACTGGAAAAGCATATACAACAAAGCTTTTATTACCTGCATCAATTGTGTATCTATTATTATTATTTTTTTGTGCATGGAGTCATTCAGAGATTGATCACCTTCAGCCAAACTAGGAGAAACATTTTCCAACTGCATGATACAAAAAATATACAGTTTCACATTCCTTTCTCTGGAATTCATGCATCTGGGATGTCTGAAAGCCGAATCTGCTTAAAGTCTATGGGAGTGAAAAATAATTTCCAATTTTTCACTCTTTTATACTATTTAAAAAATAAGTGCCCCTCCTCCTCCCAGTGCTATTAGCCTGGTGCACACAGTATATGAGTTGGTATCCCCAGGGCACTGTGGCCTCTCACTAATATAAGAAATAGAGAATTCCGATAAAATATAAAATATTAGAGATATAAGTCTAAAATATCTAAACTAGGTCTCCAGATAGCTTCCCTAGCTAGGATGGCAAATGATGTCTTAAAAGCTAATTTGGTATCAAAGGAGAGCCAGACATCTTGTCTGCAGTGGGGCTGACACAAGAACATAGGACGTAAGAAGGAGTCTTAATCATGTAATGTAAATGAAGTCAATGCCTGGCCATGAAATGCCTTTGTTTGTAGATGGGCTGGTTCAGAAAATTGTTAGGCCTCCCCAACAGGAAGCCAGCACACTTAGAAGGATCTTCAAGATTAGATGAGTTGGTTGAGGGAGATGGATTGAATTAGGAGGACGTGTTTTGAGAAGGGTCCAGGATAGGTAACTAAGAGCATGTAATTGTAGGCATATTTGGTAACTGGCAATTGTAAAACCTTTAGGTGATTTTAGTGATCGTTTTATGTTAATTGTTTAGTCCCTGTGATATCTGTACTGTCTAGGGGTCAATGTAACAGTTTTGTCCCTAACTCTATATATACATTATGTTACTTTTACACATGAGCAACTATCCTGTAACATAAGTCTATGCACAATAAAGTCGTTGATACATTTTCATTGGTGCGATTCCTTTCGTCACCCAGAACCTAGAACCTACAGTGAGCGATTATTGTTATATTAATCACTGATATTTTTATTGTTTTTTTGTTTTTGTTTTTTTATAAATAATAATACTTGTTTACACTAACCTCTGTTCATGGCACTTGCTGGCACTTTAGCACAGGTGCAAAACACCTGAGCTGGTAAAAGGGTTCAAAAATAGAGCACAAAATTATACTGTTTACGGGGTCTTCCTTTTTAATTTTTTCCTCCAAGTAATCTTGGTCCTCTCTAAATAGTTATAGACCTGTTAGCTTACTACTCATTGAAAATCGCTACAGGAGGCTTTAAGGGCACTACATCAAGGAGTATGTGACTTCTATATAATATTACCAAGCTGTCAGACTAACCCGACTTCTATAAAGAGGTGAGTAGAAGCCTGGACAGAGGGGTAACTGTAGAAATAGCTTTGTGTTTGACAATTCCCCATAGAGATGCCTATTGGGGAAATTGGGGTTAAATAAAGTAACTGGAACTGGATTGAAAACTGACTGAAGGACCATATGCAGAGTGTTATGGTTAATGATTGCTAATTAGAATGGCCACCAGTGTACCGCAGTGCGTGGCCCGCTATTATTCCACTTGTTTATAAAATAAATAGAAGAGAGACAGTGTACTTTTTTGTTGCAGATGACACCAAGCAATGTAGCACAGTGCATTCTGCTGAAAATGCTCAGAAGCTTCAGGCTAAATTGGACACTTTGAGTGTCTGGGCATCCAAATGGAAAATTATGGATAAATAATGCAATAATCTGCAGGTCACCTATGTCTTTGGGAGATTTAAAGTGATCCTATACCCAGGAATGAAGTTATGTTGTCACCTTATATCCCCAGCCCAGTGCCACAAAACAGCCTGTGTTTCTTTTATTACTAAAGCTTTTGCCCAATATTCATAAAAACGCTAACAGGAAGCACTATGATATCTGAATGGTAGCCATATGCTAATTCATTCAATTACAACTAAGCTGTCACAAAATGGACTTAGGTTGAAATGCTGAAGTGTTAGTACTGTAACTAAATGTATCAGCACTGGAAATCAGCAGGGGGCAGATCTGATTGGCCAGGGAGCAAAATGGCTGACTGCACCCAGTTTGTGTTGCTATGAATATTGGCCAAAGGCCTTTATAAAAAAAAGGGCCACACACTGGGACACCTGGCTAGGGATAGAGAGTGACAACATAAACTTCTTTTCTCGGGATAGGATTACTTTAAGCTTGGATAGTCACTTGTTGAGAAGGATCTGGATATACTGGTAGACCACAGGCTCAATAACAGTACGCAATGTTAAGCAGCTGCTTCCTAGGTCAGTATGTCATTGCCAGGCATTAAAAAATGCATGACATAATGGGATAGTAATGTCATATTGCTTCTAACTAACTGGGGCAGCCTCACCTGGAATATGGTGTCTAGTTCTAGGCACTACCTAATATTAAGGATGCCCTGATTTTAGAAAAGTGCAGAAAAAAGATGCCAGTTGCCAGACAATTTTTAAGCATTTTGCCCTATACAGTATACCGTATATACTCGAGTATAGGTCGACCCGAATATAAGCCGAGGCACCTAATTTTACCACAAAAAACTGGAAAAGTTATTGACTCGAGTATAAGCCTAGGGTGGGAAATGCAGCAGCTACCGGTAAATTTCAAAAATAAAAAATCGGAATAGTCCCGGTGAAATCGGGACAGTTGGGGAGTAATCAGAGACAAGTCTACCTCTCCTAAATTAAGCAAGCCTAGTCAGCTAAGCCCCCCAATCTTGGAATGCTAGTGTATTTTAAAACCTTCAGAACAGATATTCTGCCCCATGGTTCCGATGCCCAGGCAGGGTGACAGTTTTACTCTCTACAAACTATAATGCCTGCAGACTGACCAACCCTCTGTTACCTCACACGCTGCTCCTTCCCTCACACGAAAAATGGCGGGCTTGCTCACTCCCTTAAATATGTCGGATGAGCCTGCCATTTTCGTGTGTGGGAAGGAGCAGCGTGCGAGAACGCCTTGCTGGCCAATAGGGGGAAACCAGAGGCATGACATCAGCGGAGGGGTGGGGTTTAAACACAGCCGCAACAACTGACAGCGGCAGCAGCTGTGAGCGGCGGCGGACTTGACTTTTTTTTTTAACTTAGCCAACAGAAATGCGCGGACGGCGCACGGGGCTGCGCGGAGGGGCAGCCGCGGGTACGCAGCCGCGCGCGCAGCTTAGAGGGAACGCTGGGTATGGCCCTGCCCCTTTTTCTCCTCCATTTCGGCCAACATTTTCACTGACTCAAGTATAAGCCGAGGCGGCTTTTTTCAGCCCAAAAAGTGGGCTGAAAAACTCGGCTTATACTCGAGTATATACGGTAAGTTTATCTGTGGTTTTTACAGGAGTTTCCAGGAAAATTATATATTGTGTTTTTTTTTAAATTGTGTCCTGTTTGTAAATTTTTCAGTGCTTTCTCAATATTTTTTGGCTGAAACATGTGGGAAAAAATGTAAAACTGTGTGGCTTTTTTTTAACCCTTTCGCTGCCAGCCTACCTGCAGCATTTGCCACTCCCTGTTGCCAGACGATGTTTCACCATTTTGCGCTACACATATTCAACTGTCATTTTTGAAGGGATTTCCAGGGATTTCCCAGGAAAATTATATATTGTTTTTTTCAACAGAGTCTGGGCTTTAACATGAAATGTCTTGTTTGTATTTTTTAGGTGTATTCTCAATTTTTTTGGGTGAAATGTGTGAAAAAAAACAAAAAAAAAACATTTTTTTACAATTTGTAGAGTTTTTTTGTAATAAAAAATGTAAGTTTGTCAATAAAATCTTATTGCGTGAGAAACCCCAATTTCTCCCGGTTACAGCGATACCACATATGTATAGGTAGACACCCTTTCCTGCCCAGAAGCCTTTTATAGCTGCTGGATGACAAATGGTTAATTAAAAAAAAAAATGACATAGGGTCCCCCTTCCCGGGGAGGGGGACCCCATTTTTTTTTTGGATTTTGAAGGGTTAAAAACCCTTCAAAATCCAAAAAAAAAAATGACGTGGGGTCCCCCTTAACCAGCTTTGGTGGCCCCCCCACCCTGCAGCCTACGAGCCCACATAGCCTATGTGGGCCCGGGCTCTTCTGCCCCCCCCTGGCCTTTGGGGAGGCAGGTAATGGGGGTGCGGGGGTTAATGGCAAGCCACCCGCTAGGGCAGGTGACTTGCCACCCCCCCAGCCTTGTGAACTGGTATAAGGGGTCTCATGGACCCCTTACCAGCTCACAAAGGGTTAATGTGAAAAAAAAACACCACACAATAATAAAAAGTATTTTATTAGAAAAAAAAAAAATTTTTTTTTACTGTACTTACCTTCGATTGCAAGCTCTTGTCCCTCGCCGCTCAGCTGACAGATGCCGGTGATCGGCATCCAGAGAAGGAGAAGGCAGGAGATCAGAGGATCTCCTGTCACCTCCTTCCCCTGTGCCGATCACCGGCATCTGAGAAGCTGAGAAGGCTGAAGCCTGAGATCGGGGCCGGGATGACTTCATAAGCCCCGCCCCCAAGGGCCGCCATCGTGCAGAAGAGAGGAGAGAGCCTCCCAGGCTCTCTCCTGAAGATCGGTAAGTCCTGGGGGGGGATCGGAGGCCCCCCAGGTGAAGAGGAGGGACAGCGGGAGCCAGCGCACACACAGGTAAGTGAATGTCATTTTTATTTTTTATTTTTTTTACAGTTAGAAGCTGCTGCTGCAGAAGCGGGGGGGGGGCGGCCTATTCCGGGGGCTCTCCTGGAGCCATCCGACCCCCCACGGGGGATCGGATGGCACCAAATTAAAGAGGAGACCCGGCCGGATCCAACAAGGGGTCAGGTGAGTATTTGTTGTTTTTACTTTTTAAACTACAAGCGAGGAAAGTCAAGCACGTAACACCTACGTGCTTGGCACTTAAGGCCCAGCCAAGCCAGCACGTAGGTGTTACGTGCTTGGCAACAAAAGGGTTAAAGATACATTTTTTTTTTCAAGACAATCATATTGCGAGTTAAAGCCATATTCCTCCTGAAAACAATAGTACCAAATATGTAACGGTAGATACTCGTTTCTGCCCAGTAGATACAACTGACTTCAACTAGCAAATGTTGAACCCTTAAAAAAATAACAAAAAATGTGTGGTGTTTATCTCTCTCTCTCCCTTGAAAATAAAATACCCCCCCGTAAGGTATTTTATTTTTAAGGTTTAAACCCTTAAAATGTATCTTAAAAACAGCATGTGGTCTCTTTAGCCTCTTTAGCAAAACCAGCCGAGGCACCAGCTATGTAGGCTGCTAGACAAGCGTGTGGATGCCAAGCAGCCCGTCCTACTCTCTAAAGGCTACCAGCCCACATAGCCCGCACAGGCACCAGGCTCTTATGCACCCCCCTGGCACTTGGCTAAGTCAGGGGTATTTTGCCAAGTCATCCACTTTAGTGCAGGGGATGTGCCAGCCTCCTGCCCTTTGAACTGGTATAGTGGTCTCAAGCACCCCTTACCATTTCATAAAGAGTTAAGTGTAATAATAAACACATACATACACTTGTAAATGTCCTTTAATTTATATATATATATACTACTTACCTCCTGCTATCGCTGGTTGGTGTCCTCTGCCCCACTCCTGGTTTCCGTTGCTTACTCTGCACTTTGATGCTCACTCCCCCTGCAGGGAGGGGCCTTTTATCCTGTTAGAGTGATATGATGTCAGAACACTCACTGGTATAAAAGGGCATTCCCTGCAGTGGGGAGTGAGTTGTCAGGAGCTCCGCATGGGTCAGAGATTTGGTATTCTCTGCTTCACTGAAGCCCCCAGCCTGAGGATCAGAAACCCCCTGGGGGAAGGGGAAACCTCTGAATCCTAGATGGAGGTGAGCATTTCTGTGTCTCTTAATGGGGGGAAATGCCAGCCACATAGAACTTAGCCCTAGAACATAGAACATAGCTAGCACATACTGGGCAGAGAAGCAGCCATGTAGATTTTAGAGGGTAACCCTATAAAGGGTTAAAACTACAATACAGATATAATATTGGCCATATAAAAAGCCAAGAATATGTGGTAAAGCTATGGGGCTGCTCTGTAAAAGGTAGGGAGATACATATTGGTGCAATCTTACAAAAAAAGCTCAGGAATGGATAACATAGTTTTATTTACTTAGAGAAGTGAATTAAACTATATTCAATAAGTGGCCATCAGATTTTAGGAGTCATTTATCATTTTCAGTTAGAAAGTGAGAGCATCTAAAAGTTTTCTTTCACAATAACATAAAAAAAAGTGTTTGTTTATTTAAATATCACATTTAGCTCTTTTTTTATGCCATCACGTACAACGAAAATGTTCACCCCATTGAGACGAATAGTATTCAGATCTGGAAACCTGCACAACTAAAATATTCCCAAAAATTGTTAGGGCTGCATCAGAATAGAACAGCAGCATATTTCCAAGCAATGTGGCGTAAGCAGCAGTTTAAATAAACTAGAGAAGAACCAGGGTCATCCAGAGTGCAGGATAGGTTATAAGTCTAGAACATTTTTCAAGACAAAATTTACCAGAAGTTATAAAACCCCACTGCCAACTAGGAACTGGTCAGAACTCCTAATTTCCAGGCCCTGGACGGTTGTAGTTATACAAAAAAAATTAAACTGACCTTAAGTTTAAACCAGATTGTGATTGGCAAGAACAAAATCAAGAAGGGATTGGCTGCAGGAGGACATTTGGGGGTGCTGGAGAAATAAGTGACAGCAGGTGAACCGCAAGTATAATAGGAGCCAGTTCCTGGCTCATTCAAATCTGCACTGTACTTATTATGTAAAATCATATAACTAAAGAATGGTAACTGACAAAATAATAGGAATACATATATTTTTTTCCATGAATAAAATTAATAAATTGTATCTTTTATGGGCTGATACCTTCACCCAAAGTATAATATATATGTGGAAGGATTTGCTTATGACAATATGACAGTCACAAGGTTCCCAAGGGCTCCAAGCTGCCTTGTGGCAGTGGATAGATTTATCTGATGCAGATTTATGTGACAAAAAGATATCCATATCTCAAATTTCTAATACGCTCCCGGATGACAAGACATATAGAAAGACAGGGCCTTGAGCCTCAGGATTAACAATGAGATGTTAACTAACAGCAGAAGAAGAAAGCCCAAGGCAAAGGAATTCATTTCTAGATTTAAGAAAAAGTGGAAATTTCTTGAGAAAGATCTAAATACCCATAAAACTGTGTCAACTGAGTAAATCAGAACAGCCAATCTACCTTTCTGATTTGCATAACAAATCCATTTTACACCCCGTGGGAAGGCTGTGTTCAGAAATGATCTAATTTAAATAGATTTGATTTAAAAAGGAATTCAGCAAACATGTACTTTCTAATACATCAAATAATAATATTGTAATATCGTGATGCTGGCTGATGTAATAGGCATTTCTTTGTGACCATGATTTCAACTGCTCAGTCTACTCTGAGAATCACAATATGTATATAACTTTATTTGGTATGTAATTTTATCTATCTTTCTATCTATTTATCTATCTAACACATATTGGTTACAACTAGTGTTGCTGTTCAGTTAAACTTAACTAAGTTAGTTAAACTTAACTTCACTCCAATTTTTTCAGATCACTTGAGTTGACTAGAAACAGATTTTGGCAACTTTGTGTCTAGTGTCACCATCTTTTTTCTAAAGCCTTTAACATCAGCAATTTATTTGTAGAAAGTGGCAATGTCCTCTTAAGCTAGATAATTTATGTGCGATATATATTGTATAACAAAATCAATTTTATCTCTCCTTAACTCCTCCATCTGTATGTACACCTGAAGTTCAGCTTTAATAAAATGTATTTTAGAGTAGATGAAGACCCCCTTAAACTAATTTAACTATTTTTTTGTGTGTACTGTATTAACAAACTCTGATGCAACCCTGTTAGAGCCTTTTTACAGATTGCCACTGATAAGTGATGAGCAAAACAAATTCGGAATTTAGATCATTTTGGTCTTAAAAAAAAACAAAACAGATGAATCTGTTACAAGAGTTGGTTGCAATAAGTAGATCCAGACTCCCTTTAACAGCTACAAAGACTCCATGCTTCCCTGTGTTTTAGATGGTGTGGTGGTTGGGTCACTATGTTCGTACAAATGCCGCATGTTTAATTGAAAACTCAAAAATTATAGAAAACAAACACATTTCAAAAAGCTGTAATTCAGCTGTGAGCTTTTTGTAGCTCCATCGCTGGGCGATGTCCTCATCCTTTGGTTTGCCGCAAAGTCTTCAGTGGGACAGAGGACCCACATCCACTGGGCTCCAAACTTCTCGCTCCCCATCACAGTGCTATTTATACCAGTGAGTGAGCTGACTGACATCAGCTCACTCTGACCCCTTACTAGCTCACAAAGAATAAAATGTAAAACAACACACACACACACACACACACACACACACACACACACACACACATAAAAAATATATATTTTTTTCTCCCTATACTTACCTTCGATCCATCGCTGATACCTGTGTCCTGCAACATCAGCCACTGCTGGAGATTTGGCTCCTGACATTTCTGGCTTCTGAACTCTCACGCACCCTGATTGCAGGGAGTCACCCTTTATACCCATGTCAGCTGATGTCGGCTAACTCGCCGGTATAAATAGCCCCTACCTAAGATGCTGCGGGGAGTGGCGTGGGCAGCAACTGGAGAGCACTGTGGGATAGACCAGAGGACATCGAGAGAGCAGGTGGTTTCTACTTTTTTTTAAGTGTTTCAGGGAAATATTTTTTCCCTGAAATCTGGACCGAACTCTGGTTTTAAAAGTTTTGGTTCTCTCTTCTCTATTTACATTTGAGTAGCAGGACCATGGCTGATTTACAATGTATCACAGTAGGTAGGTAATGCGGTGAGCTGGCTAGCTTTTAAAATGTAAGAGCATGGCTCATCTCTGCTTGATACATTGAACAGCAGGAGGGAGCAATGCTGCAGCACAATGTAAAAACCTCCCAGTCTGAGATTTAGTGCATTTAGTGTGGCTGCACCTTTATTTAAACAGTCCAGGGCTCAAACATTACTACTGGAAAAGCAACTCAAGACGATATATGTGTGGTTTATTTAACATTCTAGAGATGCTGTGATTATAATCCTGTATGATTTTGGGTTTTATTCATGAAGGGATAGCGACAGGTAGTGCCTTGTAATCGACAGGTAGCGGCAGGTGAACCCCGGACACGGCACGCAATTCCATATTTATGAAGCCAATTATGGTGAGCGACTGGAACAACGCCATGTAGCGTATGATTCAACATTACCCAAGGCTCAGCGTACAGCGTCGGCGTTCAGACTTGCAGAGCGCCACGTCTTACCTGTCGCTACCTGCCGCTCTTCCATACATTTCAATGGACGTTCCTTATAATACCTTTCCTGATCCCATTTAAAAAAAAAAAAAACTCAAATCTTTCTGACATGTATCCTGGACTAGAAAATTACATTTTTGAAAACTTTTTGGATTAATAATATTTTTATGCAGAATTGTCCTTACATGTCTGGTATTAAACTGTCCATGTTACAATGTAATTACTATGTAATTCCATATGTTTTGCGCTTTGTTACTAGTGGATACATGTTCAAAAACAGACTTTAATCACACAGAGTCTGGCGCTCAGGGCTACAACTACCCGATTTTGAGCGCTGACGCTGTGTGGGGCTATTTTTTTGATGAATATGGTGTGAGTCGGTCGCACTGAGCCAGCGCTACCGTTCGCTCCCATACAGCGCTGTACAGGTGTTGGAGTGACTCATACAATATATGCATCAATGCCGGCCAGCATCTGAGACGCTCTGAAACAGCGAACCATGGCCGAGCACAGCGAATACTAGTGGTCGCTCTCAGTGCCTCGCTACAGACGCTCATCTGTCGGTTCCTGGCGCTAGTAATGAATCAGCCTGTTAGTCTTTTTATTTATCAGTGCAGTGCCCTAACCCCTACACATCTAAGACACAGGGAAAGCTTGGCAACATTAACCACTGAATCAATCAATTTGAATCCAAAACTAATCTCACTGTCAGATTCGGACAAGTTATAGAGAAATTAATTATCACAGATTGGTTTTATTCTAGTACTGTTTTTGTTCCCCAAAGAATTCTTTTTTGCTCCTTACCATATTTTATAAAGCAACATCCATGGATCAAAACATATTCTCTAAAACACATAGTGAATAAAAAGTAACATTAAATAAAAGTTATAACTTAAATCCTACCTGAAGAAATATCAATACGTCTTTTCTTGGGCTTTGTCACATTGAAGTGGACTCCAACTTTGCCATTTGTTAAGTCTATTTCTATACTTCCAATCTCCTCCGCCAATATGGTGAAGAAAAGGAGTCCATTGGAATTCCAAGTCCGAAAATGAAAATTAACTGAAAAAATGTCTTGATCTGGTCTTCCGCTGACTTCAAGGTAACTTGTTGCATTAAAGAAGACGGGAACTGAATGTGGTTCAACACAGGTGAATTTTAAGTTATCCTAAAATAATTTGAGAATCCATTAAAAAGTATATAACATATTCAGGAATTTAGTCATAGATGAAATTACATTGCATTATTGAATTTGGGTTTGTAGTAAACACAGGTATGTTTTTAAACAACTTTGGAATGTAGCTGAAAGAACAGTTCCCCTATGTTTCACAGCTTAAAAAGTTAATTGGCTGGGACTACAAAGGAGGCAATGTGCCATGTGACAGTGATACAAGTCCAAGTGACCTGCATAAGTGAAGGAAGGGGTGAAGTAATTTTAGAGTCATAGCGGCAACCCCTAATGAAATGAGGAACCTCAATCACCATAATGATAATTTAATGTACTTGCAAATTTCCATTCTGGTATTCATGATGAAGGTGGGGGAGGGAGTAGCCTCAAAAACGGCTTTGATGTGAATTGTAGTCCAACTTTATTTAAATTAAAATGTTGGATATTCTATGCAGTCATTTGGGTCATACATTAACAAGTAATGTGTTGGCTTCCTATTCTATATCCATAAAATGAAATAAATGTGTTGGAACATTTGAGCTTGCTAATGTGTGTGACCTAGGAGTTATTCCTACAGATTTACAGAGGTTAGTTTATTTGATGTGCCAATGTGTATGTCCCCCACCAGAAACATACGGCGGAGTACTTGACTTTAGTCCTTGCTGTTTTCACAGAAGTGTGTACAACCAAACCGGGCAACAAAGCCACACTTCCACAACCTCCAAATCACGATGATTATATTTATTCAAATTTATACTACACATGTCCAAACATTTTGGTGTAATAAATAAGAAAGCCACCTATTGGTTGTATATTCATAAACACCATTTACAGATCAATGCAGTCATTTGTATTGGCTTTTGAGATATAACAAACTGTGAAAACAGTTAATATTGCAAATCCACATTTTTATGATCACTGAAAATATTATTTTCATAGTATTTGCACAAAATTACAGTGACTAAGTAATTTTTATGTATCTTTATATAATTACCAAAATATTTCTGTTATTTTCGTAAAAATCGCTAATATATTGCATTGCCCATTAATCTATGCACACTTAAGGCAAGGGCATTGATGGCTCAACTCACCACATTGTATGAGCTCATCTTCTTTCTCTTAGCAAGGTCAGTGATGTTAAGCCAGTTGTATTTAATGCTTTCCATACAACCTTTGAAATTGTTTCTACCACTTGAGCTTGGCTTTCCATTTGAAGGCAGGCCTCCAAAGGTTAACTGTGAAATACATGAATATAAAAAAATGTGCTGTAATATTAGTCTTTAATAAATACAAAAAAGTTAATTCTAAGTTCAACAAAGGAACATCCCTACTACAGAATCAGCCAATCTCTCCAGTAACATGTTGCCAAGAGCCTAAATGGACTGTCCTTGTTGGTAGCATCTTTAAAAATGTGTAATAATCGAAGGAAGTCAAACTCTTTAATGTGGAAAGTCCTTATAGAAATTATCCACTGAGAAACTAGTGGGGTGAATGAATTTAAAACTAAAGAAACCTCTGATTTACATAACATATGTGCAGAGTAGACCAGGTGCACCCTTGTGTTTTTTTTTTTTAATATTTTCATAAATTAAATATCTTTGAACAGAGCGTGTTCAAATGCAAATTTCAGATTGTACATGAAATAACTGTAATTTGGTCCCACCTTTAGCTTGGGTGAATTAAGGTTTTGGGGCTTGAAAAGTAGCAACAGATTGGCTAAAACATGAGGGTGTGGCACATTTGGTACTTGGCTGCCTAGGGGGGCACAAGCAAGCTCCTAACTGTAACTGAATTAAATATATTTATTACTGTGTTGTAAAAAGAATGTTCATAAAAGTGTTGCAGAGTTGCTGCTTTGCTTTTGTTAAAAACAGCCCCCTATTGAACTTCATTGATTGCACCTGTGATCCGGAATTTAAATCCAATGTGTCTCAGTTCACTGTTGACTTAATAATATTAAACATATAGTTTACAGAGCCCCAAATGTTAGGTTTGGTTGGGGCTATATAGCTTGTCACACTGCAACAATGTTTATTCAATTTTAAAAAGTACATATTTATTAACACCAAATGCAAAACTTAAATGCATTAACCATTTGAATTTTATATTGATGAAACACCCCACCTCCACCCAGAAATTATTTTATGATGACCAAAATCACACAGCAATGGCTCACAGTTTAATCAACGCTGATACAATTCTGTAGTAATAATAGTACCCCCAATAAACAACAATAAATGTAAATGCATAGACTAATGTCTTATCTGGCCCTAATCTTCTTCTTAGATCAGAGGTCTCTCCAAGGCAGAAGGTATCCTTCTTTGGCTCTAAACTGGCAGCTGAGGAGATGATCCAAGACAAAGTAGACTCTCCCCAGGCAGGGAAAGGTGGCTACCAGCTTGCCAGGGGTTCTCATGTGGCCCAGCAGGCCAGAGTTGAAAAGCGCACCATTCAGCATGGTCAGCAGCTGCTAGCAACTCTCATCCCAGCACCAGAAAGGGAAGACTGACAGCTTTGGATAAATGCCATAAATGCAACACTGCCCGCCCAAAAACCCCAACCCTTTCTCCAGAAGTAATAAGATATGGGTTCCATAAGCTATGTCTCTTCTAAACCAAAAAAACAAATGAAACATTTCCTGGTTTGCCACAATCCTTCTGAGGAATGAAAGGATGGAGACCATAGCCATTAGATATCATGCCTCATTTAAACATTGTTTTGTTTAAAACATTTACATTTCCTCTTACCTCAAAATCAAGGTCTAACTTAACAAACTCTCCATTTGTTTTAAAATGTTGTACATGGCCATCAAGTGTCAGGTTGATGTGTTTCTTATATCGATCAATTATAACTGAATGCCAGTGGTGGTCATCTAGCAGACTTCCTGTAGTCACTATGGTGTTGCCATTAATGTTTCCATATTGGTTACTCCCTAAAGGAAAATCAAAACAAAATTGTGATGCTAAACAACAATAAAATCAAAAATATGGGAAAGTCCTCTTGACTACCCTCCATCTCTGGAATAGTCTTGGGCCCTGTAGATATTCCTTTGCCTGCTAACTGAAAGCAGATTCATGTCTAGCTGCATTGTTATGCAGAGACATAGATATAGTGTCAAATAAGCACAGGTTGTGCGCATGAGATAATTCTCACTTCCTTGCATGATTCAGGGGACAGATGTGAAACAATCTTGCACGTTACAAAGCATGGAAGAAAGCCGTGGGAGAATTCTCCCTTTCGTGAGTTTTTTTCAACTCGCATGACCGTTTTTCATTTGACTTTTGCACTTTTTACAGTAAGGTGAACTGGTAAGGGGTTCAGGGGATCCTTATACCCAGGGGCAAGCTTATCATTTCTGGAGCCCAACGCAAATTTGCATCTGGGGGACCCAGTTGGTGAAGCCCAGGACTGATTTACCTGCTGCTTACCAGGTGATAAAAGCATGCAGAAAAAGTCTCTCAAAAAAAGTCTGGCAAAAAAAACACTCCCAGAATCACTTGACTTTAACATTTTGAGAGAATTTTTTTAGCGTGACAGAAAACAATTTGTTGAATTGACCAATATGAGTAATGGGATCATAGAGAAACATTTTGATGCCTGGAACAAACACATATGAGGCTTTCATTGCTTTTTGCACACGTGACTTTGTTTTCTTATACACTGTATGACCTACCTTCCCAGATGCACCACCTGCTGCCTTAAAGTCCCATTGTATGATCTACATTAGTTTCTAAGGCGTACCCCCTAATGCACTGCAGTCACACTGTATGATCTACATTAGTTTATCAGAAGTACCCTCTGCTGAAGTCACACCGTTTGATCTGCAGCAGCTTCTCAGGAGTACTCACTGCTACCTCAAAGTCTCACTGTATGATCCACAGAGGAGACAATCTCTACAGAGTATTTTCCATTCCACAGCCTAATGCACATAGCATATTGTACTGTAAGCTATTTACATTCCATTAATAGGCTTATGACTGTTTTAGATCACAGCTGATTACAATAGAAACAATTAATATAAATGAATTGCTATTTAGCTTGAATAATGTAATACAGTGGACCTCTCAGTGGGGAGCTGGCAGGCTTTTTAGACTTTTCAGACTTTTTTTATAGTCTCAGCAGGGGCGAGAGATAGCTTATGCCAAGCTTTTTACATCTGATCCCAATATAAGGTTCCCTGAGCTGTGTTGCCTCTGTAGCTTCCCAGGAGCATCCACTTCATCCACTGCATTTAGGTCCCACCAATTGATCAAGATTCTCAGGGTTACCTACTGCTGCATTGAGGTCACATTGTATGATTTAGCTTCCCAGGAGCACCCCCTGCTGCATTAAAGTCATACTATATAATCTAGCATCCCTGCTGCATTGAAGGTACACTGTATCTTCTAAATTCTAAGAAAAACTGACTGCAGCATTAAACCGAAACAACATTTTTTCTTTAATGGGTGTTGGTCCCACAGACAGCACATAAAAACAAGCTTGGGGAGGGCATCTAGAATGCTGGCCTACCCCCGCACATAACCCCTCAGTACGCCTGATACACTTACCTTCGAGCCTGTGCCGGGAAAGGAGTCCCGTATTTGGCCACCGGTGCATATGTGGACGGATCGTGGGTGGGGCATTCTGGTGCCTGGCGCTGAGGACGTGACCATGGCCCAAGTGACCTCCATCGGCCAATCACAGAACTCCTTTTGCGTCTCAGACTTGAGGTGAAGATAAGCATATCGGGCATTTGGGGGGGGGGGTTATGTGCAGGGGGGGCGCCACCATTCTTGAAGCCCCCTTCCCCGAGCTTGTTTTTATGTGCTGTCTGTGGGACCCACACCCATTAAAGAACAAATGGGTGTTGGTCCAGTTTAAAGTCACACTGTATGAACTATCTTCCTAGAAGCACCATCTTCTGCATTGAAGTCACACTTTATGATCCAGCCCTTTAGAATCAGCCTCCCCCACTGAAGTCTCACTGTATGATCCAGATTCTGAAGAGCACTACCTACTGTGTTGAAGTCACACCGTATGATCTAGTCTCACAGGCATACCCACTGCTGAGGTCACGTGACGGCTTTTAGAAGCGTTGTTCAGGACATAATCTCTTTTCCCAAATACATGTCGCCCTATGTCACATAGCATCACTAACAAGAATTAAAAAAAAATAGTTTAACTGCTACTTTTATATTGCATCATACACAACTATTAAAAACATAACAAACCATTTTTTTACCTAAGTTTAATTTCAAAACCAGTCTTGATTTCTGAAGCTCCAAGGTGATGTAGTCTCCTTGGTGTCCTTCTCCATGAAAGAGCACACCTTCACTTGCAGAACTTTTGAATTTAAGGGAGATTATGTCTTTTTCTGTTGCCATTTTTCGGTCCTTGAATTGATAGGATAAAACTGTGTTGCCATCAAAATTTATGACATCTGCCCCTAAGGAAACACACAAAGTTTAGTATGTTATTCAATAACAGATAACCAATAACAATCTGTTATCTCTAATGTAAATATTAAATTGTCAATATCGAGAAAGCTTCTTCATGTGTCTTGTAAAGTACACCTGATAGATCCTTTCTCCCTCCCTCTTCTGCTGAGACCATTGAAAAGGTGACACTTAAAGCTAGCAACAGCTTTATGGAATGACATTAGTAATAAAACAGCAGGTCATTTAATCTATTGACATCATGTTGGAACAATCTACAGAGGAAATTGATTTGAGATTAATTATATAAAAGTTATTCATAATGGGTAACAATCATTACAAGTAGAGATGAGTGAACAGTGCTGGACGAGCCTCTGGCACTGTCCTGCGCCGCTCTCCCCAGAATTCAACTGCCCTGGCTAGGCTACCAGAATCACAACTCCCCCTGCAGTGAGGGGCTTTTAATGACATACATGCTTAGAGGAGATACTCCGCTCACTCACCCCACTCCCCCTCCCTTTAAATCACCTCCTTGCCATCCCCTCACTGCCTTTTCTAAGCAGAAGTCTTACTGAGCCCATTAGGGTGCTCTCGACTTTACTGCAGTCAACCTGATGCTCTCATGTTGAGACGCAAGGGAAGGACTCTAACTATGCGTTAGGTAGATATTGTCCCCCCTTTCCCCTCTGCAACATACAGTCCACCCTGCTTCTTTTACATTTAACCCTTACTAACCCCGTTAATACCCAGCCCCTAAATTCAGAAATACTAGGCTCTGCTTCTTCCCTCATAAAGCTATAGATCCATAACTTAACCTATCAAGACAAAGTAGGGTCACGTAATCAGAATGATGGCCCTTCCCTTACCTCCTTCCAGCATAAGACCTGCTGGCAGGAGACATCGGAGAGTCAGCATACTTTACTATTTAAATGCACAAACAGCAGCATATAATCTATTTCCAAGGAAACATGTATATTCTCTATTGATCAATCTGAACTTCATGACATGGTCACTGTATATAAGAACAATTGCAAAGTATATGCTTACATTTTTTTAAATACAATAAGTATACTGCTGACTGGTAAGATGTTACCTTTATGGCTGTTATTCTAAGCTGTTAACATCGCTCAGGTAACATAAGGATGAGTATTTTATGTGATGCACATGGTCTATTCACCCTATGTGGGGTACACATATTGCCTCAAGATTAGAGTCAGCAACCACATTAAAGCTAACACATCTTTCCAAACCTATATGCAACTCCCCTATGCCCCACACTCTAATCTATCCCTGCCCCACCCCTCAATCACGTCCCCTGTCCGTAACCCCCCTCGCCTTCTACTATGCCTCCTTCCCCCTGTCCCCCTCTTCTTGCTGGGGCTGTGCTCTGTGAACTCCCGGGGGGATGTGGGGGGATGGGAGAATACGCATCACAGTTGTGTTTATTAGAGATGAGCGAACCGGTTCGGACGAACCGGAATTCGCTCCGAATTTCAGGAAATATTCGATTCGGCACGAACCCGAATATTTTGTGGTTCGTGCCGATCGAATTTTTCCTGAAATTAAAAAAAAAAAATGCCGGCATGGTGGGAGCGGGCCGGCCGGTTCCGCTGTCAGCCGGTGAAGCCGGCCGGCCCGCTCCCACCATGCCGGCATTTAAAAAAAAAAAAAAAAAGCATTTTTGCCGGCATGGTGGGAGCGGGCCGGCCCGCTCCGCTGTCGGCGGAACCGGCCGGCCCGCTCCCACCATGCCGGCATTTAAAAAAAAAGCAAACACTTACCTGCAGGTCCGGAGCGTGGAGGCCGGCGCCGCTCTCAGCTGTCATCTGAGGGCGCGTCATCAGAGGGCGCTGACAGCGGAGCGGGCCGGCCCGCTCCCACCATGCCGGCAAAAATGCTTTTTTTTTTTTTTTTTTGTTTTTTAAATGCCGGCATGGTGGGAGCGGCCCGGCCGGCTCTACCGGCCCGCCGGCCGGCTCCCACCATGCCGGCATTTATGATGGGGAACTTCGTAAAAGTTCGATTCGGCCGAACCCGAATTTCTTTGTGAAATTCGGCGAATCGGCCGAATCGAACTTTTCAAAAGTTCGCTCATCTCTAGTGTTTATCTTAGATAGATACCTTGCCAAATGTAAGATGGCGACTTACAATCCATCTATCAAACACCCTTCCCACTTTAGCAGATGCTCCACACTACCTATGCCATCCTCAACTTGATTTATATTCCACATCCCCAAAATCACTCTTGCCCTCCCTCCTGCTTCTCGGGAACCACTCTACTTATCACACCACATGGTGAATTTACCATTTCTTACACTAACTTCCAATCCACAATATAATAGAAATCAATATGACACAACCAATGCCTCAGAAAAGGTTCATGCTTCTTAGCAAGTGGATTGGGGGACTGGTGGGATGACTCCCCTTTTAATATTTCTACACAGTATAGAACCTGAAAAAACCCACAAACAAAACTCAAGACAATCCAGAATATATAACATATATATGTATGGCATTTCAGTTACCAAGGTTTGACTGATGACACACTTGTTCGTATTACTGTTTATTTTTCCTTTCCCTGTTCTGCCTTCCTAGTTACCTCTCTCACATACTACAGAGCCTAGTGGACTATCCGTAGCCCGCTAGAACACGGGTAGGAACGAAAACCCATGCTTGACAGGTTATCTGCTCGTCCCAAAAAAAGGAGGTCTATATTAAAACTTCGCAACCAACCTGTGGGCTCCCTTGGGATGCCCTCCCCTTCTTGCTCTATTCTTGCCTACTGCCTATCTCGACCTCCTTGATTTACACTATATTTACCTTTCTAATGCTTGTATTTCTTCTCCACACTACACCCCCACACTATTCGTCTTAAGTACACCTCCTTACCCTTTCAGTAATAGCTGAAATCATGAACCATGACACAAAAAAAAAATTAAAAACTCACTTTTAACATCATGTTTTTAAATGTCAAGGGACTGAATAAGCCCGAAAAATGGCATATGGTCCTCAGAGATCTAGAGAAAGTCCAAATTGCAATGTTGCAAGAGACTCATTTTCTAAAGGAGAAAATACCCCAAATGATCAACAGAACATTCCCTTTACCCTTTTGTGCAACTTCTCAAACCAGCAAGACCAAAGGGTTCTCTATTCTATGATCTCTCCTATTTCAACTAATTGGGAAACTTAAAGACCCTAAAGAGAGGTACATTTTGTCAAGAGATACGTTAGAAAAATACCAATTACTCTAGCAAATATTTATGTGCTCAACAAAATGTGCAGGGCAAACTTATTTGCTCCAGCCTTAACAAGCTGCTCTTTTTTCAGCATGGCATGATCATTTTCGGTGGGGACCAAAACTGTGCCTTGAATCCCTTACTTGACACTTCAAATTCTAAAACAACGCTAGCATACGGCTTCCTGAAGAAGATAATGCAAAAAATCCCGGACCTTCGCTGGGTAGATACCTGAAGACTATGTGACCCAACAACTAAGGATTATGCATTTTACTCAAACTTGCACCACAGTAACTCAAATTTAGACTTTCTCTTTCTTTCTCAGAAAGACTTGGAGAAATTAAACAGGGTGGGAATAGGCCACATTACATATTCTGACCATGCCCCCAAACTCGTGACAATTGTACTCGCATGCTATATCCAAAGAGAATGGAGCTGGAAACTAAATGCAGTACTTTTCAAGAATAAAGCAGTGGAAAGCAAAATTAAACAAGAACTGGAACATTATCTCAGATTTAATAATACTGATGGGATGGACCCCCAAAACATTTGGGAAGCACACAAATGTACCTTGAGGGGGATTTTAATTGCAGAGTGAACCAGACTCAAGAAAGAAAGAGCTGGGACAATAGAGAAACTTCTACAAATGATTGCCTTGCTGGAAAACAAACACAAACAATCAGTCCAGTTGACGTGCCTAAGGGATCTGGTCGAAGCCAGAAAATAATTACTTGAAGCTCTAGGTGCAAAAGAAAGAAGGGCCTTTGCGTTACGAAATGACATCTACCATGAAAGGGGGAATAAAAGCGGAAAATTGTTCGAGAGCTTTGAAAGAGCAATTTTTGAACAGTCAAATATCTGGCATAAAAAACACATCTGAACAGTCGATAAACTCGTCAAAAAAAAAATTGCAGAGCCAAACAACATGCCAAAAGAAGACATGAATTTAGATTTACATTTGAAGATGACAAAATACCTTGCAGACTCTAAATATCACCTGAAGAACAAGACAATATGAAGCAGTCAATAACAGCACTAGAACTGGCCACCGCACTGAGATTCACCAAAGCAGGGAAGGCACCAGGCCCAGATGGCTTTCCAACACAATATTATAAACTATACCAAGAAATTCTACTTCCCCACTTGGCCAGTGCGTTTGAGACCACAGTGGAACATAATTTCCCGAAACCCACACTAGAAGCCCAAAACCAGGTAAAGACACATCGGTTTGCTCAAATTACAGACCATTCTCACTACTAAATGTTGACATCAAGCTTTATGCTAAAGTAATCGCATGCAGAATAGACACATTTTTGCTTAACCTAGTAGTGTGGTGTGGTGAGGTTCGTCCCAAAAAGAGAAGCGAGAGAAAACGCTATTAAGGCCCTTAACATCCACCATTGGATAGTTAGGGAAAAGATAAAAGCTTTCTTTCTATCCACAGACGCTGAGAAAGCATTTGAAAGGATCAACTCGCAATGGATAAAAGAAGTCTTATCACATATCAACATTGGGCAACATACAATCAACAGAATTATGTCGCTATACTCCTCCTTCTCAGCTTGAGTAATAACCTATCATCCCCTTTTCACATATAATATTTGCATTGTTGCTTGAACCTTTCTTACTCAAGATAAAACAAAAAAGTGATATAAAAGTAATTTGCATAGAGGGAAAAGAATACAAAGTTGCTGCCTACGTGGGCGACATGCTATTCTTCATTTCATCTATTTTAACCATGCTACCAATACTAATGGAAAAATTCAAGATCTTTGGATCATACTCCAACTTAAAAATCAACTACACCAAATCCATTGCAATAAACATCACTATCTCCAATAGCGAATTGGAGCATCTTAAACACTCATTTCCCTTCTCGTGGGATACAAAAAGCCTGAAATATCTGGGCATTAACTTACTAATCAAACTATTTGATTTATTTCATATGAACTTTACTCCTCTGTGGAATACAGTTAAAAAAGACTTTAAAATGGGCTAAACTTAACATCTCCTGGTTTGGGAAATTCACAGTTTTGATTATGAACATATTCCCCAGCTTATTATACCTATTGCAATGCATACCTATACTATACTAAGTACTTTCTGGCTGAGATCAGATCCTTCTTTTTCAAGTTTATTTGGTCAAACAAAGTGCCCAGAATTCTGAAGCAAATCTTAATACTTCCCAAATCAAAGGGAGGCATGAGAGTACCTTATATAGACACTTACCACCTGGCCACCCACCTAACGTGAATGATAGACTGGAGTGTGAGCAAGGACACAAAAGAACATGTAATAGTGAAATGTGACCTGGCTACTCTGGGCTGGCTCCCTCAAAAGGACAATACCCAAGAAATTAAAGATCACCCTTTAATAAATGTGACTCTAGCAGCATATTTCAGAGACCAGAGTAAAGGAAACACTCCATGGGCATTCCAGTTTTTTTATCAAAAGATGATTGACATTGAAGAAATCAATAAAAAAAACTCTGTATCAAAATGCTGCTTTGGAGCTACTTTCAACTAAAACATTTTTTGCATGACAAAGAAATGAAAGAAAAAGTCACTAAAACCTTGATAGAATTTGAGAAAGCCTGTCATGGATTGGGACCCAAAAGCCACCTATTTCCTGGGTGTATAATCCTCTATTACAAGCAAAAGAAGACAATAAGTCTCCGTGTAAATGGAAATGGCAGAGTGGACCAACATTTTGGAACAAGTTCACAAATACTCTATAAATAGCTTCCTACAAGAGACAAATTATAAAATATTATTACATTGGTACAGAACCTCAGCACTAATGCATTCAATAAACCTTTCAATCCCAATCACATGCTGGCGCTGCAAAGGTGACTGTGGTACGGTGGTTCACATATGGCGGACATGCCCTAAAGGGATACTGGACACAAGAACATAGCATGATAAAGCAAATTACTGAAAGTGAATAACCATGGAAGCCTGCCACCTATTTGTTAAACTTTCCAAGGTCCTCGAGCTCTACCTGTAAAAAATCCTTGGGAATTCACCTAATAGGAGCAGAAAAGAAAATCATTCCAAGATTGTGGAGGTCCGATTCCTCGCCCTCTATAAAAGATTGGCTATGACAGATAAGCATGCTGGAGGAGATGGAACAAATTCTCCATATCTGACATGACAGAATATCCATTTTTAATGCAAGATGGCTTCCACGTATTAGATTCATAGAATCTAAAGAATACCAAGATCTGAAGGGATAATATTTTCAAGCACTCGATCCTGCTGATAATGAAGATAATAAGAAGATGTACCCTTCTTTAGCCCTTCCCTTTCTTCCCCCCCCTTAGTTCCTCTATCTTCATGTCCCTTCAACTATTCCTCTCTTTAACCTCTCTAACCCTCTCACAACTACTCTCTCTCTCCAGTCCTGGGGGCATTGGCTCCTGAGGGGACCCCATTCCCAAACAGCTATATTACCTTATCCATAAATTTACTCTCCCTAAGTATTAAGAAAGTTTTTATCGGCAGGCTGGAGAGTCGAAGCACTTCTATATAGCAGGCTGAATGATTGGTTACATTGAGAGCAATTAGGCATGCAGACCTTATCAAGCTTTGGTTAATTTGTCTTCCTTAACTTTTATTTTTACTTTTATTCCTATTCTTATTTCTGTACCTGTTTCGATTTCTATAGTAATTTTTATTTCTATCTTATTTTATTTATGCTTTTCCTTGTTTCTTCTGTAAGTAGCAAATTGAAAGCAAAGTGGAAAATATTTTTATAATGTCGTCAATGTTCAAATTCAAAGTGTGCGTTATAGATAATCATGAAAGCTTGCACTGATCTGTAAAGTAAAAATGTCTGCTTTCTGCTTATATTGCATTCATTGTATTGTATACCAACTTAAAATTGTACTTGTTTCTGGGATTCGGCCACTCCCAGATTGTTGCCGTACTCTAAATATGACCACACCCTTGATATAAGTTATTTGAAATGTATTTTATTTTTTAATATTTTATAAAATTACAATAAAACCTCCTTCCATGGAGTATGATTTCATTCCACTTTTCTTTGCTGTAATTATATACATAATTACACCTCCATGATTCCATGATTTGTTATTTTACATACATAATTCTTTGAGCAGCATCAAAAAATATTGCACTTCCCCTTATGAGGTAAATTCATACATTATATACTTTTTACACACCAAATCCAATTATTCTATTGCACATCCTCCTTATAAAACTGCCTATTACATTACATATTTCATATATCATATAATTCTTCTTTATTCTCTTTGCATGTATAATTCACATTGGGCAAACATGTATATGTATATTTGGTTCCTGGGGAAAACCGCCATATGCTCTTTGAAGCCACAAATAACTGTATGAGCAATAGAACAACAACACTTAAGGTATATAATATTTTATTAAGCAGCGGTTTGGACTATTTTGCACAATACATATAAAACATATGTTGGAAAACCAGCAGTGAGCAAATTTAAGATACTTTTTCACGCAGGGCATTGAAAAAGCCTGCATGGGAGAAATATGTGTAAATGTTTTTTATCCTAGCATGTTCAAATTCAAAGTTTGTTCTGAGTATCTACACTACTTCCAGTAAAATAATACTTTCTGACTTTGCTCCTGATCTTCCCTCCAAATAGATTCAGATTCTGCTCCATTGTTCTGTTAATAAGTTTCATATTAAAATACTTCCTATACTTACTAAACCTTATTTGATGATTTCACATATTTGAAGGTTTTTTATCATGTAGCCCCTTTCTCTTCTTTCCTCCATGCTGTACAAATTAAGCTCTTTAAGTCTCTCCTGAAGTTTTGTATCTTGAGTTTGGACCCGTTCTCCTTAATGTCCAGACATGTCCAGACATTTTCTATTTTGCAGACACCTCCAGGAATATCAACCTTTGTATCATCAGCAAACATAATCTACCAAGCCTTCTCCTATGTCACTTACAAATATGATAAAAAGAATAGGGGGCAGGACGGAGCCTTGCATTACACCACTTGTAACTTGCCTTTCTTCAGATTGCACACTATTAAATTGGACCAACACCCACCCCTGATTGGCCCGGGAATCTATAAGATTCCCGGGCCGATCAGCTCCCTCCCCGCGGGGCATCCGAAATCGGGATGAGCCGCCGCCGCCGCCTCCCGCGCGTCCCTCTAGCAGGGCGCACACCCACGCCGGCCATTTGTGAATGGCCGGCACGGGCGCGCGCCCTGTAAGAGGGACACGCGAGAGGCGGCGGTGGTTTATCCATCGCTTGTCCGTCGCCGATAAGGTAAGATTTTAGGGGCTTTCTGGGGCCAATCGGGGTGCCCCGCAGAAGTGGACCAACATCCAGGATAGTGAAAATCCTGGGTGTTGGTCCACTTTAACAACTTTCATCTTTCATCCAGCTGTAAATGAAATTAACTATCCAGGGATTAAGTTCAGTTTTCAAGACCTTATCTATGAGTTCTTTGTGTGGGACAGTGTTGAAGGCTTTGCTGAAATACAAATCCAGATCCAGACAATATCCACAGCTTCACCTTTATACAACATTTTAGTAACAGTCAAAGAACCTTGTACGATTATTCTAGTATGGTCTGTCCCGTATAAACCTATGCTGTTTTTGGTCCAATAGGCTTGTAGATGGGCATTGACCTGCTTTTTAAAGAGATAATCTACTTGTTTTACCCATACACATGTTAACTGACCTGTAGTTACTTGCCTCTTCTCATGGATAGGTACAACATTAGCCATTCTTTAATCATCAGGTACCTAAATTATTAAAATGTGCTTCTCCAGCATTGGACCTCTGTTATAATGTAACAATGGGTCACCAATCGATGTTGCATTGTAACCCAGCAGGATGCCAGCTGACTTGTTACAACAGAACAGCATGACATGGTCCCACTTGTTACAGTGCAAGGTACAGAGACAACAGCACAAAATATAAAACTTGCATCATTCTAACAAATGCTGCATCTGTATTTCATAGAATAAAAAATGTACTTTGGTAGTTGTGGGGATTGGTAGATATGCTCCTGAGTAATTTTTTGATATGTGTTTTTAAGTATTCCAAGCTGTCCCAAGCATAAAGCTATTATTTAAAGCACCTCTGTTCCATATGACAAGGCCAGAGGACAATTTAGTATTGAAATTGTCAAAATTCTTTACTTAAAAAAATAATGGAGAGAGAGAGAGAGTGGGTGACTTAAAAATACTTTCACGGAGTCCATTCATGCATGCTAGCCTTTCATGGAAGTTACAGTGTATTTACTACTCTACAGTGTCGGTTAAAAGCAGCAACACAAAACTAAAAACTGCACTACCTGTAGATGCCTAAACAAAGATAGAATTGAACAAAGAAGTCTACTTTTGCTTCTGCTGCAATCTGAAGACCTATTTCACATGAACCTAGTTTTCCAGAAAAACATCTTTATCGGTAGATTAACTCTCTCCTGTGCCAAAAAATTGGGATGAAGGGTAGCTTACTAGCTTACTTGCTTACCTTAAGAAAATGAAAGGGAAGGAAACTGAATCTATCTATCTATCTATCTATCTATCTATCTATCTATCTATCGATCTCATTACATCCATTTATCACAGAATCAATAAAAAGCTCAAACTCCAAAAAAAACTATTCCCTAGCATCTAAAATTAATATATCCCCAAATTTTAATCCCTTACTTATTATTCTTTCCACCATTGGGCTGCAACTCTGTTCAGGACTCTAGGATACGGGTGCCGCCATCTTGCCTCAGAAGCATCACACGTTGAGGAAAGAAGGGGGGAGGGGAGTATAGGGGGATGGATTATAGCTGTGCTTTGCACAGACATAGCAGAGCTGGGGTCAGGTAAAAGACAGGAATCCCACAATGCAGAGAGGCATATTCAGAAGACACCTCCTGTTTGCAGGCAGTCTGAGACTTCATGTGCCGCCATCTTGGATGTTTAAAGGCACTAAATGCACTAGGTGCAGGTAGGATGGTTTTTAATATGGGAAATCTATATGTACAGGGTGGGCAGGGAATGCAGGGCTAAGGTCTGGTTTAGGACAATGCCCTTAACACACCACCAAACTATTTGAAGAAGAAGCATACTAAGAGTGATACAATGCTGTGTCAAATAGCATGGTATTCACAATCACCTGACCTAGCCCCAGTTGACAAGGTTTGGGATAAAGTGAATTGAAGAGTGGAGAAAAAGCCAACAAGTGTTCAGCACCATTCCAGGTCACTACCCTATGCATCTCATTCAGAGAACTCCAAGAGTTTATCACCATACACAGCGGACCTCCACCCTGCAGCTTCGCCACAGCTTTGCACATGTATATGCATTGCAGAGCCAATGGCTCAATAAAAATCTGAGCAATTAAAGAAGGAATGCTTCCAAATGACAGCAGCATAGTGAAATAGAACTTTCCTGCAAAATAGCTGGAAAGAAGCCCTAAAGTGAAACGTGTTAGAAGTGTATCCCAGTGTGTAAACCAGCTTAATGGACTTTTTTCTGCTCTATGATCTACCCAAGAAGATTCGTTTATGATATGTAGTGTAAAGTTTTGAGATTTTTTATGAATTGTTGCATTTTTATAACTAGATGAAAGTAAAAGCAAAACTTATTGCATTAGCCAAATCATGCAAATGTGATTGTGTAACAAAAGTAGTATAGAATATGACCAAGTAGTAGAAGTAGTTAGTTTGGGTTAAGTTAAGTCAAAGATAGATGGTTACCCTCTTTTGGTTTAGGTTTACTTAAACACTGTTTAAAGTCACCTGACCTATTTAAAAGTAATATACCTGTATGACAAGCCTTAATAATATGTGAGATATAAAGCAGGCTGATTCATTTTGGCGAATCTTGACAAAGTTAAAATTTCCAAGCGTACCTCTAGTAAATATGTTTAAATTGCACTGTTTTCTGTAATTCAGAATGACTTTAATTATTTTTAATACAGTGGATGTGAGAATAGAGTGCCAAGTGGATTTGTATTAGCTGTAAATCTGATATAAAATTCAAATTGCAAAACAGAACAACACTGTGAATATATGAAGCACGGCATGTAAAATGTATTTTCCTTCGTGCATAACTCTGCAGCTGTCTGCACTGTGAAAGTGACAAGTATAATGGCATGGAATTATCTCAGCGAGTAAGAATGATTAACTGTTTTAATCTTTAATATTTAAACTATCACAGATTTTGTTGGCCTAACTTTCTGTTAATGCACAACTTCTGGCCTTCCAGCTTTAAAACAAGTTTTATCCTGATTTTTGGTGCAAGATATTATTTTAGAAATATACTGAACATAAGAGTCTAGGATCTATATATTGCTATGAATCATCATTAATGATCAATAGTGTGTGCTGTTTGAGGGGGCTTAGCCCAATGCAGATGTTATGGAATATATATGGAGATGCTGCAGTTCTGGACTGCATGGAATCAGGCATCTTGCTACACACCTTAGAGCTCTGCTTCCAAGTGTTGGGCAAACCCAAACTGCAAAGTTCGGGCTTGAACCAAACTTTGTGAGTTCGGGTTCCCAAACCTGAACATGGACTTCAGCCAGAAGTCTGTGCTCATGTTCGCCGTTCGGCCTGAACCCGGAAAAGCTGAGCAACCCATCAACCAGGAAGCTGCTGAACAACTTGCCTGAGCCCTGCAATCCTTTCGGTGTTGGTGTTTTTCCATCAAAATGTCTTCGCCTGGGGCTTCACTTGCAGCAGCTTACAATGTAAATTGTCCTCACTCATGGGGGCATCCATTTTTCTGAAGCCCCAGCTGTGGACATTTTTACTGCAGGACAATGCCTGCTGACAGGCACAGGTAAGTGGTACAGCCAATTCCTGGTGCAGCACAGTCCAGCAAGTTCTGCTGAACTTTGAACAAAACTTTGGCTCGGGTACCAACTTGACCCGAACCTGGTCCCCATTGAAATCAATAGGGACCCTAACTTTGGGACCCAAAAATGATAGCGAGCCCCACTCCGTCACCCCACTCCTCACTCACCCGTCTGGGCTCCTTGGGCTCCTCACCCACGGGTAATTTGAAATAAATTCTAGCGTCGTGGTATAGGGAGGAGTATTTATTTTTACTCATACATATGCAACAATTTATTTTATTCAACTTATATATACTTAATAAAGGATTTTATTGAATTAAATCAGTTGAAAAACACTTAAATAGTGGAATCATATATTATGTTTGTAGCCCTTATGTACGGGGGTGTCCGGCACGTGATGGCAGGGAGCAGGTTCTTCTGGGCCCAGGGTGTCCTGCGTGTGTGTTGTGAGTAGGTAAGGGTTAGGGTGGCAGGGAAAGGTAAGTACTCACTAGTGCCGCTTGGAAAGATGTACAGCAGTCCAACTGTTGAACGCAGAGTTCCTCTTGTCTTGTTGTACATGTCTTCAGTTACATCTCTGGTTCTGTCCATAATCAGGTACAATCAATAAGCATTGCTTCCCATAGAGAATAATATCCTAGGTTGGAATCTCTCCTTTCTCTCTCAGAGTATGTGCTCCTGCTCCTTTACAATTCAAATGGTGAATCACACACTGGCTTTGGGTTGGGACTTCCTTATATCCCTTCTCACTACCTTCCAGAACCTTCTATCACATGTTCAGCCTCGAGTCCGACATCTGATAGTTGGTAAACCCTCTGACCAATCACTACCTTTCAGTTATAGCCTATCTCCTGTTATGACTAACAACCCTTCTGAACTCTCCTTCTAGAATGTTCCTCATTTTAGCCTATGATCTAATATTAATCTATGGCTAAACCCTCTACTGCCATCTTGTGTTTTTTTAGGTTATGGCACTTCCAATGTACTTAAATGGGAAGAAACCATAAAAGAGCATAATGTATGGTTAACTGTATTTAAAGGATTCTTATTAGTGAATTAAAGTGTGCCTAGTTATAACCAGGTCCCTACATGGTTATCTATATAAAACAATCAAATAACTAAAATAATAGTTATTAATTATGAAATACTTTATTTGTTTATTAAATTGCTACATACATCAATTGAAAGTGGAGAATAAAAACAAAGAATACAATAGGAACAAAACAGTACATAATAAATTGATATTAAATTGATTTCTATTTTGATACAGATTTATAAACATCACAGGATATTCAATTTCATACAAAGAGCCACTGTATCATTAGAACAGAGTTTCTAATATTTTGAAGATTAATGTTGTACTAAGTAAGTATGCTACTGTGTCTCATATCCCACCTAAGACTAATTTAGAGGCTGATTTAAAGTGGGTGCCCGATCGAGGGTGCCCCACTGTGTGAAACCCCCCAGGACGCTCGAACCGACTCACTTCTTCCCGGTCCCACGGCGCGTCTAAGAGCAGCAGCTCGGCCGTTCGGGTGTCCATTCGGGCGTCCTGTAGGGTTTCATACAGCGGGACACCCCCGATCAAGGTGCCCCCAGGAAAAGGACCAACACCCAGGATAGTCCAAACTATTGACTATACTGGCTTTTGGTCCACTTTAAGACTAGCGCCATGTATTTCCATTAGTGCATCTATGTAGTGGCAATTACAGCGTCCGCAAGAGTACGCTGCAAATGGGTGTCTGGCGCTATAACGTAGCTTTGGTGGTGGACAAGTGATGCTGTGGAATCCTGTCCAGCATTGATAAATGTGATGTCTGGACGGCGAAGTAGAAGCACTCTTCCTGAATCAATGCAGCACCTGAGTGTACCAATGCTGCTAGTGTTTCATGTAGTGCCCCGAGGGAAAGCCGCCCAAGGCGACGCTACATGTAACAACAGTACAACAATGCAACGATAGGTAGCACCAGTTAAGTGCATCCGCCGCTCAGGGCTGAAGCGTCGTGTTTTTGAATATCAGTTGGTCAATAAACTATTGTCCATAAGGGCGGCTATATTCACCATCTGCCCAGGTGGTCTCTATGTATAAATAGATTAAAAGAGGCCCACTTATGTCTAAGCAACCTGCTTATAGATACAATGGCGGAATACATAAGCCTAGCAATTACCCCAAAATGTCACTTGTATGGATGCAAAAATGTTAAAAACCTACAAAATAGTTTAGGCAATGGCATTTCACGTTTCTTGTCTAAACTAGAAAGAAAGTAATGTGCTACACCTAAACAGGTTGGCTTTTTCTTATTTTTAGTTGAATACAGTAATATGCACTGTGTTATTTTAAGTGTTTAAGTGACTAGTCAAACACTGTTATATTGCATCAAGCTATTTCATTGCCGTTCTAACATATTCTTCACAAATTTCTCCAAACCATTGTAACACAACTCAAATGATGTTTATACTCCATTGTATTATACAAGAAAATGTTCTGACTACAAGCAGTTTTTGTATGAGCAACTATGCAAGTTATTTTGTATTTAAAATGTTAAAGAAAATCTTTGGCTAGTTACAAATGTGCAGTAATGAACAATGATATAGTCATGTGTTATTTGTTACAAACACTATCTCTGTTTAAATATGTCACATAGCATTGTGACCCATTTCCTTTTGATTTATTGACATCACTCAATGCGGTAAGGAAAGATAATACTGAAAATGTAATAAGGCTGGACACAGATAAGAGACACAAGCCACGTTAACTCACTGCAGCCAATCAGTGTTCTCTTTTACCAGTAGAATAGATGATTGATGCTTTCTGAAACACCACAACTATAAAATAAAGCAGTGTATGTGCTTCTACAGATACCAGAAGGGAACATTAGGTTTGAGTCCATTAGTATGTTAAACAGTGATGTTTGATTTTTTTTTGAACGATTCCTTTTAAGGAATTAGGAACATTCCTAATGTTTAAACACCAAGTTGTGTTGCACTACCAAGAATGCAGAAGCCCACATGCTCTAGTGCAGACTGCACAACCAGTGGTACTCGAAGCTGCGAGTGGCTAGCTAGTAGGGGGAGGGGGTTTAAATAGCTGAAAAAAAGCTGTGCAATCCTCCAATAGGATTTGAAGCAAAAGGTCCAAAGCTTACACTTTCCCACCTCAGCTTGTGTATGTCAGCAGCACTTCTTCTCTGCAGGCAGCGCAGCTTCCTATTGGCTAGCAGTGAACCCCCCTGCATCCCCAGGAGTAGCTAGGCAATCTGCTGCCCTTCATAAAGGAGTGTCATTTGGGATCCCAGCTGTCCATAGCAGGCTGCTTGATGCATGATCCTTGCATATACCCAAGTTAATTTCCCAATTTACTTTTCTTTTTCACCCTATAAGATGCCCCTCCCATAAGACGCACCTAGGATTTGGAGAAGGAAAAGTAGAAAAAAATATTCTAAGCCAAATGTGCTAAAACACCCAATTACAGACAGTGTTGCGTTCCCTCATCCTATTCCCATAGGCAGTGTGGGATGTCCCCATCTCATTCCCATAAGCAGTGTGGGATGCCCCCATCCCATTCTCATAGGCAGTGTAGCATTCCCCCCTTCCTATTCCCCATAGGCAGTGTGGCATTTCCCCCTTCCTATTCCCCATAGGCAGTGTGGCACCCCCCCATCCCATTCCCCATATAGTCAGTGTGGCATCCCCCCTCCCATTCCCATACAGGCAGTGTGGCATCCCTCCCAGTTATATAGGCAGTGTGGCATCCCCCCATTCCCATATAGGCAATGTGGCATCCCCCTCCAATTCCCATATAGGCAGTGTGGCATCCCTCCCCATTCCCATATAGGCAATGTGGCATCCCCCTCCAATTCCCATATAGGCAGTGTGGCATCCCTCCCCATTCCCATATAGGTAGTGTGGCATCCCATTCCCCATTCCCATATAGGTAGTGTGGCATCACATTTCCCATTCCCATATAGGTAGTGCGGCATCCCATTCCCCATTCCCATATAGGTAGTGTGGCATCCCATTCCCATATAGGTAGTGTGGTATCCCATTCCCCATTCCCATTTAGGAAGTGTGGCATCCCATTCCCATCCCCATATAGGTAGTGCGGCATCCCCCCCATTGCCATTTAGGTAGTGTGGCCTCCCCCGTCCCATTCCCATATAGGTAGTGTGGCATCCCTCCCCATTCCCATATAGGTAGTGTGGCATCCCATTCCCATATAGGTAGTGTGGCATCCCATTCCCCATTCCAATTTAGGTAGTCTGGCATCCCATTCGCCATCCCCATTAAGGTAGTGTGGCATCTCTCCCCATTCCCATAAAGGTAGTGTGGCATCCCATTCCCCATTCCCATAAAGGTAGTGTGGCATCCCATTCCCCATTCCCATATAGGTAGTGTGTCATCCTATTCCCCATTCCCATATAGGCAGTGTGGCATCCCATTCCCCATTCCCATTTAGGTAGTGTGGCATCCCATTCCCCATTCCCATATAGGTAGTGTGGCATCCCTCCCCATTCCCATATAGGTAGTGTGGCATCCCATTCCCCATTCCAATTTAGGTAGTGTGGCATCCCATTCCCCATTCCCATATAGGTAGTGTGGCATCCCATTCACCATTCCCATATAGGTGGTGTGGCATCCCATTCACCATTCCCATATAGGTGGTGTGGCATCCCATTCCCCATCCCGATATAGGTGGTGTGGCATCCCTCCCCATTCCCATATAGGTAGTGTGGCATCCCATTCCCATATAGTTAGTGTGGTATCCCATGCCCCATTCCCATATAGGTAGTGTGGCATCCCATTCCCCATTCCCATATAGGTAGTGTGGCATCCCATTCCCCATTCCCATATAGGTAGTGTGGCATCCCATTCCCCATTCCCATATAGGTGGTGTGGCATCCCATTCCCCATCCCGATATAGGTGGTGTGGCATCCCTCTCCATTCCCATATAGGTAGTGTGGCATCCCATTCCCATATAGTTAGTGTGGCATCCCATTCCCCATTCCCATATAGGTGGTGTGGCATCCCATTCCCCATCCCGATATAGGTGGTGTGGCATCCCTCCCCATTCCCATATAGGTAGTGTGGCATCCCATTCCCATATAGTTAGTGTGGTATCCCATTCCCCATTCCCATATAGGTAGTGTGGCATCCCATTCCCCATTCCCATATAGGTAGTGTGGCATCCCATTCCCCATCCCTATATAGGTAGTGTGGCATCCCTCCCCATTCCCATATAGGTAGTGTGGCATCCCTCCCCATTCCCATATAGGTAGTGTGGCATCCCATTCCCCATCCCTATATAGGTAGTGTGGCATCCCTCCCCATTCCCATATAGGTAGTGTGGCATCCCATTCCCCATAGGCACAAGTAAAAATAAATAAATAAATGTTTCACGTTTCACATTTTAATCCTCCCCGCTGTCCCCGCCGTCTTAACACACAGACACGCGGCTTAGTATAGTGGTGGGGGTGGCCGACGCTCGAGCGTCAGCCACGCCCACCGCTCGCTGTATAGTCCCTGTGTCTCTGTCTGCTGGCGCAGTGGAGAAGTTGCAGGGACAGTGCGAGTGGCAGAGGAAGCTGTATCTGTCCACAACTGTATAAGGCCGTGTGTTCACTCTGTATGCTGGCGCCGCAGAGGGGAAGTGATAGAGGCAGCTGTATCTGCTGCCTTCTCCGTGGCGCCTACACGTACAGCTGCCTCCACCGCCTCCTCTCTCTCTGCGAAGCCAGCACACAGAGTGAACACCCGGCCTTGGTATAGCGGTGGGCGTGGCCGATGCTTGAGCGTCGGGCCAAGCCCACCACTGTAACAAGCAGGTGTCTGTGTGCTGGTGCCGCGGAGAATGTGCCTCTGCCGCTTCCGGGACAGCGCGAGCGATGGAGAGGTGAGTTAACTTTTGCTTATTATTTATTTTTTGCCCATATTTGCCAGATAAGACACACTGACATTCCCCCCCCCCCCCCCCCCATCTTTTGGGTGAAAATAAGTGCGCCTTATAGGGTGCAAAATACGGTAATCTGTTGGGACATGTTAGTAATGACCAAATGGGAAGAGATTAAATAAATAGACAATGCTGTTTCTGGTTATGGATGATCCTGTCTGCATTTTTGTTTGTTCTATCTCTTAAAGTGGACCAAATCCCAGAGCACCCTAATGAGTGAAGCCCGTCCAGGCTCGTCTAAGTACTTGGCTCCAGCCAAGTCTAGTTGAGTGGAGCCGAGCTGAGCATGCCGTGAGCATGCATCCCCACTCTCTACCAGGGAGCATGCCCGTGCCGGCCCCTCACAAATGCCTGGTACAGGTGCGCTTCCTGCCCAGGGTGTAACAGGGAGCGTCACCACTGGTGCATGCACCATTGAAATGGGGAGTTTACTTGACCACCTGGGGGGGTTTACACAGTGGGCCATCCCAAATCTGGATGCCCCTGGCATCTCCTAGGGTTAGCAGGGAGTGGCACTGCTTGCACATATGCCACTGAAACGTGGAAAAGGTGAGTTTACTGGACCACCTGGGGGATTTTACACAGCGGGGAATCCCTAATCACGATGCCCCAGGTGCTCCTCCTCTGGAGTCTTATAGAGTCTCAGACTCCAGGGTGGGTTTTGGTCCACTTTAATCTTGAACCTCCCCTGTACTGTGCTTTGCCATCCCTGTGTTGTTTGAATAATCATGTTGATGGTATATGATCATGTAGAGTTTTTTCCCCAAATAAATATGCAGAGAGCCATGTTTCTTAATGAGCCAGAGGATATTTAAAGACTACAGACCCAGGTGATAACAGGTGGTGACAAGATTACAGAAATGTCAAAGATGACACATCTTTCCATAGACATGCAATCACATCGTTCTCATTGCAGCAAGATCTGTCAGGATCACTGTAGGTCCAGCATCTTAAGGCGGCAGCAGCTATTAGTCTGATGCCCAAAAGCGACAGGTCCAGATGGGTCTCTATATTTAGTTTAATTGTCCAATTCGGGTTTGAGAGGGTGGTGGTTTGCCTCTATGTCTGAATGGCTTCTGATTTTATAGCTGACCAAAAATACCATTTTGTGAGTACTCACCTGAAAAATGGATATTGTCAGTGTGCCACACACCCCGCTTCACCTTTAAATTCTTCACGATTGGGTTACTCACCGCCAGGTGACGCTGTTGCAGAGAGGAAGTCTTGTAACGAGCCCCCTTCCGGCCTATATATACCTGGTACCTCCCATCTAACACCAGTGATTTAAAAAGCAGAAAGACAAGGTACCAGTAATTTAACGGTAACCTCAAAATAAATAAAAGCTTCACCATATGAAGGATTCGGGATACCGAAAAGCGTAGGAGTGAAGCGGGGTGTGTGGCACACTGACACACCCCGCTTCACCTTTAAATTCTTCACGATTGGGACATCCAAAGCAGTGTCCACAAGGGATGGGTATCCAAAGGCAAGGTGAAGCATAACTTAAATGACTGCAGTCTGCAGCACTTTGCGGCCAAAAACAGCATCCGCTGAGGCTCGCACATCAACTTTGTAAAACGTAGAAAAAGTATGAATAGAAGACCAAGAAGACCAAGTGGCGGCCTTACAAACTTGTTCAACAGAAGCTTGGTGCTGAAAAGACCAAGACGCTCCAACGGCGCGAGTAGAATGAGCAGTGATACGAAAAGGGGGAACTTTCCCCTTAGCAGCATAGGCCGCAATAACGGCCTGACGTATCCATTTGCTAATGGAAGATGCCAAACCCTTCTTAGGCCCACAGGGCACAACAAAAAAAGGCATCCGTCTTACGAAAAGGAGACGTGATAATCAAGTAGTACTTAACACAGCGCACTACATCCAAACAATGCAAAACCCTCTCTTTGTCATTCTTAGGATTAGGACACAAGGAGGGAAGAACAATATCCTGATTCAAATGAAAAGCAGAAACAACCTTAGGAAGAAAGTCTAGTTTGAACCGAAAGATCACTTTATCCTGATGCCTCTCAAAGTAAGGCGCCTGGATAGACAAGGCCGCCAACTCCGAGACACGCCGGACCGAAGTGATAGCTACCAAGAAGACAATCTTCTGAGTCAGGGTAGACAAAGCAATATCTTGCAGAGGCTCAAAAGGAGGAGCCTGCAGAGCAGAAAGAACCAAATTCAAATCCCAAACCGGGAGTAATGGTTTCCTGGGAGGCCGCACATGCGTAACCCCCTGGAAAAAAGTTTTAACTAAAGGATAAAGCGCAAAACGCTTCAGAAAAAAAAATAGATAAGGCAGAAACTTGCCCTTTCAAAGTACTTAGCTGAAGACCAGAGTCCAGCCCAGATTGTAAAAACTCCAGAATCCTGGAGACCGAAAAGACCCTACAAGGAAAAGATCTCATCTCACACCAAGCGATATAGGCTTTCCAAGTCCTATAGTAGATGATAGAAGAAGACCTCTTCCGGGCACTGATCAGAGTCTTAACGACTGAGTCAGAAAGACCCTCCTCCTTCAAGATGGAGGTTTCAGCAGCCAGGCCGTCAAACCCAGCGCTGGTAAATTGGGGTAACACAACCGACCCTGAGTGAGCAGATCGGGCCGAAGAGGCAGAACGAACTGGTCCACTGCCAGCCGAACGATGTCTGCGAACCACACTCGCCTTGGCCACCTTGGGGCCACGAGAATGGTGGACACCCTTTCCAGAGCCAACTTCCGAACCACCCTGCCCAGCATGGGTATCGGAGGAAACAGGTATAGAAATCCCAGATCCCCCCAGCTCAGGGACATGGCGTCCACTGCCAGAGCCAGAGGATCCTGGGAGAGCGACACGAAGTTCGGGAGCCTGTGATTGTGACGAAAGGCAAACAGGTCCACCTCCGGTGTCCCCCATCGGAGACACAGTGAGCGAAAAACCTGAGGATGGAGAGCCCATTCTCCCAGACGGGGAGAGCCCCTGCTCAACCGGTCCGCTTCCGGGTTCTCCACTCCTGGAATGTATACCGCCGAGAGACAAGGAACATGGGCCTCTGCCCAGGTCGGGATCAGGGACACCTCTCTGAGAGCACTCAGACTGCGAGTCCCTCCCTGATGATTGATGTAAACAACCGCTGTTCGATTATCTGAACGCACCTGGACCGGAAGGCCCAGAACGTGTTGAGTCAGGAGAGCAAGCACCCGACGGATGGCTCTCAGTTCCAGAACATTGATGGGTAAGTGGGCCTCTTGAGGTCCCCACTGCCCCTGGAACTGAAGCTCCTTCCACAATCCACCCCATCCCGAAAGACTGGCGTCCGTGGTGACAATTTCCCAAAGAGGGGTCAGGAAAGACCTGCCCCTCACGAGATGGGCTGAGACCAACCACCACTGGAGGGACTGCCGGACCCGGGAGGACAACTGGAAGGGCTGATCCAGCGACCGAGGCTGCCGGTCCCAGGACGCCAACAGATAAAGCTGAAGCGTCCTCGTGTGAAATTGAGCAAAAGGGACTGCCTGGAAAGAGGCGACCATCAACCCTACCAGCCTCATCCCCAGACGGATGGATGGCCGAGGATTGGAAAGAAGGACCCGAGCCAACTCCTGAATCAGATGAATTTTGGACTGGGGGAGAAACACTCTGTGATGATGAGAGTCCAACTGCATCCCCAGAAAGGACACCACCCTGGCCGGAGCGAGGGAGGACTTGGGGAAGTTGATCACCCAACCAAAGCTTTCCAGCGTGGAGACCACCATCCTGGTGTCTGTCTCCGATTGATTGAGTGACGGAGCCATGATGAGAAGGTCATCCAAATAAGTACGACACGAAAGCCCCGAGATCTGAAAATGGCCATCACCCCTGCCAGCACCTTGGTGAACACTCTTGGAGCCGAGGTAAGGCCATACGGAAGTGCCACGAATTGAAAATGCTGATCTTTCATCCCGAATCGAAGAAAACGTTGATGAGCCTGGCAGATGGGAACATGAAGATAAGCATCCTTGATGTCTATGGACATCATGAAGTCCCCCTGCCGAAGGGAACCGACGGCCGTACGCAAAGTTTCCATGCGAAACTTCCGAAAACGGATGAACTTGTTGAGTAATTTCAGGTCCAGGACGGGACGAACCGACCCGTCCTTTTTGGGGACTGCGAAAAGATTGGAGTAGAATCCGAGGCCCATCTCTAAGCGCGGTACCGGCCGGATGACCGCCATTTCCAACAGATTCTTTACCGACGCCAGGAGCCCCTGTGCGGCCAAAGGATCGATGGGCACCCGAGACCGAAAGAACCGTGAAGGAGGGCGAGACTCGAATTCCAGCTTGTAACCGGACGACACCACCTCCCGGATCCATCTGTCCGGAACCTCCTGGTCCCAAACCTGGGAGAAGTGTCGTAATCGTCCCCCCACCCTCACGGTTGAGGGCAGCCCCTCATTGCTGAGCGGGCTTACCAGCAGGCTTGGGCTTGGTGCCCCAGGACTGAGTGGGACGGCCACGGCCCCTCCCCCGAGTCCAACCTGCACCTCTGGTAGCGGGAAAGGAAGCCCCCCTACCCGCTCTGAATCCCCGAAAGGGGCGACGAGGCCTCTTGCATTACGGCATTTTACCACCTTTTGCAACTGAATCAATTTTATCACCAAACAGCCGCAAGCCCAAAAAGGGGAGAGCTGTGAGCACCTTTTTAGAAACTAAGTCCACCGACCACTGGCGCAGCCAGACTGCCCGACGAATAGCCACCAGCATTGCCGCTGTCCTGCTACTCATAGCCAGCGCATCGTCCTGAGCGGTCAGAACATAAGAAACAAAAGACTCACACTGCTTGAGAGCAGTAAACTCCTTACAAGTGCGATCAAGATCCACACACAGATCCTGAATAACAGACCTAACCGCCAATAGAAGAAGCGCCGAAGCACACACCGGGCGCATCGTTGATCCGGCACTAATAAAACCATGGCGAGCGTACTGGTCAATCCGACGATCCTCACCATCCTTAAGGGCAGTGGTCTCAGAATACTGCACCATAGCCGTGCTAGAGAGCCCTAGCACAGGGGTATCAACGTCAGGGGGAACCGACCAAAGCTTCACCAATTCTGGCGGAAAAGGATAACGTTTCTCCCAACTGGAAGGAATCCCAGTTAACCGCGTGGGATGTTCCCATTCCTTAAGCACAACCCTCTCAAAGTGTTGTCTGGTGAAAAACCAAACGCGGCTGAGGCACATTAAACAACTGACCCTTTGGCAGGGTGACAGCCTCAGGCGGATCTAAATTCAAAATTTCAAACATTTGAGCCAGAATGGATGGGGTGTCAAGGGAAACCCTCGCAGTCAAATCGCCAATAGCATCAACCTCAAGCTGATCTGCAGGCTCATCTAACTCCACCAGGAATTCCCCCTCCTCGTCCAGGGAGCAATCAGACCAATCCACAGGCTCACATACCTCATCCTGTGAAGCCGGAGGTACAGGAGAAAGGTGCTTCCGTTTTGCAGTGGCCTTCAACCCTGCTTTGAAGGAAATTATCTTTTCGAGGTTGGATAATCGTGCAGACACCTCGGATTGCGAATCCCCACCTTTGACAATGTTACACGGGGTCCGGAACAGGGAGGGAGGGGTAGGGGATGATGGAAGTTGCGAAGAGCCAGCAGCCGGAGCGACGGACTGACGCGCAATATTCTGCCTTGCACAAGGAATGCATAATATAACATCATTGCCTGGGAGCGGAGTTCCGCAGCCCCCACACAGCCTAGATGGCCCAGAAGAACCATTTCTGGTATTATCGGAAGCCTCCATATGGTGATTTATGGTATTCGCAAAACCATGGGTTTAAGGCATAAGCCACCCGGGATGCCCCTTTATGTTGATGTCCCGGGAGGGAGGATTTAATTAATAATAATGATCCCCTTTTAAATTAAAAATTTTTTTTTTCAATATATATATATATATATATATATATATATATATATATATATACACAAATATGTCCCAATTTAGAGAAAAAGGACTAGCCAGGTATAATAGAACCGGGAGGCCACTGTATTGAGGGAATCCCAGGATCTGTGGGGGAAGAAAAACCAACAGTAAGACCACCAAAAAACAAGTGGCAGCATGCAATACAACATTCATGCAACAAAGTAACACATAATAATACACACACCAGAGTGCTTTTAAAGAGGCCAAAGAATCTTGTCCTTTGTTTTTCCTCCTTTTTTCTTTTTCTTTTTTCTTTTTTTATATAAAAATCAGTCATAATAACAATAGACGGCCCCACGCGAGGCGAGGCCGCTTACCTGCCCAAGAAAGGCTGAATAGCCAAGCACCCGACCAGCAGTAATGGTAGTAATGGCAGCAATGTTCAGCAATGGCAACAGTAGCAGCAGTAGCCGTAGTAGCAGCAGTAACGGCAGTAGCGGCAGTAGCGGCAGTAGCAGCCAAAAACACATATGCGGCTGAGAGCCCCGCACGTGTCCTCCTTATGACAGGAAGGAAGTGCGGCTGGGGCCAGGTTGAATGACGCCGCCGCCGCAACCACGCCCCCCTCTGACGTCATCCGGGCCCCGCCCCCTCCAGATTCAAACAGTGCGGCCCGCCAGACGGCGGTGCCGCAAAGCAAGAGGGCGCACAACGCCCTCAGTAGATGGAGGGGGGGGGGAACGAGAGCTTAATGGGCAGCCTGCGCTGCCCACTGAAAGTGCTGACAACGCAGCCCGCCGAACGGCGGTGCCGATACAAAGAGGGGACAAGGGGGGATGGGGGCGGGGAGCCGTGAGCACCTGAAAAAGGACGCCGGCAGCCTCCGGTATGCCTGCCACAGTGCGGCCCGCCCCGGCTGCCCTAAAGCTGACCCAAACTCTGGCCATACAGGCCAGCAGCAGCCCACCAAAATGGCAGAACTGCCAAGTGTTAAAGCAAAAAACATACAAGTAAACATACAAGTAAAACACACATGCAAATACACATCCCTCCACCCCCCCCCCCCCCAGTGAAGGGAGAAGGGACCGTAACGGGAGAGCAAGGGGCCAAGGGGAACCTCGGGACAGGGGCATCCCAAATCCGGATCACCATGCCGGACAGCCGCATTGCCCCCAAAACAAGCTCCTAGGCACCTATAGTGCCATCTACCAATTGCCCAGTGAGCAGCCTAGGCTGGGAGGCTTCCATTTAACCACAAAGGTAACAATCAAAACCGGGCAGAAATAGACCAAAGGGGGTGCCAGGGTAAGACCCCGGCTACCTGCAAGCAGGAGACTTCATTCTTCTGTCTTGTCATCATGCAGAGAGAAAAACACTGGTGTTAGATGGGAGGTACCAGGTATATATAGGCCGAAAGGGGGCTCGTTACAAGACTTCCTCTCTGCAACAGCGTCACCTGGCGGTGAGTAACCCAATCGTGAAGAATTTAAAGGTGAAGCGGGGTGTGTGGCACACTGAGAATATGCTGGAAGCAGGGGCGTAACTTGAGGGGGGTGGAGGGGCTCTGCACCGGGGCCCAGAAAGTCAGGGGGGGCTCCATCAATGTTACTCCTCCACCTTATTTATCATATTTGTGCTCACTTGGCTAACCTTATAGAAAGGATGCACCATTCATCTCTTTAGCTGCATCCAACTGAGCTAAAAGACAGAAAAATTTTTTACTGTATGAGCCATGAAAGGGCCCCATTTAATATTCGCACCAGGGCCCTGTCACATTTAGTTATGCCACTGCAAGCAATGTAACTTACCTGGGTATTGGTCTTTATTACAGTGCACCACAAGGGATCAGCTGTTTACCCCCCTCAATCACCATTGCCACAGCGCATGCACAGACTCTCATCCAATCAGAATAAGAGGGCAGTGCACATTGCCCAGCAATCTATTCTGAATGTACAGATTGCTGAGTGCCTTCCACTAGCGTGTCTCCTATGCTGTGCAAAAAATCAGCAGCGCATACCTGGGGATGTGCGATAGATCAATACAGGGCGATTATAGGGGCAATCCAGGCAGTTTCACAAAGTGGAGCATACCAAATCAAGATGTCCTGGGGCCACGTTGTAATATAGCCCTGGAGTATTTTAGACCCTTCAAAGTTTCCAGGGTTTTGGCTGGAGGGCTGCCTCCGCAGTACCCAGTCACAGCATACTGAGCATGTCAATGGGTAGCATTTTCCCTTGCGCTGTGACTGCGTTGCACAACCCAGGGCAAGAGGGAAGAGGTGTGAATAGAAAGCCAGGCAGGATGTACCTGGTCCTCCTACGCATGCACTTTCCCTGCCAAGCTGTATTGGTCCCTTTTTAGTGCATATTTAAAGCAGAACAAATCCTGGGATTTCACCGACTCAAGACTCTAAAGCCAGTGGTTTCCCACAAAGAGGGAAACTACCGACTTTAGAGTCTTGCAGACTATAGGCTAGTTGCGGCTGCTTTAAAGTGGACCTTGCGTGACCCCCCCATCACTCCAAAACGTACCTTTGTGCCAGCCCAGCCATACCAATGCACCACATGCAGCCCTGTTTGCAACATAGCCTGGCATAGGGGACCAGCCACTTTCTCTATCTAAATGGATTGGTGTGGGAACGCATCTCAGGTGCAGGGAGGCTGGAGATGTGGTGTGGAATCATCTGATAGGTAAGTGTTTGCAGGCAATCGAAAGGGGCTCACAAAGAGCTGACCTACAGCAGCTCGCCATTTCCCTCATGTAGCTGCATTAGCCTGTCAAACATGAGGTTTGGGGGGGTAGTATTAACCCGTAAAAGCCTGTTTCTATACAGTTGGGAGAAGCTTCAGGAAAGTAGCACAGGCATGATTTGTCACAACCTGAATTACATTTTAATTACATAAAGAGGACCAAAACTTAACAGGCCCTAGAGCCCAAATCGGGATGACCTTGTAAAGTGGACAAGACACCCTAATTGTGAAGCCCCCAGGTTGACCTGTTATTCCTACCGGTCATCCCATGGTGCATGCATGGGATTTACTGCAGCTGTGCATGCCTGTGCCAGCCATAGAACTGAATGGCTGGCGTGAATGAGCACTGCAGGAGGGAAGTGGCTTAAATTAAAATATTTGAATTAAACGAGAAAATACGAAAATTAGGCAGAAAAACTCTGCCTGTATTTAGTCTTCTGTTTGTCGGTCCCAGGAGGAAAATTTGATGTAGCTGAGAGTGAAACAACTTTCTTTGTAGTGCCCGCAATCGCCTAAGGATAGCTGTCCAGCTGCCTTCACATTCAGCAGAAAAAAAAAATGACTGGTTAGGCTACACACACACAGCGTCGGCACTCTAAATCTGGTCGCTATAGCATAGAGCACCAGACTGAGGCGAGGCACTACCTGGCGCTATCCCTTGATGAATAACCCCCATAGTCTTTCTCAATTCCAGGGTTTATGCAAAGGCATTTACTGTAGTTTTAAGACAAGTCAGAGGCAGTGGTGAGAAGGGTTAATTATATATTCAACATATTTTGATGGTCAGACACTAATGTATTATCCTGGACATTACCTATCTTTGCCACTGAGCAGCAAGATGTGCACATATTTCATACTGCACAAGCCAAGGCCATTGAGGTCTCTTTTCATTTTTTCAATGTTAATCTGAGTCAAGTGTGTACATTTCTAGACATGTTCACATCTGTATGTCATATTATGACCTCCCAGCTTCAGGGGGAAACTGACCTTCATGTCAAAACCACAGGTTGGCAAAGATGTTTACATGAACCCAGTCTATCAATCTGATGAATTATTCAAATGGCTAGAATGATGTTCATTTTACTATGAAAAGCTCTAATTTATATGAAATCACTCAGGCAGCATAAAGACTATTCATCGGCAGATTATACCTGATTCTTATATTGTGGAGATTAAAATGTTAAAAGGCTTAATGCATATAATTTGCTGCAGTCGGTTGCTTCTGTCACTCAGTGTGCAAGTGTAAAATGCTTTATTTGCTTGGAAAATTATTTTTCCTTTTTTATTTTATGGAAATAATGCAAATGAAAAGCGGAATGTCTTGACTTTCACTACCTCCTTGCAGTGATATAGAACATCATTGCAGTTCATTTTATATACACGTCACAATGTGAGGAGAACATGAAGTGCGAAAACTATCTGATAAGGTTATAAGGACCCTTTGGAATATATGCTGAGAGTAGATGTTTCCCCTAGTATTATAATTTAACACAGGACCACCCTAGATGGGGATGCAGATGCCAGTGTATTTTATTTTTAATAGCTCACATGAAGAATACTGTATTTATCACTCATTTCTGGCCTGTTGCATTTTGGCTATTGATTTTTTCTAGTCTGGCTCTAGATATTTTCATCTTATTGTCCTGGACCAGATACAGTCAGCCATATTGCTCCCTGGCCAACCCCTGTTGCTTTCCAGTGATGATACATTCAGTTACAGTACACAAAGCTCAGAATGGCATTATAATAACTGCAATAAATCTGAAAGCACTTCAACCTAATTGCCATTATGCAATAGTTTTCCTTGTAAATGATTTATTTAACATATGGCTGCTGTTTTATGAATATTGGGCAAAGACTTTAGTAAAAAAAGAAACATGGGCTGTTTTGGGGCACTGGGCTGGGGTTGACGACATGCACTTCCTTTCTGGGTATAGTTGCACTTTAAAGCGGAAGTCTTTAGATAACTCCCCCCCCCCCCACACACACACACACATACTGCCACCCTCCCCTGGCACTGAAGCAGGAGTAACAAAGAAAAAAAACCCTTACCTCACGCTCTGTCAACTGCTGTTCTCCTGGCACTCCAGGTCTTGGTTGCCACCATCTTGAGAGAAAGCACAGAGCGGCATTCCCTGACTATGTGCGCGCTCCCACCCACCCAGTGAATTGGCAAGCGGGAGTGTACACAGTGGGGGGATGCCACATTATTCCGCTAGAATGGCACTGGACTGTGAGCGAGGTAAAAGGTTTTCTCCTTTGTAACCTCCCCGTCCTGCCTTAGCACCAGAAGAGGGTGGAAGGGAGGGGATACATAGAGGTTGGACTTCCGCATTAACTTGGTCCTCATTAGTTCCTGGCTGGACCTACTCACTCCGCCCTCCTACACACTGCCTAGTTCCACTACCTGCAACAATTAATTCTGGTTCTAACTAGCTAAAGATTTAGCTTAAATAAACTATTTCACCACTCTTCTAAACACAATTTTAAACCTCTTGGCTCTCTCATATGTTTGGTCAGTGTGCTATTTTTCTTTTTGCACGGTCCTAGAGAAATGATATTAAGGATGGGCAACCTTTGAAACATTGTTACAGCTTCCACCCTGCTCTGCAGGAAATTGAGGTAAAGTACATGGGGCAAGCATCAGATGAACTTCTTGCTACATTCATATTGCCTCTTTAGTTGTTTCCCAACTGCTTTCCTAATGCTTCAGCCAATCTAGCAGTGGCAACTCTAATCCTTATATCAGGAGTATCCCACCTCTAGGGTCCTGATTTCTGACACTTGCTCTAACTGTCTCCAGCTACTCTATTCTCATCCAGCTCTTCCCACAAGTTAGAAGAGTTCCTTTGGACTTCACCACCTTCATGTAACATTTCCTTTACACACTTGTACACACTTCTGAGGATGTCCATGCATTTATGCATCTCATGGATGACCACCATCAACCAATCTCTTTCTGTTATTTTATTACAAAATGTAGGAGTAGGGCTTGAGGATGGTGCTAACTAGATATCTGCCCCCCCACACATAACCTTCTAAAAACTCCAATTTCTTTCATCTCCACCATAATAAAATTTGGTCACAGAAACACAGACCGCGTAACCACCATCAGTCAGTTTCGGGGAATCATGGTGGAGGTGAGTGAAAACAGAGCTTGTGGTCCGGCAACTACTCAAAAAAAATAGTGTTGGACTGCTTTAATGTCTGTCTGATTTGTGTTTGTTAAATAGACATATATTTGTCTTTCTGTATTTGATTCCCTTCCTGTTGGGCCTCTTTTATTCCATCACCTTTATATTTTTTAATTAAATCATTCCCTAATGCTTAATGTTCTCACAACTGATATTGCTGTTTGTCCTAAATATAGTAATGTTTTATGAGCTTAAAAGTAATAGCAATTCAATCTTTTGACATTATTTAATGTTTAAAATAATGATACAGTAACAATAGTATATATCATATGTAATCAATACAACTCTACATTAGGAAAATGTATTGATCGTTTTACTTGAAGAAGAGAAGCACTTAAAATTGACTATTTCATTTCATGCTTATCATTTCAATATTCTGAATACATATTTAAATATATGTGTACAGTAAATCGGGAGGGTCAGCATAAGAATGTTGTTTATAAAGCATTGCCGTAGATAAGCAGCTATCTATATATACAGTATATATATATATATATATATCATCTGCTCTTCTTTACATCTCTACGCCCCTCCCCAGGAGACTGGGGGCAGATAAAAGCTGGAAATAGGCAATATTTTCCACCATTTCTGTTAAAACATACTCGTTTTAATCTTTAGTAATAATCAGGAATATAAATGAGCAAGATGTAAATGTCTTGTCTTTCCTCAACTGAATACAATTTTAAGCAGGAAATGGATTATAATTTGATTACAGCACTAATACAGTAGTTATACAGAGGTTTTAATGCAGAGGGCTCTTTTTATAAGCATTTATTTTCATTACGGTTTTTAGTGACAATTTTACCTAGTTTGCAAGGAAGGTTAGCAACCTTTTTCTTTTACATAGTAAACTTGAAACAAATGTTTATTTTTCTTTCTTGAGCATGGAGGTATTGGCGAAGCAAGCCAAAAACTAAGGAGTTACCGGTATATGGTAAGCTGTGTGCTGCCCAGTATTAACAGAAATACTCATTATTCACATCCAGTGGATAGTGCCTTGCAAGTCATCTCTCTATTCTTTTTATCATCCTGAGCTTCTTTGAGGCTGCTCGTACTGCATATGACTTCAATTTTTTGTTTCAGTAATTTTTTTTTTGAGGCATTGTAGGCAATGAAATGTGTTACAACAATTCTACTTTTGTATGATACATAAAAGTTATATTCATATACAGTATTTTGAATAATTTGACATGCCAATTAATGGCAAATCATTGAATAAAATATACAGCATGGACCTCATTATTTCTCCTTTTTTATCTGTAGTTTATTCCAAATTACACCATATAACAGTTTTCCTTGTATACACATTCTAAATGCACAAGACAGTAGAGTCAATTCACCACCAGGTGAGAAAGCTCTTCTACTTTTTAGGAGAAAAAACTGCCAATCACTTTCATTGTCTACTCCCCACCTGACATGATAGCATTGTGTCTGACAGAGAGAAGTGAGTTTGCTCGAAAGCTTACCTTAAATATACTCAGCCTGAAAAGGTATTGTCTGATTTCTTCACTTTCTACCACTTTGAATGGTTAACACAGTACAGCACAATACTGCGTGAAATTGTCTACCTTTGGGCTGATTTAGCACCAAGTGAAAATTTACATCTGGTTTCTGAATCACTTCCAAGCTAGACAATGAAAGTGAATAGTAGTTTTCACTCCTAAAAAGTAGTAGAGTTTTCTCAACTGGTGGTGAATCAACCCCCTATATTTGAATTGCAAATTCCACCTTCTCCTGATAATTAAGCCCCCCATTGTCCTACATCACATACTTGCCATTTGTCCAAATTTCCATAAACAGGGTTTTAGTTGGGTCTCAAGTGAGTGCACCATCATTGTCAAGGATTAGCCAGAGGCTACCCTGGAGAGGTACAGCACCCTGCTGTTTAATCAAAACAGGATGACAAACTACCACTGAGGTCCTGTGGAGAAAACTCTATGAAGCTCTCCCAGGTTGAAAAGAACTTTTCCATTCTGGACTCCACACTAATTTGAGCCTGGAATAGGTGTCTAAGCTTAGTTAGGAAAAGGGATATGGATGGAGGGTCAGAGGAGATCTACTGGTGCAAAGTGTCCCTTTTGCCCACTGCTGCTATAATTGCTGCTCCCTGTCTGATCATTTAAGTAGAGTGTCCCTTGCATATTTGGTTATCTTTGTGTAAGTCGCCAAAGTCCCCACTAATCACAGAATTTTCTTCCTGGCCCATTCCCGAGAGAGGATGCCACGTTGCTCCCTGTCTGTTGCTGACCTAACAGTATTGGTTGGTGTTGCCTTCCAACAGATTCAATCTAAACCAGGTTCCATCCTGCAAGTTTCTGTTGGCCTGGAGTGGCAACAGGGAAGTGTGACTATCGAGCAAATGCAAGGGACTGGTTTAGGTAAGTATTAAAAATAGGAAAGGTTAGAACCTGCTTCTAGAAGTAGCCTGGGAGAGAGCGTTAGTATATTTGATTTTTGTAGTTGGCCATAGAAAAATACATCCTTGTAGTAATAGGACACTAAATGGCAATGGTGAGTATTGTATCTATGATTGGACACACAGACTTGAATGGAAAGGTCACAAGAAAGTGGGAGGCTATTTAAGAGGGACCCTAACTGCAATAAAAGCTTCTAGAAGTTGTCCTTGAGGGTAAAAGACAAGTAATGTAAGAAAGGAGTCAAAGGAATCCAGCAGGAGGAAGGAAACCACAGTACTGAGAACAACCAGGAGAGCTTGCAAAAAAGGAAGACCCGTGACAACACTAAAGTTGAGGGATTGTAAGGACAGTAGTAACCTGTCCAGCAAGTAGGAAGGGGTAACCTTGTGACTGGGAGAGTTGATACTGTATGAACTTAAGTAACTTGAAGTAATGTGGATATTAAACTGTGTACCCTCAGGAGCCGAATAAAGGTCATTCCTGGAAACCAGCAGTGTCTAAAGAGTAAGTGCACCTCAGCCCAAGCTCTACACCAACCTGTTGCCCTATCCTAGGTCCAAGAACCCCCCTCTCTTCTCATGATCTCTGCATGGCCAGGCAGAGGCCCCTTACACAGACTAGACTTGTATCTGATATTGTGCCATACCTTCCACATCACCATCTGTAGGAGTTTCAGTCATTGAAGATGGCAACAACTCTCTATGTTGGTGCAGAATATACAAAATACTGGATCCAACCATTGAAGTACCTCACCAAAGCAGCTAGATTGTACAGTTCTGGATTTGGAAAATGAATCCTTACATTTGATTTGGTGCAGGACCAGCATACTAATAGCGTGTGGTTTCTTTCTCGGAGATCAATGTTCATTTTCTAAGATCTCATCAATGGGATAAGAGTGTGGACTGACTCTGCAAGTAATAAAGAATTTGGGGTACCACCACAATCTGTATTCGGTATGATTTTCCTAAATAGCAAAGAGTGATGTATTATGTAAATAAAGAGCAGTAGAGATTATTGAATAACCTGACATGGGTCCAAGGTCCTCTAGTAGTTCCAGCACAAAGGGAAGGGTCTTGCTTTGGCTGGAGACAGAGGAGCACATAATCCACAAAAGCTTTACATTTCACAGATAAATCCCTTGCACACAAACTGGGAAAGATGGGGCTATTTAAATAGTGTCTAGAGCAATGTTGAAATGTTCTGGGGAAAGTGGGCTACCCTATCAGTTGCCCTTGAACATTTCTACCTCTCCTGTGAGATTTATATTAGTTATTAATTTGGTGGAGGGGAAGTTAAAGAGCAATATAACAATTGATATTGGAGTATTTCCAAATTCCATGACTTTTTAAAACCATATTTCCCACTTGTAGACATGTCTGTCTCCTCATTAATAGATTGGCCCTATTGCAATGTCACAGACACTCCAAAGTCTGCATTGCCTGGCAACCACCACACAGGATCGTTCACTGTATGCACAGATTCTGGAAGCTACTCTGCACACACCATGGCCAACACCGCAGTACAGCCTGGTGAGTCATTCAAAAACCCCTCCAGAAACCAGACACTGACCGTATTATTTAACACCTGTTGCTGATCTTTGACTCATTTATCCATGTGCTTGCACAAAGCCTGATTCTGACCCTGCCAATTATGACCACATGTATGTACCAAGCCTATTGCCAACATTGCCATATCTGAGCATGTCTTGTGCAAAGCCAGTTGCCAGCTCTGCCAAGTCTGACCAATTTTTTGAGACAAGCCAGATCTTGTGTCAAGTCTGTTGCTGATCCCCCTATCACCATTCTGCCATTTTGCCACCACTACAATCATGTCTTAACCAAGCTTTGTGATACAAACATCTTTTCTACATTCAAAAACCCAGGCTCCCAGGCTATTTTGAAGAATTACCAAAGAAACACGCTTTCCAAAACTTTACTGAATACCAACCAGCTGAGGCTGAGCCCAATTTCAATAAACAACCTTCCAAATCTTAGAAGAACCTATTCATGACATGAAGGTGTTTTACATAAACCATTGTCATAGCTCATAAATGTAAACTTTGCTTAAATGCACCCTGTCTAATAAAAAGTACAAAAAATATTTGCCAGAAAAAGATTTTATATCTCTGAAAATGGCAAAGCAGTAAAGCCTACCTAATATAATATATGAAGAACATGTTTAGTGACTCATTTTAAGAACAAACTCGAGAACTCTGAAAGGTGTTGGAAATAAATTCTCTTTTTGTTACTCTAACCATTAACATGTGCATATAAAGAATTATAGCACCTGACAGCAGATAAGAACAGCTTGACCAATTTAACTTGCCCTTTTCCTTGCTGATTTATACCCTGCACAACCTAATCGTCCTCCTCTTTTTATATTCAGATTAGCTTTATATCTTTTCAGATAATTCCCTTATATCAAAGTGTGCCTGTTTGGTGACTATTGTAGAAAACTATTAGGAGTTCTCTAAATTAGTGCCTTCTGCCATCTCTCAGCTACAGGTCGTAACCTCTTGTTCTAGAGCTTCATTTTCTCTAAAATATGTGTTATTTTTGTACCTTTACAGTTTGCCACAACAGCATTGCTCTTACCTTTTTTTTTCTATTATTCATTTAGGTAATTTAGTCTCATTTAAGCAAAAAGAGGAAAATCTAATAGAAAGTCTATTGAATCAAAGATGTAAGGTGAACAAAAAATAATAAGCTATATTAATGATATTTAATATTATGCATGCAGAAGAGACAAATTGTATCTTTTGCTAATGTTACTAATGCCTTATATGCATTAATATCATTATTATGTTTTTTTTTAACTTACATAAAACTAACTACCACAAAAGCAGCAGTAGGCAATCTATACCATACTGTACAGAGGACCTCAAGTACAGCCCTGCAAGCACTACCCCAGATTGTACCGGTGTGTGCAAAATTAAATTATTTCTACATAAGGAGGCAATTTCAAATAAGCATTTTATACATCATCAGTGTAAAGTGGACTGTGTCCAGTACAACTGGCTTAGCTGGAGCATGGATTAATGCTTCTTTCAGATATAATAGGCAACCCCATAACATAAATATTTGTTTTTGAGTCTATGATGACTTTTGGTTTTTAATACTTCTCTGAAAATAGATAAAAAAACTATTTAGTACTTACTGTAAAGGTTCTTTTTTCTGTGCATGTGAAGAATGCAGGGCAATTAACGTTCTTGTTCTAAGAAGGGTGGGTTTAATGTTCTTAATGCTCTTCGGAGAATTGGACACTACTGAAAGTTTTGTCTCATCCCTAGCAGACATAGCCAGTTTATAAAAAAGTAGTATTGAGATAAAATAACCTCAAGGAAGTAACAACAGTACATTTTTAATGGCAACATCCAAACAGTTATAAATTCCATTCCACTGAAGCCTGCTTACAGAAAGCCCATAAAAACCCACTGACCTATTAGAGTGAGCAGTAACTTTTAGAGGAGGCTTTCCCTTAGAGTAATAGGCCTGGGAATGTTCAATCTGATCCATTTACTAATAGGAACAGGCTGGCCCTTTTTAGCACCCTCAAACAGTATTAAAAAAAAGAGTCCATCTTTCTGAAGTCCTTGGTTCTATGACGATAGAACTTAAGAGCCCACACCACACCTAGAAGATGTAAAAATGTTTTATTTTGACAGAACGGATCCAAGCAAAAAGAGGAAATGATACTGTCTTCATTGATATGAAAATATGAAACTACCTTGGGAAGAAAAGATTGAGGTAAACAAAAATTTTCATTATCGTTATGAAACACAAGGAAAGAGGGCTTGATAGTAAGAGCCACCAGCTCTGAAATACTCCTCAAAGTGGTAATGGCAATAAGTTACATATTTTTGATTAAAGACAAAATATGAGTCTAAAAGATTAATAGGTGAATGCCCTAAGGTCAAAAGAACAAGATTAAGATTCAATAAGTTTCTTCAAAAGTGGTAGTAACAGGAGGCCACTCCTTGCAAAAAATTAAAATATAGTAATTGTCTGCAATGGGTTTCTGAAAAAGAATTGTCAACACCGAGACCTGATCCAGGTGCTGACGGACAATTCCTTATCTAAATTTGACTGAAGAAATTCCAAAATGCAAGCAATGGAAATATCACCAGTAGAAACCCTACAGCATTGACACCAAAATAAGTAGGTTTTTGGGAGAATCTTTTTTGGTCTTCAATTATCAAGCATCATGTATCAATGACAGAAGAAACCTTGGTCTTCTAGAACTGACTTTTTAATAACCAAGCCATCAAAGTCTGTGTATTGGAACATCCAGTTGGTCCTTACAAGAGAAGAAAAAGAGGAAAACAAAAGGGAGAATCCTGTGATAGATTGATATCTTGTACCATGTCCTTCTCTAACAATCTGGTGCAATGAGAAACAATTGAACTGACTCCAGATGCATTACAATTGATGCATGAGAGGGACAGGACGAAAAGTATAAACCATGTTTAAATTTGTCCATGAGTGCACAAGTGCAGAGGATTCCTTGAATGTCCAATGAACTGGGGAAATGTGGCAAATTCTGCAAAAAGTCTGCATCTGGCATCCTCAATGATGACAGATGGAATTTCCTGGTTCAGTTCCCACTCCCCTGAATTCAATTGTTGCCTGCCCAGAAAATCGGCGATGTGTTCTAAAGCCCCAGATTATGGCTGGCAATGCTCGAGCATTTGCGTGGTAACAGATATACACAGTAGATTTGCTGTGAGTGCCGCCCTGATTATTTATTTAAGTCAGAGTCCTGACACTGTCCAACTGTATAAAGACAAGGTTGCCCGTCAGTGCTTTTGATCAGTGATGGAGTGAGTTGAGGACTGCCTTCAGTTTGAAAGCATCGATTGACTTTTCAGAATCCTCTATAAGCCAGGTTCCCTGAGCAGCTAGTTGTTCTCCATATATCAATATACTGATGTCGGTCGATATGATGTTGAATTTAAAGAAAGTAATGCCCATTGACAGTTTGTTCATCTGAAGCCACCAGGTCAGCTCCATTTTAACTTCTGCTGGAAGGGCACAAGTCTTGTGCAGAGATAGGTATGATTTGTTCTATTTTGAAGGATAAATAGCTGTAAGGGTCTGGCTCGGAACTGAGCAAAAGTTGAGAGAGAAAAGAATGCTAATACAGCTGCGAAAGTTGACCTGTTAGGAACAAGGAAGGAATTATCTGTATTCCTTGATTTAAGATTTCAATGAAGGAGGCGAAACTTTGATAAACACCCTGGGGTTTTTTTTCAAGACCAAAGAGCAGGACTGTAAACTGATAATAATCTTCTTGTTTTGTAAGGACGGGTATATCGGAGTGATCATCCTTGATCATACTGATGCCAAAAATTCTCATTGCAAATCCATGTAACACCTTCTGTTGGATTAAATAAAGGTTCAAATATATTTGGTCCCAAATTGGTCTGCCCAACCCATCCTTCTTGGGAACAACAAATAATTTTAAATAAAAACCCAAACCTTTTTCTGAACAATGTACTGCAAAAATAAAGCATACATACACATTCATCAATGCCGGCCAGGTTACTACAGCGACTTAGGCGCTTGATACCCGCTTACAGGGTCTACTAGTGGTCGCTCTAAGCGCCGCTATACAGACGCTCATCTGCTGATACCTGGCAGATGAATCAGCCTCATTGTTTTTTTTTCAGCCAAGTCTGGGCTTTAACATGAAATGTCTTGTAGGTCATTTTTTTAGTGTATTCTCAATATTTGTAGATGAAATGTGTGCAAAAAATAATAAAAAATATTTTTTTTACAATTTGTAGTGTTTTTTGTAATAAAAAAATGTAAATGTTTCAAATAATTCATATTGCGTGTAAAAGCCCCATTTCTCCCGGTTACAACAGCACCCTTTCCTGCCAGAAGGCTCCCCCAAACTGAAACAGTGCTTTAGGAGATTTTTGGGTAAGGTACAGCTACTATGCGCACCTTGCAGGAAAATGATATATATATTTATTTTTAGCAGAGTTTAGGCTTTAACATGAAAAATCTTGTTTGTAATTTTTCCACTGTTTTTTAAACATTTTTGAGTGAAAAATGTAACAAAAAATTTTAATTTTTTAATTGTCTCATTTATTTAAAATAAAACATTTATTTTATTCAAGAAAACCATATTGCATGTGAAAGCCCCATTTCTACCGATTACAACGGTGCCACATATGTATCGATAACCCCTCGTACCTTTGCAGGAGACCCCCCAAATGAAAAGAGCACTTTATATGTTTAAAATTAAATACAGCTACTATATAGGGTTACATAAAAGAAAAGAATGGTGTGGGGTTAAAAACTCTCAAAAATTAAAATAAAAATGAGTGGGTCCCCCCCTTTCCAGCGTAACCAGCAGGGCACCAGCTATTGGGGGCTTGTAGACCAGGGTGCAGAGACCAGCCTCTTGGCCCTCTGTCCTAAAGGCTACAAGCCTGCACAGCCTTCGTGGGCTGCCTTCCATCCACCCGGAGCAATTAACTCTGGCTTCTGCTCTCCTGCTGCTGCTGGAAGCCTTTTATGCCAGCTAAGTGACAGGACATAAAGGCTTAAAGGAGCACTATCGCGAAAAAATGTCCCAAGAATAAAAATCTATATAAATATGCTGGATGGAGGGAGGAGGGGTCACTTAGATACCCGGCATCTAAAATATTCAGCCAGGCTTGTTTCTTTTATTTTATTGAAAGAAGGAGGACATCTCGGGTGACAGGCTCTGTCACCCCTGATGGACTAAACCTTTAACCCCAGGATTTTATTCCTACCAGGAGAAGAAAACCACAAGCTTGGCGGGAGTTTTATTCAGTTCAGGTATATAAGTGACCCCTCCTCTTATTCAGTTCGGGTATATAAGTGACCCCTCCTCGCAGTAGCTAAAGTGTTTATATGGGTTTTTATTATTACACTATTTCGCGATAGTGCTACTTTAAGTAAACAAAAATGAAATAGAATCCCCCATCTGGGGGGGACCCCAGGCTTTTTGATTTTTAAGGGTTACATTTGTTTTTTAATGTCGTGGTTCCCCCTTTTCCCAGCATAACCAACTTGGCCACCAGCTATGGGGGCTTGCAGACCAGGGATCGGAAGCCATCCTCGGCAGCCCTAGCCCTGAAAGCTATGAAACCTGCATAGCATACAAATAAAATACTATTATCCACACTATGAAGGGTTACATAAAAGAAAAAATTGGTGTGGGGTTAAAAACCCTTAAAAATTAAAAAAAATGGTGTGGGATTACAGCATAACCAGCCGGGAACCAGCTATTGAGGACTTGTAGACCAGGTGGGCCTCTTTGACCCCCTGTCCAAAAGGCTACAAGCCCGCACAGCCTTCATGAGCTGCAGGCTCTTCTGCCCCTACATGGACCCATGGACCCCTTACCAGCTCATAAAGGGTAAGATGTAAAAACGCACACACACAAAATATTTTATATTATTATATATTTTTAATACTTACCTCCCATCCATCCGGAGCATGCCAGCCTTGAAAGCTATAAACCCGCGTAGCCTTCATAGCCCCTGGGCTCTTCCGCTCTCCCCTCCCAGGCTTTGGAAAGGCAGGTAATACAGGGCTGGGGGTTATTGGCAAGTCACCCACTAGGCTCAGGTGAACTGGTATAGGGGTCTCATTGACACTTTACCAGTTCACACAGGGTTAACGGTAAAAAAACTCACCACACAGAGATAAAATGACTTTTATTTAAAAAAAAAAAAGAATTTGCTTTACTCACCTCCAATCCTATGTCTCATGCCACTGTGTTCCACACCGATCAGATCAGAGTCCCATTCCCCTCCACCATCCTCCAGCATGACTGAGCATTGTTGGGCTGGGAGCGGGATGACGTCACTGAATTACATGATCTGCCCCACCCACAAAAGGCTGATGGGGGCCCTCTCATCACTGCAAAGGAGCCCCGAGGGGGGATCAGAGGCCCCCCAGGTGAAGAGGAGAACCAGTGGGAGAGTTTGTGGGTGAAGGTGAGTTTCTGGCCTTTTTTCTTTCCTCACACATGTTTCTCCTGAAGCCTGAAGAGCCCGAGGGTGGGGAGCATCGGAGGCTCCCCGGCATGAAGAGAAGACCTGGCCAGATCGATCGAGGGGTCACGTGAGTTTTTTTAATGTTATAGTTTATTTCTTATGTCCAGAGAATGTCAGAAAGTCAGCTTACCATAGCTGGCACTAAATGGTTAGAGAAGCAGCTATGTGAGACTCACATAGCTGGGACTAGAGGGGTAAAACAATATGCTCGTCGACAACCACATAAAAGACATAAGGACTGAAAATAATTTTTTTTTAAAATGTATATATTCTATGTGGGTATGAATGCAGCTGGAATAGCCTTCCCCAACAGACCTATGGGTGCAGGCTATGGACAGATATTTTTTAAGGATGCGAGGAACTAGGCACAGTAACAATGTTAATTCTGTAATAAGAAACATAATTAAAAGAAGAGGTACCGCAATGTGCAAAAGAGACAGAGAATATCTGCCCACCTCTGTTCTCCTCAGGACAGTACTTAGGACTGGCTATGTCTGTTAGGGGGGGATATGATGAACTCAGTTGGAACAAAACTTTATTGGTCATATCCGATTCTCCCAAGAGCATGACATCAAAACCCAATGTCTCAGAGTATAAGAAGTTAATGGCGCTGCATACTCCATGTGCACCAGAAGAAATGTTTTTATTGCATGCTGGGCTACACCATTTGCATGACTAGTAATAAATAGGGTTTGGCAATATCAACATACCTAGGCTTAACCTTTATGAGGCCTTTTATATGCCTGCTTTCTTCTATTTAGCTGAACTTCCCTGAGGACTTTATAATGTAGTGTGGCAAACCTGAACCTGAATCTGAGCCTTGCACCATTTAAAATGACAAATTGAACCAATCTTGTATTTGTGTTTCATTCCATCAAATACATTTTTTCTCTGGATTCCTCCTAGGGGGCTTGAGATTCTTGGCCATGAGGTTAACAGCTACCCTTAAGACCACTCCTCTTTATTTTAAATGTAAATTGGAGTCAGCCCCCACTTTTGCCCTTCCCCTCCCATGCTTGCTGTATCTGTTTCACCAACAATGGCTCACCACCTCTAATTTAAAGCAGACCAACACCTATGCATTTGTCTCTGCTGCTATATGACAGGCAGGGGAGATTTCCCCACTGGGAATCCAGCGCAGTGATTGGCCGCCTGGTGTCCATGTAGCGAGCAGCACCATTGTTCCAGCCACCAGAATGTGCTGCTCACATGGGCGCAGATGCCGAAATGCTGCACTGGATTCCCAGTGGGGGACCGAGAGAAAGGTAAGATTTATGTGCATTTGGGAGGGTTATGTGCAGGGGCGCCCTTTGCACTTAACAGTGCATAGTGAGAGAACAGGGGAGGTACATGCATTTGCCTCATATGATACACAGAACTTTTTCACAAACGTACATCAGTTTTCCCAGTCCATCGGGGAACTATAGTCACTGTGCCACCAGGCATAGGTAAATGTTCTTCCAAGTGACATGCTCGGAACCCATGATTAACAGAATAATAAGAATAATAGGTAAAAGGTATGCTGAAATGTAGACTTCATAAAGTACATACCTTGTTTGGAGGCAAAAGAGGTACCAGAAAAACAATGTTAGGAAAGTGACAATTAAGAGAAGAAAGTGACAATCAAGAGAAGAAATGCAATGGCTAATGAATAATCTCATGAAGACTGGAGATAATGATAAGGTAAATAGAGAAAAAAGTGGAAGAGCAAACAAGATAATCAGCAGAGCAACAATTCATCTGGGGCGATAAAGAGAAATAAGGGAAGAAATATGCATTTTTTTTAAAAATGTGGTTAAAATGTGGTCTAGCACAGTAAGTAGCAGAGAACAACTTCACGTGTTGAATAAGGGCCTTATTTTATTAGTGTGCATTTTTGTGTCATTTTTCTGACATAGAGCCATTTTTTGAGCTCTGGCGTTTCTTTATTGGCGCTGCTATTTGGAGTGAATGGAGCTGGAAGTCACAGCGCCCAATGTTAACTAATTAGCTTTGATTGTTGCAATAGGTATTGGCCGGCCTGTGTCAGAGGCTGTTGGACCTGACTGCCAATTATAACATCATCAGTGAGCGTCACTCTGTACCACCTTCTTTTAGGTGCTGCACAGCGTATTTAGTAATTTTTTGCATGCTGAAATGGCGTATTTTTCTGCCGCTAGCCGGCTTTTCATCATTACACTTATAGGATTTCACTGCTGGGGACAAAGGGGACAAACTTGACAGTGCGCTTAGTTTGAGTTTTAGTTTTTGTTGTCCAAATTATACATTGGTAGGCAAAAGAAGCAATGAAAATTTATTTCACACAAAAATATCAAATGACATTTGGTACTGCGTTTACATTAACGGCAAGTCACAATGCAAGATCTGTACAAAAAAATGTAATATTAATTAGCATACACACACAAAATATTTTATTGTATTTTTTTTAATACTTACCTCCTATCCATCTGGAGCACGCCAGCCTTGAAAGCTATAAACCCGCATAGCCTTCATAGCCTCTGGGCTCTTCTGCCCTTTCCTCCCAGGCTTTGGAAAGGCAGTTAATGCAGGGTTGGGGGTTAATGGCAATTGTGCTCTATGAGATCTTAACCTACAGTGCTGCTATAAACTGGCACAGCTGAAAAAAAGGCACCCGGTACTGCAAACTATCTGGTGCTAGTGATAAATTAGACTCAGGCTGGGGGCCACATCGGCTCAGAGTGGTATTAACAGGCGCTAATGCTTGATAAATCAGGCTCCCCTAAATCAGTCTGAAAGACTGGCACATTTCTCATGACTACCTCCTCTCAAAGAGAGTCCCATGCTCCTAAAGAAAAAAAGTACCCTGCTATGCCAGTGCAAGAAGCATTTTTTCTCTAATATTAGTGGATGCCTCCTTGTTATAGTTCAAGAGATTTAAGTTTTATAGATTATTTTGAAAAATTCGATTCGACTGATTCGCCAAATTTTCCGACAAAAATCGTTTCGACCCGAATTTATTCGCGACAAATTGTTATTAAAAACGGCTATTTCTGTGCCTCCTAGAGCCTCAATAGGGTTGTAAACCATTCTGCCTTGCTGTAACACACATAGGATGCGTGCTGGGTTAGTGAAATCATACTGTAAATTATTATCACATGCAGATCAAAGGCATCGCTAATAGAATCGCAGAGCGGCACAATTGCAGAGAGTTGAAGTGGCATCACTATGAGGGGCTCCTATAGTCCCTGAAAAACACACCCTGGAGCTGGCAGCAGCAGGAGCCCAAAAATTAGTTGAATCACACCCTGGAGTTGCAAGCAGCAGCAGCCGCCCAAACATTGGTTGAAAGAGACACTGGAGATGGCAGCAGGAGCCCAAAAATTGGATGAATCACACCCTGGAGTTGCAAGCAGCAGCAGCAGCAGCCCAAACATTGCTTTAAAGAGACACTGGAGTTGACAGCAGGAGGCCAAAAATTGGATGAATCACACCCTGGAGATGCAAACAGCAGCAGCAGCCCAACCATAGCTTGCAAAAGACACTGGAGTTGGCAGCAGGAGCCCAAACATTGGCTGAATGACACCCTGGAGTCGCAAGCAGCAGCAGCAGGAGCCCCAAACATAGCTTGAAAGACACTGGAGTTGGCAGCAGGAGCCCAAAAATTGGCTGAATGACATCCTGGAGTGGCAAGCAGCAGCAGCAGCCCAAACATAGCTTGACAGAAACACTGGAGTTGGCAACAGGAGCCCAAAAATTGGCTGAATGACACCCTGGAGATGCAAGCAGCAGCAGCAGGAGCCCAAACATAGCTTGACAGAAACACTGGAGTTGGCAGCAGGAGCCCAAAAATTGGCTGAATGACACCCTGGAGTCACAAGCAGGAGCAGCAGCAGCCCAAACATAGCTTGAAAGAGACACTGGAGTTGGCAGGAGGAGCCAAAAATTGGCTGAATGACACCCTGGAGTCACAAGCAGCAGCAGCAGGAGCCCAAACATAGCTTGAAAGAGACAATGGAGTTTGCAGCAGGAGCCCAAAAATTGGATGAATCACACCCTGGAGTTGCAAGCAGCAGCAGGAGCCCAAACATTACTTTAAAGAGACACTGGAGTTGGCTTCAGGAGCCCAAAAAATGGATGAATCACACCCTGGAGTTGTAAGCAGCAGCAGCAGGAGCCCAAACATAGCTTGAAAGAGACACTGGAATTGGCAGCAGGAGCCCAAAAATTGGATGAATCACACCCTGGAGTTGCAAGCAGCAGCAGCAGCCCAAACATAGCTTGAAAGGGACACTGGAGTTGGCAGCAGGAGCCCAAAAATTGGCTGAATGACACCCTGGAGTCGCAACCAGCAGCAGCAGGAGCCCAAACATAGCTTGAAAGAGACACTGGAGTTGGCAGCAGGAGCCAAAAAATTGGATGAATCACACCCTGGAGTTGCAAGCAGCAGCAGGAGCACAAACATTACTTTAAAGAGACACTGGAATTGGCTACAGGAGCCCAACAACTGGATGAATCACACCCTGGAGTTGCAAGCAGCAGCAGGAGCCCAAACATAGCTTTAAAGAGACACTGGAGTTGGCTGCAGGAGGCCAAACATTGGATGAATCACACCCTGGAGTTGCAAGCAGCAGCAGGAGCCCAAACATTACTTTAAAGATACACTGGAGTTGGCTGCAGGAGCCCAAAAATTGGATGAATCACACCCTGGAGTTGCAAGCAGCAGCAGCAGGAGCCCAAACATAGCTTGAAAGAGACACTGGAGTTGGCAGCAGGAGCCAAAAAATTGGATGAATCACACCCTGGAGTTGCAAGCAGCAGCAGGAGCACAAACATTACATTAAAGAGACACTGGAATTGGCTACAGGAGCCCAACAACTGGATGAATCACACCCTGGAGTTGCAAGCAGCAGCAGGAGCCCTAACATAGCTTTAAAGAGACACTGGAGTTGGCTGCAGGAGGCCAAACATTGGATGAATCACACCCTGGAGTTGCAAGCAGCAGCAGGAGCCCAAACATTACTTTAAAGATACACTGGAGTTGGCTGCAGGAGCCCAAAAATTGGATGAATCACACCCTGGAGTTGCAAGCAGCAGCAGCAGGAGCCCAAACATAGCTTGAAAGAGACACTGGAGTTGGCAGCAGGAGCCAAAAAATTGGATGAATCACACCCTGGAGTTGCAAGCAGCAGCAGGAGCACAAACATTACTTTAAAGAGACACTGGAATTGGCTACAGGAGCCCAACAACTGGATGAATCACACCCTGGAGTTGCAAGCAGCAGCAGGAGCCCAAACATAGCTTTAAAGAGACACTGGAGTTGGCTGCAGGAGGCCAAACATTGGATGAATCACACCCTGGAGTTGCAAGCAGCAGCAGGAGCCCAAACATTACTTTAAAGATACACTGGAGTTGGCTGCAGGAGCCCAAAAATTGGATGAATCACACCCTGGAGTTGCAAGCAGCAGCAGCAGGAGCCCAAACATAGCTTGAAAGAGACACTGGAGTTGGTTGCAGGAGGCCAAAAATTGGATGAATCACACCCTGGAGTTGCAAGCAGCAGCAGGAGCCCTAACAATACTTTAAAGAGACACTGGAGTTGGCGGCCGGAAGGAGGCAAAAAATTGGATGAATCACACCCTGGAGTTGCAAGCAGCAGCAGGAGCCAAAAAATTACTTTAAAGAGACACTGGAGTTGGCAGCAGGAGGCCAAAAATTGGATGAATCACACCCTGGAGTTGCAAGCAGCAGCAGCAGGAGCCCAAACATTGCGTGAAAGAGACATTGGAGTTGGCTGCAGGAGCCCAAAAATTGGATGAATCACACCCTGGAGTTGCAAGCAGCAGCAGCAGGAGCCCAAACATAGCTTGAAAGAGACACTGGAGTTGGCTACAGGAGCCCAAAAATTGGATGAATCACACCCTGGAGTTGCAAGCAGCAGCAGGAGCCCAAACATTACTTTAAAGAGACACTGGAGTTGGCGGCAGGAGGCAAAAAATTGGATGAATCACACCCTGGAGTTGCAAGCAGCAGCAGGAGCCCAAACATTACTTTAAAGATACACTGGAGTTGGCTGCAGGAGGCAAAAAATTGGATGAATCACACAATGGAGTTACAAGCAGCAGCAGCAGGAGCCCAAACATAGCTTGAAAGAGACACTGGAGTTGGCTGCACTAGCCCAAAAATTGGATGAATCACACCCTGGAGTTGCAAGCAGCAGCAGGAGCACAAACATTACTTTAAAGAGACACTGGAGTTGGCTGCAGGAGCCCAAAAATTGGATGAATCACACCCTGGAGTTGCAAGCAGCAGCAGCAGAAATCCAAACATTGCGTGAAAGAGACACTGGAGTTGGCTGCAGGAGGCCAAAAATTGGATAAATCACACCCTGAAGTTGGCAGCAGCAGGAGCACAAACATTAGCTGGAAGGCACACCCTGGAGTTGGCAGCAGCAGAAGCAGGAGCCCAAACATTGCTTGAAAGACACCCTGAAGTTTGCAGCAGCAGCAGCAGGAGGCCAAAAATTGTCTGAAAGGAACACCCTGATGTTGGCATCAGCAGGAGGCCAAAAATTGGCTGAAAGGCACACCCTGAAGTTGGCATCAGCAGGAGCCCAAAAATTGGCCTAAAGACATAAATATGTTTTGCACCATTTGGAAAGTGTAAAACGTGGCACCATGCTGAATCTAGTCGCATTCATCAGCCATTGGTGGGTGGAAATCCTGGCTGATCCATCCCTGATTCATTTTGACAAAGGTGAGTCTCTCCCCATTTTTAGTTGACAGACGAGTTCTCCTCGCCGTAACTATGGCCCCCGCCGCACTAAACACCCACTCAGATGGCACGCTACTGGCCGGGCAGGACAGCTTTTCCAGGGCAAACTCTGCTAGTTGCGGCCACAAGCCAAGTTTGGCTGCCCAGATGTCCAGCGGATCCTCAAGGTGTGTTGGCATGGTCATGTCAAGGTTTGACATGACCTGCTGGTTGAGGTCCTGCTCTAGGTCTTCCTGCTGCTCATGAGTAGCCTCACCATGCGGGTGTAGAAAGCTACTCATTAGCGACTGAAGACTGAGGCTGCTGCTGATGGAGCTGCTGCTGCTGCTCCTGCCAACCCCCCCAGCAGGCATGGCAGTGGAAGGTGAGCGCAGAGGTCCCCCCGAGTCAGACCTGCGAGAGTATGGACCATGGCGCAGATAGGCATTGGCCAACTGACTACGTAGAATGTCTTTGTAGTCTTTCAGTTTGTCCTTCCTCTCGGCGGGTTTAAAAAATGCCCCCATTCTGTGCCGGAAGCAAGGGTCCAATAAGGTGGACAGCCAGAAATCATCCCGGTGACAAATGGAAACAATTCTGGGGTCACTACGCAAGCACGTGAGCATGCTTCCTGCCATTTGCGAAAGTGACTCAGAGGGACTACCTGTCTCCATCTCCACTGCATACTGCCACGGTGTGTCTGGGTCCTCTGTCTCGCCTTCCTCACAATCCTCTAGCTCCTCTGGCTGCTCCTCCTCTCCTGTCCGCTGACTAGATAAACCAGCCATTTTGCCAAGCCTAAACTGTGCTTCACTGGGCCACTCCTCCTCCTCTTCCTCCTCCTCCTCCAGTTCAGCTCCAATGGGGTTCATGTGGCCGTAAGATGTAGACGCCATGTCTCAAATGCCCTGACCAGCCATGGTTTCCAAAATGCTCATCCCATAATCCTGCCGACTGACAAATAAAGTGGCTTCCTCAAAGGGCCTGAGCAAACGGCAGGTGTCACTGAGCTGCCACTGGTTTACATTGAAGTTACACAGGGGAGTCCCCCTATCCGCTTCGATCATCAGGAAATCCGTGATGGATTTTCTCTGTTCATATAATCGGTCCTACATGTGAAGGGTGGAATTCCAACGGGTGGAAACATCGCAAATCAGACTATGTTGGGGGCTACCATTCTGACGCTTTAGCTCAAGAAGGGTGTGTTTGGTGGTGTATGAGTGGCTGAAGTGCATGCAAAGTTTCCTTGAAGTTGTTAGGATGTCTTGCAGATCGGTGGAACACTTCAGAAACCGCTTGACAACCAGATTGAAGACGTGAGCCATGCAGGGCGCATGGGTCAGGCTTCCTTGGCGCAGCGCAGACAAAATGTTCTTCCCATTGTCGGTAACCATGATTCCCATTTTAAGTTTTCTTGGAGTAAGCCATGTTTGGATTTCGTGATGAATAAATTTAAGCAGTTCCTCCCCTGTGTGACTCCGTTCGCCAAGACAAACCATGTGAAGCACAGCGTGACACCTCCGTGTCCTGCACACATGGTAGACTGGACGGGCACTGAGACTTGAGCCTACAGTGGAGGGTGGGGAGATGGCGGAGGATGAGGAGGCCGAGTCGCACGGTGTCACAGGCACAACGGCCAGGGAGCGCGGAGGCCGAAGCGTCGTGACCTGTCCAAGTTGCTGCTGCTGCTGCAAAGGGACCACATTCACCCAGTGGGTCGTAAATGACATGTACTGTCCCTGACCGTAGTTACAGCTCCAGACGTCGGCGCTGTCATGCACTTTGCTACACACCGACAGGCTCAAGGACTGGCCCACCTTCTGTTCAACAAAAGTGTGCAGCGCTGGTACTGCCTTCTTGGCAAAGAAATGACGGCTTGGGACTCTCCACCTCGGCTCGGCACAAGCCATCAGTTCTCTGAAAGGTGCAGAGTCCACCACCTGAAAAGGGAGCGACTGCAGCACCAGCAACTTGGACAGGAGCACATTCAGCTTCTGCGCCGTAGGATGAATGGGCGCATACTGCTGTCTCTTGGACATGGCTTCGCTGATGGATTGCTGGCGGGATGCATGACTTGGAGGAGGCGGAGGGGGAGCAGGAGCATCAGGAGGAGCGACAGAGGATGGGTATGATGCACAGCTGCCTTCGGCTGAGGTGCTGGAGCCTTGACTGGCAGAAATTGGGAGCGGCGTGCCACTTGGTGAGGAAGCAGGCTGGACCACCTCTTCGGAGCCTCCGTTCTCCCAGGCCGCTTTATGGTGATGCATCATATGTTGACGCAGGGCCGTGGTGCCAATTTTTGTGCCCTGGCCACGCTTCACCTTCTGCCTACATATCTTGCATGTGGCCATGTTACCCTCCTGCTGATGCTTCAGGAAAAACTGCCACACTGCCGAGTAGCTACTTTTCCCACCAACAGGCCGCACTGATTCACTGCTACTGTCGCCAACTCCAGGAACCCCTGCTCCACTACCTCCGGATAAGGTAGCCTGCCGTGCAGCAGGTGCTCTACCCCGTCCCCGTTTGGCTCCAGGCTTTACAATTGTGCCCCCATGCTGACTGCCAACCATGCTGCTAACACCTTGCTGCCTCAGCTGCTGACTCCGGGGCAACCTGCGCCCCTCTTCTCCTGATGATGACGATGAAGCCCCTTCTGCACCCGGCTCCCAAGTGCGATCGGCTTCTTCATCATCATCATCACCGAGTTGTGGCTGCACGTCACTGATGTTCTCGGTTTCCTCAACAGTGTCTGGCGCAGGAGCTGGAACGCTCGCAACACCCACGCCACTCTCCACATCACTATTTGTCTGCCTAGCTAAAGAAGCCACCTCCATTTCTTGGCTGGGCAGTAGCTGCTGACTGTCCTCTATCTGATCGTCCTCCTCACTAAAGAGTGGAGCTGAACCCAAAGCATAGGATACGTCACTGGGGGAGAGAACGGCGTAGGACAGAGGCAATGGGAGGACAGGGACTGCTCTCGGGGCATGCCAATTCAGGGTTGTGTCAGAGGAACCTACCGACCCTAGACTGGGGATCTCAGATGTAACTTGTGATGATGTGGATGACCGCGTTAACCAATCTACCATGGCAGATGCGTTACTGGTGGAGACACGACCGCTAGCAGATACTGGCAGATCAGGTATCTCACCGTAACTCCTGCTGCCACTCACCCCTAGTCTGCTGCGACCTCTGCCTGCTGAATCTTGGCCTCTGCCACTCCTCTTTGAACATCCTGGCACTTGTCTGCCTGACAATTTTATGTATTTGAAATGCGCAATAGGTACTTTAAAAAAATGTGTTTACTTTAAAAAGCAGAAGCTAAATAAAGTGAGGGACTGCTTCTCTGCACCAGATACTATGAAAATTGGCAATATGGGATACCCTGCGGCCTGGTGTTTTGACAGCAGGACAAAAACCAATTCAAAATGCAATAGCTTAATAAAGCTGAGGCTGAACAAGCTTTTTTAGTATAACAGATAGGGTGCAACATGGTGGTTTGGGATACTGTGCGGCCTGGTGTTTTGACAGCAGGACAAAAACCAATTCAAAATGCAATAGCTTGATTAAGCTGAGGATGAACAAGGGTATTTAGTTTAACAGATAGGGTGCTACGTGCAGGTTTGGGATACCCTGCGGCCTAGTGTTTTGGCAGCAGGACAAAAAACTATTCAAAATGCAATAGCTTAATTAAAATGAGGCTGGACAAAGCTTATTTAGTATAACAGATAGGGTGACATGTGCTGGTTTGGGATGCCCATGTGGGCTGGTGTATTTAAACCAGACAAAAACCAATTCAAAATGCAATAGCTTGATTAAAATGAGGCTGAACAATGCTTATTTAGTATAACAGATAGGGTGACATGTGCTGGTTTGGGATGCCCATGTGGGCTGGTGTATTTAAACCAGACAAAAACCAATTCAAAATGCAATAGCTGAATTAAAATGAGGCTGAACAACGCTTATTTAGTATAACAGATAGGGTTCAACGTGCAGGTTTGGGATACCCTGCGGCCTGGTGTTTTTTTGACAGCAGGACAAAAAACAATTCAAAATGCAATAGCTTGATTAAGCTGAGGACGAACAACGCTTATTTAGTATAATAGATAGGGTGCTACGTGCAGGTTTGGGATACCCTGAGGCCTAGTGTTTTGGCAGCTGACCAAAAACCAATTAAAATGCAATAGTTTGATTAAGCTGAGGATGAACAACGCTTATTTAGTATAACAGATAGGACGCTACCTGCAAGTTTGGGATACCCTGTGGCCTAGTGTTTTGTCAGCAGACCAAAAACCAATTCAAAATGCAATAGCTTGATTAAGCTGAGGATGAACAACGCTTATTTAGTATAACAGATAGGGTGCTATGTGCTGGTTTGGGATGCCCATGTGGGCTGGTGTATTTATACCAGAAAAAAAACAATTCAAAATGCAATAGCTTGATTAAAATGAGGCTGAACAACGCTTATTTAGTATAACAGATAGGGTGACATGTGCAGGTTTGGGATGCCCATGTGGGCTGGTGTATTTAAACCAGACAAAAACCAATTCAAAATGCAATTTCTTTATGAGAAATAGCCTTTAAAAGCTGCTTTAGTGTAACAGATGGGGTCAAATTTGCTGAAATAGTATGCCCATGTGGCCTGGGGTTTTTACAGCAGACACAAAAAAAATTTAAACTAATCAAGTTATAAGAAATGCTTGTGTGTAACAGTTAGGGTTAAATATGCCACTGACAACATGGCATGCACAGTGGCAAGGAATTTTTACAGCACAAGCAAAAGCAATTTAAAACTGATCTGGCAAATGAAGTGAAATGAAAATAAAAAAAAAGCTTTCCCTGTCACTTTCTCTGCTGTCCCTGCCTCGATCTTTCCAGATTTTTCCCTATCTTTCCCTATCTTTCCCTGGTTCTGTCTGGCACTCTGTGGGTCTCCCTGACTCTCTCTTAGTCTCTCCCTGTCTCTAAACAGTGGCCACAATACAAGGCTGAAATGCGCACCAGCAAGATGGCCGCCGTTTATATAGCGTTGTGACGTCACCGGGGCTCCTGGCTGCTGATTGGCTGCATGTGACCTTCCCATGATAACTTGCCCCAGGGGATATGTTCAGACATGTCCATCCACTATTTTACAATGCCTGTAATTGAAGTAAATGGAGTTTAACCCCCTTGGCGGCGATCCCGAGCGTGACTCGGGGTTAATTTGCGCTGTAAGTGGCGGTAACCCCGAGTCACGCTCGGGATCGATTTGGGAGCAAGAGCGGGCGGCGCAGCCTCCTTACCTTCTCCCTGCGATCCAGCGATGTCTCCGCCGCGATCGCAGGTGAGAGCCGCGGCTGCGGCGTCCGTCTCCGCTTCCGGGTTCCGTCTCTGTGAGCCGCAGAGGCTCATGGGGGCGGAGCCGTGTGTCAGAGACAAATGCAATGGTAACGCTTTCGTTACCATTGCATTTGTCTTTTTCACAACGCCAGGGAGGTTAAAGGAAAACTTTGATCGATCGAATCGGAATTCGGATTCGTTCAGAATCGAATATTTCCTGAAATTTGAAACAAATTCGGGTTTGTCCAGATCGATTCGCTAATCCCTAGTTCTGATATGTCTTTTTTCATGCACTGGTGCACAAAACTGTACACAGTATTCCATATGGGGTCGGGCCAGTGACTTATAGAGGGGTAAAATGATGTCCTGGTCATGGGCACATATGACCATGACCAGAACATCATTTTACCATATTCTTGCCATATTGTTTATGTGCTAAATAACAAGCCAAATCATTTTGCAAGTGACACATTTTCCTCCATAAGCAAATTAAGTGCACAAACAATAATCCTATTCAATTGATTAAACAAATTGCATCAAGTAATTGAATGCATCTGAGTTTCTATTGGTTTTCTACTGAGCAAAACATGTTTGCCTGCTTCATTTTACTGTGAAAAAAAGTCCACTCAGCTCAGTAACCCTGAATAAACATGAATATGCAATTGCTGTAAATCGTTAAATCACAGTTAGTTCTCCCTGCATTCAGCCATCATCATACTTTAAAGTTGATCACCTAGATATTTTTGCATGAATGTGAGCCAAGGTTAAAATTATTTGTGTACCAAACAAATAGTAGGCAGTTATACAAGCCAATAAAGTTTAATAAAAATGGCCTAGCTTATGTCAGGGTATTTACGGCTGCTATTCGTTTTTAAAACTGCCTAAATATGTTATATGCTGGAATTTATTCTGCTAACACAGCACGCTGCATTTACCATTTACATACTTTTGTTGTTTGCCTTGACATTGGTTCACAGTCATAAACGCTATTGGAAGTTATCTTAAATCAGCTTTACACAAGTGAGCATTTGTGTGTTTTTATAACTATGAAATAGAATGGCTTTGCTGACCGGATTTCTTTTCAACATTCGGATTTTGTCAAAAGCATTTATTTTTCATTACATTTGATGAATTGACTATGTCACAAGCATAAAATTGCAACATTTCACCCAAAGCTGTCAAGAAAAATTAAGGATAACATTCAAAGTCATGATCATCACACAGGGTAATTACCATCGGCAGTTCTAATATATGGTCTTTTCAAGAGCCACCATGCCTCCAAGCCAAAGCGAGAGACAAGATTTGCTGTATTTAAAGAAAATGAGATGATCCTGGGCATTTTAAATACACTTTGGCTTTAAGCATTGATGGGTGTCAGCTAACAAATAGCACTGGTGTCTTGAGTTTTGTAAGAAACAAATAATAGACCAGGCAAAAGATCCACATGTTAAGTTAGAAAGCAGGTGACTATTTTTTGTCTCCTTTCTACTTCTGCCTTTATTTTTTAATTTACCCTTTTCTCTTACTATCTTTATCTACATTCTCCAAATTCGATGCAACTTAAAGGGAAAGTCCACCATCAACAAATGTGCCAACAGGCTCAAGGTGACCCACTTACCTGCCACCCATTTATGTGCTGCACACAGCTCCCCCTACACACTGGAATGAAAAGCAGGCCCAGGAGCAGGCAGACGTGGTCTCATTCTGGAGCACTCCTATTGACTTCAATGGGTGTCTTCGTACCCTGAGAAACTTCTGTCTACAGCAGCACCCACTGAAGACAATTGGAGTGTTCAATACGTATTTCTAGGTCCTTAATTAGTCCTTAATTAGTATATTGCTAATATTTGGTAGTTTAATTCTCTCGAGATAGGGATCAAGGAGTTGGTTTGAGTGGGGATTGAGTTATAGATATTAGACAATAAAAAAACTCACAAAAATCTACCCCCAAGCAGAGAGCAAAGCACTGCGCTCCGCTTCTGGTTAGAGCTGCAGGTCTTGACTGACATGTCAGTCACTGAGTTTCTTATTAAATTGCAAATCAAGCATAATGCTGGAAGAGAAAACGTAGTGGTATGGGGAACCACTGATATTTGGACTTCCATTTTAAGAGAACAAACATGGATTGTACTTAGGAATTAAGATCTGGTCCTATAATAAAATACAGATGTTCCCATTTAGCTATTAGTTATATTGGGAGTTGTGCTTCACAAGGTAAACATCTTTTCCTTTGGTGCCACTTTGTCACAAGATGATTATCTTGGTCATTGTGTGGAAAGCCAGTTGGCATTTATAAATCAAGCTATTCAAGGAATTACATGTCATTATGATGTCCTTAAATGCATATCATCAAAAAACTCACGGTCTTAACCAAATTGGAGGTAAGGTAAAGCTGGGCACATCTGTATTCACTTTAAACAAAGATTGTCTTAAACACAGAGATGGATAAAGCAATGGAATTTAGAACCAAACTTTACACAGGGATTAATGCGTAGATCATACAGAAAGATGTAATATTCAAAAAGTTTACATACATAGATAGCATGGATTAGTGGTTGCCACATTAAATGTACAGATTGGTTCAGCATGGATCTTACAAAGGGTATGCAATAGATGCCAGCTCAGATGGGATGCAGTATGATTATTTTAGTTGTGTTGTAACTAAGAGTCTGTGGTAGAACGTTGGTGTGCTGAGAACACTGGCTGCTCTGTAATTGTTGGCAACTAATTTGCAAAGGATGCTCGGAGTGTAAAAGAACCACTGGTATTCAGCCTTGCCCCTGATGGTGGAAATGGACTTGAGCAACAGAGGTTGAGACAACAGGCAGTTTCATGACTTGGTAGTAACAATGAAGCATATGATACCAGAAAGTCAGCTGCATCAACAAGCACTGGTTCTGTGTTCATTGTGCCCAAGTGACACATGGTTACTCTTCACCAGCTCATGGCCTGGTTTATGCAGCAGAATTTCTGTTATTATATGCTTCTTTGTTACTACTTTGACTATGGTTTTGGAGGGACCATTCTTAGATACCAATGTACTTGTGTACACCGCTCTACACTTTTGTTGAGTTTCTTGACTTGGATAATGTTGGGTTCAGACAAGATCAGTTACAGAACAACAAAGAGAAGACAGAATGAGGCTGGGTGTACAAATTAGTAGCCAGGGATAAAACTAAGGATGTGGATTGGCAGCACAGGTTTTTAGTTGTAGAAGGAACCAAGGTTGTAGCAGTAGAGTAGTACAATAGATTCAGTTAGCACAGGAATGCAAAAGACCAAATGGCATTTTGGCCAAAGCTTCATTTCTGATTATAATATAGGTATATTGCATATATATCTTTGCTCCCTAACAATTGTGTAATCACATGCAAGCAGTATGCAGTGTGCATGCATGAGAAAGCTGTGGGTGTAAGGATTCCAATGTGCATACAAGCACACAATGTCACTGAACACAAGTCTTAATGCAAAAGAGGAGCTCCCTGAAAATCAAGATGGGGTGAGGAAGATTAAAGCTTAGTGTTTAATATTATCCATTAAAACAACATTTTATAGTAAGATAGGAATCTTGGAAGGGGGGGTACTCTTTGTTACTACTTTGACTATGGGTTTGGAGGGTTTGGAGGGGGGGGGGGGAGGACGCGGGCAGGGAGGTCAGGAAAGGATTTCTTATTTGGGTGGTACTGGTATTTGTATATTATATATTATAGATCTGTCAGAGGTTGGGTACTCTTTGTTACTACTTTGACTATGGGTTTGGAGGGTTTGGAGGGGGGGGGGGGAGGACGCAGGCAGGGAGGTCAGGAAAGGATTTTTTATTTGGGTGGTACTGGTATTTGTATATTATAGATCTGTCAGAGGTTGGGTACTCTTTGTTACTACTTTGACTATGGTTTTGAAGGGGGGGAGGAGGACGCAGACAGGGAGGTCAGGAAAGGATTTCTTATTTGGGTGGTATTGGTATTTGTATATTATAGATCTGTCAGAGGTTGGGTACTCTTTGTTACTACTTTGACTATGGGTTTGGAGGGGGGGGGGACGCAGGCAGGGAGGTCAGGAAAGGATTTCTTATTTGGGTGGTACTGGTATTTGTATATTATCTGTCAGAGGTTGGGTACTTATGCAACAAGAAGGAACAGGGGTATGGGTAGCCCCACTGGCCTCAGATCCCATTCTGTGCGGGGATGTCCTGAGACAGAGGTACCAATTGTACCATAGTGTTCTTAACAGTCAGTCTTACAATCAATCAATGAGAGTAGCATACGTTCATAGTAATTTGGTTTCACAAATTGCACAATTTGTTGCAAGTATAGGTCTGTAGCGGGATTGTGCCCCATTTGTAGCAAGCCAGTTTGTTCCTTAATAACAATAGGACATTGAAACTAAATATGACAACACCCCATGGAAAGGCTTACAGAACAACCCGAACAGGCATCTGGACCCTGTGATACAAAACAGTAACTACACTTTTAACTCATAACACCATGTAAAAAAACTGTAAGACTAACAGTTAAGAGGAATATGGTACCTTTGATACCCCCCAGTCTCAGAAGATCCCTGTACCAAAAGGGACCTGTGGCAAGCGGGGCTTCCCATATCCCCCCTTTCTTCTAGTAAGAAAGGCACCCATCAGGGCGCAAGACACATTTCGCAGGTTATTCCTCACCCCCTTTACTCAAGTGTCACCTGTTTACTGGTGCCAGCTATTTAAACTGAAGAGGATGAAGGCAGCCACATGGCCCTGTTCCACCAGGGAGAATGTAGTAGATGGTAAACAGCACTGACAGCTGTCAGTGACGCGGATCGGCATGTGGCAGATAGAGTAGCGTGGCCATTGGAAGGTAAGTAGATGATGAAAAAAGGGTTAAAGCTGGGCACACAGCAGTGCATGATTAAAAGTGTTTATAAGCCCTGTATGGTGCCAAGCAAGATACTTCAATTAAGACCTAAAATTATGTGTGAATGGCCTTGGATTCTTTCTGATTATGAGGTGCTTTTTATCTTATGTAAACATTTGCATGGTATAGGAAACAAAGTCACAGATCCAATGAGGTTCCAGTGAAGCTCGTGGAGCAATGCCTGCATAAGTGTGGACATTAGTGCTTTTAAAAAAAGAATTCGGGGAAAATAGCTGAGAAAGGCTGCAAGTGAACATTCCTATGGCTATTTAAGTGTCTAATTCTTTCTGTGTAGTTTACTTAAGCACTTTGTTAAGTAACTTGTTTATTTTGCACATGGTGTGGACGTGGCAGGCAAACATTAGCAATGATATATATGTAACAGCAGAGAGTGAGGTGCAATTGATTTGTGTAACATTTTGCAGAGGTGGTTCCTGTGTGCTGAGATACCACATGTTCAAAAATTGTTCTTCAAACAATGGAAGCACATCAAAGAAACCACAAAATCAATAAAGTCTGAATCTTTCTCTTTGTACAGGGACATTTGGAAAGATGATTATCCCTAGAATACAGGGCATTTTAGCATGCTGAAGTGCTACTAGCAAAATGCTAATTCAAAGCAAAATCGCTTTTATAAACGCTAAAAGCAAAGTTCACATGGTTGGATTTGCATCAGCCTTCATCACCTTCATACCAGGGTGTGAGAAATCCGTGTTCAGTTTACATTTCACTTTGATTATTTGATTTCCATGTCAGAGCGGTATGGTGCATATATTGTTGCTATAAAGCTAATGCATACATTTACCGTGCCAACATGATGCACGGAAAATATTCCTCATTTTCCCTTATAATAAGTTTGACCATTAGCATTTTCTCTGGATGCATCTCTTGTCGTTTTAATATAATTCACACCTATTAGATACAACACTATTGTGGTACTAGTTATTATCAAAGTCACTTAATATGATTTATATGTTAGAAACATTTTTGCTGTTTTTTTTTCTATTTATTATTTAAATTGATGAAGCTACAGACAAGCTTAGCCTGGAATATATATTCTGGCAATTCATGCATGTGGTGGCCAGGTTGTTAAGGTTCTTGCCTCATTGCAGGCACATAACACAGACTTTGCAAACCAAGCGGTCAGCTTAGCTGCTCCTTGACAGACAAGGGAGCTTTATGCAGCTGCTACCTGGTGTGCACAATTCTGATGCTTTTGCACACCCTGCTTCTTCTCTCGGGAGGCAGCTATTCTGCAATGCCCCCCTGTAGCAGCCATGCTGCTCTGTGCCTTCACACCGTGTTGTACCACCTCCAGGGGCGTAGCCAGGGGGGTGCAGGCGGGGCACGTACCCCGGGCGATGAGGCTCGGTGGGGCGCAGGATCTTTACTTTATGCTTTTGTTTGGAAGTCAATGCTGCCCACCCAACTGGCCAAATTGGGATGCCCCACTGTGTGAAACACCTTGGATCAGCTAGCACTGAGAGCACTTTGTGTCTTCATGTCCTGGCTGCATCCCCGCTATGCTTTTAGATGGAGCATGTACCAGCATGGGCACGGCCACAGCTAAAAGCAAGAGAGTGCATGCCTCACTCAGATTTTCTTGCCACTCAAAGTGGCAAGGGAAATTTGAATGGAATGCGAGCCATTTGTCACGTCTGCGCAACAACACTCGTCCCATTCAGATTTTCTTTGCTGCACAGCTCATTGCGGTAAGGGAAATCTGGACAGAACAAACGCAGCAGTTTGGCTGAGCCAAAGAAAGCAGGGAGAAGTATGTTTTTGCTTACGGGTGCCCGTCCAAAGTAGACCAAAACCCAAGAAATTTACATATTTGGTCTTTGTTCGCCTTTATAGAGGAACATCACCAGGGATTTCAATTCTTCTGAGTGTTGTTTCTCTCGGATGTGGCACTCAATTTGGGAACATGCGCTGTTTGTAAGAGCGCTCCAGCATTGAGAAGCAGGACTGGCCTCCCTGCGGTCTATGGAACGCTCTAACCCCCACCCTATTGGAATGGCTGAAACCTGCTGCACGCCACAGGGAGGCCAAGGATGCGGCTGCTCCCGCTAGGCTCTGTCACAAACAGAGCAGATTGAATGAGAGCCCATGCATGTAATGTGGGAATGAGGGCAGGGTAAGTTTTAGGGGCGACCTGGGGGGTTTCACATAGCATGGCATCCTAAATCGGGATGCCCAAGGGACGTAGAACAAAACCCAGCGTATTGAAAAATTGTGGGTTTTGGTCCACTTTAATAGCAGAGTAGATCCCCCAAACCAAAATTTTATTTTGTGTCACTGACGCCACCGCCCAAGAAAATCTGCTCTTCCCATCAATTTTGGATGGAGGAGTTCTTCTGGTGCTCTGGATTTTTTGGTTCTTGGTGGGATTTGCTCTATAATGCTGCATATTAATTTTAGGTTAGGGGATTGGTCCACTGGTGCTCTGCATATTGAAGCAGACCAAAACCAAGGAATTTACATTACCTAGGATTTGGTCTGCTTTACAGAGGCATCACACTCTTGGATGCCCCTGTCAGTCAAACCCCCAGGATTGCCTGTTTACTCACAAAGATCCAAATTGGATCCACTGGTTCTCTGCGTATTAATGTTTTTGTAAGGGGACAGGATCCACTGGTGCTCTGCATATTAATATTTGTGTCAGAGGACAGGATCTGCCGGTACTCTGTACACTAATGTTTGTGTCAAGGGCCAGGCATTGTGTGCACGTTGCGTACTAATGTTTGTGTCAGGGGACACAAATCACAACTAAAGTGTAGTGGTGAAGGGGGGGGGCCTGTGGTGCTGTGATGCAAGGCCCCACAGACCACAGCAGAGTGATGATTAACCACTACTTGGATTGAACTGTCTGGCAGACCCAAAAACTACTGCACACACACAGTGTGTATGGTGCTGCAGTGTGCAGCTATTTCTCACTCCACAGGAAAAGTCAAGTGACTCTCCAGTATGGGGCTCATAGAAAGGTGGTAGGAGGTGGGTTACAATCCCTGCATCACTGCTTTCCTAACACAAAACTGCCAAGGCGGCTAAGGATTCTGAATCTTTGCCACGGGTGCCAGGAAGCCTAGCTACGCCTCTGACCACCTTCCCCTTCCTTCTTCTCTTCTCAAGTATACTTTAGGTCACTGCAAGAGTACAACAGGTGATGTCTGCATCCAAGATTGAGGACACACTTCCCTATAGAGACACAGTCACTGTGTGGTAAATTTGCTAAGATGTCATAGTGAAGACCACCACAATCTCCTGATAAAAGATAATATTTAGGTCAGGTTGCCCTGAGCCAAGACAGCAACATTTATATCAAATCAGCCTTTAACTTGAATCCAATGTGCTACACAACCAGAGATGCCCACTTTTCCATTTTACTTGTATCCTTACTATTGAACCCTTTTGACCCTTATTCCTTCTTGCCATTGAACTTGCTTGAAGTATACAAAATAAAACAAATGATTGTATATACTATATAAATGCTAATACTAAAGTATTACACTGTTTTTATTAAATAAAATACAAAATATTTTAAATTACATCACATGCTTACAAGTTTCTGACAGCACACTGAGGCCGTTGGTGTTTTTCTACTCTGATCTCAGCTTTGTGATGCCTCATCAATGTTTGACATTAATGTATTGCCACGGCTTGCCATTAGGGTTAGGGAGAGGCTTCATACAAGCAAAGCAAATTACCTTGTAAATTGAAACTAATATTTGTTGGGCGATGTCATTCTCTTGATCACCGAATGTTTAATAAGATTAATGTGCACTAATGACCAACTGTGACAAGTCCTGCAACGTTCATTTAATATGCTTGGCACAAATCCACTTGAGCATACATATAACAAGCCTGGGCTCAGTAGAAGAGATGCAAATAAATCAAACAGAACCGGATTGTCTACTCCTCTCATTCTGCTCCTGTCCCCCCTACCCTCTCCATGCTCAGAACAACAGGATGCATCTAACATCATTATATTTCAAGAGATACATCCTCCAGATAATTACAGTACTCAGACAGCTCTAAAGTAGTCGATGAATGAATATCTAATTACTTTTTCTTGCAGAAGCAGCCTTTCCATGTAGCCAGTTTGTGCAAAGACTTACCTGCATTATATGAAATGATCAGGCTTTATATATGGTCATATGCATTTCTCATCGATTACTCAACCTGTTAGTAACAGGGACTAGTAGCTGCCATGCAAAATGTGAATAAGGGCCAGTGAGGGGATACAATGGGATGTAGGCAGGGGCATAGCTAGGGGGGATCAGGGGGGGGGCACTGGGTGCAGCAGGTCAGGGGGGCGCCATAAGGGGGCCTAAGAACAGGTGGGGGGTGCCATTTCGAATCTTTGCCCCGGGTGCCAGAGAGCCTGGCTACTCCTCTGGATGTAGGTACTGTAGCTCTCAACTGGCAAAAGTAATTCTTTGCTCTTTGCCTTATGTTAATACAGGGAATCCAACCAATACTTTCCAGAGACAATTGCCACCTACATACAGTAAATAGAAAACATTTAATAGCTCTGAGCAGATGTCTTGTAAGAAGGACATCCCTCTAATGTTTACGTTGGAGGGAGGGGAATTTGCATAACTGTAAAATCGGTGTAGATCTAGTCTAGTCAAAGCAAAACGTATTCACATGTTACTTGCACATCAATATTCAGGGCGTGTTCCCTAAAGATTAGAGGGTCTCAAAAGCCATTCTCACTCAACATACAGTAAAATGCAGACAATAATATGTAAAAATGTTATCATGCACCAGATTTATTAGGTTTTACAATTTACAGCAGTTTTATAGGAAAGGGGCAGAATTGTTCCAGTGTAGCAAAGATTTTTTTTTACAAATCTGTACTTAACAGCCCCCTTTGGAGTATGCAGATGAATTCGACAAGACTCTCAAGGCACCTTGAACCTAAGATACAGTAGAGATATGTCAGCCTTCAATAGCTTCTCCTTAAAACATCTCTGGATTGCTTATGATGCTGTTATCTGCACATTTGTTATAATAAAAATCTTTATCTCAGTGGAGAAAATCTGCCTCCTACCTGTGGAATGGCCCCCTCATAATCGACTGTGAATTCTGCTAAAAAATGAGCCAAGCTTTTCAAATCATTTGGATTGCCCCCTTAGTATATTGTTGTCATGTACATCGCAACCCTACACATTATTAAACAGCAAATTACACAAATCAATAGCATTTAGTGGCAGCGTATCTGGTGGCTTGCCATATGTTGCATTAGAGCCAACTATTCCCGCTAAATGAGTAAGGTATCTGTAATGTTAGAGATGAAAATATAATCACATTATGAAGAGTCAGTTTATTAGAGTCAAGCACAGTATATATGTACATACATATGAGGAAGTTATTTTAGAAGAAGGGGGTTATCAGTAATATTTGACTGACACAAAGGTGCATGAAGAAGAAAATATGAGTACAATAGTGCCACAGCTAATATAAGCAACATAAACATGTTCCATTACAGCCCAAGCCCAGTCCAACCATGAAGAATAGTGCTATGTAAGTGCATGATTGTCTATGAAGGGACTCATAATTAGTTAGCCCCCAAGTCAGTTTGTTCAGCAGATGAACAGCTATTCCTGTTCATTTGCGTCTCTGTAATTTGAGTGCTGTACTGTTGAGGTTCAAAAGGTTGTGACTTGGATGTAATCTATCACCAATTCATTTAGCAGCTTTGATTATAGCATGTACAGACTATCAAATGATGGTGGCCTGGGGGGCATTAGCACAAAAATAGGACATGACAGATACACAAATTTGTACTTGAAAATGCATCTTAACCATGGGGGCGGGGGGGGGGGGATGTAATGTCTCCCTACTGGCTGTCTAAGCTTCTCTGAAAAGAGGATACTTAAAACCCCCTACACATTTAATAAAAGTCCTAGAACAGAGCTCAAATTGAGGATGATGGTGCTCCCATTGGCTTCCTATAAGTTGGCAACTCTCTAATATACTCCCATGCATATATTTGATGTACTATACCGGAACCCCTTGCATGAACAAGCTAAACCATTGTGTATCAAGGAGGATTTCACACTAAACAAGCGTTGGGATTATTCACTTTGGACCCCAGGCTGCCAAATGTACATTTAAACCATAGTTAATTATATTTTAAACAAAATTAATTTCTGTTTAGAAACAAGCAGTTGGCAAAACAATAGAAACAGTAAATGCCAATTTATTTACTTTGAAAAGTTGTGTAAGCAAGTAGTTTGGAACATGCAACTACTGGAAATCAAAAAGCAATAATTATTTTCTTGTACTGAAAAAAACTTATTTTGAATTTATTTTTAGAAAATGAATTTATAGATTAAAAGTAAGGACGATGGGGATGATTCAGAGCCTGGTGAGAAAACGCATAGGGAAAATTGCCATTCCACTCATTGTCTACCAGGTGTAAATTTTCAACCCGCTCTGAATCAGCCCCGAGGTAGACAATTAAAGTTAAATGGCAATTTTCTCTCCTAAAATAGAAGTGAGTTTTCTCACCAGGCTCTGAATCATCCCCATTATGTTTTGGCCTTTCCAGCAATCAGTGCACCAGCCGTACGTATACTCTGTGTCTGAGAATTGTATTGTTGGTTATTTATGCAAAATTACTTTTCTCCTTACTGTTGTTGTTCCTTCTTTTGGTAAGAGAGCATTATCCATACACTTCCATGTTTTGTGTAAAATATTGTGATTCAAGCTATACTAACTAACCCCGACTGAGGTTGACATTTTTAATTCTTAACAGAACTCAATATCTGTTCTAGTACCCCCGATTCACCAATAAAAGTGTATGTCTAGAATGGCTTGCCCCATGCCTTCTGTACTGTGCCCGTTTCTGTATTGGAAGCATGGTAAATCTTCGGCAAACAGGGAAGCCTAGCTTAAGGCAAAACACTTTTTGACAATATCATACTGTATTTTTATTTTGATCTGATTTTGTTTAGAAATAGTTACAAAAAAGCATGACATTTTAACACTAATACAAAGAGATAGAGAATGATATTGTTTGCCTGACCAGAGAGAGAATGACACTGGTGAAGGGAAGTATTGCTTTGCTATAAATAATATTGTTTTGAATCAAGTACAGGAGCGTTTGCGAGTTTTGGTTGTATTTAAAGTGAGGTTGTTTTATAAGCGAGGGGACTTTTCATGAAAGGACTTTAGATTGGGGGACTTGTCTTATTGCCTAAGTGCTATAGAGCTGAAATAAGTTAAAAGCCAAGAGCTGCAACTGTAAGCACTAAAATTGTGTTTTTACTGCTGTTTTTGTAACTAAAAAAATAGCTATCAATATTGGAGATCTACTTCAGTGCACAATTTGTCATATGTAGAGATGAGCGAACTTTTGAAAAATTCGATTCGACTGATTCGCCGAATTTTCCGACAAAAATCGTTTCGACCCGAATAAATTCGCGACGAATCGCTATTAAAAACGGCTATTTCTGAGCCTCCTACAGCCTCAATAGGGTTGTAAACCATTCAGCCTTGCTGTAACACGCACAGGATGCGTGCTGGGTTAGTTAAATAATACTTTTAAGAAATATCACATGCAGATCAGAGGCATCGCTAATAGAATCGCAGAGCGGCACAATTGCAGAGAGTTGAAGTGGCATCACTATGAGGGGCAGAAGGAGCCCAAATATACACTGGAGTTGGCTTCAGGAGCCCAAAAATTGGATGAATCACACCCTGGAGTTGGCAGAAGTTGGCAGCAGCAGCAGCAGGAGCCCAAATATACACTGGAGTTGGCTTCAGGAGCCCAAAAATTGGATGAATCACACCCTGGAGTTGGCAGAAGTTGGCAGCAGCAGCAGCAGGAGCCCAAATATACACTGGAGTTGGCTTCAGGAGCCCAAAAATTGGATGAATCACACCCTGGAGTTGGCAGGAGTTGACAGCAGCAGCAGCAGGAGCCCAAATATACACTGGAGTTGGCTTCAGGAGCCCAAAAATTGGATGAATCACACCCTGGAGTTGGCAGGAGTTGACAGCAGCAGCAGCAGGAGCCCAAATATACACTGGAGTTGGCTTCAGGAGCCCAAAAATTGGATGAATCACACCCTGGAGTTGGCAGGAGTTGACAGCAGCAGCAGCAGGAGCCCAAATATACACTGGAGTTGGCTTCAGGAGCCCAAAAATTGGATGAATCACACCCTGGAGTTGGCAGAAGTTGGCAGCAGCAGCAGCAGGAGCCCAAATATACACTGGAGTTGGCTTCAGGAGCCCAAAAATTGGATGAATCACACCCTGGAGTTGGCAGGAGTTGACAGCAGCAGCAGCAGGAGCCCAAATATACACTGGAGTTGGCTTCAGGAGCCCAAAAATTGGATGAATCACACCCTGGAGTTGGCAGAAGTTGGCAGCAGCAGCAGCAGGAGCCCAAATATACACTGGAGTTGGCTTCAGGAGCCCAAAAATTGGATGAATCACACCCTGGAGTTGGCAGGAGTTGACAGTAGCAGCAGCAGGAGCCCAAATATACACTGGAGTTGGCTTCAGGAGCCCAAAAATTGGATGAATCACACCCTGGAGTTGGCAGAAGTTGGCAGCAGCAGCAGCAGGAGCCCAAATATACACTGGAGTTGGCTTCAGGAGCCCAAAAATTGGATGAATCACACCCTGGAGTTGGCAGAAGTTGGCAGCAGCAGCAGCAGGAGCCCAAATATACACTGGAGTTGGCTTCAGGAGCCCAAAAATTGGATGAATCACACCCTGGAGTTGGCAGGAGTTGACAGCAGCAGCAGCAGGAGCCCAAATATACACTGGAGTTGGCTTCAGGAGCCCAAAAATTGGATGAATCACACCCTGGAGTTGGCAGAAGTTGGCAGCAGCAGCAGCAGGAGCCCAAATATACACTGGAGTTGGCTTCAGGAGCCCAAAAATTGGATGAATCACACCCTGGAGTTGGCAGAAGTTGGCAGCAGCAGCAGCAGGAGCCCAAATATACACTGGAGTTGGCTTCAGGAGCCCAAAAATTGGATGAATCACACCCTGGAGTTGGCAGAAGTTGGCAGCAGCAGCAGCAGGAGCCCAAATATACACTGGAGTTGGCTTCAGGAGCCCAAAAATTGGATGAATCACACCCTGGAGTTGGCAGAAGTTGGCAGCAGCAGCAGCAGGAGCCCAAATATACACTGGAGTTGGCTTCAGGAGCCCAAAAATTGGATGAATCACACCCTGGAGTTGGCAGGAGTTGACAGCAGCAGCAGCAGGAGCCCAAATATACACTGGAGTTGGCTTCAGGAGCCCAAAAATTGGATGAATCACACCCTGGAGTTGGCAGAAGTTGGCAGCAGCAGCAGCAGGAGCCCAAATATACACTGGAGTTGGCTTCAGGAGCCCAAAAATTGGATGAATCACACCCTGGAGTTGGCAGGAGTTGACAGTAGCAGCAGCAGGAGCCCAAATATACACTGGAGTTGGCTTCAGGAGCCCAAAAATTGGATGAATCACACCCTGGAGTTGGCAGAAGTTGGCAGCAGCAGCAGCAGGAGCCCAAATATACACTGGAGTTGGCTTCAGGAGCCCAAAAATTGGATGAATCACACCCTGGAGTTGGCAGGAGTTGACAGCAGCAGCAGCAGGAGCCCAAATATACACTGGAGTTGGCTTCAGGAGCCCAAAAATTGGATGAATCACACCCTGGAGTTGGCAGGAGTTGACAGCAGCAGCAGCAGGAGCCCAAATATACACTGGAGTTGGCTTCAGGAGCCCAAAAATTGGATGAATCACACCCTGGAGTTGGCAGAAGTTGGCAGCAGCAGCAGCAGCAGGAGCCCAAATATACACTGGAGTTGGCTTCAGGAGCCCAAAAATTGGATGAATCACACCCTGGAGTTGGCAGAAGTTGGCAGCAGCAGCAGCAGGAGCCCAAATATACACTGGAGTTGGCTTCAGGAGCCCAAAAATTGGATGAATCACACCCTGGAGTTGGCAGGAGTTGACAGCAGCAGCAGCAGGAGCCCAAATATACACTGGAGTTGGCTTCAGGAGCCCAAAAATTGGATGAATCACACCCTGGAGTTGGCAGAAGTTGGCAGCAGCAGCAGCAGGAGCCCAAATATACACTGGAGTTGGCTTCAGGAGCCCAAAAATTGGATGAATCACACCCTGGAGTTGGCAGGAGTTGACAGCAGCAGCAGCAGGAGCCCAAATATACACTGGAGTTGGCTTCAGGAGCCCAAAAATTGGATGAATCACACCCTGGAGTTGGCAGAAGTTGGCAGCAGCAGCAGCAGGAGCCCAAATATACACTGGAGTTGGCTTCAGGAGCCCAAAAATTGGATGAATCACACCCTGGAGTTGGCAGGAGTTGACAGCAGCAGCAGCAGGAGCCCAAATATACACTGGAGTTGGCTTCAGGAGCCCAAAAATTGGATGAATCACACCCTGGAGTTGGCAGGAGTTGACAGCAGCAGCAGCAGGAGCCCAAATATACACTGGAGTTGGCTTCAGGAGCCCAAAAATTGGATGAATCACACCCTGGAGTTGGCAGAAGTTGGCAGCAGCAGCAGCAGGAGCCCAAATATACACTGGAGTTGGCTTCAGGAGCCCAAAAATTGGATGAATCACACCCTGGAGTTGGCAGGAGTTGACAGCAGCAGCAGCAGGAGCCCAAATATACACTGGAGTTGGCTTCAGGAGCCCAAAAATTGGATGAATCACACCCTGGAGTTGGCAGAAGTTGGCAGCAGCAGCAGCAGGAGCCCAAATATACACTGGAGTTGGCTTCAGGAGCCCAAAAATTGGATGAATCACACCCTGGAGTTGGCAGGAGTTGGCAGCAGCAGCAGCAGGAGCCCAAATATACACTGGAGTTGGCTTCAGGAGCCCAAAAATTGGATGAATCACACCCTGGAGCTGGCAGAAGTTGGCAGCAGCAGCAGCAGGAGCCCAAATATACACTGGAGTTGGCTTCAGGAGCCCAAAAATTGGATGAATCACACCCTGGAGTTGGCAGAAGTTGGCAGCAGCAGCAGCAGGAGCCCAAATATACACTGGAGTTGGCTTCAGGAGCCCAAAAATTGGATGAATCACACCCTGGAGTTGGCAGGAGTTGACAGTAGCAGCAGCAGGAGCCCAAAAAATGGCCTAAAGACATAAATATGTTTTGCACCATTTGGAAAGTGTAAAACGTGGCACCATGCTGAATCTAGTCGCATGCATCAGGCATTGGTGGGTGGAAATCCTGGCTGATCCATCCCTGATTCATTTTGACAAAGGTGAGTCTCTCCACATTTTTAGTTGACAGACGAGTTCTCCTCGCCGTAACTATGGCCCCCGCCGCACTAAACACCCGCTCAGATGGCACGCTACTTGCCGGGCAGGACAGCTTTTCCAGGGCAAACTCTGCTAGTTGCGGCCACAAATCAAGTTTGGCTGCCCAGAAGTCCAGCGGATCCTCAAGGTGTGTTGGCATGGTCATGTCAAAGTATGACATGACCTGCTGGTTCAGGTCCTGCTCCAGGTCTTCCTGCTGCTCATGAGTAGCCTCACTATGCGGGTGTAGAAAGCTACTCATTAGCGACTGAAGACTGAGGCTGCTGCTGCTGATGGAGCTTCTGCTGCTGCTGCTGCCAACCCCCCCAGCGGCCATGGCAGTGGAAGGTGAGCGCAGAGGTCCCCTCGAGTCAGACCTGCGAGAGTATGGACCATGGCGCAGATAGGCATCGGCCAACTGCCTACGTAGAATGTCTTTGTAGTAGTTGAGTTTGTCCTCCCTCTCGGTGGGTTTAAAAAATGCCCCCATTTTGTGCCGGAAGCGAGGGTCCAATAAGGTGGACAGCCAGAAGTCATCCCGCCGACAGATGGAAACAATTCTGGGGTCACTACGCAAGCATGTGAGCATGCTTCGTGCCATTTGCGCAAGTGACTCGGATGGACTACCTGTCTCCATCTCCACTGCATACTGCCACGGTGTGCCCGGGTCCTCTGTCTCTCCTTCCTCAAAAACCTCTAGCTCCTCTGGCTGCTCCTGCTCCTCCTCTCCTGTCCGCTGACTAGATAAACCAGCCATTTCGCCAAGCCTAAACTGTGTTTCGCTGGGCAACTCCTCCTCCTCCTCTTCCTCCTCCTCCTCCTCCAGTTCAGCTCCAAGGGGGTTCATGTGGCCGTAAGATGTAAACGCCATGTCTCCAGTGCCCTGACCAGCCATGGTTTCCAACATGTGCTGCAGTACATGAAGCAGTGGAATCACGTCGTTCATCCCGTAATCCTGCCGACTGACAAATAAAGTGGCTTCCTCAAAGGGCCTGAGCAAACGGCAGGTGTCACGTATGAGCTGCCACTGGTTGACATTGAAGTTACACAGGGGAGTCCCCCTATCTGCTTGGATCATCAGGAAATCCGTGATGGCTTTTCTCTGTTCATATAATCGGTCCAACATGTGAAGGGTGGAATTCCAACGGGTGGAAACATCGCAAATCAGACTATGTTGGGGGATACCATTCTGACGCTGTAGCTCAAGAAGGGTGTGTTTGGCAGTGTAGGAGTGGCTGAAGTGCATGCAAAGTTTCCGTGAAGTTGTTAGGATGTCCTGCAGATGGGGGGAACACTTCAGAAACCGCTTGACAACCAGATTGAAGACGTGAGCCATGCAGGGGGCATGGGTCAGGCTTCCTTGGCGCAGCGCAGACAAAATGTTCTTCCCATTGTCGGTAACCATGATTCCCATTTTAAGTTTTCTCGGAGTAAGCCATGTTTGGATTTCCTGATGAATACATTTAAGCAGTTCCTCCCCTGTGTGACTCCGTTCGCCAAGACAAACCATGTGAAGCACTGCGTGACACCTCCGTGCCCTGCACACATGGTAGACTGGAGGGGCACTGAGACTTGAGCCTACAGTGGAGGGTGAGGAGATGGCGGAGGATGAGGAGGCCGAGTCGCACGGTGTCACAGGCCCAATGGGCAGAGAGCGCGGAGGCCGAAGCGGCGTGACCTGTCCAAGTTGCTGCTGCAAAGGGACCACATTCACCCAGTGGGCCGTAAACGACATGTACTGCCCCTGACCGTAGTTACAGCTCCAGATGTCGGCGCTGCCATGTATTTTGCTACACACCGACAGGCTCAAGGACTGGCCCACCTTCTGTTCAACAAAAGTGTGCAGCGCTGGTACTGCCTTCTTGGCAAAGAAATGACGGCTTGGGACTCTCCACCTCGGCTCGGCACAAGCCATCAGTTCTCTGAAAGGTGCAGATTCCACCACCTGAAAAGGGAGCGACTGCAGCACCAGCAACTTGGACAGGAGCACATTCAGCTTCTGCGCCGTAGGATGAGTGGGCGCATACTGCTGTCTCTTGGACATGGCTTCGCTGATGGATTGCTGGCGGGATGCATGACTTGGAGGAGGAGGAGGAGGAGCAGGAGCGACAGAGGATGGGTATGACGCACAGCTGCCTTCGGCTGAGGTGCTGGAGCCTTGGCTGGCAGAAATTGGGAGCTCACTTGGTGAGGAAGCAGACTGGACCACCCCTTGGGAGCCTCGGTTCTCCCAGGTCGTTTTATGGTGACGCATCATATGTTGACGCAGGGCCGTGGTGCCAACATTTGGACCCTGGCCACGCTTCACCTTTTGCCTACATATCTTGCATGTGGCCATGTTACCCTCCTGCGGATGCCTCAGGAAAAACTGCCACACTGCCGAGTAGCTACTTTTCCCACCCCCTGGCCTCACTGATTCACTGCTGCTGTTGCCAACTCCAGGAACCCCTGCTCCACTACCTCCCGATAAGGTAGACTGCCGCACAGCAGGTGCTCTACCCCGGCCCCGGCCCCGGCCGGCTCCAGCCTTTGGAATTGTGCCCCCATGCTGACTGCTACCACCTTGCTGCCTCAGCTGCTGACTCCGGGGCAACCTGCACCCCTCTTCTCCTGATGATGACGATGAAGCCCCTTCATCACCCGGCTCCCAAGTGCGATCGGCTTCATCGTCATCATCATCATCATCACCGGGTTGTGGCTGTACGTCACTGATGTTCGTGGATTCGTCAACAGTGTCTGGCGCAGGAGCTGGAACGCTCGCAGCACCCACGACACTGTCCACATCACTATTTGTCTGCCTAGCTAAAGAAGCCACCTCCATTTCTTGGCTGGGCAGTAGCTGCTGACTGTCCTCTATCTGATGGTCCTCCTCACTAAAGAGTGGAGCTGAACCCAAAGCATAGGATACGTCGCTGGGGGAGGGAACGGCGTAGGCCAGAGGCAATGGGAGGACAGGGACTGCTCTCGGGGCATGCCAACTCAGGGTTGTGTCAGAGGAACCTACCGACCCTAGACTGGGGGTCTCAGACGTAAGTTGTGATGATGTTGTTGATGAGCGCGTCAACCAATCTACCACGGCAGATGCGTTACTGGTGGAGACCCGACCGCTAGCAGATACTGGCAGATTAGGTCTCTCAGCGTGACTCCTGCTGCTACTGGCCCCCAGTCTGATGCGAGCTCTGCCTGCGGAATCTTGGCCTCTGCCACTCCTCTTTTCACTTCCAGGCACTTGTCTGCCCGACATAGTCTAACTGGCGTGGTAGTAGGTGATATTTAAAAAAACCCCGGGCAGCGGTGGGTCTATATGAAACAGAATATAATGCACACCAAAAGTGAGCAGTAACACTCAGCCTCCAACAGGCCTGCTTAGTGTAAATAAGAGAGCTGCTTAGTGTAAATAAAGAGGGGTATGCTATGTTACAGAATGGGATGCCTCAACAGAAGTGCACCTGGCAGGCAGCAGTAAGCCTATGCCCAGCAAAAGTGTCTTATAATATAAATATAATAAGAGCAAATGGTTATATGGTCTTAAACAGAGGCTGCTTTAGTCACAGAATGGGATGCCCCGGGCAGGAATCGAGCTGCCAGGGTACAGTAGTGCTTTGGCCAGCAAAAGTGTCTTTATCAGGCCTAATTTCAAATATGATTAGAGCAAATGCTTATATGGTCTTAAACAGAGGCTGCTTTAGTCACAGAATGGGATGCCCCGGGCAGGAATCGAGCTGCCAGGGTACAGTAGTGCTTTGGCCAGCAAAAGTGTCTTTATCAGGCCTAATTTCAAATATGATTAGAGCAAATGCTTATATGGTCTTAAACAGAGGCTGCTTTAGTCACAGAATGGGATGCCCCGGGCAGGAATCGAGCTGCCAGGGTACAGTAGTGCTTTGGCCAGCAAAAGTGTCTTTATCAGGCCTAATTTCAAATATGATTAGAGCAAATGCTTATATGGTCTTAAACAGAGGCTGCTTTAGTCACAGAATGGGATGCCCCGGGCAGGAATCGAGTTGCCAGGGTACAGTAGTGCTTTGGCCAGCAAAAGTGTCTTTATCAGGCCTAATTTCAAATATGATTAGAGCAAATGCTTATATGGTCTTAAACAGAGGCTGCTTTAGTCACAGAATGGGATGCCCCGGGCAGGAATCGAGCTGCCAGGGTACAGTAGTGCTTTGGCCAGCAAAAGTGTCTTTATCAGGCCTAATTTCAAATATGATTAGAGCAAATGCTTATATGGTCTTAAACAGAGGCTGCTTTAGTCACAGAATGGGATGCCCCGGGCAGGAATCGAGCTGCCAGGGTACAGTAGTGCTTTGGCCAGCAAAAGTGTCTTTATCAGGCCTAATTTCAAATATGATTAGAGCAAATGCTTATATGGTCTTAAACAGAGGCTGCTTTAGTCACAGAATGGGATGCCCCGGGCAGGAATCGAGCTGGCAGGGTACAGTAGTGCTTTGGCCAGCAAAAGTGTCTTTATCAGGCCTAATTTCAAATATGATTAGAGCAAATGCTTATATGGTCTTAAACAGAGGCTGCTTTAGTCACAGAATGGGATGCCCCGGGCAGGAATCGAGCTGCCAGGGTACAGTAGTGCTTTGGCCAGCAAAAGTGTCTTTATCAGGCCTAATTTCAAATATGATTAGAGCAAATGCTTATATGGTCTTAAACAGAGGCTGCTTTAGTCACAGAATGGGATGCCCCGGGCAGGAATCGAGCTGCCAGGGTACAGTAGTGCTTTGGCCAGCAAAAGTGTCTTTATCAGGCCTAATTTCAAATATGATTAGAGCAAATGCTTATATGGTCTTAAACAGAGGCTGCTTTAGTCACAGAATGGGATGCCCCGGGCAGGAATCGAGCTGCCAGGGTACAGTAGTGCTTTGGCCAGCAAAAGTGTCTTTATCAGGCCTAATTTCAAATATGATTAGAGCAAATGCTTATATGGTCTTAAACAGAGGCTGCTTTAGTCACAGAATGGGATGCCCCGGGCAGGAATCGAGCTGCCAGGGTACAGTAGTGCTTTGGCCAGCAAAAGTGTCTTTATCAGGCCTAATTTCAAATATGATTAGAGCAAATGCTTATATGGTCTTAAACAGAGGCTGCTTTAGTCACAGAATGGGATGCCCCGGGCAGGAATCGAGCTGCCAGGGTACAGTAGTGCTTTGGCCAGCAAAAGTGTCTTTATCAGGCCTAATTTCAAATATGATTAGAGCAAATGCTTATATGGTCTTAAACAGAGGCTGCTTTAGTCACAGAATGGGATGCCCCGGGCAGGAATCGAGCTGCCAGGGTACAGTAGTGCTTTGGCCAGCAAAAGTGTCTTTATCAGGCCTAATTTCAAATATGATTAGAGCAAATGCTTATATGGTCTTAAACAGAGGCTGCTTTAGTCACAGAATGGGATGCCCCGGGCAGGAATCGAGCTGCCAGGGTACAGTAGTGCTTTGGCCAGCAAAAGTGTCTTTATCAGGCCTAATTTCAAATATGATTAGAGCAAATGCTTATATGGTCTTAAACAGAGGCTGCTTTAGTCACAGAATGGGATGCCCCGGGCAGGAATCGAGCTGCCAGGGTACAGTAGTGCTTTGGCCAGCAAAAGTGTCTTTATCAGGCCTAATTTCAAATATGATTAGAGCAAATGCTTATATGGTCTTAAACAGAGGCTGCTTTAGTCACAGAATGGGATGCCCCGGGCAGGAATCGAGCTGCCAGGGTACAGTAGTGCTTTGGCCAGCAAAAGTGTCTTTATCAGGCCTAATTTCAAATATGATTAGAGCAAATGCTTATATGGTCTTAAACAGAGGCTGCTTTAGTCACAGAATGGGATGCCCCGGGCAGGAATCGAGCTGCCAGGGTACAGTAGTGCTTTGGCCAGCAAAAGTGTCTTTATCAGGCCTAATTTCAAATATGATTAGAGCAAATGCTTATATGGTCTTAAACAGAGGCTGCTTTAGTCACAGAATGGGATGCCCCGGGCAGGAATCGAGCTGCCAGGGTACAGTAGTGCTTTGGCCAGCAAAAGTGTCTTTATCAGGCCTAATTTCAAATATGATTAGAGCAAATGCTTATATGGTCTTAAACAGAGGCTGCTTTAGTCACAGAATGGGATGCCCCGGGCAGGAATCGAGCTGCCAGGGTACAGTAGTGCTTTGGCCAGCAAAAGTGTCTTTATCAGGCCTAATTTCAAATATGATTAGAGCAAATGCTTATATGGTCTTAAACAGAGGCTGCTTTAGTCACAGAATGGGATGCCCCGGGCAGGAATCGAGCTGCCAGGGTACAGTAGTGCTTTGGCCAGCAAAAGTGTCTTTATCAGGCCTAATTTCAAATATGATTAGAGCAAATGCTTATATGGTCTTAAACAGAGGCTGCTTTAGTCACAGAATGGGATGCCCCGGGCAGGAATCGAGCTGCCAGGGTACAGTAGTGCTTTGGCCAGCAAAAGTGTCTTTATCAGGCCTAATTTCAAATATGATTAGAGCAAATGCTTATATGGTCTTAAACAGAGGCTGCTTTAGTCACAGAATGGGATGCCCCGGGCAGGAATCGAGCTGCCAGGGTACAGTAGTGCTTTGGCCAGCAAAAGTGTCTTTATCAGGCCTAATTTCAAATATGATTAGAGCAAATGCTTATATGGTCTTAAACAGAGGCTGCTTTAGTCACAGAATGGGATGCCCCGGGCAGGAATCGAGCTGCCAGGGTACAGTAGTGCTTTGGCCAGCAAAAGTGTCTTTATCAGGCCTAATTTCAAATATGATTAGAGCAAATGCTTATATGGTCTTAAACAGAGGCTGCTTTAGTCACAGAATGGGATGCCCCGGGCAGGAATCGAGCTGCCAGGGTACAGTAGTGCTTTGGCCAGCAAAAGTGTCTTTATCAGGCCTAATTTCAAATATGATTAGAGCAAATGCTTATATGGTCTTAAACAGAGGCTGCTTTAGTCACAGAATGGGATGCCCCGGGCAGGAATCGAGCTGCCAGGGTACAGTAGTGCTTTGGCCAGCAAAAGTGTCTTTATCAGGCCTAATTTCAAATATGATTAGAGCAAATGCTTATATGGTCTTAAACAGAGGCTGCTTTAGTCACAGAATGGGATGCCCCGGGCAGGAATCGAGCTGCCAGGGTACAGTAGTGCTTTGGCCAGCAAAAGTGTCTTTATCAGGCCTAATTTCAAATATGATTAGAGCAAATGCTTATATGGTCTTAAACAGAGGCTGCTTTAGTCACAGAATGGGATGCCCCGGGCAGGAATCGAGCTGCCAGGGTACAGTAGTGCTTTGGCCAGCAAAAGTGTCTTTATCAGGCCTAATTTCAAATATGATTAGAGCAAATGCTTATATGGTCTTAAACAGAGGCTGCTTTAGTCACAGAATGGGATGCCCCGGGCAGGAATCGAGCTGCCAGGGTACAGTAGTGCTTTGGCCAGCAAAAGTGTCTTTATCAGGCCTAATTTCAAATATGATTAGAGCAAATGCTTATATGGTCTTAAACAGAGGCTGCTTTAGTCACAGAATGGGATGCCCCGGGCAGGAATCGAGCTGCCAGGGTACAGTAGTGCTTTGGCCAGCAAAAGTGTCTTTATCAGGCCTAATTTCAAATATGATTAGAGCAAATGCTTATATGGTCTTAAACAGAGGCTGCTTTAGTCACAGAATGGGATGCCCCGGGCAGGAATCGAGCTGCCAGGGTACAGTAGTGCTTTGGCCAGCAAAAGTGTCTTTATCAGGCCTAATTTCAAATATGATTAGAGCAAATGCTTATATGGTCTTAAACAGAGGCTGCTTTAGTCACAGAATGGGATGCCCCGGGCAGGAATCGAGCTGCCAGGGTACAGTAGTGCTTTGGCCAGCAAAAGTGTCTTTATCAGGCCTAATTTCAAATATGATTAGAGCAAATGCTTATATGGTCTTAAACAGAGGCTGCTTTAGTCACAGAATGGGATGCCCCGGGCAGGAATCGAGCTGCCAGGGTACAGTAGTGCTTTGGCCAGCAAAAGTGTCTTTATCAGGCCTAATTTCAAATATGATTAGAGCAAATGCTTATATGGTCTTAAACAGAGGCTGCTTTAGTCACAGAATGGGATGCCCCGGGCAGGAATCGAGCTGCCAGGGTACAGTAGTGCTTTGGCCAGCAAAAGTGTCTTTATCAGGCCTAATTTCAAATATGATTAGAGCAAATGCTTATATGGTCTTAAACAGAGGCTGCTTTAGTCACAGAATGGGATGCCCCGGGCAGGAATCGAGCTGCCAGGGTACAGTAGTGCTTTGGCCAGCAAAAGTGTCTTTATCAGGCCTAATTTCAAATATGATTAGAGCAAATGCTTATATGGTCTTAAACAGAGGCTGCTTTAGTCACAGAATGGGATGCCTCACAGCAGACTTAAGATCAGTTCAGTATATATGCACAGTTAGTTACTATAAGCAGCCTGAAAACGCTAACAAAGGCTGGATGAAAAAAAAAAAATCTCCCTGTCAGCCAGCTCCGTTTTTCCTACCTTTCCCTGGCTTTCTGTCTGTCTCCTGTCTGTCTCCTGCCTGTCTCCTGCCTGTCTCCTGCCTGTCTCCAGCCTGTCCCTGTCTGTCCCTGTCTCCAGCCTGTCTCCAGCCTGTCTAACTGCCTCAGCTACACAGCGTTCTGTCTGTCTGTCACGAATGCAATAGAGAAATGAGGAAAAGCAAGATGGCCGCCGTTAAATACCGCTGTGTGACGTCACCGGGCTTGCTGGCTGCTGATAGGCTGCATGTGACTGCCCCAGCTTGCACTGGCGCGGGATACATGTCCAGACATGTCCCGCCCGCCATCTTAGAATGCCTGTAATGTAAATGAATGGATGTTAAAGGAAAACTTCGAGTGATCGAATCGCGGGGAAATTCGGATTCGATCCGAATCGAATTTTTCCTGAAATTCGGATCGAATCCGGGTTCGTCCGGATCGATTCGCTCATCCCTAGTCATATGTATACACTTCAGGAGCAGCAGTTCCAGGGTGAATACCGCTGTGGTAAATGTGAGCATGTTGCAACCTTGGAAGCTCGGGTTAGAGATCTGAGGGCGCAAAATGCAACACTGAGGAGGATTGACAATATGGAAAAGGGCATCTTGCTCTCTGAGCAGGCATTAAGTGGGATAGATACAGAGGGTGGACTAATGGGTCAGGAGGAGCAGATAAGTAGCTGGGTAAATGTAGATAGAGGGAGCAGAAAGGGTGCACAGAAAAGGAAGGTCATACCTGTGTCTGAGCACCCTAGCAAACTTGCCAAGTTGGGTAATTATGCAAGGGTGTCAGTCTCAGAAATGACAGCTGTCAATCTTCAAGGTTTGGCTCTCTTTAGGAAAGACAGAGCAAAAAGGAAAGGGGCGGAGTGTGTCTCTATGTAAAGCAAGAATTCAAAGCATATAATAATGAGGGGATACTAGCAGAAGATTGTGAGGATGTAGAATCATTGTGGGTAGAAGTGTGGGGCGATGTAAACAATGTTAAAATACAATTTGGTGTAATCTATAGGCCCCAAAATATAACTGAGGAAATAGAGGGTCAACTGCAAAAGCAGACAGAGTGGGCTTCACAGGCTGGTACAGTTGTGGTGATGGGGGACTTTAACTACCCAGGAATCGACTGGAGATACGGTTCTGCTTGTAGGAAAGAAATAAGGTTGGAAAAAGCACAAAATGAAATTGATGTAGCCAAAGAAACAAAACAAACCCTGGACTTTTTTTAAATATATGAACTCAAAGAAAACTAAATCAGAACAGATAGGTGCCCGAATTGATGATAAATGGGGAAATGGTAACTGGGGATGAAGAGAAAGAGGAGCTGTTGATTGTATTCTTTAGCTCTGTGTACACAAGAGAGGAGCAAAGAGCCAACACAGGAGATAGCCCAAGTAAAATACTTAACAAGCTAAACATGGATATCGTCCAAGAAAGACTAATTAATTTAAATGTGAATAAGACTGCAGGACCAGATGGACTTCACCCAAGTGTTCTTAAAGAACTCAGCTCAGTTATCTCATCACCTCTGTTCTTGACTAACAACTGGTATAGTGCCAAGAGATTGGCGCAGGGCAAATGTGGTGCCCATTTTTAAAAAGGGCTTTAGGTCTTCTCCGGGCAGTTACAGACCTGTAAGCTTAACATCCATTGTGGGATAATTGCTTGAGGGGCTATTAAGGGACTATAAACACGGATATGTAACCGTCCATAATATTATAAGTGACAACCAGCACAGTTTTACTAAGGACAGAACCTGCCAGACTAACCTGATTGGCTTCTATGAGGAGGTGAGTAGAAGCCTGGACAGAGGGCCACTGCGGATATAGTTTTTCTGGATTTTGCAAAAGCGTTTGACACTGTCCCTCATAGATGCTTATTGGAGAAATTGAGATCTTCAGGATTAGAAAATACAGTTTGCAACTGGATTGAAAACTGGCTGAAGGATTGTGTGCAGAGAGTTGTGGTTAATGATACCTACTTTGAATGGTTACCGGTTGTAAGTGGTGTACCCCAGGGTTCAGTCATGGGTTTACTTTTATTCAACTTGTTTATAATGATGAAGAAGAAGATGGAATTATATGCACTGTCTCTATTTTTGCAGATGACACAAAGATATGTAGCACAGTGCAGTCAATTGAATATGTTCACAAGCTTCAGGCTGACTTGGACACTTTGAGTGTCTTGACTTGGCAAATGAAGTTCAATGTGGAGAAATGTAAAGTCATGCACTTGGGGTCTAATAACCTGAAGGCCACATATATCCTTGGGGGAGTAAAACTTTGAGAAACACTCGTTGAGAAGGATCTGGGCATACTGGTAGACCACAGGATAAATAACAGCATGCAATGTCAAGCAGCTGCTTCCAAGGCCACCAATATATTATCATGCATTAAAAGAGGCATGGAATCACAGGATAGGGATATAATTTTGCCTCTTTACAAGGCACTGGTGCGCCCTCACCTGGAATATGCTGTCCAGTTCTGGGCATCCATTCGTAGAAAGGACACTCTGACTATGGAAAGGGTGCAGAGGAGAGCCACCAAACTAATAGTTATGAGGAAAGATTACGAGAATTAAATCTGTTTAGTCTTGAGAGGAGACGACTGAGGGGGAACATGTTTAACTTGTATAAATATATAAATGGCCAATACAAAAATATGGGGAAACACTATTTCAGATAAAATCCTCTCTAAAGACATGGGGGCCCTCCCTTCGACTAGTAAAAAAAAAATCAGTCTCCGGAAGTGAGAATCATTCTTTACCATAAGAACTATAAATCTCTGGAAAAGCCTCCCACAGAAGCTTGTTACAGCATCAGCCACTGACAGTTTAAAAAAACAATTAGATGCTTATTAGAAGAAAATAACATTAACAATTAATATTAGCTGCTCCCCAACACCCTGGGTTGAACTTGATGGACATATGTCGTATTTCAACCATATTAACTATGTAACTATATTGTGGAGTTGGATGCAGCCACCTACATACATACATCCATACAGTAGATAAGAATAACCTACAAAGATTATCTAATTAATTCTCTCTGTGTGATATGTTTATATTAATGACTAGCTTGCTCCTATGAAGCAGCAAGAGCAAAAGTCTGTCCACATAGTCCCACAGCATACAGTATGCAGTTATTCTGTAGGCATGAGCCCAACCAGAGGAATACCACTGGGGGAACTCAAGACCCTTTCAGGTGGTACTCAGAGAGGTTGCAGACTGACCTTCTCCCCAACCTCCCTAAGAAGACTTAATCTTAAAAGTAAGGAAGAATAGTGGATGGGAAAAGAGGGAAAAAAGAGAAAAGGGGGTGATGAAGAATGGAAAAGACAAGCAGCATATCTTTATAGTTCTGTGTATTGGTATAGCTTTTGAATATAAGTTTCTGTGCAAGTTAGTTTGGGTTTTGGTTTAAACAAGTCCATTTAGTCACTTAACCCCCCCCCCCCCCCGCAAAAAATACAACAGTACATATGTTTTTAGCTTCATTGTTTCTCACTCTTGTTATTTTTTTTGTATATTTTTTGTATAGTTTACAAAGATATAGCTTATATATGTATAGTCAGATTTTTTGCATTATGTATTGTGAGCTGTGACAGACTCTCTGCCTTTTGGATTTCACCACTATTCAATTGCCCACCGGGTCATTCATTGGATGCCCACTGTTCCCTTTTCTATACGGCCCATGGGACCCTACTTGGGCATATTGGATTTTAAAGGCACTGTTTCTGCCCCTTGGACTTTACATAGATTCATTACTTTCATTTTCTTAAGCATGTTCCAGACAATGTCATTGTGTTGTTGATTGTGTTACAGACTGTCATTGTGTTGTTGATTGTGTTACAGACTGCCATTGTGTTGCTGATTGTGTTACCGGCAGAGTTGAGGGATTGTGTGGCCTGCTCCCATTGGTCTGTACGTTTGTCATGCAGTTCTCCATCAGGTCCACAGGGGAGGTCCCCTTGCATGGAGACTTGCATATAAGGCCCAGGATGGCACTAATAAAAGAAGGTCATCTTCACCCTCAATACTGAGCTCCGTCTCTTATTGGGGGAAACGCTATGTCACCATTCACTAGCCCTTGTAAGAGCTGTTCCTGATTTCCTCACGGATGACTCTGAAATTCCTGCAGCACCTCTCACCATTGGGAAAAGGACGTCTCTGGCGGGGAAGCCCTCCGGCGATAAAGGTTATCGCTACATGAGCCATTTTTGAAAAGTCAGCTCCTGATTGTATGGAAATTGGGCTTTTCAGGGAATACATTAACCAATGGTGCTACTTTCTGAATAAATATAATGACATATTGTTAACCAAATTTGAGGTAAGTTAAGGGTGAACGCACCAGTACATAATGTAATTAGCTAATTCGATAAGGCAAAAACTTAAGGTTAGCAAAAAAAGGCAATCCCCAACTTGTATGAAATCTTGAACTGACTGCAGTGAAAGCAAAGATCAATAATGATGAGAATAAATACACTCAATATTATTATGGACAGCATGGAGCAAAGCTGGGTTTGCTGTAATCACTGATCTATTTCCATAACCATTCAGCCACTTGTACTGACAAGCATTCATTTCTTCGGTGTGCAGGAGACTGTACAACTGAGAAATTCTATACAAATAGTAATCATCAAAGATTGGTAGGTATGTAATAACAGAGTAAGTCCACTACTGAGTGCACAGAAAATAAATATACAAACAAAGCAAGACCACTCTGAACTCTCATCAAGGCATTTACAGAACATATGTAGTGATCACGCTGTGTCTAAGCAACTTTCAGATGAAAAATGTCAACATTTAAGCACATCTTTCAAAATCTATACAAATAGTTCTCCTGACAGTAAAGATTAAGCTGCATTCAAATAAACTGCTTTATCTAGGATTGTGAATTTTAATAGCGTGTGACATTCTAGGGTTATTAACCAATATAATAGCATTCATTAGTAATGCTGTTAAAGCTTACATTTGGCCCAAATTGTTTTGATTCAGTTCAATTCGAATAAAATATAATTTAAATTAAAAACCAATTTTAGGAGATGGACGATAAAAGCTCCCTATCTATAGCAAAATGTGTTTCTAATGTTAGAGTTCGTCTTTAATTTAATGTATTTTAGAGAGAAATAAAGTAGAATCACTGTCTAACTCTTTATAAACGTCTATGAGACCCGATCGGGGTGCCACGCTGTGTAAAACCCGACAGGTCACCCGAAAACTCACTCTTCGTTCCCGGCCCAGCGGAGCATGCGCGAGCGGCTGCATCCTTGCTATTCCTTTAGCAGGACGTGTGCCTGTGCCAGGCATTTGTGAATAGCCAGTGTGGGCATGCTCCCTCTTAGAGGTTAGCGGGGGATGTGACCGCAAGTGCGCTCAGATCCTGTTCGACTAACTCCTGGATGAAGGGGCTCGAGTGGATCTGAGCGCACTCATTGGATGAGAGCCACGCACGCCTCGTAGGACCGGGAAGAGATGAGTTTGTACGGACGATCTGGGGGGTTTCACACAGCAGGGCACCCCCCCATCAGGGTGCCACAGGGCTAGGACCAAAAGCCAGGATAGTCAAAAGGTATTATAGGAGTGACAAAAAGGCAGCAGATTTATAATCTGTACAGTATATTATGCAAATCACCAAATGCAATTTAGGGGAATTAGGTTGCTTTAGTTGCTATCCAGAAACCAGTATTTGGATTCGGGTGACAGGATTGTACAAAACAAAAGTCCAAAATTCCAGGTCACAAACGAGTTTAAAGTGGAACTCCAGTCAAGAAAATAAAGTTTAGTAATTTGCTCCTTTAAAGCAGTCCAGAAGCCCCCCAAATAGCCAATCTATTTTGCTCCCCCATCCAGGTACATTCGCATGCGAATCTTTTCTGCCCTTAATGCTGCAATAGGTATATTTATAGGGCCATTGGGCCATTGGTTTCTGACATCAGGTTTTGGTGTTCAGCCTTATTGATTTCTACTTTTGGAATGTAAAATAAACATTTGTGGCACCATAGCTGTGATGCTGTTTCCTGGTTTCTTATATTGTGGCTTTCCTAGCCTTAAAGGAGCAGTATCGCAAATTTTTCTTGGTGACTTATATTTAAATGGTACTTTGAATGTAGGTAAGTGTTGGAGTAAGAATTACAAATGTAGAAAAAAATGATGTCTGTGTGCAGCCGCAGACTAATAGCTCATGTTTATGTCTGCTGAGTGTCGGGCCCGACACTCTGGCCTGTTCCACGCTGAGGAGAGGGGGAAACAATGTAACAAAGTATCAGCTGTTCAGTGCTGGCAGCCATCCAGCATAAGATAACAACATTGCAACATTGCCTGGCCAGAACTTATATATCTAAAACAGAGAGAAAAGCTCTAGAAGTCATTTAGCTGATTTTGACAGTTTTCCCTTCATGTTGGCTCTGCTGCAGAATCTTTCAGTTTACCATTTTCTCTTTCATATTCTTATTTTTCATTTTTCCATATGATCTTTCTTTCAGCTTTGTGTGTTTTGAGCAAAGCCCAACCCAGGATTTTCATTATCTGGAGTTTTGTTTTGTGCCCCTAGGGGCATCCCGACTTGGGATGCCCTGATATGTGAAATCCCCAAGTTCGTCTGTGAAAACGTACCTTTCCCTGTCCCACAGCGCATGTGCGGGCTCTCATCCAATCAGCTCTGTTTGCACGCAGATGGGGAGCCTGAGCAGTAATCTTCCTGGCCGCCCGGCCTGTCTAAATGACTATCTGCGTGAGCCTGCCAGAAAAATGGGGGGATCTGTGGTTATCCAGGGATCGTTTCACACAGTGGGGCATCCCGATTTAGAATGCCCAAGGGAGAAGGTCAATGGCCGGGTCTTATAGACTTTAGGGTCGGCCACTCAGGGTTTTGTTCCACTTTAATACCTTTAGATTTTCCTGCACAGTTATTCAAAGAAGAATTTCAGTTATTTTCAGTCAGTTTAGTTTATTTTGTATAGATTTTACACATTTGAGTCACCTGGTCTCATAACAAAAGCAGCACCTCACACACACACAGCCGTTACCACTGATTACAGTGTCAGCCTCTGAGGTAAAGTGTTGCTAGGAGACCAGTGGGCTAAATGAAGCAGCTCACTAAATACAACCCAGCAGATCCCCCTATTCAGTAAATGGACTGAGCCATTGTCATTATACAATTTAAAAGAAAGGCATATATTTTTTCCTTTTTCTATCGCCACTTTATACACATGTTAGAAGCTATTGTGTGGCAATTTCATTATTTATCTTTTTAATGCAAATTTCGTGATACTGCTCCTTTAAGTAAAACCCTTAGTATAGTTGCCACCTACAAATCCTAGCAGCCTTTCACTGCCAAGGGGGAGCTTAGAACATTGTCTGATGGGTCTCAATTGGAGCAGGAGGGGTTTAATCTGTTATCTCACAAGTTTGAAGCATCGTTCTGTCCCAGCCAATCAAATGATTCCCTGGCTGATTTTTGTCCCTATTTTGTCCCTGATACAATAGTAGTATTGTGCTTGCACAGCCATTCAGCGCTAAACATTACACTCTACAGACCATCTGTATCATGTACCTGCCTCCAATCCAACACATGTAAACTGAACCTTGAACCCTAAATAGCAAATTGGTAACACACTGACTCCCATAATTCACATCTGTACTACAGCTGGACTCCCCCAATCACATCTTTACAGCACCAATTTCATAGATGCCACACAATGACCTCCGCCCAAGACTTTTGTACTATACCCTGGGCTGTACCGGCATCATGGTTACATTTTTGGAAAACAGGTCATAAGTACCCTTTTTCAAGGTAATCAACATACGGCATTATATATATTTTATCAGTTACAATCGCAAAATTGGGGGCAGTCATGGCCTGGAGGTAAGGAAGCTGCTTTGCGACCCGAGGTTCAATTTCCAGCCATGGGACATGACTGAAGTAATGACTGGTGGACGTTGGCACAAAGTGGCATTCCGGTTCTTTAATCATGCTACTAATGTTTGAACTCACAAATAAAAAAAATTAAGGTCTGCTTTATATTTTGATAAATAAAATAGTTCACATAATAGTCCAGGAACAGATTCAATCATCCCACAGCCTGGGGCAGGCTTCCAGTCAATTTTGACCAGAGATTCTCTTTAAGTACAAAGTATTACTATTCACATGAACACTTGGGGCATTGGTCTAGTTTCATGCAGACATTCTAAGGGGTTCTGCATCCTCCAGAACCCCCCCCCCCGACCCAGCTGCTGGAAAGTCCCAAATCAAATCATGTGACCTGCAAATGATCAATGGGGTTCACAGATCAAAAGCACTCAATGTGGCCAGGTATTACGGGAGCAGATTGCCTAGTTCTGTGCATTTGCAGTAAAGGAGTATTTTTTCAAAAGTCTATTCTTGTCCTTAAGGTAGTCAACTAGTCAAGCTGTAATTTTGGAGTTTAATGGACAGAGCAGGGATTTCACTCTGATGCAGAGACGATACTCCATACTCATAAGTCCACACTTTTATACCCTCCAGCTCTAATTCAAACTCTTTAGGTGAGAAGATCACAATCTTGTGTTCTAGCTAAATAGTTACCGGCAGCATTTTCACCTGGTCAGGGGTCCCTGTCATTACTGCTACCTTATTTTTCCAAGCTCTGCTTTGTGGAAGTGGGGGGAGGGGCTGCTGGAATTTCTAGGTGACAGCTTTATTTTGCTCAAGGCCAGGAAAGCCACGCCCACTTTAGCAGGGTCGCAGGAATATAAGAAGCCTCACGTTAGTGAGTTTCTGGACATCTGCTTCAATGTAAATAAATGTAAAGTAATGTACTTGAGATCTAATAATCTGCATGCCACATTGGGAGAATAAACCTGGAAGAATTACTTGTTGAGAAGGATCTGCTTTTAAAGTGGCATGGAATCACTGGATAGGGATATAATAATGCTTTTTTACAAGGCACGAGTACCGTAGTTTAAGACGCACTTGTTTTTCCCCAAAAGTGGGGGGGAAATGTCAGTGCGTCTTATCGGGCGAATGTGGGAAGAAGAAAAAAAGGGAAAAAGTCAACTCACATTTCCATTCTTTCCGCTCACTCTGTCCCCACTGTCTTCACTGTATTTGTTGCCTTCTCCACAGTGCCTGCACACACAAACATCCGGCTTCATACAGCAGGTGGATGTGACTGACGCTGAGCGTCAGCTACGCCCACCGCTGAATGAAGCCTGGTGTCCTATTACTTGCCTATTATTTGGTTCCTGGGAAATGGTGTTTAGCACAACATTTGGTTCATAATATTTATTTTCTTTTTTTCCTCCTCCAAATCTGAGGTGCGTCCTATGGGCAGGTGCGTCTTATGGGGTAAAATATACGGTATGTCTTCATCTGTAATATGCAGGCCCGTTCTGGGCACCAGTTCATAGAAAAGATGCCCTGATTTTGAAAAGCATGTTAGAAGAGAGCCAGAAAACTGAGAAGGAGAATTAAGGCTCTTAGTACCGAAGGAATATTATGGGAACTAAATTTAGTTAATCTTGGGAGGAGACTTCTTGGGGGATGTGATTAACTTGTATTAACCAATACATGACCAAAATACAAAAATACAGACAAAAGCTGTTTTATGTAAAATAATCTTTAAAGAAAGGTAGGGACTTCCTTTGTCCGGAGAAACAAAGATTTAACTGCCTGAGGCAACAATCCTCTTTACCATAAGCACCATAAATCTGCCCACAGAAGCTGGTTACAGCATCAACAGCTGAGGGCTTCAAAAAGGGATTAGATTTTTTTTTAGAAGTAAACAACATTAACGGTTACCATTAGTTGTTATAATAACAAATAACTTTCCACCCTTGGTTTTACTTGATGGCCATTTTACGTTTTACTATGAAACAGCTGCAGCTAAACTTAGCCACATTCAGCTTTACCCCACAGTATCCCTCCTCCCCTCCTAACTATGGGGGTTATTTAAGAAGGGATAGCGCCAGGTAGTGCCTCGTAGCGGCAGACAGCGTCTGGTGAACGCCGGGCACTGTAGGCAAAACCACATTTATGAAAGCGAATCTGGTGAGCCACTCTAACAGCATCATGTAGCGTCCGATGTATTATTACAGGCAGCTCATCGTATAGCGCCGGCGCTCTATCTTCCAGAGTGCCAGGCATTACCTCGCTCAGTGTCGCTCTCCCATACATTTCAATGGCCGTTCATTTACTTGTGTTTTAACAGCATGTTTGACTTTTTTTTTTGTATTTTTTGCTCAAATCATTGTCTGACCTTTCCTGGCTACAAACAAACACCTTTTGGACTTTATATTTTATGCAGAATTATAGGTGGCACTAAAGTGTTAAGGTCACAGTGTTAAAACAATGTCATTCCAGGTGGATATGTGTTAATCACACAGCGTCTGGCTCTCTATGCTATAGCGACCAGATTTAGAGCGCCAACGCTGCATGTGTTTCCTTTTTGGCGTGGAGCGCCGAGAGTCAGTCGCACTGAGCTGCGCTACATTTTTCTCCCTGCAGTGCTGTACTGGGGTTAGAGCGCCCAACATACATCACATTCATCAATACCGGCCAGGTTACTACAGCGACTGAGGCGTTATGTTACAGCGCCCGATACATGTTTACAGCGCCTACTGGAAGTTGCTCTAAGTGCCGCTATATAGACTCTCATCTGCCGATAGCTGGCGTTAGTAGTGAATCAGCCTTCACGTAACCTTGCTGGCAGACATTCAAGTCTGTTTGGCGCGCCAATCGTGGAGAGCGGCCAAGCCGCCAGAGGCCAACTCATGTAGGATCAGTAAGAAAACCCAGGGTTCTACAATGTGGGGGATCCCGATTAGGGAAGAATTTAACCCAGACTTAAAAAAGTGTGGAAAACCTCCCTGGAAAATCTCTCCACCTTAAAAACAATTGTGGATGCATAAATGTGTATTCTTTTGTGCACAGATAAAACTGAAATAAACAGTGACATTGGCAATAAAAATACAGCAAATAAGGAGACTCAGTGTAGACTTGCATGGCTTATAATTAACATGCATAGCTATTTGCTATAAATATGGCATGCCACCATCCTTAACACCAAGAACTATTAGCTTATTTAATTCCCCTTTTCCCAATAAGTCAGCAGATTGACTTTTTGGCACTGAACAGAGGAAATGAAGCCAAAATAAATGAAATTACATGCACTTGCAATTGCTTATCAATTAGCACAAATAGGAATGTAGTCTCTGATTAGGGGGTGATGATGATGTCTGTGCAGAGCCATTTTATTTCCCTTATATGTCTCTAGTACAACAGAAATGTAGGTTTTTATTTTAGTAGGTTGATACTTTTGCTTACACGCAGCGTTTCGCATATTTGCCGATTTTCACTATCCTGGGTGTTGGTCCACTTCAGCGGGATGCCCCGCTGTGTGAAACCCCCCCCAAAAGCCCCAAAAAACGTACCTTTTCGGCAACGGACAAGCAACGGACAAGCCGCCACCTCCCGCGCGTCCCTCTTACAGGGCACGTGCCCGCGCTGGCCATTCAAAAAAGGCATGCGCGAGCGCACACACTGCTAGAGTGGAGCGCGGGAGGCGGCGGCTGATCCATTGCCGATAAGGTAAGGTTTTTTGGGGCTTTTGGGGGGGTTTCACCCCGCGGGACATCCCGATCTCGGATGCCCCACGGTGAGGGAGGTGATCGGCCCGGGAATCCTATAGATTCCCGGGCCGATCACCCCTGGGTGTTGGTCCACTTTAAGTTCATATTAAAGTGGAACAAAACCCACCAGTGCCCTGCCCGGAATCTAAAAGATTTCTCTGGGACCCCGCTGTGTGAAACCCTCCAGTTCGCCCATTAAAACTCACTTATTCACGCTCCAAGAGTGCATGCGTCCAATGAGAGCCGTCTGCTGTGACTACGTCATTCGGCTCTCATTGTTTTGAATGGGGAGCCATGCAGACAGGTTGGGGCGGGAGCACGCACACAACTAAGGAAAAAAGTGAGCTTTTATGGGGAAACAGGGGCACGGAACAAACCCTGAGCCTGATAGAAATCCCTGCACTGTTTTTTCCAACATTTGTTTAGTAAAAAAGAAAGCACAGAGGTGTATGCCAGGCCTTATAGGTGGCTCTATGCTATTCCCAGGGCAGGGTTATGAGGGGTCCGGGGGTATCCACCATTCACCCTGCAAAAGGGGGCCTCCACCAACCTTTGAGTTCTGGTCTGGTCCAGAAGGCGTTTTAGTCTTTGAGGGGCCGTGGGGCCAACAATGAAGCTATTGGTTTTATAAGCTTTTTTGTTTTTGCAAAACTGCAGCAAAAGCCACCACAGGGCAGGACAGATAGTCTAGAGCAGCAAAGCCACCATCAGCATCGCTACGGGTATGGGTGGGTGCAGAGCTGTCAATCGGCAGACGCTCACTGCCCATAAGCCACCAAGCACAGCCTCTGGCTCCTGCTTTTGAGCTGGACCAGCCGGGCGACTACACTACACCCCCTCCAGAATGGCAAAGCAGAAGCTCCTGAGCAGCACTCATCAGCACAAGGGTGGCACAAGGGAGTCAATCTGACGTTCCAGTAAGTGGCCGGGAGCCAGACATCCACCAATCAGTTATTTGGCTGGACTATTATTTTATAGGAAAATAAATACTGTTTGTGGGGCCTTCACCAGATTTTGTGCCCAGGGGCCGCCACCAAACTTAATCCGTTCCCGACTATTCCTTACATTAAAGGCCTACTGTGATCAAAACAAACAAGTTTTCTTTGGTCCCCACAGCAGATCACTTTGGGTTCAGATATTCAATAGTCACCTGATAAAAGGAGCCGGAATGGATGAAACCCTGACTCAGAGTCAGTGCTATTTGCCATAGCAAGAGTACGTTTTGTAATTCTCCTTTCAATGGCATGTTTAAAAGTGTCCATTATTGTGTGTCAAAATTATATCTCCAAGGTGCTGAACCTATCTGTTATTTTTCTCTTTTATTTGTTTGCAACTCATGTTTACCTTATTCTGGGGGGGAGGGGGTAGAATCTATTTCAGTGCAATAAAATATTGAGGACTAGACTCAAACAATGCTGAAGAGCTTACTACTTTGGAAAAACCTGTAGTGAGTCTGCTCAGTGAAGATACTATAAGCAAGAAGAACTGGTGGCTGCTGGAACGCCCCCAGCTTTAAAGTGGGCCGTAACCCACGGTCTGACAGACCTGGAATCTATAAGATTCCGGGGCTGCTAGATTCCCATCCCATCCAGAATTGGGATGCCCTGCTGTGTGAACCCAGAAACTCACCTTCCTTCCCGGTCGAACTGCGTATTCGCGGTCACATCCCCACTATCCCTTCAGCAGGGTACATCTCCAGGCACCAGGCATTTGTGAATGGCTGGGGCGGGCACACTCCCGGTTAGAGGGTAGCAGGGGACGTGGCTGCCAGCACGCTCGGATGCACTCGCCTTAGACGAACTCTTAGACGTAGGGGCGGGGAAGGGTAAGTCAGGGTGACCTGGGGGGTTTCACATGATCGGGGTGCCCCGGAGGCAAGGACCAAAACCCAGAATACTCAAAATCCTGGGTTTTGGTCCACTTTAACAGGCCCAAACGTAACTAGTAGAAGAGCTTCAAAGTAAAAGGTAATTTCTTTAAGGCTTCTGCTCACATTCCTCTGATCTATCACTAAACACTTTACCAGATGAAGAAAAGATATAGTTGGGTATATTATCAGCTTTCCACCTATTTAGTAGTTTGTAGCAATTCCATGTAAATTGCTCATATGTCTTCCTTTCAGGCAGCAGGTGGTTACTGGGCTTGGAAAAGGAGCATACAATATTGTTGTGCATTCATTTATTCATGCACTTCATCATGTTTCCAATAGATGCAAGTCTGCTTTATTGTAATTACCTAGGTTACTGGGTAATAATTCAGTAATAAAAAACACAAACCTCTTTCCTGTGTATAATTTGTCATCGCAGAAATTAATATATTTGTGTTTTCTATTGATGTCTAAAGTTATAAAACCTAAATGGGATTAAATATGTGATAACACAAGGTTATTCAATGACACTATGCTAAAATAGAGAAAACTGAAACATCCCATAGGGATGGAAAGTGATGGTAAGTAAGCTTTGCCCTTTTATAAGCCCCAGAGAATCAAGTCCACTCTCAATATGCTTGGTTATTTGCTAGGCTTGGCTAGGAAGACTAAATTAAAGGGACTCTAAACTCAATAATTAACCAGCAAGCATCTGAGCTGATGCGTGTCCCATGTGCTTCTACTTCATTTCGTACAGTTCAGGGCTTCAATGTTTTCCCTTTCCCAGGACCACGCACAAAAGTGGTCCAACGGCTACTCTGTCCATTGGAGCTCTCAATGTAAGCAAGCACAGCAAGCCACAGCTGCCCAGCAGCTATCTCTGACCACAGCAGAACACACTTATATATCTGCTCCATGACATGCCCTTCCCAGATCAGCCTCCACTCAGTAATTGAACCAAAAATGCATGAGGCATTGACATATAATCAAATGTTCTCAGGTGCTTTGAAATTGCTTATTTTATACTGTTTCCAAGCAGGATAAGGTGGAAAGAAGTTGTGTGTGCCTGGACGGGAACTTTAAAACATTATTACCTTCCCTACCAGGCAGCAGATTACTCTTTGTCTACTACCTCTAATCAGGCCACCTTCTGCAAACAGCAAAATTGTGGCCTGAATCATGCTTCTGCCACTCTCTGTGTTGAGAGGGATCCTGCTTACTCCAGATAAGTTTACTGCCAGCAAGCAAAACTCCTCCCATTTGTTTGCTTGCAGATAGGGCCACCTTTCCCCGAGCTTGAATATAGTTAAAGATCATCCTAATTTTTTTTAAACCCCACTTTTTATGGCTCTGAACAAGGCAAAAATTACAAATAATTGAGCCTTATTATACAGTTCAGTTACAAGCTCCGCTTTCTCCATTCATTGCCACTTTTGTTAGTGGCATTTATGAAATTGTCACACTTATGCAATGACTGATCTTCTGCCATCTTACAGAGAGGGACAGTAAAAAAAAAGTGTACTAGAGTGATTTGAAGTTCTATTTCTAGTTTTATACCCTAAGAAGGGAGAATCAGCAGGGGCTTTGGCCAAATGCATTTTACAAGTTCAGTGGGTTTTGGTCGACTTTAAGTACACACAAAATGATATCAATGTGACACACACTGAGATGGCCCAGGGGTTAAAAAACCTTCCCAGAGACTCTGATATGCTTCTACGCTGTGGATTCCTCGACTAGCTTTATACTGCTCCTCTCTCTCTCTCTAGGTTTTATCAGCCAGTTAAAGAGCCGCTTTATCGGCCATGACAAAACAGATGAGCGATGAGGTGCAAAAAAAGGATTTTAATTTAATTCAGAATCGTATGTAGGCAATCTTCGTAAAGGTCTCTGAGTCCCAAATTGTTAATTTGTTTAAAATATTCTGTTCGTCATTTAAATAGTGCAAATCTTGCACAGGACTATCCCGACGCGCATTTCGTCTCCAACGTCTTCCAGGGATACACTGCACATGTGTCCATTTGTGTAGATTGTTATAGAAACTGTTAATGGTAGCTATATTATGCTTATATATTTTCTCTGCAAATTATATATACATTTTCTTATCATATTACATATTAAAGGCCACATTGGTGTAAATAAGAGTGGTGTAAAATATCATTTATAATTTTTTTTTACACTGACGCATTTTGCTTCAATGCAAGAAGCACATTGGCTATAACATTAGCAGAGCAGCAATATTCAGAAAAGATTATTAATTATATTTTGCAGCACTCTAATTTGCACCAATGCGGCAGAAGTGCTTGAAACATCAGGTCCTAAATGTAAACAACCATCTCCCTTTTAAGAACTTCTGCTTAATAAAATCAATTGAAATACATTAAGTACTTCATGTATCAAGATATATCCTGAATTAATTACTATGATGACACTTTATAAAGTTTTTTCCTTTACCAGCACCAACCCGCCGGAGTTTGAACTCCCAGCAGGAAGATAAACCTGTTTCGACTACAGGGGAACTACATTAACCAGCCTAAAATAGGGAATAAGACTGACACTCCAGTCACCACAATCTACACATGTAAAAGGCAGGGCACATGCACAGTGTATCCCCTAAAGGCATCAGAGACGAAACGTGTGTCAAACCAGCCATGTGCACGATTTGCACTATTTTAACAACGAACAGAACATTTTAAAGAATTAATCATTTGGATCTCGAGGACCTTTATGAAAATCCTTTTTTTACACCTCATCACACTAATTGTTTTGTCCTAAACGATTAAGCGGCTCTTTAACCGGCGGGTGAAACCCAGATGGAGCGAGAGGAGCAGTAAAGCTACTCGAGGCATCCACATGAGAGGCCTTAGGAAGATTTCCCAGGCCACGGCAGTGAATGTCACATTGATATGATCATGTGTATAGCAAGTTAAACAGGGGAATAAGTGTAATAAGCTAAAGTCTGTCTCAAAAAAAATACTTATTAGAGAAGTCACCTGGCAATACAAACGGCTTTTCCACTTTCTTACATATTATTCGCACTTCATTAGCGCACCACCAGAGGTGGTTGATTTCCTCACATTTCCTTCCGCACTTGGTGTCTATATTTGATATTTGCATATACCACAATGTAACAGTAGGACTCTGTACTGCACAAACTGGCACTAGCACTAACTGCTACCTCATTCTAGAACTGCCGTGTACTGCCTGCATAGGATGAGTTCACAATGTAGGAGCTATTTTTTTTTCAATAGTTTAAAATTATTGAAGCAGCCTATTTCATGTGACTTTTTATAAATCATTTGAAGGACATGAACTTTCTGTTATGGATGGCCCCTGTTATCTGCAGTACCTACTCCAATTATACTCAGACACATAAAAAAAACATACTCCTACAGTAATAATGATGCAATAACAATGCAAAAGCTTTGTATTATTCCCTCTAATAATCCAGAGCACAATATACTGTGCTGCCGATTGTTTTCCAACTCTACTGGGTGTAAAGAGATATTGCTATTTATTTTGGTTTACTATTAACGTAATATATAAAGGAACAAACCAAGGTTGTACATATAATATTTGTATGATTTTATAAATATTGTGTAATGCAAAATAAGAAAAATAAATTCCAAAGTTTGTCTCCTGCCGAGCTGTATAGAAGTCGGGAAATAAATGCAGCGTGCAACATTATGACACAATTCAGATTGGCTTATCACTCATCCTCTCTGCATTAGTGGGAAATGGAGAAACTCTTTACAAGAACACATTATTTGTTATTGCCACTGTGCCTCCAGAGATAGGAGAGCAGTCACACTGTCCCTCATTCCCCTCTCACCCGTCCCTTAGTCTGCTCTTTCTAGATGATATATTTTTAGAAAATACATGTCAAGTTGATTGCCAAATCTATATACACTAAATATGCTTTAATATTAATATATTCTTAACACTGAATACCTTAAAAAATCGAAAACTTTTTACATCCCAGCTCCTGTCAAATGTTATTTTAGTTTTAAATTGAAGCGAGATCTTAAGTTAGATCTTAAAGTGTTTAGCAAGTCAGAAGTTAAAAAATAAATATCAGTAGTTTATCTCTCATTGAGTGACTGGAGTGCTGGGATTTCTCCTTTGTCTGTCCCCACCCAGCTGAGCTGGTCCATCAATCAACCTTCAGTGGACCAAGAATGTAAACACCCCCACTCCCCGCACAGACATCCTGATTGGCAGCTCTGAAATCTCACCCTTCTCTCTCCTCCACACTCATCACAGTGTGCTTACATCACACTGCTGTTGCCACACCCACTGTTTCTCCTCGATTTTCTATGAATCTCCAATGCTCTCTAAAGATAACTTAGGAACAACAGGGTCTTTTTGAAAATGAATTAAGGTTTAGGACAGCGCAACATGTAGCCCGAGACAGTGGGACAAAAATCAGGCTTGCCTTCAGTGTAACTTTAAAGATGAAGTCCAGACACAACACAAAAACATACATATTCACCTTTTGGCCCCAGCACTGGAATCATCCTTGTCCAGTGGTATAATAAAATTTACCGGCTCTTGTGTCTCAAGTCCAGCAGCATCCTCAATTATCCACCCCTTTCCGATGACCTTGTTGTTGAATGACCTCTCTCTCCCACAACAGTGCAAATGACTTAACTCCACTCACTTTGACTGATGCGAGATGGGTGTCCTTCCCTCAGGAGATGTGATACTTTCTAGAGCCTATTATTGGAATTTAGATAGTTTACATTACAAGGTGATGTGTGCATCACTCTGTGGAATGGAAAAGACTCTGTAAGATTGTTTCCTCTTTATAGATTGGGGTTCAGGGTAATAATCAAGAGCTGTGAAAGGACCAATGGTTTATATATTATAGCGCTTTTTAATTTGATTTCTATGTTATGCTCCTCTAAGTAGAACATGCTTTAAAAGCCTCTAAACTGCAACACACAATCAAGAGCAAAAATCTCCTGCTCCTGGGTTGTGTGATGAGATTATTTTTTACCAATTGCGGCCACCTATGATACATCATAGAATGTGGCTATCCACTTTTTTTTGTCAGTATTGTTTTCCTCTTTTCCACTGGCTCTGTGTTTCTCGGGGGGTGGGGGAGGGGGGGGATTTCCTGGCCTTGAGTAAAGCCCTTTAGCATAGCTTCTACCTACAAATCCTAGAAGCCTTCCCCTGACAATGGTGAGCTCCCTCCCCCTCAAAGCAGAGCTTGGAAAAATCAGGTAGCAGTAAAGACAGAAATCCCATCTCAGGTATAAACTCTGACAGTAACCCATTAGCTACAATACCCTGATCCCCTCACTTGAGGCAGAATTAGAGCAAGAGGGAGTTCATGAGGGTGGAGCATCATCTTGAAGGCTGCCAAGTAGATGATTATCAAGCCAGCCAGGAAGTCCCTGCTCCATACACCAGACATCCTCCAGGTTCACGTGTGGTTGCTAACACATAAGGGTCTGGTCAGGACAGGTCACCAAGGAATTTGCGCACGTTTTTTTTAAGTTTCCTCACAGTTCTCTTTTCTTCCCGATTAGCAGGCTCTTTTTTTATTACATTTCTGCTTTGAGACAGATCTCCAACTGAAATGTATTCAAAAAATGTATATTTGTGTGATGCATGAATAAATTTGTGTGCAATCGGGTTTTTACTTGTCACTAACTGACATTCTATTTTCATTGAAAAGGCTATTCCGCTATTGCAGCCATGTTTTTTTCAGTGAAAATTTTGGTATGGGGTTGCAGGTAATTAAGGGGGGTACCGACATATCACCCGCTAATGCCAGCAGGTGACGTGATAGCCCCAACTCCGTAAAAGGGATCCCCTGCTTCCATCCAGGCTCCCAGCCTCGGACTTCAACTGTCACTACTTTCTGCCTTGAAGCCGGGACCTGTGACCCCTTCCTTCCAGATGCTGGCAGAGCATCAATTAGACCGTCTGCCGGCATCATTTTCAGTGATGCAATGTGGGGCAGAGGAGAGCAAAGGTTAGTATCAGTTAATAAACAAAAGTTGTTTTCAAATGTGTGGTTTTTTTTTATTGTTCTTAACTTTACTTTTGCACTTGTAAGGGGGTTCCAGTGGACACTAAGGGACCAGTCCAATAGCATTACCTGCACCACCATTGGCCAGGGTGAGCAGATGAGCACATCAGCATGGGCACAGTGCTGAGGAAGGGACCTGTGCTGTGCTGCATAAGGGTTGGTAATTTCTTGGACTGGGGAATGGCAGTTTGTTCCTTATTTTGGTAGGAATATTTTTTAAAAATTTGCCCCTCCCATACAATTTAAAAAAATAAGGGCTACTTGGCTTTGGGCAGGTGTATAGACATTTTTTCATTTTACAATTAATTCAATTTGTTTTAAAAACAAATTATGCTGCCTGTCATTTTCATTGAAATTTCAATGAAAAAAAAAACATGTCAGCTGCTTGTCTTTTTTCACCAACCTTGCTGACATCCACAGAAGCAAACCTTTCTGGGTCCTGCCGGTGTGGTCCTGTCGCCGTGGTCCTTCTGCCAGGTCCTCCCCGCCAATAACGCATCCTGCTGCTGCCACTCATGAATGGGTCTTCCTACTGCTGCCAGGGTCCTTTATGCTGCCACCACCAAAGCTAAGTCATCCAGGTGCCACAACTGCTGCCACCAAGGTGCAGGTTGAAAGGTGTAGGGCGGCATATAGGGCCATCACCGCACCACAATAGAGGCACAGTGCAGTAAACAATTACACTGCATAAAATCGTACACATGTTATTATATGGGGAGAAAATTATTTACAGCCCCATGTATTTTATATCCTGAATGGCATCAGGAAATGGAACACAAATGATCAATATTTAATAATGGGAGCATGTTGAGCTATGATCTTAGAATACATTTTACCACAATAATGTTATATTCTGCATCGACTCTACTCTCAATCAAAACATGTATTAGCAGTCTTTCATATTACTGGATAAATAAAATATGCGTAATGGAATTGATAAATGTTTTGTTATAACAGTTGCTATAATCGATCAACCTCCTAATAGAAAAAATGGGCATAGGTTATCCTTACTACTTCATATAGAACTATGTTGAATTAATGGGGTAATGCTTTACAGCCTAATTAGGGAGATAACTTCTGCAACAGAGATGGTATTAGCATAACGGATTAGCATCTAGAAGAAGTCAGACCTGCCTATTGATTCAAGTAATTGCCTTTCTGTATTGCATGCAACATACCTATAACATCATCTGGAGCCTTATTGCTGGGACATTTACTGTAAGTCTATAAAAGTTTAGAGGGTTTATTCATTAGTGGAGAGAATCTCAGCCTTGTGTGTTTTTTGTGTGTGCATGCTGGAGAAGCCCTCCGGTGTTTGAATACCGGTCAACTGAGATGCAGAGCTCTCCTAATTTAGGTGCATAATCATCACCTTTGTGTTAAGGGCGTGCTATCTTGGAATAAAACTAGCGCACGAAATAGAAGTAAATCTAGCTAGATAGAATGTGTTTCTGTTACTGAAAGCAAGAAACACAGGGGTGACAGGTACCATGTACCATTCCACTTATACAGGAGAGAACTGCCTGTCCCCCGAGCCAGCCCGTGGGAAACAGTACCATAAACAACTTGATAAATTGCTCAGGATAGTTAAATGACTCCTACCTGTATCCTGGTGCTTTTTTCCTACAGGCTCAAAGAATTCAGTCTAGGTTTCTGGGCTCATAACAAAATGTTATTTGGCCCTGGTGCAGAAAATTAATGAGGTCTCCATGTTACTCATACAGTGACCATATTCTTTGTTTGTACATGATACTAAATGATCAAACAAATAAAATGGAGGAGCACAATATTGGGGCCTTCTGACCTCATGGGCGTTAGATGTGGTTGCAACCTCTCCAACCTCTGTAGCTACTATTCTTGCCTTTAGCGTTTCTTGGCTCCTGGGTGACTTTACTGCTGAATCAGAGGCTGCAGTGCTATTCATTCCCATTCCCAATGTGTGGCTGCTACTATGGCAACATGGGAAAAATCCAAGAACAAATATAAATATTTTATAAAACTGGTTTTAGGGATAAGCTAATAAATATAATGTTTTCAAACTAAACCCCTACTCTGAGGGAAATCTGAACCTTATTTGGCTGTCACAGGGATTGAAAGTTACCTGTAGCTGTACATGTTGCTCTCCAATACAGGCTAATTGAACAAGTCCAGCCCTACAGACACTCCAAAATGGAGTTGCCCTGCCCATATCAAAAGACTCTCAATTAGCTAGGAGAAGCCCAAAACACATAGCCAGAGCTTGAGTGACAAATGTGGCCAGTACTGGAAGCCCGAATTTGACTGCTGGCAGCTTATAGGGTTTGTCCAATGATTTGAGCATAACAATGCACCCACCACCCCAGTGAACATTACTGGCATACATTAGTCTTGTGCACGGCAGCCATGGCCTGGATCATAGAAGAGTTACTGGCTTCATAGGGGGGGTAGTGTAGTTGGGTATCCGAATTAAAATACTCCCATGATCAGGGACTGCCAGTTTATTTTAACTGAAGGCAAACATAGACAACCTGTCAGATTTTTATGTCATGTCCCTATTGGATAGATTTGTCACCACTTCCTGATTTAAGCCAGGGATGTCAAAGAAGAAGTAATGGGTGTCACCACAGCAGAGGGTGAGGAACATGCCCCCATTTGGATTGGGAAAATATTCCCTGCAAATTTTGTATGAGAGGGACTCGTCATCGAAAGAGTCGAAAGAGGGGCAAAATCACCTCACTGGTGGCAATACTAACAATAACATATGACAAATGATTTACCCCTAATGGCTTGATTCAAATGCAAAATAAGTGGTTTTAACCAAAGGTTTCTTCTAACTTTCTATATTTATATATGTTTATTAAACACTTTGATTACAGCTAAAATATATTACACTAATATTTCAGATTTATCAGCCAAAATGTATTGCTATGCGTAGGTTAGACTTTCCCAGAATCAAGGAATAGAGACGGGGTATTTTCCAAAGGAGTTCCTTTAGTACCAGGTGTAAAAAGAGCACTTCTATTTAATTTTTCACCTAAACTGCACTTTTTGCACCTGATGCTGTTTTAACCTCAAAATGTTGTTTTTCTCCCTTACATTACCAGTGCTTGTCACTTCAATGTGTAAAGGGGGCCCAAAGATTTTTCCAGTTCATAAATGAGAACTATTTTAGCCATGTATACATATTTTAATTTTACATCTGTCTTTTCTCCTCATTATTCTGTCTTATATCGCAAAAAAAAAGTTGTTGCTAAAATGTGCAAAGTTGTGTAATTGCCCAACTTTTCACGCAGCACCATTCTGCATGTTCTACATGACTAAACTAACTTATTTTATTTTCTCATATTCCTGACTTTAGAAATGGACATTTTTATGTTATGAGTGTATGTGTGTCATTTTATGAATTTTTCCACCAAATGCTTTCTTTCAGCTTCCTTAGCTTGGCCATAGCCTTGGGCACCTGTACATCTAAGGAGCAACATGTCAACAGTGTGCAGATTAAATTCTGAGCTATTTTTAAATATTCTTGACCAGAGCCAGGTTTTGGCCTAAGGCCAGCTACAACTTATAATATACATTATATATATATATTTTAAGAAACAAATAACAGTCAGATAGCTGATAAAATTTGTATGAAGAGTATTGCTGACCTGGAAAGCCTAACCTTAGACAGCTAAAGCTAAAGCATAAATGATAAACTCCACTCTAATTGCACATTCAGGCAAGGCTAACTACAGACTCATTGTTCTCTATAGTTACTTCATCCATCCTGCTATAGGTATTAACATTCTCTCACCTGCAAACAAAACAGACATGCATTCTACCTCAAAGATAAAAATAGAGTAAATCACTTACAATATGGACAGCCATAAAGTTCAACTCTTAGTCCTATCTGTCCTTCTGCATTCCAGTCCAGGGGAACAATGCGGACATAGCGAGCGACCACTGGGTGTTGAAGGTCATGTCGGACAACCGTGTCTGGATTTCCATTTCCAGGAAACGCCTTAGAAGAAAATGTAAAATAGGTTTGATTAATATTAATAGTATCATCTTTATTAAATATAAAAAATAAAATGCAACATTAGGCAAAATTAAGAATCCTTAGTTCTAACAAACCCTTTGTTTTTCTTGATAATCTAAGGGCCTTATTTATCAAGGAATAGCGACAGATAGCGACAGATAGCGACAGATAGCGACTGGGGAGCCGGCCAGTAAAGCCAGGTACCGCAACTAGAACGCCAGCTCCCCTCCACAATCACACATTTATCAAGCCGATACAGCTTAGCGACTGAGATAGCGCCACCTAGCAACTCATTCATCATTATCCCAGCCTCATCCCACAGCGCCAGCGAACATCCTTGAACAGCGACAGGTATGACCTCTCGCTACCTGGCGCTCTCCAATGCATTTCAATGGCAGAATGTATTTTAATTAATAATTATTTTTTAATATATTTTTTTTTTTTTAATTTCAAAAAAAAAATCTGTGAACACTTCTTCCTTTGAAAATGTATTTTTTGGGGATTTTTAAAAAAATGTTTTTTTTTTGCAGAATTGATATTACAGGTCTGATTTTAAACTATTCAGGTTTGAATATTATTTCAAAATCATTCCATTTTTTTTTTTGGGTGGTTAGGGGGTTAAAAAACTACTTTTAACACATCGCCTACTGCGCTCTGGGATTTAAACATGCATTTCACAGCGCTAGGAATTTTTAAGGCTGATTTTTTAATGAATATGGTGGGTGCCGGTCGCTATGTCCAGTCGCTATCATGCGCTCCCATACAACAGCGAACCTGTCAAATAGCGACTCAGCATCTTGTATTCAACATTACAGCACACCGACTGAGTCGCTATCATCCACCGAACAATGGGCAAGCACAGCGACTACTAGCGGTCGCTGTCAAAATACAGCTACAGTCGCTCAACAGTCGCTATCTGTCGCTATTAATGAATCAGCCTCTAAGCTAGTACTCCTTTAAGTGGCCAAAAGCAGTGCAAATTAGTGATAGAACCTGCTCTGAATCAAAAGTGTCCCTGATCACATATCAGAGCCCCGCCTATGTTGCTGGAGACCAGGTGCCCTCTTGGTGATGGGTGCTCTGGGAAACTTCCCTTGTAAACTGAGTGCCAGGTACCAGACCTGCAACTGAGCTCCAGTTGATGTTCCCCTTCCTCCACTCTACCTTTTTGTGTGTTGCTTGGTAAATAAAGCTTCAGGCCTGTGAACTTCCTCCCTTTCTTCATATCTCTTATTCTGCATCCTGCCTCACTCCTTTTGCTTTGTGAAGAAAATGTACTCCTGGTGCATACCTCCATGCTGCAGGTGGCCTATCTATAGGCTTTTGTTCATTGATTATTTTTAGCTATTTTTAGCTTCAGTCAATACAGACACTGTTTTGTGTGATATGTTTGTGGGTGTATATAGGTGAGTTTATACACTGTTTGATTTTCTATTCTTCACATTACCCTGTGCATAGTTTGTTTCACAGAAGTATTATATGCACAGAAATACATTTGGCCAATTTTTATTCTGTTTTCTTTACTACTACATAGGAATTTCAGCTATTGGGCAACTCTGAGCAAGGGGACATTACATATGCTATGGCATAGCTTTATAACATACAGCTTGCTTGTAGGTTTCTGGAGGTGGTTTTTAATTATATGTTTGCAATTGTGTTTTTTTAATTCAATGAATACATTTTTTAACATACAATCTTGTGGTATGGACACATTGTTCGGTAGGTTGCTTCAATCCCTCCTCTCCATTTATTGTCTACTACCCCTTGTTTGGAACTTTTGTGTGCCTTGCACATATACTACCTTGAGATCATATCAGGTGGTACTCGACATGGCAGACTTTCTTGTACCCCAATCTGATCTTCTGCCTATTATATGTCACCAAATTCTGTTTTGCTCCATAAGCAGAAAACTGCTCCAAAGGGTAAAAAAACTATTTGTGTGTGTGTTTCATTCACTTTAAATTAGTATTTTATGTGTTTTGACCTCGATATTTGAGGAATGAAAACTCACATGTGCCACCCAGGTAGTACTCAGTGTAACTAGAAAATAAAAATGTTGGGAGCCCCCCGATCAACAGCATTGTGCCGTCCTTTATTTTTCTTTTCCTTTTTATCAATGCGGAACATTAGGTGGTACCATGATCAGTACAGGTGAATGGAAGTGTTTTGTCCTGTTTTCTTGTTCTGTCGCAGTACAAAGTATGCACAATTTTCTAATATATATTGATTTCAATAAATTAAAAAAATTAAAGAGTTTTGGGATTATTCTTGTTATTGAAGACACTGGCCTCCAGAAGAATAAGTAACTCACAATTTAAAGTTGGAAAAAGTGTGGGACTAACTGACTCATGGTTGTCTGAACCTCAAATACAGCTGTAAATTAGAGGAAAGATGTGAATAAAGGTTAATTAGCACCGGATGCTATATCGCAATTAAATCGCTGAAACAGTAAACACAATTCATAAGGTCTGAGCCATTGCCACATTAAACACTGGGGAATACACAAGTTAATAAAACATTGATTGGAAACATCGTACAAGCCATGGCGTTGTTTGTGAAGTATTTTTTTTGTGTTGGCTTGGCTTGTTTGTACTAGACTACATAGATGACATGCAAGGCATAATTATAACCTGTTGATGCCAAAGGTAATATCCTGCAGCTCAGACACTTGGAGCTAAAAGTTAAATCACTGCCACTAAACACAAAATGCTTCCAAAATAGCAAGAAAATGTATCAAGAGTCCACTATGAACGCAAGACTGGCAGAGAATATGCCATTTCCTTTTCAATGTTCTAATAGTGAAATGCTGATTACAATCTGCCGTCTATAGCTAATGTCTTGTTTCTACAGCAAAGCCTGGGATAATTAAGGGTTCCATAACAGTTTAAATGCAGAGGAGGCTTTGCATTTATTTGGCTGCTTAGTAAAATAGGTACAAGATCCCGACACAACATTCATTTGCAGCCATCAATAAGAACTACAGAGGTCAACACAGTTTATTAGGAATGGGTGTATAACATGAGTTAGAACTAATTAACAAAAAAGGGTCACAAACATTTTAAATGCCCCTCATAGGTACTGTACGTTTGCATCACTTTTCTTGGGTAGTAACCAGTTGTCTTCGCAATTTATCAAGAACATTGTCATTATAAAGTACTAGAAATTTTTATTTACTTAAAGGTACTGTCTAATATAGTTCAGTTTTAGAAATATGAAGGGCATCTATAGGTAAAGTGAAAGCAAACCTTGCCTGGCATGCAGCTGATCACTACTGCTAAAGAACGTAGTTTCCATTTTCTAGCCAGACAACTGTCTTCAAAAAGCACATAGCCTGAATTCCACCCCTTCCAGAATAAAAGCCTCTAGGGGGTGTTTAGTAAGGGTCATGGATACAAGACAAGGGACTGAAGTCAGCAATTATACATTTTGGGCGAGTAGACTGGGGGGGGGGGGGGGGGGCTTTAGATTACATATATGGTAAATTAAGCAAAATATGCTTCAATTTTACACCTAATCTACAGATGCCCTTTAACTGAAATGAACAAATCCTCTAGAAGTGCTCAGCTTGCATATCAGGTAAGTTGAGTTCCTCCAGGTTTAAGGAACTATACTGTATTGTGCTATCCTAATGGTTCCAACTATGGTCTTTTTTCTAAACTTTGCAATTTGTTTTGTAAATGTAAAGCTCATCAGTGTACATAACCTAGTTCAAAGGCTATTGCCCAGTTTCACTGCTGCTTCACCCTTTAAAGTAGACAAGCCTCCATTTTGCAGGATGCTGAACATGTGTGTTCAAGTACGGTTGCCCCTAAGGACTTATAGTACAAACATGGGTGGTAGAAAGGTAGTTGAGACATAACCAAGGATCATACACAGGATGATACACAGGAAGGTCAGTCTGAAAGTCAGGGCATAGGGATCAAGAATACTCAGAATCAAAGGAAAGGCCAGGGGTCATTCACGGGCAGACACGGTTGCAGTACAAGATCAGCAGGCACAGACATAGTTGAGGATATCCAAGGTCACACATAGTAGATAAAATGGTGTGGTACAGGCAACGCCAAGGTCAAACAAAAGTTTAAGGTCATACACCGATAGTTAGCAAAACACAGAGACTGAAAAGCACCCAAGCAACAGCTCTAATGGGTATTGGAAAAATGGCCTGGGACACCTTTATAGGGGCAAGTGAAAGAGAACTGGCTGGGGAGCTTAGGCTCATGAGCCTGAATTTAAAACAGGACTGATTCACTCAGGACAATAACAAGGGCTATTATCACATTCATAAAGTGCGAGAAGGGATGTGGGGTTGGTTGGTTGGCCAGCCACGGATACAGGAGATCAAGCCTGTACATCCCGCTGATATGCTGGCAATGCACCACTCAGGACTCGAGACTCACCGCAATGAGGACCAGGTAAGGTAGCTTTTCTTTCAGTTATATGTTTCATTTATTATATTATGTTTTCTAACATCAATACAGCATGTGGCACTGTAATGTTTTTTGGGGTAAGGACTACCCAATCATGTAAAGTTTAAAATTGCTGTATAATAGGAATGCATCAATTTGTGTCAGTATATAGATAATATGTTCCATTTATAGAGGCAGCATCACTACCTGTACTGAATCACGGGCTGGGAGGTTTGTACCACGTGCTGCAGCATATCTCTCTCCTGCAGTGCAATGTAACAAGCAGGATGAGTTATCATTTTACATTGTAAAAGCGAGCCAGCTGCCTGCTGTGTAACACATTAGAGTAGCCAGGCCTATGGCTGTGGTGCATTGTATAGCAGTCATGAGCCTGCTTTTAAAATGTAAACAGTTCATAACTTTCTGCAATGTGTGGATATTTTTACAATGTAGTTTACAATGAAGAATGCTGCATCCATACTTTGTTATGCACTCTAACAACAGTATTGAATGTGGCACTGGAAACATTAATTAAGTGGACCATAAAGACAATAGAGTAACAGGATTAAGTCCAGTGTTACAGCTCCATATCACTTTAAAACACAACTGCACTTTCTATTTTAAATATTATAAATTATTATAGGTTTATCTTAAAAGGTCATTCCTGGCAAAATGGTAAATAATGATTTCCACTCTCTACAAGCTGGCTATGAGGTGCTGCATTTTCAACCTGTTTTTTTTTCCCTAAAAACCCCTTGTGAAATATTAGCTTGACCTCTTCAGCAGCAGGCCATGGCTCATCTTTGCATCTCAATAAAATGGTCCCCTTAAAGAAGCACTATTGCGAAGAAATGGCCCAGTAATAAAAATCCATATAAATATGCTGGATGGCAAGTGGAGGGGTCAATTCCTGGCACACCCCACATACACCCGGCATTAATGGTAGGAAGAGGAAATCACGGGTGACAGGATCTTATAGACTAAACCTGTCACCCCAAGGTGTTTATATGGTTTTATAATATTACACAATTTCACAAAGGGGCTCCTTTAAGAAGTAATTTCACTAAGGGAACTTAGAATGAGTCAGCAGAGTGAAATAATTTCAATAGGGTTTATTTGGAAATGCAAAGTGCCAGTAAATGAAAGATGTAGCCCCTGATATCCAGCATTGGGCAAGTAGAAATCAGGCTACTTTAACCCTTCGCTTGGAATGTCCCTTTAATGTTCATTTGCTATTTGCTAATACAGACGTGCAGCTTTATTTTATATAGTGATCAAACAAATAAATCACTGGGACTAGATAGCTGCCCCTATCACCCCCATTGAAACCACATATGTAATAGTAATGGAAGCTAACGGTTGCTAGTTGTGTTTCTGTCTGTTTTCCATCTGGTTGTGTGAACTAATAGTGGCCTCTCTGGATTTGCAACACTTGAAGAAAAAAGTTTTGCTAGATGTTTTTCTTCTCTCAAGCCTCTGAGTGCCATAACTAGCTATAAATGATTGGTGAAGTTTGTGAGTACATATGCTACACATCGAAATTAAAGAGAGAATGAGAAGATTTTAGTAGCAAAATCACAATGATGTGTCTCTAAACTCTAGGCTGCAAATGTCAGTTAATTGGTGGTAACTGTCTTGTATATGACACATTGCCATATAATAAATTAGAGGTGATTTGGTACATGTTGAGATTCTCCTAAGAAAACAATTGGCATTGGTAATCAGCTAAAACAGACCCGAGCTGCACCTTGTAGCATATTTAATTGAGGTGTGCAGATTCTAAGGGCTCGATTCAACAAAGGTAGAACATGGATTTTTCGTGTGTTTTGTGCTTAAAAAGTTGCAATTTTGTGATAATTATTGATTCAGCAACCTGGAACCATTGTAAAACACGAGTCACTCGAATTAAATTCGATTGTGATTGTAAAAGTGCTAAATAAATTAGTGGATCGAAAAATTCTTCTTTCTTTGCAATGGTAGTAAACTCTAATGGTAGTAAAATATTCAATTCATAAGAAAAAAGCCTGAGAATTCCACTGTTTGTGAATCACTAGTTAGGAAGATAGTGAAAGTCAAGTGCACTTTTTTACTCCTGAAAAAAATATTGAACTTTTTACCCCTTTTTACTAGTAGTAAAAAGTTCCATAAGAACAGGGGAAGGTACATGGGAGTGATCGACCTTTGGGTTTTTACACTGCGGGGCACCAAAACCCAGAATAGTCAAAATCCTGGGTTTTGGCCCACGTTATAGTGTAAGCATAAGAATGGCGTACCATGAGGTTAAAGCTAGCAAAGAGCTGCACCCTGCACCCAAGGACACGTGGTGCCATGTGAGCAAGCTTTGTATAGAAAACATTTTTAATACAGGTCCCTGGCAATCCAACCAAACACCCCCCCAAAAAAAAACATATATGCCTCTTACAAATATTACTATTTAATTAGTGCTTCCACTACAGCATACCTTGCCTCTTTATTACATGTATCCACAATGTTAGCCCTGTACATACAGCTACACAGCCAATTTAAAAGTTGAAAAATATTATGCATTTACATTTACCCATTAAAAAAACCTAACACCACCATGCAGCAGTAGAAAAAAAAATTCGAGTACATTTTCCAATAACTTTTGCTTGTGACAGCCTTTTTACAAGCATTTTAAAATTTTACGAGTGATTCGAAAATTTTACGATTGCATTTTCGAGTGCAAGTATTTAATTCAACCCCCTTTCTGAATCACTCGAAAAAGTTACAAATTTTACACATGCGATCTGATTTTTCGAGAATCGTTGAATCAAGCCCTAAGTGACTGAATGGGACACCTTGGAAATCCCATTGATTAAACAGACCACTCCTATAGGGAAGAGAGTATGGAAGAACATTATTCAGGGCTGGGGCAGGATGACACTGGGCCTTTAATTTGGGCCCTTCCCATATCTGTTGGTTGACCTTCACATGACATTTATGAGATGACTGGAGTTGTAATCAGTGGCAAAAGCAAAATCTACCTGCGGCAATGATGTAATAAAATACCACACACCTTATTTTGCCTAACATGAAATAACATGGTCATTTTTAATAAACAAATCCTAAAGTTATTTTTTTATCTACAGTAATTTATTATAGGTTTTTTCAAATAAGAATGAGCCTCTCAAAGAGAAAGCACTTTTGAATAATTGCCATTGCTACTTGGCAATCCTACGTTGTAGTCCTTCTGACTGGTATTGTAAAGTACCATCTGGCCGTTGCTTATTCACCTACCTATGAACCTTACTGCTTATTCTATGGGGCGGTAGTAAGATAAGCAGCTGTTATTTCAACAAACATCAGCAGTGGGGCCATTAGCAATGAGACAATGGACACAAACTGTCTTAGGGGATAAGTAGTACAGTACCCCAGTCCACACCTATAAAAATAAATTAGTCAATCTTGGTAGACAATGTAAGTTTAAGGCACTTATTCCAGAAACAGCATGGTGTACTTTTTATACCTGCTATTGAATCATTATTTTTAGCACCAGGAGCTTTTTGGAGTAAGAAGTGACATTCCCTTTGACTGAGGGGCATGCTAGTTATTGTATGAAGCAAGTTTAACATTAGGGGTCATGCTAAAGCTCTGGTGAAGTAAGTTTACATTTGGGTGTACCTTTGAGTGTGAGCTGAAGTTTACATCAGAGTGAGCTTTTTCATTTGAACACAAATCCCCTACCTGAACTTTTTTATGTATTAAAATTAAAAAGCTCATTGAGATGCAGGCTGCAATTCACACATGTGCTCCCAGAGTTCAACTTGCTTTACATGGAGACCGATTCGTTACTAACGCCACGTATTGGCAGATGAGCGTCTGTATAGCGGCGCTTAGAGCGACCGCTAGTAGAAGCTGCAAACATGTATCGGGCGCTGTAACAGAGTCGCTGTAGTAACCTGGCTGGCATTGATGAATGTGATGTATGCTGAGCGCTCTAACAACGGTACATCGTTGTAGGGAGCGAAAGGTAGCGCCAGCTTAGTGCGACCGTCCTCGGTGCGCCACACCATACTTATCAAAAAAGGACACACACACAGCATCGGCGCTCTAAATCTGGTCGCTATAGAATAGAGTGCCACACGCTGTGTGATTAAAGTCTATTTTTGAACACATATACACCTGTAACAAAGCGAAAACACATGGAATGACATTGTTTTAACACTGTGACATTAACACTTTAATGCCAGATCTGTAATGAAAATTTTGCATAAAAAAATAAAAAGTCAAAAAAAGTTTCTAAAAATGTTTGTTTGCAGCCAGGAGACGTCACACAATGATTTGAGCAAGAAAAAATAAACGTCCATTGAAGCGTATGGGAGAGTGACAGTGAGCGTAAAAGGTAATTACCTGGTGCTCTGGAAGCTAAAGCGCCGGCGCTATGCACTGAGCCGCCTGTAATAATACATCGGACGCTACATGGTGCTATTTAGAATCACTCACCAGATTCGCTTTCATAAATTTGGTTTTGCGTACAGTGCCTGGCGTTCACCAGACGCCTTCATGAATAACCCCCTTAATCTTTAGCATGACCCCCAGCCAGAACGCATCGATACATCAATGACAATGCAAAAAATGTCACACAGATTACCTCAAAAAATATAATGAATACATTTTATTAAACAACAAATATACCCATATTTATAAAAACAGCCGTTAAAAAGATCCAAATAAATGAGAGAAACAGAATAGCCATCAGGTAAGATTGGTCAAAACAATTCTAAAAGACAGACTACAGACTAAATTGGAGCTTCAAAGAAGTAGTAAAGCAGCATTATGCTTATAAGCTATAGGGTCAAGAAAGTGAATCCATAAATAACTAGACAATCAGATTAACATTAGTCTGTATTAAGTACTTACAAGTTACATAGATGGTAATAAGAAGCACGTGGCCACCTGAATAGAGACCCCCCCCACACGTTATGCGTGTAACAACAGCTTTGTCCAGGGGAACATTGCTCAGTGGATTTCCTGCTCCTTAATAATGTATAATTACTCAGGTGATATCTATGCTAGAGAGGCACAATTACTCCTGGGCCACAACCCTGGAAGTATTGGCAGGCCCCTTGTTAAACTGGATGTCCATAGCTACATGAAAGTAAGGGCAGAAGTGACATCACAATGCACATCTGTATGCTGCCATATTGAGAGAGTGTGCCAGTACCTCCTGAGTCCATGTATTAAGGTTGGATGACACTGCAGTGCCACTGTATAAGATGAAAGTAAAGTGTGAGTATAAAATTGTGAAAAAAGATGCTCAAGCTACTAGATAGTACTAAACCTATACATTGGTGTGTGGTGCACACAATGGTGTGGAGATTGGCTGGCTGTGGAGATTACATAATAAAAACACAGAACTAAATATATCTTAATTAAAACTTCAGTCTTTCAACAAGGCTTCAATATATGGAAAATGTCTATAAGTAGAAATTCTGAATAGACCCGTCAGGTGATAATGTCCACTTGTAAGGTGCAAAGTGATAAAGTGATCCACCATCTTCTGAATAAAACTCTTACCAGAACAACTCTAAAGTAGAGCAATGTTGACCAATTCCTCATTCCTCTTAGTCATCGCACACAGCATTCCAAAAGCAGCCAGTAAAACTGGGATGTAAAAGGAAAGCTCAATGAACTAGAGCTTCACTCTCCAATAGGGAACCGTGAGGCTTGGTCCACAATTCATGTGATTTTTAGATTACACTCCAAGTGGGTTCCATGAAAAGAAAAAAGATCAAAGGAAAAATCTAGTGCAGTACCCCAGAGATTAATAAAAAAAGGAGTTTAATAGAGCTTATGCACTCACAATAATAAAAACATTGAAAGCAGTGTAAACAAATCCAGAGAACCAATACAATAGCTCTCACCGCCGGATCCCTTATCCTCCAAAAACCCGTGTATATATAACAAAAACGGGTAATGTCAACCGCACACCTCCTACGCGTTTCGTCCCTCAAAGGGACTTTAGCCAGGATGTGAGATTGGCGGCTTCTGGATTATGGTGCAGGTCTAAGTGTTTTTTTCAGCTAACTGGAGCAGCAGTCAGCGCTTGTGGGGGTCTGCCACATTACCTGTTATAGGGGGGATTGGGGGATTCTGCCATGCCCTGTTCTGGGGGGGGGGGGGGATAGCACACCATTTGGTTCAGAATATATTCTTTTCTTTTTTTCCTGCTTCAAATCCTAGGTGTGTCTTTTAGAGCAAAACATATGGCCTATAGCAACATATTGCAGTTAGTTACATTCAATGGCATTTTTGAAAGTGTATATATTTCATGCCAAAAGGAGGTGCTCAAGGTGCTGAGCTTATCTAGTATTTTATTTATTATTTCCTACATTAGCAAATGTGTGCTTTATGGAAGCAGCTTTTGCTATTGGCAACTTACACCAAGGGGGTTATTTAAGAACTGCTAGCACCAGGTAGTGCTCGTAGCGGCAGGTAGAGTCTGGTGAACGCCGGCCGTTGTACGGGAAACGACATATAAGAAAGCAAACCTGGTGAGCGCCTCTAACACATGTATTAATACAGGTAGCTCAGCATATAGCGCCGGCGTTCTAGGTTCAAGATTCGCCACATAGTACCTTTTGCTCGCTCTCACATACATTTCAATGGGCTTTCATTTTGGTTGTGTTAAAATAGTGTGTTTGGCAATTAAAATCTTTTCTTGAATCATTGTGTGACTTCTCCTGGCTGCAAACAAACACTTTTAGACATTTTTTGGACTTATTTTTTTATGCAGAATTGTCATTACAGATCTGGCACTTAAAGTGTTAATGTCACAGTGTCTAAACAATGTCATTCCATGTGTTTTCGCTTTGTTACTGGTGGACATGTGTTCAAAAACAGACTTTGATCACACAGCGTCTGGCGCTCTATGCTAGAGCGCCCAGCTTTAGAGCGCCGACTGTGTGTGTAGTTTTTTGTTAAATATGGTGTGGAGTGCCGAGTGCCGGATGCCGGATGCACTAAGCTGGCGCTACCGATCGCTCACTGCAGAGTTATAGTGTTGTTAGAGCGCCCAACACACATCACATTCATCAGGTTACTACAGCGACCGCAATGCTAGGTTACAGCGCCTGATACCCGCTTACAATGTCTACTAGCGGATGCTCTAAGCGCCGCTTTACAGATGCTCATCTGGAAATATGTGGCGCTAGTAGTGAATCAACGATTAGATTCTGATAGCTATAAATGAACACCCATATAACAAAGCTATGCAAAGCATGTGTAAATTTAATCCAAGTGAATAAAATAGTGCACAACAGATATATATGCAATTAATTATATCCACAGTAATGAACAGTATTCACAATGCATGTATAGTCTGAACATTAGCTGCCTGTTCAGACATCAATCACTACAAGGATTAAGTGGGGTTAAGGCACCATGGAACATCAAAGTAACAACAGTAAGTTTGGATCTGCATAAATAGTAAAGATGCCAAAAGTACATACAGGTGGTTCCATCTAATGCTTGTTTCACCCCTTCACAATTATGCATAGCATCAGTATAACATAGTATTATAAGCAAGTAAAGTAAATAAGCAAGCTAAGGCAAAAAAGACCAGGCAGTACCTAGTGGATATTGGACACCATGAACCCCAACGTTTCGGTAGTTACACCTTCATCAGGAGGATATGCTGTATCCTATCATTGTGGAAGCCGATTTTTATAATGGTTGCACTGCTCCAGCTCGTTGGCGCGCATCAGGAGCGCGCCTATTGGCGCCCAGTGATGACGTCATCGTCGGTCACCCAGTCTGATCCCGGCCATGTCGAGATATGGCAAAAATAAGCCTATATTCCCAGATGTGGCGCGCGGGGTCAGCTGGATGCCGATCCCTAACTTTAAATTATGAAAGACAGCGTATGTGAGCCATGATAGAAAAAAATGTATTATCGTCCTTGTCTCCAAAAAGATGGCCGCCGCTCTCCTTCCGGCGGAAGTGACTCTGGTTCTATGTAGTATTCTAAGATCATCAAAAAGATGGAGGCCGCCGAAGCGGCGTCATGCGCTATAGCGGATGTGACGTCCGAGTCCCGGAAATCTGAGGATCGCGCTCATGTCATGCTGTATGTCAGCTGGTTTCACGCTGTCAGGAAACTGTATAGACGTGGGCGTGGCATCTCTGGCGCGCACCCTCAGTTAGTGGCTGGGAAATCCTATGTTATTGGATTACTTAGATACATTCATTGTGAGCATGCGTCCCCGTGTTACTGGGCAATGATAGTGCTGGAGCAGATATCTATGCTGGAGCCGTGCTGGATTGCAGCTTTCATCTGTATAATAATAAAAAACAAAGTGACACAAGGCCTCGACAAGCTCAAAACCGACAGCAAGTACCGGGCAATCGATACAACACGAGGAGCAGACAAGCACGGTGATCAATATCTCAACTCATACGCTCACACCCATAGAACATAAGGTACTTTCACGTGGTCTATCTTTTTCTCCCACTAATCAGGGCAATCTCTTTGATCTGGAAATAGGCCTACAGAGGTTCTTTCGGAACATTAGGATTAAGGCCTTTTTTTCACAACATCCTAGTAGCAATCCACATACTATTCCCACCTTACCGGGTATTGACTTATCCATGTGCAGACCCAAAAGCAAATGGCAACCCCCACCGTCTTCTCATGCTGTTGAGACATTCATTAACTTAGTACAACAAGAATTTGAAAAAATGAATATCTCTAAATCAAAACAACAGCACAATCTGAGTATTAAAGAGAAACAAGCAATTGCTAGTCTAAGGGACAATACTAACATAACCATCAAACCCGCGGATAAGGGAGGGGCGATTGTGATTATGAACTCTTCTGATTATCAAGAGGAAATCATATCACAACTTAGTGATAGATCAGTGTATGTTCCCACGTCCAAGGATCCCACAGCACAGATTAAAATACAGATAGATACGATCATTAATGCAGCTTATGAGACTACACTCATAGATGAAAAGCTTAAGAAATTTCTGAGTACCGATTACCCCCTAATACCTCTCTTTTATGTACTTCCCAAAATACATAAAAGGTTACATAAACCACCAGGACGTCCTATAGTATCAGGTACAGACTCAATATTTCAACCGTTAGCAGTCTTTTTAGATCAAATCCTCCAACCTCTAGTACTTACCACTAAGTCATACATACAGGACACCACAGATTTCCTCAATCGTTTAACGTCTCTAGGACAGATTCCTGAGAACTGCATCCTTGTCACCATGGATGTGACAAGCCTTTACACCTCCATCCCACACACCGCAGGCATAGCAGCCATAAGAGAAGCACTACTTACCACAGATATCACGGGTCCCATGCAGGAGTTTCTTTTGCAGCTGTTACATATCATTCTACACAAAAACTATTTCTTATTTGATCAACAATTCTATTTTCAAATACAAGGCACAGCAATGGGCTCCAATGTAGCCCCTAGCTATGCAAATCTGTATATGTCAAGTTTTGAAACAAGATATGTATATACATCCACCGATTACCATTCGCATGTACTTCTCTGGTTGAGGTTTATAGATGATATTTTCATTCTGTGGCAAGGTGACGCTGAATCACTTGCTAATTTTCATCTATATCTCAATCAGTGTCTTCCGACCATCTCTTTCTCATTAGAACAGAGCACAAGGACTGTACATTTCCTGGATGTACAGGTGACACTAGAAAATGGCTATATCACAACAGATGTATTTCGGAAACCCACAGACCGGGTTACCTTCTTGCATGCCGAGAGTTTCCACCCTCGTAACCTTATACAATCACTTCCCTACAGTCAATTCATTCGAATAAGGAGGATCACCTCCACAGATGCACAGTTCGATCGCAAGTCGGGGGACTTAATCCGGGACCTGTTGACTAGGGGTTACAATCTGACAGACCTGCAATCTGCACAGACCAGAGCACGGGCAATCGACAGAAGTACTTTGCTACGTTTTAAAGGTAAAAATACTAGTAACAGAATTCCCCTTGTACTTACCTACTCTGGGATCTCCCCACGTGTTAAATCCATAGTGCGCAAACACTGGCATATTCTCAGCAGCGATCCAAGCCTGTCTACACATTTCAAAGAACCACCAGTGTTTGCACACAAACGGGCACCGAATCTAAGAGACCGTCTGGTAAAAACTGACTTCCAGTCAGGTACTATCCAGACTAGGAGCAACTGGCTGACTGATTTGCATAAACCTGTCGGCATGTTTGCATGTGGACATTGCGCCCAATGCAACTTTGTTCAAAAAACCACATCTTTCACACATCCCAGGACAGGGAGAACCTACCACTTGAGAGACTTTGCGAACTGCTCTACCACCAATGCAGTATATCTGCTAAAATGCCCCTGCGGGAAGGGATATGTGGGTAAAACAACTAGGGAAATCCGGAACCGCATCAGTGAACATCGTTCTGATATTAGGAACTCTAGACTAGAATCACCCATTGCTAGGCACTTTCTGTCAGAAGGACATCATATAAGCCAACTTAAATTTCTAGTAATAGAGGTGATTAAAAAATCCAGGAGGGGAGGGGACCTAAACAAAAGATTACTGCAACGTGAACTATTCTGGATTTTTGAATTACAGACTAAACAACCTTGGGGTTTAAATGAGGAAATGGACTATTCAGTATTCTATTGAATCTAGTTTCACATACTGACAGCACAGATTATTATTTCCTGTGACACTAGTCATGCATTTTAGCTTCAGAGATACTGAACATACGCTGTAACTTGAGTATTGTGCTAAGAAATGGGGGTGTTGTGTCCCTATTTATAAGGGAACATCACCCCTACTAGTATCCTTCTTGTTTTTAAATGCTTTCACTTGTCACTTTTTAACTCACTTTGTTTTTTATTATTATACAGATGAAAGCTGCAATCCAGCACGGCTCCAGCATAGATATCTGCTCCAGCACTATCATTGCCCAGTAACACGGGGACGCATGCTCACAATGAATGTATCTAAGTAATCCAATAACATAGGATTTCCCAGCCACTAACTGAGGGTGCGCGCCAGAGATGCCACGCCCACGTCTATACAGTTTCCTGACAGCGTGAAACCAGCTGACATACAGCATGACATGAGCGCGATCCTCAGATTTCCGGGACTCGGACGTCACATCCGCTATAGCGCATGACGCCGCTTCGGCGGCCTCCATCTTTTTGATGATCTTAGAATACTACATAGAACCAGAGTCACTTCCGCCGGAAGGAGAGCGGCGGCCATCTTTTTGGAGACAAGGACGATAATACATTTTTTTCTATCATGGCTCACATACGCTGTCTTTCATAATTTAAAGTTAGGGATCGGCATCCAGCTGACCCCGCGCGCCACATCTGGGAATATAGGCTTATTTTTGCCATATCTCGACATGGCCGGGATCAGACTGGGTGACCGACGATGACGTCATCACTGGGCGCCAATAGGCGCGCTCCTGATGCGCGCCAACGAGCTGGAGCAGTGCAACCATTATAAAAATCGGCTTCCACAATGATAGGATACAGCATATCCTCCTGATGAAGGTGTAACTACCGAAACGTTGGGGTTCATGGTGTCCAATATCCACTAGGTACTGCCTGGTCTTTTTTGCCTTAGCTTGCTTATTTACTTTACTTGCTTATAATACTATGTTATACTGATGCTATGCATAATTGTGAAGGGGTGAAACAAGCATTAGATGGAACCACCTGTATGTACTTTTGGCATCTTTACTATTTATGCAGATCCAAACTTACTATTGTTACTTTGATGTTCCATGGTGCCTTAACCCCACTTAATCCTTGTAGTGATTGATGTCTGAACAGGCAGCTAATGTTCAGACTATACATGCATTGTGAATACTGTTCATTACTGTGGATATAATTAATTGCATATATATCTGTTGTGCACTATTTTATTCACTTGGATTAAATTTACACATGCTTTGCATAGCTTTGTTATATGGGTGTTCATTTATAGCTATCAGAATCTAATCGTTGTCTAACAGGTGTGCAGTGAGTGGGCGCACCCTGCTATTAATTGAACCCCAGAATACATTTAATGCTACTATCATTATTAGATATATATGGTGTGCGACTATACCCTAAATCTCTAATATTGCTAGTAGTGAATCAGCCTTCAAGTCTGTTTACCAGGAAGAGAGAAGTGAGTCCTGCACAAACAGAACACTGCTGCCATGGCCAGCGCTGAGGTGAGGGAGCTTACTTACCCTTAGACATGGCCAGCAGCAGTGTTCTGTACAACTATAACTGCAGCAATTTGTTGCTATAGGCAACGTACACCAAGTCTGCACTGCACTGTCAATAGCAACAGATTGCAGATAGTGAAAATGTATTCCACATTTGCTAACATTAGAAAAGCCCCAAAAAATAAAAAAACTTGGTGTTGGGTCCCATTACCTAGCATGACCAGCCCGGGGGCTGGGGACAAGCAGGGCTTGTAGACCAGGAAGCAGAGGCCAGCTCCAGTGGCCCCCAGCCATGAAAGCTACAAGTCTGCATCGGCTTCACAAACCCCGGACTCTTCGGCTCCCCGGCTTTGGGGAGGCAGGTAATGGGAAAGCTAGGGGTTAATGGCAAGTCACCCACTAGCTGCAGGTGACTTGCCAGCCCCTGAGCCTTGTGAACTGGTATAGGGGTCTCCTGGGTCCCTTACCAGTTCACAAAGAGTTAACTGTAAAAAAGACACACACAGGTAGAAAAAAATATTTTATTTTTTGGATTTTTTTTCAGTACTTACCTCCCATCCATCTCGAGCACTGTGTCCATGCTCTGGCTTCTAGCTCTCCTGCTGATTCTGGAAGTCTTTTATACCTGCTGAGTGATGGGACATAAAGGGTTAATTAAAAAAGAATGACATAGGGCATCCCATTCTTTGGAATTTTAAGGGTTAAAATCCCTTAAACATCCCCCCAAAAATGACATGAAGTCCCCCCTTTGGCTTTGAGGAGGCAGGTAATGGGGGGGGTGCTGGGGGTTAATGGCAAGTCACCTGCTAGCCACAGGTGACTTGCCAGCCCCCTAAGCCTAGTGGTATAGGGGTCTCATGGATCCCTTACCTGTTCACAAAGGGTTAAATATAAACACACTCCAGATGAAAAAAATGACTTTTATTACATTTTTTTTTCTCTACTCGCCTCTGATCCTATGTCTCAAGCTGCTGTCCCACGCGCCGATGACAGATGCCGGTGGTGATCGTTACATGGCAGGTGGGGGGCAGGGGATCAGAGCCTCTTGTCCTTTCACCCTCTATGCACCAGTACTGCTAACATCTGTCAGAGCCAGAGCCGTACCGGAAACTACGAGGAGTTCTAGGGAGTTTTTGTATGGTATTTGTACACAGCAGACAGCATCCTGGAAGGTGCACACACAGTTGTTTTCAGTATAAAAGAAAGGCACACAGCTTAATTGCAATTCTGTCCATAATGGCTTGTGTAAAAGTAAGGATTTTGGTCAGCTATCATTCTAGTTGCAGCACATGTTCTGACCAAGAGTATTAATGCCTTTATCATCTCTGTTTTGAGTTACAGAGGAAAATATTTAGTGAAATAAAAATATTTAGAGTGATTTGTGGAAGACTGGGAAAGCTAATAAATGTAGCGTTTGCAGAATAATTAAACTACATTTCATTTATGCCCTGGTAAAATATAGCCTTCATTTAGACAAATGTTGTGCCCAAAGCTCCTTTCATAGCGAATACACTATCTAGGCCTATATTCATCATTTCAGGGTGTTGAAATGAATTTATAAAGACATGTAAATTCTGAACACATCATTATTTCACCTTTTTTGTCTAGTGCATTTTGATTTAAAGGTGAGCTAAAAGCGTAGGCAATGCTTAATAAAGATACTTTGATCAAGTTCCCAATTGATTTCCATTGTCAGGTTATAATCACAGCATCATAGAGAGAGAGCACAATAGGTGCAGACTGCGTAAAATCAGTGCTAATAATCTGGTTTCCAGTTTCTGGTGCAGGTATTTTAAAGCACTTATAGGCTCTACATATGTAAACTTCATAGGGATTGCTAAAATTAAAATGTTACATGATTTCTCCAATACTGCATAATTATTTCTGGAGTCAATAAGGAGGCCCCAATTCCTATTTTTGTTCAATATGTTTTATTGTAAGCATTAAAAAGACAAATACAACATAGGAGTGCTACTTTACAACAAACAGTGCCATCCGGAAATATACATCTTTATATAACTGGTACTAACGGCATTAATGTCCCTCCCCTGGACTCTCTCCACCCGGAGTCGGGGGGGGGGGCAGTGAGAGGAAGCCATCCATGGCGCTCGTCCTTAAGTTGTTTACTGAACCCCTTAAAAGATTCCTCCCCCCTCTCTATTACCCCTGCCAACGACCCTGGAAGTCGCAAGCTTTTACCAACTGACCGGGGGCCCAACTGCCTCCCGTTCCAGGGGGTCAAACTCTAACTATCATGTACACTTAAACCACTCGAGCCTGCAAACGTAACCTTCATGGTACATAGGCACTTAATGGCTGAGCAACTGCAAGAGGAAGGAAACAAGGATAGAAAAAATTATAAACGTGTATCTGCAGGGGAGGGGGGGATAGGGTGGGATAGGGTAGGGTAGGGGGGATGGGGGGCGGGGGACTGCCACTGTCGGGATACAGGACTACCTGTAGGCGTGACCGGACCAACGGGTTGAGCATTCAGGAGCTCCCTCAGTGCAACCCCACTACACAGCCTCTATTGGTCCATCTGTAATGAAGACAGGAACACACCAAATTCGGGGGTGTTGCGGCTCATCAACCATACCATCCATGTTGCATTGAATTTCTGTCTCCCACTCTCATCTCCCCCCAGTACTAGCTCCTCCATTCTCCTGATATTCTTCACCTCCTGCACCCATTACATATGTCACGGTGCGTTTCGGGTGTGCCAGTGCTGCGGGATCACCGACTTTGCTGCCGCAAGCAGATGTATAAGTAGTCCATTCTTTACGGAGGAGGCCGACCTAGGCACCATGACCAGCAGAGCTACTTGAGGGTTATTGGGGACGCTTTCCAACATCAGGAATTTGTATATGGAAAGTACTTGGTCCCAAGCTTGTGTACCGAAGGGCACTCCCACCCAATTCCTAATTTAGCACAACCATTGGCCATGGCAAGTGGATGAAGACACACTAACATTTTTTTGGCATTTTAGAGTTTCAGAATGGGTCCACTGAGCGAAGAAACAGAACTCCACTTACAGGCATCAAACAAAACACTTCTGTACTCCTTCTGTTCCCTACAGCTGACAGAAACATTCAAGTTCAGCGACATGCAAACTTTCCCACCTATACGTATGTACTGTGACACATGTTCGGAGAATCGTCCTTCTGTCCTGCCATACAGGGACCCATTGGGGGCCATGCTAAATATTTGGTGAAGCCAGTGTGACTTGCAGTGTGCATTGTGGTGTGGATTGCATCTTGGTGAGCTTTTTAGCTTTTAGACACAAAACAGTACAAAATAACCCATATCTGTGATGGGGCATTTTTTAAGGGTTAGGCACATTTTTTTTCCTATGAGGTAAGTATATTTGTTTTCAAGTTTGGAAACAACAGCACCATATGGGCTATGCGGAATAAAATGGGGAACTATTTAGCATAGTCTATGTTATTTCCAAACTTTGGGGGATGTTGGATAAATACTTTTTTTGCACTTTTTTTATGTGTTACAGGGATGCATGTTGCAATCCACACCACAATACACACCGAAAGTCACACTGTCTTCACCAAATAATTAGCATGACCCCCATTATATTGTGAGTTTTTTGTTAAACTCTATTAATTTAATTTATTTTGTTTAATGTGATTTTAATATTTGCTGTATTAGGTTGGGTGGACATATAGATTTGTATACTCATATTAAAAGAAGATCGCACTTTTTGTGGCATTCTCCCCTTGCTGCTTTGAAAGACACACCCTCTGGGGGGGGGGGGTCATGTTAATTATTTGGTGAAGCCAGTGTGACTTGCAGTGTGCATTGTGATCTCAGTGGACACAAAAGTGTGCAAAGAATATTTTCTAAACCTTTTCCCCCCAGAAATGACCTTTACTTTTGATGGGGCAGTTTTACAGAGGAGGTACACCATTTTTCTTATGAGGTTAAGGATGTTTTTACCTCAAGGGTTGTCAGAAATGAATTCTAATATTTAACTTTCTAATGTTTACAACTGTTCACAACAACATTATGTACTGTATGACACACCTGTATAATGACTAGGGTCGTAACTACAGGGGGTGCAGAGATTGTGATTTCATTGGGGCTCATGAGGTCAGGGGGCCCAACAATGTGGTTTCTCTACCTCACTTCTCCGATTACTGCTCAAATGACATCCTGTACAGAAACTAAAAGCATCATGTGCATCAGTTCAGTCATTGTTTAGTAGTCTTATTTCTTCCAATTTATTTAATAGTGATCATCCTGAGGCTAAATGTGATGGAAACATTTTACTGTAAAGCCATTCCAGGGCCCCTATTTAATGTCTGCAACAGGGCCTGGTCATGTTTAGTGACACCTAAACATGACCCTATATAATGGGCCTGATTTATCAAGCATATCGGCCAGAATTTGCTACATTGGTGCAAATTAGAGCAGTGCAAAATATAATTTATATTTTTTTCTGCATGTTGCTGCCATACTAATGGTTTAGTAAATATGTTTTTTTTTTTCAATACTACAACATGTGTCAGTTAATTAGGAATATTCTAAACTATATTTTTCCACCACACTAATTTTCACTTATATGGCATATTTTAGTAGACAGTGCTTGATAAATCAGGCCCAATATATATTAGAACACAAGGTTGATTAAATACCAATATAAAAATGTAGAAAGCTCTCTACAAAAATACAGTATGATGTAGCATACAGTAAATAGAGAGACCGAGTTTTTGAAGCTGACAAGTTCTAGACACATTCACAAACTGGCTTTTAAAGTACAGCAATCCATTATCCTTTGGCTATGATCACAGCTGGCTTTAGGGGACACTTTATGATAGCATAAATGCTTTTATTCTGACAAAGACATTTTTGAAGAATAGGTCTGAGTTTTAGAAAAAAAAGCCATGTATGCCTACATAAAGTGACAAAAACTGAACAGCAGCTTCATTTCATCAGGATAGAATATATATTGTATGAAATACAGTTCATAAATGAGGCGAGAAAATCTAAACTATACTAAAACATTACTAGTATAGCAAAGGAGAAACTGTATAAGTTTAGATCACATTTAATTTTAGCCTTAGACCTCCCACAGACCTGTACTTAAATTCCAGCCCCCAGCTGACCAGTAGGGCTCCAACTTCTCTTTAGCTCCTATCCCAAGCTTCTCTGTTGGCTAGAGAAGTCCCCATGACCAATAAGTAAAGTCAGACTGGTACCAATCAGTAAAGTAGTCAGTAAAGTGTGCAGCTCTTAAAATCCCCCTAAAGTGCTGTCTGGCATTTCAACAAGTAGTAAGGCAACAACATTGCTGGAAAGGAACATAGGCAGAGGGTAAATAGGGACTACCCATGCACAGCTAAGGGTATAAAATTGCAGGGACAGGCCAGGGTGAATATGGCCAGCTTCACAATCAAGGTGTTGAGGCATTAACATTGTAGGGGCAGATCATGTGCCAGGGGTGGTTATTGTGCTTAGAAGTAAATTCTAGGACAGGCTCTTTGGGTGATGGGTGCAATTGAGGGAATACAAATTGTGCATATAGCACATAAATCCATTAAATAAAGTGATAAAATGATGAGATTTTATCATTTTAACAACTGCTCCTATGGTGCTTTTACATAGGAAAGAAGCCACCCCTGCCCCCTAAACATTGGAGATGCCTAGCTACAGAAGCAAGGGTGTGCCAAACTCTACTGATCAACTATTATCTTGGGTAAGGACAAGGACAACTATTATTTAGGTCTTCTGGTGTCAGACTGAATATATTTTCATAGTAGACACTTCTCTCCCTCTCAGCTGGATAAATCTGTTACATTCTCTCACTGTAGCTGGTCCTTAGCTGGTGACACATTGTAACAATTTTATAATCACCAATTATATATATGTTACAAGTTTACCCTGAAGCAGAGAAAGTAACAGATTTATCAGCTCAGATGAAGAGAAGAGTCTTTGATGGAAAAACATAAAGCCCAGAGCTAGACCAGCTGGCAAATTCTAGTTATCCTTTAAAAGTGATTCTGTCCCTGATGAAGCCCAGTAATTAGGGAGAAACACATCAGACTGGGCTTGGATTCAAAGTCCACCTTAAAACATACCATTCTATTTGTATTGCCAATTCCAATACTTAAAGTGGACCAACACCCAGGATTTTCACTATCCTGGTTTTTGGTCCACTTCCGTGGGGCACTCCGATCGGGGGTGCCCCGCTGCGTGAAACCCCCCAGATCGCCCTAAAAAACTCATCTCACCCCGCTCCTACGCGAGCGCTCAGAGCCGCTGTGGTATGTACGGACAAGCGACGGACAACCACAGCGGCTCTGAGCACGCTGGAGGCCGCATCTCGCGCTTCCCTCTAACAGGGAGCGTGCCCACACCGGCCATTCACGAACGGCCGGCGCGGGTGCGCGCCCTGCTAGAGAGAAGCGCGAGATGCGGCCACAGCCGTTGGAACGGGGATAAGGTAAGGTTTGTGGACGTCCTGCGGGGTTTCACACAGCGGGGCATCCCGATTTTGGATGCCCCTCGGGGAGGGATCTGATCCCCCCTGGGTGTTGGTCCACTTTAAAGTATTTACGTTATTAGAGGTCCAAACCTGAACACACTGGAAGTATATGTTCTTGAGACAGTAGGGATTCAGAAATGTGCCTTTCTAGCAGATACTATACAGTATGCCAGCCTTCAAAATCGTAAGGTTTTGTTATCAATATTATGTTCAGTAAATCATTGTTATACACCTGTCTGCAGCATTTGCTTTTTGCTTAATTATACTATGGTCTGCACATATGTATTTTATGAGCATAGATAGACCCAAGATATGGATTTTTTCCCTCTATTTTTGGTTATTTCTCACCCCCTTCCTTGCTTGTTGCCTTTACTTGACCAAGACTTGCACACACACAAACACTAAAATGCAGAAATAAACCAAAACCAAACATATCCTTTAAACTACTGTAAGTCTGCAGACAGACAATTATGGGGTAAATTTATTGTAATGCCACTGAAACCCTGGCACCATAGATTACTCCTTACTGTTTAGTTCATTGTTGTGGAAGGTTGACATTTTCTAGACTGAAGCTAGCAGAAGTTATTATTGTGTGGGTTATATATTAGCACAGATGGGGTGAACATATTATTTGGTTATAGCTGTAACATGCTGAAATCATTTACCCATTTTGACATATCAAGATCACTTTTTATTCAACACAATCAATTTGATGTGTTCAGCAAGGACAGACACATTGGAGAATTGTTTAAGTCATGGAAAGAATTGCATTTCACAAAACAAAAACTTGCTTTACAGAAACGTATAAAAAACATGCCAGGTGCAACCCACCAGGCTAAACACAAAAATTACTTTAGGTCCACTGTGCCCAATGCCCCTCAGTTTAAAAATAAGTAGGAAGCCTGTAAATGGTCATCAATACTCACATTTCCACATTCCAGTGTTGCAGATAAGCTGCGGGTAAGCTGCATGTCTCTATAATGACCACCAGGGACAAATCAAGTCACATGGTGCCTGTGCCCCATGTCAAAGTTGACACACCTACCCATTCAACCTAGTTGAAGTGGATACCTGGGCTGCTTCTATCCACAGCCAATTCACAGTGCTGGAACATGGAAATGCAAGTTTTAAGGTCTGGTTTCAAGTAATGTATTTTTTAATTTGTGATTTGCCAACAGTGCTTAATGGATCTAAAGAATTTAAAGAAAGAGAAAACTCACTCCTTTTTAAGCAAGAAAAGTGCCATTCTATCTTGGAGCTGGTTCAACATCAGCTGAAAATGTACATCCAGTTGTTGAATCAGCCTCAAGGTAGACAATGAAAGTGAATAGCAGGTTTCTCTCCTAAAAATGTACTGAGTTCGCTCATCTGGTTCTTAATCGACCCCCATAGTATTCTGGTTAAAGGGGCATTTGCTATCATACTGGTTTGGAATGGCTGTCCAAAGGATTTGTCTTTACTGTCTGTCCTGTTTGGAATCCCTCCCCCAACCTTGGTAATGCTCCCTCTATCTTTCTATCTCTATCATTTCAATGTTTGTCCACTCCTTTTCACTTCTTAAAGGGGACCAATACCCAGGGGTGATCGGCCCGGGAATCTATAAGATTCCCAGGCCGATCACCTCCCTCACCGCGGGGCATCCGAGATCGGGATGTCCCGCGGGGTGAACCCCCCCCAAATGCCCCAAAAAACCTTACCTTATCGGCGACGGTTCAGCCGCCGCCGCCTCCCACGCGCCCCTCTAGCAGTGCACGCGCCCACGCCGGTCGTTTGTGAATGGCCGGCGCGGGCGCGCGCCCTGTAAGAGGGACACGTGGGAGGCGGCAGCGGTGGCTTGTCCATCGCTTGTCCGTCGCCGAAAAGGTACGTTTTTTGGGACTTTTGGGGGGGTTTCACACAGCGGGACATCCTGATCTCGGATGCCCCGCTGAAGTGGACCAACACCCAGGAAAGTGAAAATCCTGGGTGTTGGTCCACTTTAAGTTCACCTGGTACTACTTATTCGCTACTTGATCTTGGGTAGGAGGCACCTAGTAAGGGCTCCCCTTCAATTTTCTCAGCCTCTGTGTCAAGATTGTACAATGTCCAGTGTGCTTGCATGATGTGCATTGCAAGGATTATCTAAGCTTCTTTCTTCAAGAGTGCGGAATATTGTGCATATTCCAAGCCGTCCATGCTCAGAAGGTTATTCTTGCCAGGGCATGTGGTGAGAAAAGCATATCATCACATACAGTATCCAAAGGACGGTTCAGAGACAACGTACTGGGCTTGCACTAAGTATTTGGGGCATCAGAACCAATGTGCGCATGCACGCATGCTGCAGGTTGACATGCTCTAATTCCCACCTTTTGTCCTTTATCCTGTAAGGATCATTCTGGTACTGATTTCTCCCATATTACACCATCTACCTCCCACTCAGCTTGGGGGGAATATTCTTTGTGGGGTAAAAGACAGATACTTACACCCCTGTACTGAAACAACTGACAGGTGGACAACCTGGGGTTTTCCACAGCCAAGCCTGTCTCTCCTTTTGGGGGGGCTCCATGGAAACCATGACACCTCTTAGGTTATGGGACCTGGTCAGCCTGGGATTGCAGTGGCACCACCTCTTGGGCTCTACCAGCCTTTAGTACTTGATACTTCATTTTTCTACCACCACTTGCTACTCCTGGGTCCCAATTTACTCTCATCCAAAATATACTATGGCACACCACACAGCACTTTACTGTACCATGTAAAAGAAGAGACTCTAGACACGTCACTTCCGTAACCTTTTAGTGCCCTTGGTCCTCAGAAAATAGTTTTTAACACAAATAATAGCAAAGCAAGCTCATTTACAGAATGGTCATGTACACTTGTGTAGGTGAAAAAATAATTGGTAATGATCATCTTATTTTATGTGTCATGCAGCTTAAAATGTAACATCTATTATTCCAGATTCCTGAATGTTGCTTTTATATGACTGTTTTAACTAGAACTGTGTTAGAACTATACAAGTATAAGTATAAAACATAATTCAGATATTAATGGTAAACCCAAGGAAACATTCTGTGCATTATTCTGTCCTGTCCTGTCCTATAGGGTATGGCTACTCTTATTATTTAATATGGAGGCTACATGATAAAATACTGATTTGAGGATTTCTCAGTTCCACATACTCTAATCCAACAAATAACCAACGGACACATTAAATTTTAACCAGATGGGGAGACTTTTCCATGGTCCTCTGACTCCTATTTATCATTAATTATAGAAACGCCAATAGAATTTACAGCAATGACATAGTCAATCCATATTTTCTCCTTTAATTATTAAGCATGTGAAGTTTGGTAAGCTGGTAGCAATTTTTCTTGCAGACATATGCTATGGCAAAAGTTTAGAATCACATATTTAAATGTTACTCCGTGTCTCATGCAATATTTACCACTCCTCTAAGCTATGCTTTGGTTTGTGAACCTAAAATTAGGTCATTTATTTTAGGTTTATGTGTAAAGCAGTGCTGACATTTTCCTGCTTGATAAGTTTATTTTTAAACAATGTTTTTATGAAAAATAGACAAATATACATATACATGCTTCACAAACAGAGATTAAATAACATTTACTATCAAATGTATGCATTCTCAATTACTGAGACAAGCAGAGTATTTCTAGGTCAGAACATACCAGAAGGCATATAACAAAAACTAGCTAACTGATGTGGGTCTGGCTATATTTACACAGGCTGGGGATGGGGCATCCAAAATGTTGGAGCACCCCTCATACATCAGCCCACAGAACACCCACAATTCTTACGACATCCTCGATCCTCAGTCGAGAATGCAGGTCTGTGATTTTGCACGTGGGCAGGTCATTTTGGCGGCCGGTACTGAGAACGTGCCCCCGACAGCTACTTGCGGGGCTGCATTCCCAGCCATGGATTGAGGATAGGATAAGAATTGTGGGCGCTCTATGGGGCGATGTGCAAGGGGGGAGTCTGTCTGAATGCTGCTGGACCCACACCCATTTATAGGAAAATGGGTGTTGGTCTTTAATTAGTTCTATGTATAATCTATAAAGATTTATGTGAGAGTTTTAACGTCTTTAATGTTCCCAAAAGGCATTCTTGCAGAGTCTAAACTAAGTATGTTGTGCCCCTCCCTCCACCAGTGCCCCACTGGTGTTCCTAGCACGATGGCACCCTGTGCAGCTGCTCCATCTAAACTAAAAGGCCAACCATGGTTGTGTCCATTTAAAAAAAAAAATTATATACCATTATTTTAATTACAGCAAAATTGCACAATTGTGACTTCTGTGTGGTTTAAAGTGTGCAAACCTAAAGCTTCTCTTGGTTATTTAAAGCTATGCATTACTGCAACTGAATGCCTATTTTTTCTGTCAAGCTTCCCTTTAACTTCCAGTCTGGGCTGGGTGTGTACAACATAGGATCCATCTTCATGCTTAGTTGATCTAAAGCCAGCATCCTCTTCATGTACAAGGACTTTTCATGCATGCAAAGGAAAAATTACACTGACAGGTCAAACTATAATTTTTCCTAATCTTGTTTTTACTGAATACCACTTCCTATTTTCCAGTTATCTTTAGTACCAAACTTCCACCATTAATACAACTTACGGGGAGGGGGGGGGGTTCCAAAAAGAACTACTGTATACTGTATGTTATCCACACAGCTCAATGGCACCTTTTGCCAGAAATGTCGTTATTCCAAGATTCAGCGTGCCTGCAGCAAGTTAACTTGGCCACCCAACTCCATCCTATTGGAGCAGTAGTTTGTCTGCTGTGCTCCTTGTCCTCCTACTTTTTAACATTGGTGGTCTACGATAGTTGGTACAAATAGTTGCAAAATCCTATAACAGACTATTTAAAAAAAGGCCTATCCCTCATTTCTTTGCGAACATTTTGGGTAATTCATAAAAAATATCTTTCCACACTTTGCCACAAGATAAGAGAAGATAATAGAATTATGGGCAACTAGTAATTTGCAAAGTATCTATTTACTAAGATGTAGGCGGCCTCGCCACATCGAGTTCAAGAAGCTCTCCACAAATTAATTAGGTTATTATTATCAAATCTATACAAACTCCTAAACATATGGCAAATGTATTTAGTACAACCTTTGTGACCTTTATTCTGGAAGAAAAAAAATATAGCATTTGCGGGATTCAATTTACATTTAAGTAAATGGATCAGTTAGACTTGTCCTTCCGGTATGTATTTTGGAAAATGGAACATCTATCGGTGATAGGTAATACATAAAATTGGATGGATTATAGAAATCCATCATGTCTTCAATAATGCACATTGTTAAGCAGTAGCTGGCCTCTGCACATATTCACGTTTTAAAGCAATTTTTCCATTATATGTATGAGCATATAAATTATTTTTTGTATAACCAGCTGCTGGTAAAAGGGTAGTTCTTCATTCCTCCCATATCAGCTTTACCATCATTTATAACTTGGTATTTATTCATGATAAAATATTGTTCTGCTACATCATGGTAAATCATGGAGCATATTCAGTAAATACAACAATAAATTATTATGAAGAGATGAAATTCTGATTTACAGCAGCATTTGCTATTTCTCTAGTTAAGTTAAGTTTTGTCTATTTTGTATAATTGTATAATACAATAGTCTCTTTTTTATAATACTGTATATTCAGGGCTCAAAAAACTCCTGCCAAGGTTAGGCATCCACTGGCTTTGGATTAATCATCCATGGGTCAACCAACCTTCCCGATCAATAAAAATAATTACTAAGGGTGCTATTCAAATGATTTTTTACAGCCTCAATTTTTGGAGAGGTTGCATGTTGATTTTCCAGATCCATACAAATAAAGTGGAAAAAAATCTGCACCCAAACAAATTAAACTATTAGAAACAAAAGAAGCCTTTGAGATATTCAAACACCTCATGCAGTGTGCTCTTTAAAAAATCTACCTCACTGCCAAAATCCCCCCCACTGTCCCATTCTATTCCGCCGACGCGTGCATGGGCTCTAGTTCGATGAGAGTCCCTCATTATGACTACATCATTAAGCAGGTGGCTCTCATTGTTTACAATGGAGAGCACGTGCTCCCACTTCCCTGTTGTTGTGCATGAACTCTGATTCAGATAGGCTGGGAAGGATGCATGTGCATGGACGGGGTTCCAGCAGCGTGTGCTCCTCATTCTAGTAATTGAGAGGCGCTTGGCGAATGACATAGTCATAGCGCACAAGTTTGTTTTTGGACAAAATATGCCCTCAAACTGATGTAAATAATTTGAAAAAATATTCACTGTGAGAAGAGAGTTATGACTTTTTATTTTATCACCCCCCCCCATAAAAACAATTTTATGGGGGGGGGTCTTACAATTGAAGCAGAGCACTGCACATATTTCAAAGATTACTTTAAATACAGTGATGGACTTTGGATTCAGGCCAGAGCTGTATATTTCTGAGTGGTTTTCTCCATCCCTGATACTAGCAGAATCTGGGTAAAATAAATGGGCATCCGCTGGTTCCAGTCATAACTACCCTGTGAACTGGTGGGCTTCATTGGGGTCCCTTGGAACTTCTGTGGAATCCCCCCGTGTGACTGTCTTTCTCACTAGAGAAGAAGGACATGGAGGCGGGATTTCCTTGGGAGTCCACCTTCGTGCCCTTCCTCTCCGGTGATATAAAAGAGATACCACAGAGACTCTGTTTCTGTTCAATTAAAGTTTTCCTTCCCTGCCCCCAGCATTACCCTTGGCTGGATGCTGAGGAAGGAGGACATCATGGCAGATGACAATGGGGAATCTGAAGTAGACGCAACCATCAATTAAACATACCCAGCAGTGGACAGAAGAAGCAGTAGGTGCAAGTATAGTGAAATTTAGAATCATTAAATGTTTTTCTGTGGTGTCTTTATTTTGTTTTACTCATTGTGGTATGGGGTCCTAGGGACAACTATACCAGTTAAGAGGGCAGGGAGGGCAAGGCACCTGCCTGACATTGCTTGCTTGTAGAAACATCACCCGCCAGGAGGGTGTAGAAGAGCCAGTACCCCTCAGCATAGACTCCTGACTATAGCTACTACCAGCTCCTATGCCCTTCAGCACAGGTCTGAGGGAATCATCCGCACACACCCAGATGGGCACTTGGCACAGATGGACAGATGGGCACATCTCTCCCCACCCTATCAAGAGCAGATGATACGTCGACCCTCCTAACCTGTGAACTGGTGCTAGGGAGGGTAATAACCCAGGAAAACGCCTCATTTTTAACCACAAAAAATATATATATTTAAACTGAATGTGTTTTTATTGTAAAAAGCATGCCAAATGTGAAGAAGACTTTTTACTTGCGCTCTTCACAGTAGTATAAATAACACAGAAAAAATAACGCACTTTCAATGAAAAGACAATCCTACCCTGAATTCCTCTACCTAGCATTCTTCAGAATTTTACATGCAAACATTTTCTGTGTTGGGGAACTCTCATAATGTGTGAAATTATTTGCTGATAAAAACTGCAAAAAGAAAGATCTGTTGAATTGAGAGACAGGCAAAATCAGAAAATTTCCACAAAAAATGTGCAGAAATGCATTCTCACATGGTGCTGAATCAACCCTCCAGTGGGCTTTCTTGAGAGGTAATTTTAGTTAGCCTTGCACCATGGCAACCTCAACAGGGCAGCAGAACACAAAAGTTAAAAAAGTCCATGTTACAGTATCAAATGGTCCCCAGTGTTGAACTAGGTGGAGCATAGAACGCAGGGCGAGTCTTCCCTTTCTCAAATGTGTTGCCATAACTGCAAAAGATTCCAACTCCATAGTCTGGAAAAGTTGGAGAGGAAGGGGGTATGCAGGAGGTTAGCCTTCAAAAATGCATTATAAGAGGTCAGCCCCTAAATCAACATTTTACTAGGCAAGGAATACAAACAGGGTTTAATAAATAAAAGATACAATAGAATTGCTAAAAGCTAGAGGTGAGTGCAACTTGGGTGAAAGTGGATGTGTCAAGCACTATCCAACATCTATTTGGCACATTTAAGCACAAATAGATCATATTTTCTAGATAAAAAAAATATTTAACAGTGTCTAGTTCATGTTGAGGGAATTTTGTTCTGCTGACATTGTGCCAGGCCTTGTGTGATCACTGCAAGTGATCATCAAATACTGTTGCTTTCAGCTTTTGTGCTCAACTATTTTTATTTTGAACAAGCTGTGTTTAAAAGTTCTTAAATTGCATGGCGAGTAAATGTTTGTTCAGTCATTTATTTTGGCAAATCACTATATTTGACAGTCTAAATATGGACAGTTTTACCTGACAGTGTGCAGATGGACATTAAGTCAATCCCAAGAGAACCACTTATTAATACATTAAGCTGAACACATTAAAGTTTTTGACAGGAGTTATTCTTTCTAGCATTTAAAGCTCAACCCAACTTTAGACATTGAATTAATGTTTTAATCATTCTGTGTTCCCGAGGACATTAATCTGCTGTACTGTCAGCCACTTCCCTCAGGGTTTCTAGGACCATACAAATTTGGAGCCATTGACCTTGAATGAACAAATCTAAGTTGAAGCTTATTTTTGACAAGTGAACAGAGAAAGAAAAAGTAAAGTACCATCAGAAGGCATTTTATATTAAAATTATAGAGCTGAGAAAGAACTACTGACACAGTTTCAAATACTGAAAAGTGGTTCAAGCTTAAACCAGAACAAAACTCTGATAAGAAAGTTTCATTATCTGAATGGCGCACCCGTGCTATCCAGATTGCTGCAATAGAAATGTGGCTCATCCTTTTTTATTCTAGTGAAAAATCAATTTATTCAGCAATAATGGTGGCCCATGTGTGAATAGTGGCTGGCAAAGCAGAAACCGCTTGTGCCGGCTAACTGGAAGCTCAGATTAGCTCCTGATTGAGCGGTGCGCTCCCACTGGCTCTGACAGCGCTGGCCCATTGAGAGGGCACGTGTTCCAGGCCTACCCCCCTTACATCTGGGCAAGCCAGCTTGTTTTTTCTTTCTTTGACTTTACTAAGTCACAATCTGTATGGGAATTCCAATGAACAGAAATCCATGAATCCTAGAGGGATAAAAATTAAGTTACTGACACAGAACATGTGCATATTAAATATAAATATATATATATATATATATATATATATATATATATATTCTAGATTTTTTTCTGCAATAAGTAGAAACAATAGGGCTAACCTTTTTACTATGGTAAGTTAGATTGTGAGATCTATGTCACAAAATAAGCAGCTTTTTGTGTGAAACTCTGTCACTGAGAAGCCTTAGTATTTATTAGAACCAAGCCATCAAACATAGGGTTGCGAGCTAGTTACACCAATTTGGTTCCTGTGGCACAACTCTTCTACAGTTTAACTTCAACCTTGGTCACCACATATAGGGAGTAAGGCTAGATCTCCATGATTCTATAAACATCTAAAAGAAACTCTATAATAACCTCACCTACTAACCTAAAATAATATCCAAATGATCTTAGGAACCTGTCCATGTCCTCAGTGTCCTCAGTTGCGGCCCCAGGCACCCCGTTCCTGTATTTTATAATATTTGTGAAGCTGAGATTGCCTTGCCTGTAGTGCACGCAGCTGGCCACTAGACACAGTGTAGAGCTAATTCTTGACAGGGCCCACCTCAGCTCTTCCTCTGCTCCCCTAACCTCTACTTCTACTTATCTCTTCCTGCCCCACCTCTGCTTAGCTTTTCACATCTCACATCAGCTCTGTTACACCTCTGATCACATCACATCGACTCGCCTGACCCTTGGCTACCTCTATCCAGCTCTTCCCACCTCACATACACTTGTGTCATCTCTTCTAACCTCTGCCTGCTTCACTTTTACGCTTACTCTTTTTGCATCATCTCTTCCCACCTCACCTTTTTCAAACTCATCCTAGTCCAGTTCTTCCCACTCCATCTCTGCCCACCTCTCCTAACCGCTACTGACATCGTCCAACCTCATCTTTACCCATCTGACATCTGCCTACCTCTAGCCACCTCTACTCACCTCTTTCTGCTTCACCTCTTACCATTTCTGCTCATCTCACCATTTCCTACTTTACACATTCCCACTTCTTCATTCCGCCTCACCTCTACATATACATAAATTATATAAAATGCTTTAAGCTTGCAGCTTTCCTGGAGTAAACTGTGTTTTCTCTGCTTCCACTTTATTGTGGCCCCTTGAAGAGAAATATTAAGATGTTGAGGCCCTTGGACCCAAAAAGTTGTGCATCCCTGACATACAGCATAGGTTCTCTTTAAAGCTGAACCTTGCTGTGTACTTTTTTGCACATTGTGCCCAATCCAGGTGTTAAATACTTTAACATATCTGGGTTATGAGCTCAATACTGGCCCTTCACTGCCCCAGACAAAGAAACAATGTTGAGGCAGGGTCTGTGCATCACTGGTACACTATGACATTTCCAACAGAAGTAGGAGACTGTGATTAAAGTAGAAACACCAACAGGGGCATGTATGGACCTCCCGACCAGGTCTGCCAATCTTGTAGGTGCCGAAGAATGGAACTTTGGAGATTGGAAATGCTATTGCAGAAGAAATGTAAATGAGGATTTTTGCCTTTTTTTTTACATAAAGAAGATAAAGCAGAGTATAGGATCACTGGTACCACCATCAGTTTGCTTAAAGTACAAATCACTCATCTGAAAATACTGTGAATTTGGCATTGAGCTACACCTTTGAACAAAAGGATAGACTTAATGCTTATTTTAGGATCATGTTTAGATGCACCTAAAGGGCTGTGTCCTGTCACCGCTTATTCTCACTGATGACATCTCAATTAGAAGGCAGATCAGCAATTATGACACCTTGGCATACTGTTGGGAGGTCAGCAAGCTGAGTCACTGGTCCAGGAAAACCTGCCTAGCCCTAAACACCAAAAAGATGGTGGAGATAATTGACTTTTGGAAAGTTCCAGTGGATGACCATCTATTGAATGAGCCATGGTAGAGAGTGTTCAAAGCCCCAAATTTTGGAGAACCACCAATATGCAAGATTAAAAAATTGGGTGCACACATTAACTCAGTTGTCATGAAGGCCCAGCAGGGACTTTAATTCCTGCAACCGCTACCTAAATGTGGCCTATCACGGAAGCTACTAGTCATATTCTATAGCTCAGTCATTAAGTCAGTTATGTGTGCCTTGGTCTGGTTCGGTGCTGCCACCAAGAAGGAGAAGATACGATTGCTCTAAATTAGAAGAGCGGCATAAAAAGTAATTAAGTCACCTATAATTTCCCTAGAAGTTCTGTGTAAATGCAGACTGGCAACTAGGGCTACCAAAATCACTGGAGACTGCACCCACCCTGGCTATTTTGTTTCCAAGAGACTTTCATAAGGCCATCGGTTTAGAGTTCTAGCAGTAAGAACAGCCAGGTACAAAAATATATTTTTTTCCAATGGCAATCCATCTGTCGAGGTACTAAAATTCTCTCTGCCATAATCATTGGACACTTAGGTCTCATGCTGGTACTGACTTTTCTAGGGCACTAAAACTCATTACTGCAGTAATTAAATATGTGTATCCGCCATGCATGGTTGTGGTATACGGCAGGATCACCTTTAGGTCTGTTAATGTGTGAGTACAGTGTTTATTATTAGTGTATTATGTGTAACCTTTCTTTGTGCCTGCCATGTTATATTCCTTGTATGTATGCACATATATACTTGGCAAAAATAAAGATGATTCTGATTCTGAGTACATATAATAATGGAGCTGCACAGTCTGTTATTTATAGATACCTTGGCATGATAGTTATTCATTTATGCAACTCTGGACCCTATAATGCAAGTATCAAAAGGACATTTGTATATATTGTGAATCTTGTTACTCCACGTATTTTAATGAGTGTGGCACACCATGGCCTTGATTCACTAAAGGTAAAGATCTCAAAAGGAAAATATTTTCGCATGGGAGATTTTTGAAAATCTACGAGTGATTCATCATTGCAGATGAATATAATTTGTGTAGTCGAATCGTTTTAATATTTGTGTAGCTAATCAAATTCTCTTTAGTTTTATACTGTGAATTCATGCTTGTATTGATGTTATTTGTAACTGCCACATTTTATCCATGTGTTTTGCACATAGGTTCCCTGGTTGAATTGATAGTTTGTCGTAAGATTATTATTCTGCAATAGATGAAGGAAACATTTGTATCTAGTTGTATGTAAGTGGCATTGCTGGCCTCTAGAGAACAGGTTTGCAGATGCTGTAGATGCATAAATGTAATTGTTGATGAATGTCAGAGTTATAGTCAAGAGCAGCACCCTCTTTACCGGTTTGGGTGTGCATGCTGCAGCTGATGCAGCTGGCTGTAGTACACAGTTTGGCGTCTTATACACTCGATGCCATGGGTGCGCCTGATATTGTTAACCTATTCCTGTCAAAATTTTGTAAGTAAAGTTTTGGTTGCCACATAGCCTTTGCACTCTGCTAACAGGACTGTTTTTGATGTTGAGCCTGGACTAGGCAAATTTTTTCCAAGTGCCCTAACTGGGCGAGAGGGGAGGTCAGAGATTTAAATGCAGATGAATCAAGCCCCTTGTGTTTGCAGCAGGGAAAGGGCACAAGGGGTTAAACACAGATAGAGAAAGTGTTTGGGTGGAGGAGAGTGTTCAAGAGAGCAGTGTTCCCTTTAAGCAGCACAGGTTGCACAGACCCTAGGAAGAGGGAGTGCCCACGAACACCTGAGGAAGAACAGCTTTTCTCGGCATGCACCTCCCAGATGTTTTTGTGTAACCAGTGGTCACGTGAGAGGAGAAGCGCTTCTCTCCTACAGATGCTGCAGACTACATGCATAGATGTACTGTGTGCCCTCCAGTTTATGTGAAACCTGTGCTGCCCTCCCCCGCATCTGGTGGGGAAAGATCTTCACATACAGTGCGGCAAATAGGGGAAATAGTCAGCAGGGAGGCGAACAATGCGATGATGAGATGCACCACCGCCTGCATCAGCAGGCAGGTATGTTTATGAGGTGGCATATTGCCCCCCCCCCCCGCGCTGCTCCTGCTGCTGACAGTGTGTGTGTCCACTGCTTTGGCTGGTTGGCTGGGTTGCCTGTCTCACCCCCCTCTCTCACAAATGCCTGTGCTCTGACCAAGTTCTCCTTTCCCTTTCTTGAATTACACTTCTTAAGATGTCTAGTCATTCGACAAACATAGCTGACATTGGTGGCCTTCCAAATTGTCAGTATAACTTGCTGTGAAGCTGCATACCCTATATTCAAGTGGAGCAAAAACCTCATCAACTGGCCTTGGACTTTTAAAGACCAACTTGGCATGTCCCATTGTGTGCATTCCCTCGAATTACCAGTATACCCACCTCACTGGCAATCCCACAGAACATAGGGGACTGCTCATATTTCACACCATGCTCGCACAGCACATGCACAGCTTCAAGACAATCAGAATACATTGCAGTGCATAATTATACCGCCAATCTATCAGAGTGAATGGATTGCTGGCACCTTTTGCCGCCTACTTCCCGGCATTCCAGCACTAGCCATTCAGATGGGCGTGCATCAGCCCGTGCATGCTCCAGAGGATTGCTGCAAAGGTATGTTGACATGATCCTGAGCTTTCACACAGCGGTGCACTCACAATCAGGATAGCCCGGTGATAAAGGTTGCAAGGCACAAATGGCTTTTGGTCCACTTGAAAGTTGATGGCACAAACCTTTCCTTGCCATTGTCTGCTTACTGCGGATCACAGTGTATAGATGCTTGGGGGCCAGAAGGTTTCAGACAGGGAGTATCCTAAATCCACATGAAAGGCGTCAAATAGGGGTGCAGCCGCATATATAAGTCGTGCAAACCTGTCCGATTCAATCTGGTGAGTTCAAACAGTGCACGGTCAGATAAATTATCAACATCTAACCGCTGTCGAAACCCTAGGAACAGGCAATCTGTGCCTTCTCCTCTGCATATCACCATCCAGATGCTCAAACTGAACGCAAAGAGAATAAAAAGGCTCCATGGTCCAACAGCAAGACAGTTTTATCCTCCACAACAGAGTTCTAACCTCCTGTGAGCAACCTAAAAAAACTCGCGTGAAACACCACAATTTAAAGCATGTGTGCAGGTAATCAAGGACAGCTGAATCGCCCGAAATATTTTGCGATCGCAAAATCAACACTAAGAGGCCGAATCATTAATAGCGGCAGGTAGCGACAGTTGAGCGACTGCAGCAGTATTTTCACAGCGCCCGCTAGTAGTCGCTGTGCTTGGCCATTGTTCGGTTGTTGATAGCGAGTCGGTGTGCAGTAATGTTGAATACGGGGTGATGAGTCGCTATTTGACAGGTTCCGCGATGTATGGGTGCGCATGATAGCGACTGGTCAGACTGACCGGCTCCCACCACATTCATCAAAAAATTCTCTCGCTGTGAAATGCATGTTTAAACCCCAGAGCGCTGGCGGCGATGTGTTAAAAGTAGTTTTTTAACCCCCAAACCACCATATTTTTGGAAACAAAAAAAAAAAAATTTTGGAAAGAATTTAGTAATATGAATACAATAATATCAGACCTGTAATATCAATTCTGCACACATTTTTATTTATTTTTTTTTTTTACCTTAAAAAAAATATCTAACATGGCAGAAGTGGTCAAAGAATTTTTCACATTTAAAAAAAAACATTAATAACAATTAATTATTAATATTTAAAGATTGTTCCATTGAAATGCATTGGAGAGCGCCAGGTAGCGAGAGGTCATACCTGTCGCTGTTCAAGGTCGGACGCTGGCGCTGTGGGCTGAGGCTGGAATAATGATGAATGAGTGGCTATCTGGCGCTATCTCAGTCGCTAAGCAGGACTGGCTTGATAAATGTGTGATTGTGGTGGGGAGCCGGCGTTCTCGTGGCGGGGCCCGTCATTACCGGTCGCTCACCAGTCGCTACCTGTCGCTATTCCTTCATAAATAAGGGCCTAATTTAATTAGACTAATGAAAAATGTTTGCATCCGCTTGATAACACTCAAAATAAATTCGCACTAATCTGAAAAAAACACTATTTTAAGTTGATGAATCGCGCGTGGAATTTTTGCTCGCAAAATCACATTTTTTTCTCAAAAAAACAAACGAAAATTCGAATTCGACCTTTAATGAATCAGGGCCCATGTCTTGATTAAAATGTTGTTTTTTTATGTCTGTATGAATCTATCGACAAGGTAAACTAAAAGTCATTGGATGATGAATCTTTTACATTTTAAAATACTGCAGTTGTATGTTAATGCATTTTCTTTTTCTTCCTACAAGTAAAATACTATACTGAGGTTAATACCGTTCATGGCAAACTTGTAAATTACAGAACCTTTTTTTTCAACAATACAGCTATGAAAATATATATAGAAAATTAAATATTGAAAAGCCATTACAAAACAAGAGAACGCTGGACCAAGAAAGGACCCCTGAGATACCAGCACAATTTATAAATAAAATTGAACAATTTCCACTTTGCTCTTAAATCCAATAAAACATATTGGTTACAGACATTATGTAAATCTTTAATAAATATTGCTGTATGCTGAAATGATTGGGGCTCTGAACCTATTCCATGAAGATTACAGTTAAGCTTAGCAATACGCGAGTGGTAGAACTAGATACTATTAAAATGACGACAGGCCAGAGCTTGCAGAGATAGCAATGCATTGCTATTCAGAGCAGCAAAATACAGGATGGCACCAGTAGCTGTTAAGAAACAGTAGCTACTAGATCTGTTAAACTGGTATACATCTACATAATATTTTAGCATATATTTGCGCCATTACAAACAATTAGGGATGAATCGTTATTCCATCACTCCCATTTTACTCTTCTGCATCAGTCTTGGGCAGGCTGTAGTTTTCCAGCAGCACACCGCCAGGAGCCACGACATTGCTTTCCTACACTCTTGTACTAACATTTCTTGTCAAATGAACCCCTGTCTCTTCAGCGTAGTAGGGCAATGAGCCTTGGAGGAATTTCCTTGGCTCTGTCATCTTTGAAAATACCCTGGCTCTGCCCTGCTAAACACTGATTGGCTGGATGCTTAATTTAGCTGTCTGTAATGAAGTCCATGCAGAGCCATCAGTGCACAACAGAGGTGTGTTTGTTGGTGCACGTCTGTCTGGTCTTCCGCTTCAGTCTTGTGAATCTTTGAGGCCGATTCATTACTAGCGCCAGGTATCGGCAGATCAGTGTCTGTATAGCGGCACTTAGAGCGACCGCTAGTAGATGCTGTAAACATTTATCGGGTGCTGTAACATAGTGCTTCACTTTCTGTAGTAACCTGGCCCGCATTGATGAATGTGATGTATGTTGGGTGCTCTAACGCCAGTACAGCGCTGCAGGGGGCGAGAGGTAGCGCCAGCTCAGTGTGACTCACACCATACTTATCAAAAAAGGACACACACACAGCGTCGGCGCTCTAAATCTGGTGGCTATAGAATAGAGCGCCAGACGCTGTGTGATTAAAGTCTGTTTTTTTGAACACATATACACCTGTAGCAAAGTGAAAACACATGGAATTACATTGTTTTAACACTGTGACATTAATGCTTTAGTGCCAGACCTGTAATGACAATTCTGCATAAAAATATAAAAAGTCAAAAAAGTTTCTAAAAATGAAAATGAAAGCAAATAAAAGCCCATTGAAATGTATGGGAGAGCGACACTGAGCGAAAGGTAATACATGGTGCTCCTGAGCCCGGCGCTATACACTGTGCCGCCTGTAATAATACATCAGACGCCACATGGCGCTGTTGGAGGCGCTCACCAGATTCACATCTCATAAATGTGATACAGCTCCCTGTGCTTCACCAGAGGCTGCCTGCCGCTACAAGGCACTACCTGCCTCTATCCCTTCTTAAATAACCCCGGCGATCCCCGATACCTGCTTCCCATTGCCGATACTGATTGAACCACTGACTATTCTTCTGATACCTGATCCCTTATCTCTGCTCTTTTGTCAATAGTCTGAATATGCTACCCGTTCTACATTGCTGACCCTAGACTTGATTCTTGACTATAATTGTCTTGACTATAATTATGAACTGAAATATGAACTGAAATCACTACCAACCCATTACCTGTTGCCCTTTTGTTACCAACTTGGATTGAATCACTTAGCTTGAGTATGATAATAACTGCTGTTTCATGCTCCATGTTTCCCGCTTGAAGCCAGTGCAGACTTAACTGTTACTTCATTAGTACCTGTTGTCGTCCTGTTGACCTTGCTTGGATTGCAAAGCACCATGTTTCAATGGGGCTTGCTTTTTGAAGGCTATAGTTACCTGTTCCATGTTGTGATCTCTACTGCTTTGTACTCATGCCTGTGGAGCTCCCTGCTTTGTGACTCCTCCTGTTACTTGTGACCCGGATAATCACTTAACATTTCTGGAGGTACTCTGATTTAAGACACAAAAGAAGCCACTCCCACCATCAGTATGTACTGTATGTGATACTGTCCCAGTTCTAGTCCTATTTGCCCATGATAGTGTTACGGTGCTTATCTGCTATGGGTCTGTTTGATAATTAGTTACTGACCCTGATTATATCTGCTACTGTCTGACTTTCCAACAGTGAACTCTTTTCATACTTGGATTATTCTTTGAGCTAACAGATATCTATGTATGACCCTTGAATGTTTCTGAACTTGTTGGGGCAATGAGATTCATTTACTATCACTTACTCTTGCTTCTTCCTGTACCTGGTTTTGTTTCATCATTCGTTAGTCCTTGTGGTCTTAGTTAGAGATGAGCGAACCGGTTCGGACGAACCGGAATTCGCCCTGAATTTCAGGGAAAATTCGATTCGGCACGAACCCGAATTTTTTTGGGTTCGTGGCGATCGAATTTTCCCTGAAATAAAAAAAAAAAATGCCAGCATGGTGGGAGCGGGCAGGCCGGCTATGCTGTCAGCGGGCGACGGAAGCCAGCATTTTTTTTTCAGATGAGCGATTCGTGAAAGTTCGATTCGGGCGAACCCGCATTTCTTGGGGAAATTCGGCGAATCGCCCGAATCGAACTTTCAAGAAGTTCACTCATCTCTAGTCTTAGTCACTATCCTTTGCATGTTTAAATTCTGGGGAGCAACCATGTGATGAGCACAACTAGCCTTCTAAAGCTGGGCAGGGGCTCAGCTATATAGTGGTGCTTAAAAATGTCTTTTGTTCAGTTTTCCTTGGTTAAGACTTCTTTCAGGGGGTACTCATGTGCATCCCCCATGTAATCCTATGGTCCCTGTTGGGATTTGAATTTGATTCTGTCTGCCTTGCGGGGTTTTTCCCTCTGGTCCTATTCAGGATGCTGTCTGGCTGTTCTTACCCTCAAGGTTGTCCTTCTGGTGGGTGTTACTTCGGTCAGATGTGTGTTGGGAGGCGGCTCTGTCTACCTAGCCCCCTTCTTTGAGATACACCAGGATAAGGTGGTGTTCCGCCTGAAGACTGTTTGACCTAAAACCACATCAGATTTTCATGCAAAGACTAAAATTAGATTAAATGAATCAAATAAAGCAAATGAGTCATGAATATTAGACATTTAATTATTAAGGAAAATAATCCAATTTCACGTAACTGTGAGTGGGAAAAGTCTAGAAATCTCTGCTTCTGTATCAGGCCTTGCAGACGATTATACTCCTTGCGCTTGCCGTGATCTTTATTGGTCAAATACTCCAGGGGAGAGTAATAATGTCTTGAATTTTCCAACATTTGTACACAATAGGCTTACTTCAGCATCTTGAGTATTTTGTTTACTTTTTTGTCCTTGGTACAAATATGCAACATATTTAGCTGTGCGATTTTTTTTGCACCACTAAATATGCCGCTAAATTGCACCGAGGGAAAACATCAAGAAAAAATAGCTTTCTATCAAAAAATGTGAGTAAAAAAATACTCATGCCGATGAATCAACCCTAATATGTCTGACCGTGGAATGGTGAGTTCGAAACTCTTTTGTTAACAACTTGAGAATATCAGGTGTTGATCTCTTTGTCTATTTTAGGACTTGTGTTAAAAAGTGGTGATTGTCACTAATAAGGTTTCACACTTTTAAAGCTCCACTGTGAGGCATGCAGACGTAAATTGAGGGCCCGATGCCTGAGCAAGACCTGGCAATTATCCAGGAGTGCGCTAAGGGGTTTATTCATCAAGGGATAGCGGCAGGTAGAGCCTCATTGTGGCAGGCAGCGTCTAGTGAACGCTGGGCGCTCTTTGCAATACCATATTTATGAAAGCGAATCTTGTGAGCGACTCTAACAGCACCATGTAGCGTCCGATTCATCATTACAGGGGGCTCAGCGTATAGCGCCGGCGCTCTAGCTTCCAGAGCGAAAGGTATTAGCTGTCGCTCTCCCATACAATGGACGTTCCTTATCTTCTGTTTAAACATGTTTTTTTTTTCTCTCAAATAATTGTGTCACCTCTCCTGACCTAGAAAAAATAATTTATGCCCTTATTCATCAAGCGATAGCGCCAGGTAGTGTCTGACGAGCACCAGGTAGCGGCAGCTAACGGCGACTACCGACTCAAGTACGCCCGGCGGCGGTCACAATGACGCATTTATCAAGCAAAATGAGGCTAGCGCCGGCGAGAGCGACGCCTAGCGCGGCATTCATCATGAAGCCGCCTGGACCGAACAGCGCCGCTGCAAATTCCCCACAGCGCCAGGTATGAACTGTCGCTCCCTGGCGATGTCCAATGCATTTCAATGGAGCAATCTATAATTATTCCTAATTAATTGGTATTATTTTTTTTTTTTTTTTTTTAATGTCAAAAAATCGGAGAAGACTTCTGCAATGTTAGGATTTATTTTTAAGTAAAAAAAAAAATTAAAAAAAAATATGTGCAGAATTGATCTAACAGGTATGAGATTAATGTATTCATATAACAAAATGATTCTAAAAACATGTATAATGTTACATTCAAAAAATATGGTTGTTTAGGGGTTAAAAACTAGTTAATACACATCGCCGCCAGCGCTCTGGGGTTTAAACAAGGAATGGACAGCGACAGCACATTCGGAGCGTGATTTGTTGATGAATATGAAGCTAGCCGTTCGCTCTGGCCATTCGTTGTCAGGCGCTCACATACAACGCTGGACCTGTGAAACAGCGACCCCCCAGCCCGTATTCAACATTACCGCACACCGACTGAGTCGCTGTCATCAAGCTAACGCCGGCCAAGCACAGCGAATACTGGCTGGCGCTGAAAAAATCACGCTACAGTCGCTCATCTGTCGCTACCTGGCGCTATTAATGAATCGGCCTCTTAGATTTTTTCGTTTTTTATGCAGAATTGTCATTACAGGTCTGGCACTAAAGTGCTAATGTCACAATGTTACAAAAATGTCATTCCATATGTTTTCGCTTTGTTACTGGTGGATATGTGTTCAAAAACAGACTTTGATCACACAGCGTCTGGGGATCTATGCTATAGTGACCAGTGAGTCGGTCGCACTGAGCTGGCACTACCTCTCGCTCCCTGCAGCGCTGTACTGGTGTTACAGCGCCAAACATACATCACATTCATCAGTGCCGGCCAGGTTACTAGAGCGACCGAGACACTCTGTTACAGCGCCTGATACCCGCACATGAGCATCTACTAGCGGTCGCTCTATACAGGCGCTCATCTGCCGATACCCGGTCTTAGTAATGAATAAGCCTCCACGTAGACTTATCTGTGGGTAGAATAGTAGAATTCTAAAGAAACACATCACAGATCTAATCAGACTGTAAAAGCTACAGCAGAAAACAAAGAAACGAAAACTAACTTGCTTAGCTAAAGAATAAATAAAGAAGATATCCCATAATTTAATCAGACATTTATCAGTCAATTTTAGTGCTCTCCAATACCCTCATTAGAAATGTACACTGTTTCCCTAGTAGATACACACAATGACATTGGAGATGGTGATGCTTTCTTTAAAACCCACTGTAATACCCATATTTTTGCCTTAAGGAATGAAATCATTTGTCATTATTAGACCTTTAAAGGATCTAGAATGTTCCTACTGTGTACATCAATTTTGGATGTTGTACTGTGGTAACATAGAGTAAATAAAACCTGTTGAAAAGGTCAGACACGGCTGGTGCTTTTCTTTGAATTCACATTTTGATTTTTCCATTCATTTAATTTTATTAATCCAGATTTCATGCTGAGATCATACAAAAATGACAAATTCCGACCCAGCTTTTACTATTGATGAGCTTTGGCTCTGACGCATTGTTACATTTGACAAGAATATTGCCTATTCAATTCAGCTTAACCTGACCCAAATGGTAAGTAATATTCAGGTCAAACTATTTACCCATTTTATTTTTGCATTTGTTATAATTATTTTACTGAAAAAAGTGCCCACCTTTCAGGGCTACAACCCCGCGCACCATGCATAGATTATACCCAGGGCTTGCAGGCCTAATGACATTAATAAAGCGGAACTAAACACACCAAAACCCACCAGCAGCCAGCCTGGAATCTAAAAGAATCTAAAAGCTTTTCCAAAATCAGGATGTCAGAAGTTTTTACAGGCTAAGTGTGAGGTTTCACAAAGCGGGGCGATTTGTTTTGCGCTGGGGACACAGAACATTGCTCAGAAAAGATTCCTGGATTTTGTTCTAAAGAATATGTTGATGGCCACTGGGCTATTTTGAAACCCCAGGAGCAAAGGAGCCCATGAGTGGTGCCGGTAAGCCACCCGCTACATGCTAGGCAGGTGTCCTGCAGACCCTCCTACTCTGAACTTTTATGGGGCCCTTGGGAACCAATACTAGTTCACAAGTAGTGTAAAATAAACACAACAAACAACACAACGACATTAATCCACTTATCACAGGTGTTTTCCTCTCCCATCTGGTGGCTTGCTTGATGACATCTTCCCATCTGGCGTAAGCTTTCTATAATCTTTAGTATTGTTTTTGGTGTTTATAAAACCAAAGAAGCTACCCAGCTGGCTATGTGTGTGCAAATCATTTTAAATCCCCCTATGCTCCCTCTTCTGACCCAAATATTGTCCAGCCAGGGATTTCCTTAAGGGAGATTTATTTATATTGATCAGGTTGTGGGTTGGATTGGGGTATCATTTTACATTGAAGTATCATTTTACTAGGGCCTCTGCTCTGGGACCTCCACTACTTGGGAGCCTCAATCACCAGTTAAAAAGGGATTAATCTACGTGGTACTATGTATTCTGCCCAGAGGCTGCCACCACACTTGATCCTGTTCCGACAATCAACAAAACCCCCCAACTGATATTTAGCCTTTTACTGGATGTAATTGTACCCATATTAGTTATTACTAGAGATGAGCGAACTTCTTGAAAGTTCGATTCGGGCGATTCGCCGAATTTCCCCAAGAAATTCAGATTCGCCCGAATCGAATTTTCACGAATCGCTCATCTGAAAAAAAAAAATGCTGGCGTGGTGGGAGCGGGCAGGCCGGCTACACTGTTAGCGGGCGGCGGAAGCCGGCCTGCTGACAGCACAGCCGACCTGCCCGCTCCCACCATGCCGGCATTTTTTTAAAAAGCAAACACTTACCTGCATGCTCTCAGCTGTCATCAGAGGATGCGTCATCAGAGGACGCGTCATCAGAGGGCGCCTGAGAGCGGCGCCGGCCTCCACGCTCCGACCATGCAGGTAAGTGTTTGCTTTTTAAAAAAATGCTGGCATGGTGGAAGCGGGCAGGCCGGCTGGCTGTCAGCGGGCCGTCTTCCGCCGCCCGCTGACAGCGTAGCCGGCCTGCCCGCTCCCACCATGCCGGCATTTTTTTTTTTTATTTCAGGGAAAATTCGATCGGCACGAACCAAAAAAAATTCGGGTACGTGCCGAATCGAATTTTCCCTGAAATTCGGAGCGAATTCCGGTTCGTCCGAACCGGTTCGCTCATCCCTAGTTATTACCATGGGAAAGGTGTGTGCCCCACTAATGGTTGTTTACAAGGATGCGGGGTTTATCAGTTACATTTTGCTGTTTACTGAGTGGTGGGTAAGGAGTGCATAGAGCTGCCTTATGGTGACAGACTTAATTTCTGGTGGTGGAATTTGGAAAGGTCTTCTTATCTGCCAGTGGTCGATATAGAAGAAATAGTCTGGCGGGGCAGCAAGCAATGTCATTTATCCCCACTGCGACTGGAACAGAGATTGTCTATCTGGCGGCCATGTTCTTTTTGGGGTGGATAGACATTGTGGCAGTGCCAGTCTGATGCCCACAGGAGTTGCAAGATGGGGGGTACATCCCTGGATACCTCAAAATATTAAGCTCAGTTGCCCCTCGGAACTCCCTCAACTCCCTTCCATAGCGTTATATAGCTTAAACTTATTAGCTTAACAAATAGATCCATTAGGCTAGCTGCCAGTAAAAATAAAAACATTATAACACAAAATAATGAAAGCATGCTCATTTCAATGACTTAAGAACATAAACACCGTCCCCCAGGGGGCTTAAAAGCCCTTTTGCATTCCGTCAATGGTTTTGACATGCACGCAACTAGGTTTTGCATTTTCCGCTGTCACTTGTGATATTAGAGATGAAATGCGACATCTGATCACATTCAAAAGCACGAAACAGGAAGTCAAGTGTAAGAAACACACATATGCATGCTCCATTGCCCACAGTAATGGAGGTGCTGGTGAATAAGAGGGTCACACAAGGATTTCTATGCACAGATGAAACATTTTTCTAACACTGGAAAAATTTGTTTATAGAAAAATGACTATGTCTTAACATCACATTTTTCCACAGAATGGGGTAAAATTCATTTTGTAAACATATTTCACACATGACTGTATTTGCTTTGGGCTATACGTTTATATACTGGATTTAAAGAAAGAACACCATTCTGAAATGTTCACCTGCTGTTGTATAATATGGTAATAATGAATGTGCAAATTAAATTGGACCTAATCCCTCCATTGAATCATGGGAAGGTCCTGTTCCCTGACCAACTGTTACCCGCCATTATTCAGCCCTGCCCGGGGCAAAACTATAGGGGGGATGTAGAGGTTGTTCCTTCACCTTATTTGTCAGATTTGCGCTCAATTGGCATCATTTGGGGAAAAGAAGCCTCATTCACCTCTGCTTTTTTAGTCTTTAACCGATAGGTTGCATCGAAGTGAGTTAAAGCACAAAAAAGATTACTGTATGAGTCTTGACATTTCGCGTCAGGGTTCTTTCACATTTAGTTACACCACTGAGCCCTACATTAGAAAAATACTCAACTTTTCCTAGGTACTCTTCAGGATAGGTAACATCTGCACACACGGCTGTTTCCTGTCTCCTGTCATACAGAACACCACAATAAAAAGGATAGTATCTAAGATTTAGGACTCACGGACAGCTGGAGGAGGTGGGTGAGAGTTAAAATAAACCCTCCCTCCCCACAGATCTGGTGGAGGATGGAACTTTGCATGGACTAGACTTGGACTAGACTTGGACTAGACAGTAGACTTGAGTGACAGATGGACTTGAGTGACAGTCCAGAACAGTCACACTGCAGTACAAGATTGGGGGACTGACCTGTAACAGCTTTCATTCCGATTGCCCAACCTAGTGAGTTGTTTTACATGATTGCCCAAATTGAGCTTAGAATAGGGGGAGGCAGGGTTGGGTGTAGTGTTACAAAATACTTGGACTTACTCTTTAATATAACCTAAAATTTATTAAAACATATAGATACAGCATTTTGAATATTTTCCTATCCATCGCATCAGCATGATGGCGAGATCACTTACATATCACTGAAGCTGTGCAACTGTCAATGTAATGTTCCTGCTCAGGTCCATGCAAAAGTGCGTCAGCTCATGTGCATTTGCACTAATGATGATGTGCGTATGCCCGTTCTGTGTTGGTGCAGCGGTGCATATGTGCGGTCACAGATGATTGGCCTGCTGGTTTGTGCATGCGCAGGCTGCTTTCTGTGAATTCTCATGCCCTTAATGCACTTGCTGAGTAGGTGCATTCACTGTGTGAGCTAGCGCTATTGCACATACTTGCAGGATACTTCCTGCCACCTAAAAGCCTTTAAAATGAGGCCTGAGGTGCAAGGAAGATGCCTGCAGATCTTCATTGAAGTGACATCTGTCGCCTACTTCTGTTTTCTTAAGATATTCCAATTTTGATCTTGGTTCTGCTGACTACCCACTCTGGTTCTGACTCTTGGCTTGGATGACTACCTAAATTGGCTCTGACCCCATGGCTTTGGATGACTTCCCAATATTAGCTTCTGGCCCCTGATTTTGGATGACTACCTGCTCTTCACTCTCTAGTTTTGGGTTACTAACCACCATGGCTCCTGACTCCTTCGCAGTTTTTTTTTACACATTCTTACATTCCAGCCTTTTCTCCTGTTGTTTTTGTTCCAGCTGCCATCCTCTAGGGAGACCTCAGTGGATACTGCTGGTGGATGACTGTTTCTACAACAGCCAAATCTCCAAAAAAGGTACATTACAGCAACACAGCAGGGTGAAGCTCTTGCTACATTGTAACAGTAGCAAAACACATGGCTGTTTACAATGCAACACTGTATCTGGTAGTTTTTTACAATTAAAACTCCCATTATATGGATCATCCCAAATCAGAATGCCACACCAGCTAATCAGGCAAAATACTCCCCAACTCATCAGACAGCCACTGTCGGTGGCAGCAGCACCATCTTATTGCCTGCTTTTCAGGTTTCAGGGAGGTTTTTAAATGGTACTTTCATGTTTTTGGAAGTTTCCATTATTGAGGAGCAACCATGGTCTAGTGGTAAAAGGAATAAACTTGCGAAAAGTTGCAGGCTTGATTTCTGGCTGGGACATGACTAAAGTGCCCTTGGGCAAGGCACCTAACCCCCCAAATGCTCCCCAGGTGCCGTGGGTAGAGTAGCCCAGCGCTCCGGGCAGTTATGCACTCACTGCCCTCTAGTGTGTTAACTGGTGCATTTTACTTGTGTGTTCACTAGATTGTAGTTTGTCTCACTGCAGGGATGGGTAAAAAGCAGAACACAAATACCTTTGTATGCGCAAGCATATATTGGTCATCTATGCACATTATTATTATTATTATTGTGTGCCAAAACTATGTCCATAAGGTGCTGTGCCCATCTCAGTTTTCTCTAGCAACTATGGCCCTTATTCATCAAGCGATAGCGCCAGGTAGTGTCTGACGAGCGCCAGGTAGCGGCAGCTAACGGCGACTACCGACTCAAGTACGCCCGGCGGCGGTCACAATGACGCATTTATCAAGCAAAATGAGGCTAGCGCCGGCGAGAGCGACGGCTAGCGCGGCATTCATCATGAAGCCGCCTGGACCGAACAGCGCCGCTGCAAATTCCCTCACAGCGCCAGGTATGAGCTGTCGCTCCCTGGCGATGTCCAATGCATTTCAATGGAGCAATCTATAATTATTCATAATTAATTGGTTTTTTGTTTTTTTTTTTCTTTTTTTAATGTCACAAAATCGGAGAACACTTCTGCAATGTTAGGATTTATTTTTAAGTAAAAAAAAAAAAAAAAATATGTGCAGAATTGATCTAACAGGTCTGAGATTAATGTATTCATATTACAAAATGATTCTAAAAACATGTATAATGTTACATTCAAAAAATATGGTTGTTTAGGGGTTAAAAACTAGTTAATACACATCGCCGCCAGCGCTCTGGGGTTTAAACAAGGAATGGACAGCGACAGCACATTCGGAGCGTGATTTGTTGATGAATATGAAGCTAGCCGTTCGCTCTGGCCATTCGTTGTCAGGCGCTCACATACAACGCTGGACCTGTGAAACAGCGACCCCCCAGCCCGTATTCAACATTACCGCACACCGACTGAGTCGCTGTCATCAAGCTAATGCCGGCCAAGCACAGCGAATACTGGCTGGCGCTGAAAAAATCACGCTACAGTCGCTCATCTGTCGCTACCTGGCGCTATTGATGAATCGGCCTCCCCGTGTTTATGTTAGCAACATACAACCAAGTGGTGTGTATGTAGCAGAGCCATCCTGGCTTGCTAATCATCTGATTGGCTAAGGCATAGATGGTTCTCCGACACAGATCCAGAGGAATATAGTAAAATTGGAAACATCATCCTGCTGAGTAAATCACAGATCTGGGGGCAAATCCTAACACAAATGTTTATTTTACATTCCAAAAGAGGGAAAACAATAAGGCAGAATACCAAAAAGGGAGTTTCTTTTGGGGATACTGTCAGCAGCATATAGTCATTTTCGATTGTAGGCTCACTCTAATTACAAGTAGGCTAAAGCCAATCTTTCATATATTCAACTGCAATGATCTCAGGAAGCAGTAATTGTCCGAGCACCAGGGATGCACCAGGGCAGAGATTGCTGTGGGGGAAGGTTATATATATATATATATATATATATATATATATATATATATATGTGCTTGAATACCCCCCCAGAACCTAACTGGACATGGCAGCCCTCCCAATCACTCCTATACCACTCCTATAACAGGTAGTGTGACAGATCCCCCATCTCCCAAAAAAGCAGCATGCAGAAACCCCCTCCCCAAATAACAGGCAGTTTGCAGAATACCCCCATAACAGGGTAGTGTGGTAGATCCCTCCGATACCCAAAAACCAGCAACATGCAGAATCCCACTCCCCATATAACAGACAGCATGCAGCCCCCTACCCATCATATTATAAGCAGTGTGGCAGACCCCCCCCCCAATCCCTGGAATATTGTAAAAGAACCAGCACTCCAATGCAAAAGTAAAGGTAAATGAGCTTATATTTGTAATTCAAACACCATAAATCGTGCAAAGCAAGGATTGGTTTTTGGTCGACATTTCGGGGTGCACTGTGGCCCCCTTCCTCAGGACCAACCACATACCCCCCCAATCCCTGACCGCTGCTGAGTCAGTTAATTAAAAAGAAAAACATCATACTCGCATCGCAATCTGGAAGCCGCCCTTCTCCGCAGCAAGCGCATACCGAAGCATCAATAACATCAGCACGCCTGCTGAGAATGACAGCTTCTTCCGGATTGCTGTACAGGTTTTTTTTTAATAACTGGCTCAGAACGGGTTGGGGATTGGGGGCATCTGCCATATTCGCCTTTGCCCTTAAAGACACGTGGGCATTTTTCCCAGCTTTTGGGGTAAATGGATGCGTCTTATAGAGTGAAAAAGTTTTGGTCCACTTTAAGAAATGAAGACATATAAAGGCAGACTGAATGATGGTTGAATGCCTCACAGGCAGCGTGGCATAAAGCACAGCCAGCACATCAGAAAGCTTGCTAAATTAGCACTTTGTCAAGAATGTCCCTTTAAGGTTGCACTGCCATTGTGTCAGCTACATCCTCACTACAAGTTTATTTTAACAACAACAAGTAGAATTAAAGTAGCACTGTATTTAATTGTCACAAATCTAATAAAAGCAGAAGTGTGCAAGACATGAAGTGCTGACTAAAGAAGGCTTAAACTCAGTACTGATCAAGGTGAAAAACAGCTTTTTATTTCCTTCAAGGATTTACTTGAGTTTCTTTGTCAATCTAACAATTAATTAAGATAGAGATTATTTCGCTTGCACATTCGTATAACCTTGTGTTTTTTTTCCTTTGTTTCTTTCATTATTTACTACGTTAAAAAACTACTTTTCATACCTTTTTTGTTCTAAACCAAGCGCATTCTCGTCCAGTCCTACAAATTCTAATAGGTAAGATTCCCCACAACTAGAAGAAATAATACCATGGCCTGGGGCATAAATCACTCATGTCTACAGCTGTGGCGGCAGAGAAACAGCAGCTTTCTTTATTTTCTAGGAGAGTAAAACAGATGAATTATGACTCTGCTGGATCAATTTATAATAATAGCACAGAGCGGATGAATATATTCGCTGCTTCCAAAGTTTCCAATGGATTTTTTTTCTGATAGTAGCAGCACTTTGATTCAAGCTCATAAACAATGGGATTATTCGAAAAAAATATTTTCTTACAAATTGTATACTCTTTTAAAGCAGTATTAAAACAGAAAAACTTATAGAATAAAACTTTCAATCAGTTGCCTGGCAGCATACCCGATGCATGTCTCTGCCCCATGAAGCCCTGTTACTTCCATTACAGATGGCCGCACAACATGAGGTTAACTTTTATTTGATAATTATTCTGGCACTATAGCTTTGTTTTAAAAATAAATAAATAAAAATATTACCATGTGTAGCCCTTCACAATGGGGATACTCCTGAGAGCGCCTGGACAATCAATTTAAAGGGGGGCCAAACCCAGGTTTTTCACTCACCTGGGGTTTAGTCCACTTTACTGCGGCCTCCTGATTTGGGATGTCCCTTGCTTCACGCTCCCGTGGCACATGTGTGGGCTTTCAGGCAATTAGAACAGATTGTGTCAGTAGAATCGCACATCCTCCTCAGGAAAGCCAGGAATATGGCTGCAGACCAAGCTTGCACATTGTGATCCCCAGATCCCGGGGAGGCCGATTCATTAACAGCGGCAGGTAGCGACAGTTGAGCGACTGTAGCGGCATTTTCAGAGCGCCCGCTAGTAGTCGCTGTGCTTGGCCATTGTTCGGTAGTTGATAGCGACTCAGTCGGTTTGCCGTAATGTTGAATATTGGGTGAGGAGTCGCTATTTGACAGGTTCCGCGCTGTATGGGAGCGCATGATAGCGACTGGCCATAGCGACCGGCTCCCACCATATTCATTAACAAATCACGCTCCAAAAATTCTCGCGCTGTGAAATGCATGTTTAAACCCCAGAGCGCTGGCGGCGATGGGTTAAAAGTAGTTTTTAAACCCCCAAACAACCATATTTTTGGAAACCAAAAAAAAACAATTTTTTTTTAAATAATTTTGTAATATGAATACATTAATATCAGACCTGTAATATCAATTCTGTACATTTTTTTAAAATGGCAGAAGTGGTCACAGAATTTTTCACATTTAAAAATAAATAAATAAATAAATAACAATTAATTATGAATATTTAAAGATTGTTCCATTGAAATGCATTGGAGAGCGCCAGGTAGCGAGAGGTCATACCTGTCGCTGTTCAAGGTCGGACGCTGGCGCTGTGGGCTGAGGCTGGAATAATGATGAGTGGCTATATGGGCGCTATCTCAGTCGCTAAGCAGGATCGGCTTGATAAATGTGTGATTGTGGTGGGGAGCCGGCGTTCTCGTGGCGGGGCCCGTCATTACCGGCCGCTCACCAGTCGCTACCTGCCGCTATTCCTTGTTAAATAAGGGCCTAAGAATTCTGGACAGCCTGCAAGATTCCACAGAGTGGGGACAGGGAATCAGCTGACCCTGGAGTCTCTTAGGCTACATTCACACTGGGCTACATGCATTTACACAATTACTATTGCCACAAAAACTGCTTGCCCGCTGTGATATGAAATGGCTCATAGGCTACTATAAGAAATATTTTACTGGTGACTGCAGGGTGATCTTGAACGGATCTCAGTTGTGCTGTAATCACGCAAGTGTGAAAGTAGCCTAAGACTCCAGGGACGGCTCAAAACGGTTGGACTTGTCCACACCCCCTCATTGCATGTGCTGATGCTTAGTGGCTTGGTCCTTCCTGGACTCAGGATTCCTCGCAGTTTTTGTGGCAGCATTACACTGGACCTGCGGTGGTGATCAAGGTAGTTGTCATGCGGTTGAGCTGTGGCAAGTGGACGGCTACAAGACCTGGGCTGTACACGGCTTCATCCGCAGGTCCAAGCTCCTGCCCCATTGTATCTCCTTGTTCTTTGAACAATCTGCCTGGGAATTGTGGTGGCGATATAGCCCGAAATTACATTTTAATGCATGCAGGAGCCTGTTTTACAGTGTAAGGCATGCATTAACTAACTAGGCTGTCTGGCACCCGGGGCAAAGATTTAAAATGGCACCCAACCTGTTCTCAGGCCCCCCCTGACTTGCTGCACCCAGGGAAAGTGCCCCCCACTCCCCCCTAGCTTGCCTTAACTATATGTGGTTCCTTGAGAGAGGCCTGAATTGGTATAAAGATCTAGGCGGGTCAGCATCAGGGTGTATGCGTGTGAATACATGTGGGGGTGCCTGGTATGCATGGACGCATGGGGTGCCCCCATATTTTAGCATACACAACGTTGTGTTTTAACTATTTTGTATTGGGATATGTACTGTTTATTACTGTGCCAGAGGCTATGTGCAAAATTTCTGAATAAATACTTGTCTTTTTCTGGCATCTATTGTAGTTGCTTGTGTTAGTGTTCAGCCCAACACTTAGGCCCTTATTTATGAAGGAATAGCGACAGGTAGCGACTGGTGAGCGGGCGGTAATGACGGGCCCCGCCACGAGAACGCCGGCTCCCCACCACAATCACACATTTATCAAGCCAATCATGCTTAGCGACTGAGATAGCGCCAGATTCATCACTCATTCATCATTATTCCAGCCTCAGCCCACAGCGCCAGCGTCCGACCTTGAACAGCGGCAGGTATGACCTCTCGCTACCTGGCGCCCTCCAATGCATTTCAATGGAACAATCTTTAAATATTCATAATTAGGGATGAGCGAATCGATCCGGACGAACCCGGATTCGATCCGAATTTCAGGAAAAATTCGATTCGGATCGAATCCGAATTTCCCCGCGATTCGATCACTCGAAGTTTTCCTTTAACATCCATTCATTTACATTACAGGCATTCTAAGATGGCGGGCGGGACATGTCTGGACATGTATCCCGCGCCAGTGCAAGCTGGGGCAGTCACATGCAGCCTATCAGCAGCCAGCAAGCCCGGTGACGTCACACAGCGGTATTTAACGGCGGCCATCTTGCTTTTCCTCATTTCTCTATTGCATTCGTGAGAGACAGAACGCTGTGTAGCTGAGGGACAGACAGGGACAGGCTGGAGACAGGCAGGGACAGACAGGGACAGGCTGGAGACAGGCAGGAGACAGACAGGAGACAGACAGAAAGTCAGCAAAAAAACAGGGAAAGGAAGGGAAAATCGGAGGCTGTCAGTTTTTTTTTTTTTTTCATCCAGCCTGACAGGCTTTGTTAGCGTTTTCAGGCTGCTTATACTAACTGTGCATATATACTGAACTGATCTTAAGTCTGCTGTGAGGCATCCCATTCTGTGACTAAAGCAGCCTCTATTTAATAGCATAATAAACATTTGCACTTATTCTCATAGAAATCAGGCCTGATAAAGACACTTTTGCTGTGCATGCTCTCTGGTTTTTGTGGCACTGGCATCCCATTCTGTGACTAAAGCAGCCTCTATTTAATAGCATAATAAACATTTGCACTTATTCTCATAGAAATCAGGCCTGATAAAGACACTTTTGCTGTGCATGCTCTCTGGTTTTTGTGGCACTGGCATCCCATTCTGTGACTAAAGCAGCCTCTATTTAATAGCATAATAAACATTTGCACTTATTCTCATAGAAATCAGGCCTGATAAAGACACTTTTGCTGTGCATGCTCTCTGGTTTTTGTGGCACTGGCATCCCATTCTGTGACTAAAGCAGCCTCTATTTAATAGCATAATAAACATTTGCACTTATTCTCATAGAAATCAGGCCTGATAAAGACACTTTTGATGTGCATGCTCTCTGGTTTTTGTGGCACTGGCATCCCATTCTGTGACTAAAGCAGCCTCTATTTAATAGCATAATAAACATTTGCACTTATTCTCATAGAAATCAGGCCTGATAAAGACACTTTTGCTGTGCATGCTCTCTGGTTTTTGTGGCACTGGCATCCCATTCTGTGACTAAAGCAGCCTCTATTTAATAGCATAATAAACATTTGCACTTATTCTCATAGAAATCAGGCCTGATAAAGACACTTTTGCTGTGCATGCTCTCTGGTTTTTGTGGCACTGGCATCCCATTCTGTGACTAAAGCAGCCTCTATTTAATAGCATAATAACCATTTGCACTTATTCTCATAGAAATCAGGCCTGATAAAGACACTTTTGCTGTGCATGCTCTCTGGTTTTTGTGGCACTGGCATCCCATTCTGTGACTAAAGCAGCCTCTATTTAATAGCATAATAAACATTTGCACTTATTCTCATAGAAATCAGGCCTGATAAAGACACTTTTGCTGTGCATGCTCTCTGGTTTTTGTGGCACTGGCATCCCATTCTGTGACTAAAGCAGCCTCTATTTAATAGCATAATAAACATTTGCACTTATTCTCATAGAAATCAGGCCTGATAAAGACACTTTTGCTGTGCATGCTCTCTGGTTTTTGTGGCACTGGCATCCCATTCCGTGACTAAAGCAGCCTCTATTTAATAGCATAATAAACATTTGCACTTATTCTCATAGAAATCAGGCCTGATAAAGACACTTTTGCTGTGCATGCTCTCTGGTTTTTGTGGCACTGGCATCCCATTCCGTGACTAAAGCAGCCTCTATTTAATAGCATAATAAACATTTGCACTTATTCTCATAGAAATCAGGCCTGATAAAGACACTTTTGCTGTGCATGCTCTCTGGTTTTTGTGGCACTGGCATCCCATTCTGTGACTAAAGCAGCCTCTATTTAATAGCATAATAAACATTTGCACTTATTCTCATAGAAATCAGGCCTGATAAAGACACTTTTGCTGTGCATGCTCTCTGGTTTTTGTGGCACTGGCATCCCATTCTGTGACTAAAGCAGCCTCTATTTAATAGCAAAATAAACATTTGCACTTATTCTCATAGAAATCAGGCCTGATAAAGACACTTTTGCTGTGCATGCTCTCTGGTTTTTGTGGCACTGGCATCCCATTCTGTGACTAAAGCAGCCTCTATTTAATAGCACAATAAACATTTGCACTTATTCTCATAGAAATCAGGCCTGATAAAGACACTTTTGCTGTGCATGCTCTCTGGTTTTTGTGGCACTGGCATCCCATTCTGTGACTAAAGCAGCCTCTATTTAATAGCACAATAAACATTTGCACTTATTCTCATAGAAATCAGGCCTGATAAAGACACTTTTGCTGTGCATGCTCTCTGGTTTTTGTGGCACTGGCATCCCATTCTGTGACTAAAGCAGCCTCTATTTAATAGCATAATAAACATTTGCACTTATTCTCATAGAAATCAGGCCTGATAAAGACACTTTTGCTGTGCATGCTCTCTGGTTTTTGTGGCACTGGCATCCCATTCTGTGACTAAAGCAGCCTCTATTTAATAGCACAATAAACATTTGCACTTATTCTCATAGAAATCAGGCCTGATAAAGACACTTTTGATGTGCATGCTCTCTGGTTTTTGTGGCACTGGCATCCCATTCTGTGACTAAAGCAGCCTCTATTTAATAGCACAATAAACATTTGCACTTATTCTCATAGAAATCAGGCCTGATAAAGACACTTTTGCTGTGCATGCTCTCTGGTTTTTGTGGCACTGGCATCCCATTCTGTGACTAAAGCAGCCTCTATTTAATAGCACAATAAACATTTGCACTTATTCTCATAGAAATCAGGCCTGATAAAGACACTTTTGCTGTGCATGCTCTCTGGTTTTTGTGGCACTGGCATCCCATTCTGTGACTAAAGCAGCCTCTATTTAATAGCATAATAAACATTTGCACTTATTCTCATAGAAATCAGGCCTGATAAAGACACTTTTGCTGTGCATGCTCTCTGGTTTTTGTGGCACTGGCATCCCATTCTGTGACTAAAGCAGCCTCTATTTAATAGCACAATAAACATTTGCACTTATTCTCATAGAAATCAGGCCTGATAAAGACACTTTTGCTGTGCATGCTCTCTGGTTTTTGTGGCACTGGCATCCCATTCTGTGACTAAAGCAGCCTCTATTTAATAGCATAATAAACATTTGCACTTATTCTCATAGAAATCAGGCCTGATAAAGACACTTTTGCTGTGCATGCTCTCTGGTTTTTGTGGCACTGGCATCCCATTCTGTGACTAAAGCAGCCTCTATTTAATAGCATAATAAACATTTGCACTTATTCTCATAGAAATCAGGCCTGATAAAGACACTTTTGCTGTGCATGCTCTCTGGTTTTTGTGGCACTGGCATCCCATTCTGTGACTAAAGCAGCCTCTATTTAATAGCATAATAAACATTTGCACTTATTCTCATAGAAATCAGGCCTGATAAAGACACTTTTGCTGTGCATGCTCTCTGGTTTTTGTGGCACTGGCATCCCATTCTGTGACTAAAGCAGCCTCTATTTAATAGCACAATAAACATTTGCACTTATTCTCATAGAAATCAGGCCTGATAAAGACACTTTTGCTGTGCATGCTCTCTGGTTTTTGTGGCACTGGCATCCCATTCTGTGACTAAAGCAGCCTCTATTTAATAGCACAATAAACATTTGCACTTATTCTCATAGAAATCAGGCCTGATAAAGACACTTTTGCTGTGCATGCTCTCTGGTTTTTGTGGCACTGGCATCCCATTCTGTGACTAAAGCAGCCTCTATTTAATAGCATAATAAACATTTGCACTTATTCTCATAGAAATCAGGCCTGATAAAGACACTTTTGCTGTGCATGCTCTCTGGTTTTTGTGGCACTGGCATCCCATTCTGTGACTAAAGCAGCCTCTATTTAATAGCACAATAAACATTTGCACTTATTCTCATAGAAATCAGGCCTGATAAAGACACTTTTGCTGTGCATGCTCTCTGGTTTTTGTGGCACTGGCATCCCATTCTGTGACTAAAGCAGCCTCTATTTAATAGCATAATAAACATTTGCACTTATTCTCATAGAAATCAGGCCTGATAAAGACACTTTTGCTGTGCATGCTCTCTGGTTTTTGTGGCACTGGCATCCCATTCTGTGACTAAAGCAGCCTCTATTTAATAGCACAATAAACATTTGCACTTATTCTCATAGAAATCAGGCCTGATAAAGACACTTTTGCTGTGCATGCTCTCTGGTTTTTGTGGCACTGGCATCCCATTCTGTGACTAAAGCAGCCTCTATTTAATAGCACAATAAACATTTGCACTTATTCTCATAGAAATCAGGCCTGATAAAGACACTTTTGCTGTGCATGCTCTCTGGTTTTTGTGGCACTGGCATCCCATTCTGTGACTAAAGCAGCCTCTATTTAATAGCACAATAAACATTTGCACTTATTCTCATAGAAATCAGGCCTGATAAAGACACTTTTGCTGTGCATGCTCTCTGGTTTTTGTGGCACTGGCATCCCATTCTGTGACTAAAGCAGCCTCTATTTAATAGCATAATAAACATTTGCACTTATTCTCATAGAAATCAGGCCTGATAAAGACACTTTTGCTGTGCATGCTCTCTGGTTTTTGTGGCACTGGCATCCCATTCTGTGACTAAAGCAGCCTCTATTTAATAGCACAATAAACATTTGCACTTATTCTCATAGAAATCAGGCCTGATAAAGACACTTTTGCTGTGCATGCTCTCTGGTTTTTGTGGCACTGGCATCCCATTCCGTGACTAAAGCAGCCTCTATTTAATAGCATAATAAACATTTGCACTTATTCTCATAGAAATCAGGCCTGATAAAGACACTTTTGCTGTGCATGCTCTCTGGTTTTTGTGGCACTGGCATCCCATTCTGTGACTAAAGCAGCCTCTATTTAATAGCATAATAACCATTTGCACTTATTCTCATAGAAATCAGGCCTGATAAAGACACTTTTGCTGTGCATGCTCTCTGGTTTTTGTGGCACTGGCATCCCATTCTGTGACTAAAGCAGCCTCTATTTAATAGCATAATAAACATTTGCACTTATTCTCATAGAAATCAGGCCTGATAAAGACACTTTTGCTGTGCATGCTCTCTGGTTTTTGTGGCACTGGCATCCCATTCTGTGACTAAAGCAGCCTCTATTTAATAGCATAATAAACATTTGCACTTATTCTCATAGAAATCAGGCCTGATAAAGACACTTTTGCTGTGCATGCTCTCTGGTTTTTGTGGCACTGGCATCCCATTCTGTGACTAAAGCAGCCTCTATTTAATAGCACAATAAACATTTGCACTTATTCTCATAGAAATCAGGCCTGATAAAGACACTTTTGCTGTGCATGCTCTCTGGTTTTTGTGGCACTGGCATCCCATTCTGTGACTAAAGCAGCCTCTATTTAATAGCACAATAAACATTTGCACTTATTCTCATAGAAATCAGGCCTGATAAAGACACTTTTGCTGTGCATGCTCTCTGGTTTTTGTGGCACTGGCATCCCATTCTGTGACTAAAGCAGCCTCTATTTAATAGCATAATAAACATTTGCACTTATTCTCATAGAAATCAGGCCTGATAAAGACACTTTTGCTGTGCATGCTCTCTGGTTTTTGTGGCACTGGCATCCCATTCTGTGACTAAAGCAGCCTCTATTTAATAGCATAATAAACATTTGCACTTATTCTCATAGAAATCAGGCCTGATAAAGACACTTTTGCTGTGCATGCTCTCTGGTTTTTGTGGCACTGGCATCCCATTCTGTGACTAAAGCAGCCTCTATTTAATAGCATAATAAACATTTGCACTTATTCTCATAGAAATCAGGCCTGATAAAGACACTTTTGCTGTGCATGCTCTCTGGTTTTTGTGGCACTGGCATCCCATTCTGTGACTAAAGCAGCCTCTATTTAATAGCATAATAAACATTTGCACTTATTCTCATAGAAATCAGGCCTGATAAAGACACTTTTGCTGTGCATGCTCTCTGGTTTTTGTGGCACTGGCATCCCATTCTGTGACTAAAGCAGCCTCTATTTAATAGCATAATAAACATTTGCACTTATTCTCATAGAAATCAGGCCTGATAAAGACACTTTTGCTGTGCATGCTCTCTGGTTTTTGTGGCACTGGCATCCCATTCTGTGACTAAAGCAGCCTCTATTTAATAGCACAATAAACATTTGCACTTATTCTCATAGAAATCAGGCCTGATAAAGACACTTTTGCTGTGCATGCTCTCTGGTTTTTGTGGCACTGGCATCCCATTCTGTGACTAAAGCAGCCTCTATTTAATAGCATAATAAACATTTGCACTTATTCTCATAGAAATCAGGCCTGATAAAGACACTTTTGCTGTGCATGCTGTCTGGTTTTTGTGGCACTGGCATCCCATTCTGTGACTAAAGCAGCCTCTATTTAATAGCATAATAAACATTTGCACTTATTCTCATAGAAATCAGGCCTGATAAAGACACTTTTGCTGTGCATGCTCTCTGGTTTTTGTGGCACTGGCATCCCATTCTGTGACTAAAGCAGCCTCTATTTAATAGCATAATAAACATTTGCACTTATTCTCATAGAAATCAGGCCTGATAAAGACACTTTTGCTGTGCATGCTCTCTGGTTTTTGTGGCACTGGCATCCCATTCTGTGACTAAAGCAGCCTCTATTTAATAGCACAATAAACATTTGCACTTATTCTCATAGAAATCAGGCCTGATAAAGACACTTTTGCTGTGCATGCTCTCTGGTTTTTGTGGCACTGGCATCCCATTCTGTGACTAAAGCAGCCTCTATTTAATAGCACAATAAACATTTGCACTTATTCTCATAGAAATCAGGCCTGATAAAGACACTTTTGCTGTGCATGCTCTCTGGTTTTTGTGGCACTGGCATCCCATTCTGTGACTAAAGCAGCCTCTATTTAATAGCACAATAAACATTTGCACTTATTCTCATAGAAATCAGGCCTGATAAAGACACTTTTGCTGTGCATGCTCTCTGGTTTTTGTGGCACTGGCATCCCATTCTGTGACTAAAGCAGCCTCTATTTAATAGCATAATAAACATTTGCACTTATTCTCATAGAAATCAGGCCTGATAAAGACACTTTTGCTGTGCATGCTCTCTGGTTTTTGTGGCACTGGCATCCCATTCTGTGACTAAAGCAGCCTCTATTTAATAGCACAATAAACATTTGCACTTATTCTCATAGAAATCAGGCCTGATAAAGACACTTTTGCTGTGCATGCTCTCTGGTTTTTGTGGCACTGGCATCCCATTCTGTGACTAAAGCAGCCTCTATTTAATAGCATAATAAACATTTGCACTTATTCTCATAGAAATCAGGCCTGATAAAGACACTTTTGCTGGCCAAAGCCCTACTGGACCCTGCCAGGTCGATTCCTGCCCGGGGCATCCCATTCTGTGACTACAGCAGCCTCTGTTTAAGACCATATAAGCATTTGCTCTTATCATATTTGAAATTAGCCTGATAAAGACACTTTTGCTGGTCAAAGCCCTACTGGACCCTGCCAGGTCCATTCCTGCCCAGGGCATCCCATTCTGTGACTAAAGCAGCCTCTGTTTAAGACCATATAAGCATTTGCTCTTATTATATTTATATTATAAGACACTTTTGCTGGGCATAGGCTTACTGCTGCCTGCCAGGTGCACTTCTGTTGAGGCATCCCATTCTGTAACATAGCATACCCCTCTTTATTTACACTAAGCAGCTCTCTTATTTACACTAAGCAGGCCTGTTGGAGGCTGAGTGTTACTGCTCACTTTTGGTGTGCATTATATTCTGTTTTATATAGACCCACTGCTGCCTGGGGGTTCTTAAAATATCACCTACTACCACGCCAGTTAGACTATGTCGGGCAGACAAGTGCCTGGAAGTGAAAAGAGGAGTGGCAGAGGCCAAGATTCCGCAGGCAGAGCTCGCATCAGACTGGGGGCCAGTAGCAGCAGGAGTCACGCTGAGAGACCTAATCTGCCAGTATCTGCTAGCGGTCGGGTCTCCACCAGTAACGCATCTGCCGTGGTAGATTGGCTGACGCGCTCATCAACAACATCATCACAACTTACATCTGAGACCCCCAGTCTAGGGTCGGTAGGTTCCTCTGACACAACCCTGAGTTGGCATGCCCCGAGAGCAGTCCCTGTCCTCCCATTGCCTCTGTCCTACGCCGTTCCCTCCCCCAGCGACGTATCCTATGCTTTGGGTTCAGCTCCACTCTTTAGTGAGGAGGACGATCAGATACAGGAGGACAGTCAGCAGCTACTGCCCAGCCAAGAAATGGAGGTGGCTTCTTTAGCTAGGCAGACAAATAGTGATGTGGACAGTGTCGTGGGTGCTGCGAGCGTTCCAGCTCCTGCGCCAGACACTGTTGACGAATCCACGAACATCAGTGACGTACAGCCACAACCCGGTGATGATGATGATGATGACGATGAAGCCGATCGCACTTGGGAGCCGGGTGATGAAGGGGCTTCATCGTCATCATCAGGAGAAGAGGGGCGCAGGTTGCCCCGGAGACAGCAGCTGAGGCAGCAAGGTGGTAGCAGTCAGCATGGGGGCACAATTCCAAAGGCTGGAGCCGGCCGGGGCCGGGGCCGGGGTAGAGCACCTGCTGTGCGGCAGTCTACCTTATCGGGAGGTAGTGGAGCAGGGGTTCCTGGAGTTGGCAACAGCAGCAGTGAATCAGTGAGGCCAGGGGGTGGGAAAAGTAGCTACTCGGCAGTGTGGCAGTTTTTCCTGAGGCATCCGCAGGAGGGTAACATGGCCACATGCAAGATATGTAGGCAAAAGGTGAAGCGTGGCCAGGGTCCAAATGTTGGCACCACGGCCCTGCGTCAACATATGATGCGTCACCATAAAACGACCTGGGAGAACCGAGGCTCCCAAGGGGTGGTCCAGTCTGCTTCCTCACCAAGTGAGCTCCCAATTTCTGCCAGCCAAGGCTCCAGCACCTCAGCCGAAGGCAGCTGTGCGTCACACCCATCCTCTGTCGCTCCTGCTCCTCCTCCTCCTCCTCCAAGTCATGCATCCCGCCAGCAATCCATCAGCGAAGCCATGTCCAAGAGACAGCAGTATGCGCCCACTCATCCTACGGCGCAGAAGCTGAATGTGCTCCTGTCCAAGTTGCTGGTGCTGCAGTCGCTCCCTTTTCAGGTGGTGGAATCTGCACCTTTCAGAGAACTGATGGCTTGTGCCGAGCCGAGGTGGAGAGTCCCAAGCCGTCATTTCTTTGCCAAGAAGGCAGTACCAGCGCTGCACACTTTTGTTGAACAGAAGGTGGGCCAGTCCTTGAGCCTGTCGGTGTGTAGCAAAATACATGGCAGCGCCGACATCTGGAGCTGTAACTACGGTCAGGGGCAGTACATGTCGTTTACGGCCCACTGGGTGAATGTGGTCCCTTTGCAGCAGCAACTTGGACAGGTCACGCCGCTTCGGCCTCCGCGCTCTCTGCCCATTGGGCCTGTGACACCGTGCGACTCGGCCTCCTCATCCTCCGCCATCTCCTCACCCTCCACTGTAGGCTCAAGTCTCAGTGCCCCTCCAGTCTACCATGTGTGCAGGGCACGGAGGTGTCACGCAGTGCTTCACATGGTTTGTCTTGGCGAACGGAGTCACACAGGGGAGGAACTGCTTAAATGTATTCATCAGGAAATCCAAACATGGCTTACTCCGAGAAAACTTAAAATGGGAATCATGGTTACCGACAATGGGAAGAACATTTTGTCTGCGCTGCGCCAAGGAAGCCTGACCCATGCCCCCTGCATGGCTCACGTCTTCAATCTGGTTGTCAAGCGGTTTCTGAAGTGTTCCCCCCATCTGCAGGACATCCTAACAACTTCACGGAAACTTTGCATGCACTTCAGCCACTCCTACACCGCCAAACACACCCTTCTTGAGCTACAGCGTCAGAATGGTATCCCCCAACATAGTCTGATTTGCGATGTTTCCACCCGTTGGAATTCCACCCTTCACATGTTGGACCGATTATATGAACAGAGAAAAGCCATCACGGATTTCCTGATGATCCAAGCAGATAGGGGGACTCCCCTGTGTAACTTCAATGTCAACCAGTGGCAGCTCATACGTGACACCTGCCGTTTGCTCAGGCCCTTTGAGGAAGCCACTTTATTTGTCAGTCGGCAGGATTACGGGATGAACGACGTGATTCCACTGCTTCATGTACTACAGCACATGTTGGAAACCATGGCTGGTCAGGGCACTGGAGACATGGCGTTTACATCTTACGGCCACATGAACCCCGTTGGAGCTGAACTGGAGGAGGAGGAGGAGGAAGAGGAGGAGGAGGAGTTGCCCAGCGAAACACAGTTTAGGCTTGGCGAAATGGCTGGTTTATCTAGTCAGCGGACAGGAGAGGAGGAGCAGGAGCAGCCAGAGGAGCTAGAGGTTTTTGAGGAAGGAGAGACAGAGGACCCGGGCACACCGTGGCAGTATGCAGTGGAGATGGAGACAGGTAGTCCATCCGAGTCACTTGCGCAAATGGCACGAAGCATGCTCACATGCTTGCGTAGTGACCCCAGAATTGTTTCCATCTGTCGGCGGGATGACTTCTGGCTGTCCACCTTATTGGACCCTCGCTTCCGGCACAAAATGGGGGCATTTTTTAAACCCACCGAGAGGGAGGACAAACTCAACTACTACAAAGACATTCTACGTAGGCAGTTGGCCGATGCCTATCTGCGCCATGGTCCATACTCTCGCAGGTCTGACTCGAGGGGACCTCTGCGCTCACCTTCCACTGCCATGGCCGCTGGGGGGGTTGGCAGCAGCAGCAGCAGAAGCTCCATCAGCAGCAGCAGCCTCAGTCTTCAGTCGCTAATGAGTAGCTTTCTACACCCGCATAGTGAGGCTACTCATGAGCAGCAGGAAGACCTGGAGCAGGACCTGAACCAGCAGGTCATGTCATACTTTGACATGACCATGCCAACACACCTTGAGGATCCGCTGGACTTCTGGGCAGCCAAACTTGATTTGTGGCCGCAACTAGCAGAGTTTGCCCTGGAAAAGCTGTCCTGCCCGGCAAGTAGCGTGCCATCTGAGCGGGTGTTTAGTGCGGCGGGGGCCATAGTTACGGCGAGGAGAACTCGTCTGTCAACTAAAAATGTGGAGAGACTCACCTTTGTCAAAATGAATCAGGGATGGATCAGCCAGGATTTCCACCCACCAATGCCTGATGCATGCGACTAGATTCAGCATGGTGCCACGTTTTACACTTTACAAATGGTGCAAAACATATTTATGTCTTTAGGCCATTTTTTGGGCTCCTGCTGCTGCTACTGCCAACTTCTGCCAACTCCAGGGTGTGATTCATCCAATTTTTGGGCTCCTGAAGCCAACTCCAGTGTATATTTGGGCTCCTGCTGCTGCTACTGCCAACTTCTGCCAACTCCAGGGTGTGATTCATCCAATTTTTGGGCTCCTGAAGCCAACTCCAGTGTATATTTGGGCTCCTGCTGCTACTACTGTCAACTCCTGCCAACTCCAGGGTGTGATTCATCAAATTTTTGGGCTCCTGAAGCCAACTCCAGTGTATATTTGGGCTCCTGCTGCTGCTACTGTCAACTCCTGCCAACTCCAGGGTGTGATTCATCCAATTTTTGGGCTCCTGAGGCCAACTCCAGTGTATATTTGGGCTCCTGCTGCTGCTGCTGTCAACTCCTGCCAACTCCAGGGTGTGATTCATCCAATTTTTGGGCTCCTGAAGCCAACTCCAGTGTATATTTGGGCTCCTGCTGCTGCTGCTGCCAACTTCTGCCAACTCCAGGGTGTGATTCATCCAATTTTTGGGCTCCTGAAGCCAACTCCAGTGTATATTTGGGCTCCTGCTGCTGCTGCTGTCAACTCCTGCCAACTCCAGGGTGTGATTCATCAAATTTTTGGGCTCCTGAAGCCAACTCCAGTGTATATTTGGGCTCCTGCTGCTGCTACTGTCAACTCCTGCCAACTCCAGGGTGTGATTCATCCAATTTTTGGGCTCCTGAGGCCAACTCCAGTGTATATTTGGGCTCCTGCTGCTGCTGCTGTCAACTCCTGCCAACTCCAGGGTGTGATTCATCCAATTTTTGGGCTCCTGAAGCCAACTCCAGTGTATATTTGGGCTCCTGCTGCTGCTGCTGCCAACTTCTGCCAACTCCAGGGTGTGATTCATCCAATTTTTGGGCTCCTGAAGCCAACTCCAGTGTATATTTGGGCTCCTGCTGCTGCTGCTGTCAACTCCTGCCAACTCCAGGGTGTGATTCATCCAATTTTTGGGCTCCTGAAGCCAACTCCAGTGTATATTTGGGCTCCTGCTGCTACTACTGTCAACTCCTGCCAACTCCAGGGTGTGATTCATCCAATTTTTGGGCTCCTGAGGCCAACTCCAGTGTATATTTGGGCTCCTGCTGCTGCTGCTGCCAACTTCTGCCAACTCCAGGGTGTGATTCATCCAATTTTTGGGCTCCTGAGGCCAACTCCAGTGTATATTTGGGCTCCTGCTCCTGCTGCTGCCAACTTCTGCCAACTCCAGGGTGTGATTCATCCAATTTTTGGGCTCCTGAAGCCAACTCCAGTGTATATTTGGGCTCCTGCTGCTGCTGCTGCTGCCAACTTCTGCCAACTCCAGGGTGTGATTCATCCAATTTTTGGGCTCCTGAAGCCAACTCCAGTGTATATTTGGGCTCCTGCTGCTACTACTGCCAACTTCTGCCAACTCCAGGGTGTGATTCATCCAATTTTTGGGCTCCTGAGGCCAACTCCAGTGTATATTTGGGCTCCTGCTGCTGCTGCTGCCAACTTCTGCCAACTCCAGGGTGTGATTCATCCAATTTTTGGGCTCCTGAAGCCAACTCCAGTGTATATTTGGGCTCCTGCTGCTACTACTGTCAACTCCTGCCAACTCCAGGGTGTGATTCATCCAATTTTTGGGCTCCTGAGGCCAACTCCAGTGTATATTTGGGCTCCTGCTGCTGCTGCTGCCAACTTCTGCCAACTCCAGGGTGTGATTCATCCAATTTTTGGGCTCCTGAGGCCAACTCCAGTGTATATTTGGGCTCCTGCTGCTGCTGCTGCCAACTTCTGCCAACTCCAGGGTGTGATTCATCCAATTTTTGGGCTCCTGAGGCCAACTCCAGTGTATATTTGGGCTCCTGCTGCTGCTGCTGCCAACTTCTGCCAACTCCAGGGTGTGATTCATCCAATTTTTGGGCTCCTGAAGCCAACTCCAGTGTATATTTGGGCTCCTGCTGCTGCTGCCAACTTCTGCCAACTCCAGGGTGTGATTCATCCAATTTTTGGGCTCCTGAGGCCAACTCCAGTGTATATTTGGGCTCCTTCTGCCCCTCATAGTGATGCCACTTCAACTCTCTGCAATTGTGCCGCTCTGCGATTCTATTAGCGATGCCTCTGATCTGCATGTGATATTTCTTCAAAGTATTATTTAACAAACCCAGCACGCATCCTGTGCGTGTTACAGCAAGGCTGAATGGTTTACAACCCTATTGAGGCTGTAGGAGGCTCAGAAATAGCCGTTTTTAATAGCGATTCGTCGCGAATTTATTCGGGTCGAAACGATTTTTGTCGGAAAATTCGGCGAATCAGTCGAATCGAATTTTTCAAAAGTTCGCTCATCTCTATTCATAATTAATTGTTATTAATGTTTTTTTTTTTTTTTTTTTTTTTTTTTTTAAATGTGAAAAATTCTGTGACCACTTCTGCCATTTTAGATAATTTTTTTAAGGGGAAAAAAAACAAATTGTGCAGAATTGATATTACAGGTCTGATATTAATGTATTCATATTACTAAATTATTTAAAGACTTGTTTTTTTGGTTTCAAAAAATATGGTTGTTTGGGGGTTAAAAAACTACTTTTAACCCATCGCCACCAGCGCTCTGGGGTTTAAACATGCATTTTACAGCGCGAGAATTTTTTGAGCGTGATTTTTTAATGAATATGGTGGGCGCTGGTCGCTATGGCCATTCGCTATCATGCGCCCCCATACAGAGAGGAACCTGTCAAATAGCGACTCCTCACCCAATATTCAACATTACGGCAAACCGACTGAGTCGCTATCAACTACCGAACAACGGCCAAGCACAGCGACTACAAGCGGGCGCTCTGAAAATGCCGCTACAGTCGCTCAACTGTCGCTACCTGCCGCTATTAATGAATCGGCCTCTTAGCCACTTGTCGTTTATGTTGCTATTGTACAGTTTAAAATAGACTTAAACCCTTTCTGGCAAATTCTATGCTATGTTGCCTAGGCTTTATTTCTTACTTAAACACTAAAGCAAAAGTACCAACTACAATACAACAGAAAATACATTTTGGTAAATAACACATGGCTTCAACAATAAATGAAAAGGCTTACCCTCCTTTTCTTTCTATTCTTCATCTCCAAATGTGGTCACACAGCTGCTCCTGTCCCCCAGGAGGAGCAAAGTTTGGGGATCCACTATGGCATCTAGAGCGCTTTTCAGGAAATGGAGGAGCACCACATGTGACAGGCTTCAGGTGAGCTCCATGCTACCTTATTACTGCTGTTGCCTGGACTGTCTATTAAAAAGTGGACTTTAGCATCAGAGATGTTTTACCATAGCTTTATAGAGGCTTTAAATCATGCTGATGCCTTAATGTGATCTTTGCCATTATTTAAATTGACTAGAATTATACTATTTTGTTTTCTTTTTTTTTAATCAAGGTAGCCTAATTTAACTCACAATTTTACAGGCTTCAAGTAAGTGCATTTCTGTTGTATTATTGCAGGTGTATGGCCTGTCCCTTTAACAAAACAATACATTTGAGTATGGAAAAAGAGGCTCCCTTCTTTAAAAAGAAGACCTATGACCCAAAGGGTTGGGAAACAGGCTTTCCATTCACTAAAACAAAGTGAAAAAGCTTAAAGAGGCATCCTTACATGCAAAATAACATATCTGTCTCAAACACTAGAGATTCAAAACAATGTATTTAAGAGAATCCCATTCTTCTTAAACTGGACCTTCAGCATCATTTAATGAAAAGCCCAAACCCATAAACTATTCCCTAGCATCTAAAATGAATATATTTTACTTTTTTACTTGCTATTTTTTAATTCTTTCCCCCACTGGGCTGCAACTCTCTTTAGGATTCTAGGATACGGGCGCCGCAATCTTGCCTCAGAAGCATCATATATTTAGGAGAGGAAAGGGGGCAAAAGTGCAGGGGGGCTGAGTTATAGCTGTGCTTTGCCGTGCACAGTTATATCTGTGCTTTGCATAGCTGGGAACAGGAAAAGGACAGCAATCTCAGAATGCAGAGCGGCACAGTCAGAAGACACTTCCTGTCTGCAGGCATTCTGAAACGCCATGAGCCACCATCTTGTATGTTTAAAGGCTCAGAAAAGTCAGTAGGTGCAGGTAGGATGATTTTTAATGTGGGCAATCTGTATGTACAGGGTGGAGGAAACATACAAGATAGAGTCTTATTTAGAGTGAAGGTCCGGTTTAAAGCAGACCTACAACTTCCCTTTCACACATAACAAACCAAATAAAAGAAAACAATTATAAAAAAGACATTTTAAACTGCTAGCCCCACAATTATGTATACTCATATGGTCCATGTAATGTACACAATAAACAGCAACAATATTGATGTAATGCTTAATGTAGAATGTGCATTGATTATTTCTTCTTTAATTGATGCTTTATTGGGGCCCTAGCCACCCAACTAGTTATTTGGAGCATTCTGTTCTTGGTAGTGCAGCATGTTTGTAATATTCTGAAATCTGGAAGTTAAGCTGATTGTACCATTTCAAGTTGAGCATGTGCTTTAACCACATTCTGAAATGTCCTAATGTCACACTTGCTACACAAAGATACTGGGAAAAACTTTATTTTTTCCTTTTTAGTAGTAAATAGTAGCATTTCTCATTATTATTCAGACAATTAATTTGTCTTTCCAATGGCACAAACGATTATTACCCCTAATTATTTTATCTTAATTACAGTGAGAACATGTTTAAACTGAATTAGACAGCTGCTAGCTCTTCACAAAGTTTCACTTTCTATAAACTCATGCCATTGTAGACATCTTGTTAACAATGGACAGCTAATTGATTTGACAAATGGATGGCAAGTCTATTTTGGTTGACAAACAAGCCAGATAAAAAGCATTTATTTATATGCCTAAATTTAAAATGTGTTTTTCTCTCATTTTGTTTTGCATTGCATTGCCTTCGGTGTGCATAAGATTTTATGTGTAGTCATTATAATATATGGCATACAATAGCTACAAATATAGCGTGTAAGGGTGTGTGCCTGGGGGAATAACTACAGGGGGTACAGTGGTTGTGATTACATGGTGCCCTCATCATTGTTGCTTATCCACCCAATTCAACTGGTCATATTTGTGCTCACATTGCATTATATAGTGGTAACATTGTGTTCAGTTTGGTTAAAATGACAACAAAAATGGGTCCTGTATGAACCGTGAGGTGGCCTATTTAATATCTGCACCAGAGCTTGGTCACGTATAGCTATCCCTCAAAAATCAATCTATTTTTTTAGAATTAGAACTTAGTGGCCTAACTGAATTCTTTAGGCAATATAGTCAACTGCATCAGGTTGTGGATTAGGTCCTTAAAAAAAGGATTAAGAAGAGCCACAGAGCCTGGTATAGAAGGGTTGATACCCCTCTTCAGATGTATGGTGCAAGAGGCTAGAGATCCCACACAGATATCACATTGACCAGCATAAACTGTTCCTAGAGGCTAAGAAAAGCACCCTTCTATAATCCACCGGCATCATATTTAGCAGCAAACATCTAACCACTTTAGCCTGAGTAGAATTAAAGAGGACCTCCAGATAATACTACACTTCCTCGGATAAGGAGCTTGGTGATACGACTTAGCTCAGGGTTAGGGACTGAAGAGGAAGGGAAGGATTGCCTTGAATGTCCCTTTATACATTAAACATGTCCTCTTACACATTAAGATTATATAAAAATATTTTCTGATTAGCTACTGTCTTCTTGGACTCTAGGAGGGTCACTAGATCTAAATGTGACTCTTTCTATGGATTCTGTAACTGATTACAGATAAGTAGAGATGAGTCAGGGTTAAATTCACAACCATAAACAATAAAAACAAAAAGAAGACCCTTATGCATGAGTATGTAATGCACTGCCCACTGCCGGGGCGCCCTGCTAACCAAAAGAATGAGCAGAAAAACAAATACGACGGACGGTGGTAAAATCCTGGGCTGGCAAATGACACTCAACAGGCATAAATTATGCCAAAGACACACGGTTTATTATCAAACGATGGCACAATGCAATTAAAAAGCAAATGCTATATAAAATACAAAAAGAGGGGCCCCCGCCAGGTGCCCCTGGACTCCACTCATCCCTCCTCACACAGTACACACATGCAAGCTGGCCAGCCTTTAGCAAAGGGGACTCCTGTCCACCACCTAGTTGGTATTTAGCAATTGCTTTTTAATTGCTCTATGGAGTAGTGTATTTATCCTTGTATATATTTGCATTGTGCCATCTTTTGATAATAAACCGTGTGTCTTTGGCATAATTTATGCCTGTTGAGTGTCATTTGCCAGCCCAGCATTTAACCACCGCCCGTCGTATTTATTTTTCTGATCAGGGTTAAATTCAACCTGAATAGGAGGAGCCCTGTGAGCAGCTGACCATAGAGAGGATTCTGTTGGTGCTGGAGAAGATGGAAGAGGTAAGTTTATTCTAACATAGATTTATTCCATTTTTTTAGTAAGTGTGTTTATTTCATGTTTCACTACTTGTAAAATGGTAGGGGCTTCAAAGGACCTGTATAAAGTTTACAGGGGGGTTGACAAGCTACATCTCAACAGTCTCCGAATCAGGTAGGGAGTTGTTTGGCATATCACCAGTAATGAGTTATTGTTTTTCTAGAATATCTCTAGAAAAAACACATAAGATTTTTGGATACAATACTATAAAACAACAATTCACATAGTTTTGTTTTTTTGAATCACCCGTTGTGTTGGAGTCTTATTAGGCATGTCATCATTCATTTCATACATGACTGAAAATATCAGCCTAATAAATTGCTGCAGATTTACTAGTGATTTCCGATAGTTTCATGCTTTCCATTGCAGTTACGGTTGTCTTGCCTGGTTAACTCATTGTAACATAACAATTTCACAACAAAACTATGACCAGTAAAGCATGTCACAACTGTAAAAGGCTCCTCCATCAGTTTTATAGCTTGCCTTTGAGACTTACATGTCAGCAGAAATAATTGGCTCCCTTGAACAATGTTTTAGTGATAAACTCTTCCCCAAGTGCTGGTCAGGTGATAGACATGCAATATAAACATTGTTTAAGGAAAAATGCTTGTATAAATATGTTTTTTTACATACATAAGTTTTACATATTTTTCATCCAAAAAGCACTGTGTAAAACAAGTTTAAAAAGAAAGTCACAAAGGCTTCAGTTCACTCAATAAATCATTCAAGAGTTGAATACACTCTCATGGTGGTAAAACAATCAACTCAAATGAGAAAAAAAGATAAGAAGACAATGAAAAGCCAATGGCACTTTTTACTACAGAGTAAAAAGAGTAAAAAGATACTTTTCAATACTTTTCTCAGGAGATAAAACATTCCATTGACTTTCATTGTCTTCATATCTGATGATTCACAAAAAGTCACATTCTCAGGCTTTTTTTTCATGAATTGAATTTTTTACCACCAAGAGAATTTTTTCAACTCTTGATGAATCAAGGCCAATATATCCAATATGTTTGCCATGCCCCCTAAAAAAAACTACAGCAATACATATCCAGAGATACAGTATCCAGGTTACACCAGCCACAGGAACACACCCTCAGTTGCTTACTATAGATGTTTCCACCCTATCTTAGCATGAATCTTTCTAAAGACTTCAATTCCACATGATACATGATACCAAAATTAAATCCCCGAAAGACTTACATAGACTTTCTCTATAAAAAATTAGATAAAAATCTAAAAAGCACATAGCTGGTCATTTTGAGACACTAATCTCACAAGATTTCCAGCCATATGAAATGTAAAAAAGGACGCATTTGTAGCTTCCAATATTTCCTGACTTTGGCCAGTGCCTGTTGACACAAAGCTACCCTACAGATGGGGCAAACTTCAAAGGCCCTGTTACATCTCTGGCCCAGAACACAAACACAGTTGAAAAGCATTGTTTACTTAACTTATTAAAATGGACCTTTCACTCTATCTGTACCTGTAAGATATTATTTTATTTTGCCACTGGAGCACAACTTTTTACAATTAGCTGAAGGCCACTATTGGTCTGTTCTGTTTTCTTCAACAGCATGGGTTATGTTCCTTCTTTACTCATCATCATACATGTTGCTAAAAAGTCTTTATTAAATCAAGTTTGACTATTAACATGTCTCAGCTGTCCCAATCCTCTTGGGATGTTACCGTATATAAATCAGTTATATGTTCCCTGGTCGTTAAAGTCTTCTTTCCCAGTAAACTTTGATCCAGTTGGCAAACATCTCATAAGACAAAAGCATTCAGAAATAGAACTCTAAGTGATTATTCCAAGACACTCAGACCTACTACTTGATCTTTGTGGGCAAAGAACTAAAAAAGAACCCATATTAATACTCTTACAATACTTAAACTCCACAGCCCCGGCACAGTTGAAAAATAGAGACTCCTCAAAACTCACTTGCCCTATCTGCATGCATGATACTGAAAAATTGTCAGAATTTAAATTTGCTCCAACATCCACTCAAAACTGAAATGCTGCCTCACTGATTTTCTCCTGGCGGGGAACACCAGGGAGGCTTTTTACTTTCCCAGCATCCCTGTTGTGCTTCTGCCTGGACTTAAAGCAAACCAACAGGTTGTTGGTGGCCACAGGTGCCACTGCATCCAGAATGCTGGAGCCCCCCCCCGCACAAAACCCCCCCAGACACCCATAAATATCACCTTAACCTCACTCCCATACCAGGAATCCAGCACCGTGATTGGCTGCCCAGTTCTCATGTGGGCAGGACATTCAGTGGGCAGTAAATCACTCCCTATGTGAGCGCCAGGCAGCCAATCACAGTTCAGGATACCCAGTGTAGGAGTGAGGTTAAGATGAGATTTATGGGCATCCTGGGGGAGGGGTTATGTGCGGGGAGGCTCCAGCATTTCAGATGCCCCCCAAGCCATATAACGGCGCTGCCTGTTGTCTGCAGCTGGGAACAGAGTTGGTCCGCTTTAACCGACCTAACCCACAATGAAAAAATAAACTTTTGAAGGCCACTGGCAAATCCATAGGACACCATTGAGGAGGAACATTGACTATGGCCGGAGTTAAAGAAAGATAAATCTATTATTATGTGCAGTAATCTGAATTGCCCTAGGGAGGCATACATATGAGCACTGTTTCTTGTAAGGGTCCAGCTTAACTCCTGACAGTAACATTACAAAATGTTGTACCAACACACTTAGCTCAGAATTTGTTTTTAGGCCTAGTATATCACCTAGTGTTGAATTAGCACCCAGGTAGACAACAAAAGTAAATGGCAGTTTTTTTCTCCTAAAATAGGAGTGAGTTTTCTCACCTGGCTCTGAATCCACCCTTATGTGTGTATTGTGGGTACTGAGGGTGACTATTAATGAGTCAAATACCTGAAGAAGAGACCAAAATAATGTATGTTGCCTGTTTGTTTTAGAGTTCAGATGAATAAATTTTTTTCATACTTGCACACAATTATGTTTAAGATGCAGAATAAGATGAATTCAATAAGCTCATACAAATATAAATGAATTACTGGAACCCTGGGCCCAAGCTCAGAAAGAGCCCTGAAAGACTCTTCCCCATGATGCTAACGCCTTACATGTTATTGCCTTCAATTGCATTGTGTTTTCGCTTATGGAATCAGCCTGAAACAAAATTAGCCAGTCATATGACCAGGTCATGGATGGTATGCAGTAGCACATAGCTGCAAAGGATCTATAACCCATCATTTTTGTCAATGCCATATATTCACCTTCTTCTCCTTCTCCTTTTTCTCATTCTCTATTGCTCTATCTATCCCTTGCAGCAAGAACACTCATCTGCCTACTGTACCCTGCCATTTCATGTAACCAATATAGCCCTCCGCAATCCATCTTGCTAATTTCTATGTCCCAACTATGAACTGTCTGCTTCTATCAACTTTGTTTTGCATGCCCCTATTCATCGGGGTTCAAGCCTTAGGACTAGGCAGCCTCCAGTATTGTATTACCAATTAGGGGTAACCTAGTTCAACGTGAATGGATTCACATTTATTATGATACATTTTCCTCCGCATGGCAGCAGCTAACAATGCATGGGACTGGATTCATTATTGATGAAACATCTCCTAAAAACAGCATAGAAAATATCAGACTGAGTCTCTTTTCACTACATGTATACCATGAACTGGAGGGATAAGATACTTCACAGACATATGCCTTTTTAAACACCTTTTTGCTTCAGGAAGGAATATAGCAGAAGATCAGTCTTCAACCTCAGCTTAGCTTCAACTGTTTGACAACAAAACTGTATTTTACATATTTTGCACACCACCTGCTTATACCAACCAGTAAGTAATTGTTTTATTCATATACATCTAAGGCAATGTGGAATTTGTACATCTGGAAAAAAATACAAGCCCGATTAGAGGGTAGAAAAAAAAAAGGAACATGTAACATTTTTTAAATGTTTTTTTCTCTAGGACTGTTAGGGCTTAATTGGCTTCTTGACCCTAGTTAGTAAAAAGCATTAAGTTCATAATTTGTAAGCTAGGATAGTGATATTGTCATAAAGAAGTAATTTTCATGACATCAACCACTGGCTAGGGATATTAGTTTATTCTTAATCTTAGAAAGCACTATGCATTTACTTTCTGTTTTACAAATACATACTTTTACGGTGAACCATTTAGTGGTGGAATTTTGCCCAATTCATTTAGCCTAGCTGCGTCTCTCTAAATGGGTTTGCTAACCTTGCACATGAAAACCTTAATCTATTTGTGGTGAATTAAAAGCTTCCAATGTTGTCCTTCTAATTAAACACTGTACTGAATTATTAAAATAAATAGGAACATATATCTATTACAGTGCTATTTTTGTTTTCATATACAGTAGTTTAAAAGTTTTAGGTACAATACAATCTATCAAGAGCCTTGTCGCCAGACAACATAATGCTATTCTCTAAAAAGCTATTGAATAGTCTGAGATATGCACATGCAATTTATCATGAACTGTACTTGAAAAGGAACACTTCTAATCAAGTGCAAATTTTCAGTACTTTGAATGTTTTATTGTTCCGCTGTTGAGAAAAGTAGCTGAAATCTTTATTCCGTATTTCATCTTAAGCTTAAATTATATATACAAGACTTTTCTGTGTGTTATACCTACAGTATACTGGATGCAGCATCTATTCTCCTGCTCACTATAGTAAATCCTGATAAATGAATCATGATTTTATAACTGCCGTTGTGTATTTTACATAGTGCACCTAGCCAACGATTTATTATTTATCTATACATTTCATGTTTAATTTAGCATAGGCCATTTTAGATATTTCTATTTAAACCGTGAAACACATTTTTAAATGTCTTCAGCATCAAATTGTAAAATTCTATAGTGGCTTACCAACATAAAAATGTATTTTATTAGGACTAAGTTTGATTATAAACTTCAAAACTAGTAAACATGTATCACTATGCCTATCTTTTTTTTTATTAATTATTAGGCATATGCTAGGAAAAGTGAGAAGGGGATATTTGGGCAATCACTTGTTTTTTCTCTTCTATTATCCCCTCTGAACTGGCTACAACATATTGTGCTGCTATCAAAACCTTCTGCTTACTTTGCAACCAGGCCATCATGCCGTACATGAAATGCTAGAGGAAGCACGCTCCTGCAAAAAAAATAAATAAAAGGTGTTCCAAAGGCACAGTGTGTGGAATCGCTTTTTGGCAAAGACACAAAAAAATAAAGGGGCTAAAAAACTGTAACTGAAATATATGGCCAGTCAAGGGAGTATAGAGTGGGAATTAGAAAATGGCAGCACAAATGGCAAATAGTCATAGAGAAGGGGAATCGAAAGAGGTATCAAGATCTGGAAAGGGGAACAACAATGAAAATGAAATTGAAATTGAAGAGTGCTAGAGAAAGAAAAAAGCAATTCTGTGAGTACTCACCTGTAGAATTGTTTTTATTCTTGCATGGCACGGCCCGCTTCGGTATTTATAACAGTTGGGTTATTCCGCCACAAGGTGGCACAGTGGTACTGCAGAAAAGCTGTGGCTTGTCCTGGCTCCCTATAAAAACAGGCTTAACCATAGAGTTCCCCAGCGTACACAGGCTTGAACCACCGCCTGACGGATCCACTTGCTGATAGTGGATTGAGCCAGAGGCAAACCCTTTCTAGGTCCAGAAGTGAGAACAAAAAGAGCATCAGACTTCCTGAAAGGTTTAGTGGTGACCAAATAAAACTTCAGAGCCCTGACCACATCCACGGAATGCAGAGTCTGCTCCTTGGAATTAGCAGGATTAGGACACAATGAAGGCAAGACAATCCCCTCGATTCAAAGAGCAAAAGTTAATTGATTTCGGATCGAGATTCGTAAGTTTGGGTGGGTGTTAGTAATTTTTTCCTGTTTTTTTGGCCATTTCCGACTCGCACGAGCCTACGTACGAATTCGTATATGCTCTTACGATCATCGGAAGTTCGTTCCTAAATTTTAGGATCAAAACGTAAAACTTAGGATCAAAACGTAAAACTTAGGATCAAAACGTAAAACTTAGGATAATCGGATGTGTTTAGGTGTGATTCAGAGAGCAGATTTCCAACCTCTAAATACGTTTTAAAAGAAAGCCACTGCCGACACCTTTTAGCAGTCGGATTGCTGTTCTTGAACAGGTTTTTTGGCTATGTGGAGGAGTCTTGAGCTCCAATGAACTGCATGTATCAGCATGGCCGAGGCCATAAATTGTATGGCAATGCATACCTGATTCATGTATGCCTTACAAAAGCATTTTAATGTGGACCTTAATTAGTCCTTTGCATGTAAACCTTTAGTTTGCAATACATCCATATATTTGCGTTAATTAAAGAAACTTATGTCCTTTGTTATTTATTTTTAAATTGATGTACTAGAATAATATTTTTAGATTGAATTTATTGGTGTAGTTGTTTACCTTTGCTTTGTTTAATTATTTTAGCTCATCTTTGGTCAGATGCATCACACTTACTGAGGAGAGGAGAGCGGGATAAAGTGCAGGATGTGGGTTACTGCTGTATTTTGCACAGACACAGCAGAGCTGGGGGCACGGAAAGGTCAGAAATCAAAGAATGCAGAGCAACACAGTCACAAGGCCCTTTCTGTTTGCAGGCTGCCTGATAATACCTGACCCGCCATCTTGGCCGTTTCTAGACTCATAACATGCAGAAGTTGCTGGGTGTTTTTTTATATTTGAGAGCAATCTGTATGGAGAGGGTGTGGGTAACCACACACAAAATTTTAAGTTGTACCATTTGAAGCCAAAATATTAAAATTAAATCCACAAGTAAAAAATGCAAGTTAACTAAAAATTAAACAAAGTAAGATTTACTTATGCAAATGCATTCATTAATGGTTGGTTACTACAAAATGAATGAAATAAAGAAAAATAAAAGACCAAATATTTAGAATGCACTTTAATGAGGTAAGTTTGTAGTGCGCAGCCGCAAGATCAGAAGGATTTACGTCCAGACAAAAAAGGAAAAAGGGCAAAACCAATGTTGCAACCTGAGAAATGAAACGGAAAATCAGGATGGAAACTGACATAGGTCTGATTCGCGAACTGCCATACGAACGGACGTACATTTTAGGATAGAAACGTATTTGCTTATAGAATCACTCGCAAGTTCATACGAACGCACGAGCGTACGGGAAAAATAGGATGATCGGCAACAAAATCAAAGCTGTTACATGTTTCTTTGAATCGACCCTAATGTCCTGATTAAGATGAAAGGCAGACACAACCTTATCCTGATGTCTCTCAAAATAAAAAGGTTTCATGGAAAGGGCCGCTAGCTCAGAAACTCGCCTTACAGAAGTGATAGCCACCAGAAAGGCTACCTTAAGAGTCAGAAAAGACAAGGTAGCTTCACGGATAGGCTCAAAGGGAGGCCCTTGCAGAGCAGACAACGCCAGATTTAAATCCCAGACTGGTAGCAAAGGCTTACTGGGTGGACGCACATGAGAAACACCCTGGAAAAAAGTTTTAACCAACCGGTGATTGGCAAAAGATCTTTGGAAAAAAAATTGCCAGAGCTGAAACATGGCCTTTTAGGGTACTAAGTTGAAGGCCCTGATCCAAACCATGTTGCAAGAATTCTGGAGTCCTGGGAATAGAAAACACCCGACAGGGATGAGACTTGGACTCACACCAGGCAATGTAAGCATGCCAGACCCTGTAATAGATAAAGGACGAGGACTTCTTCCTAGCTCAAATCATGGTATCAACAACAGAAGCAGGCAACCCCTTTTCCACACATGAAGATAAGCATCCTTGATGTCCACAGTGGTCATGAAGTTGCCAGGGCGAAGGGTACTGACAGCAGAGCGCAGCGTCTCCATGCAAAAATGCTTGAATCTGACAAATTTGTTGAGGCCCTTCAGATCCAGAATGGGACTCAGGGAGCCGTCCTTTTTGGGGACCGTGAAAAGATTGGAATATTACCCCTGACCTCTTTCTTGATGAGGCACCAAACAAATGACTCCGGACTCTAACAGGCAATGAACCACCAGAAGCAACCCCCGAGCGGACAGGGGGTTTAAAGACATCCGGGATCTGATGAATCTTGGGGGGGGGGGGGCAGGCTGCAAACTCTATCTTGTAAACGGAGAACACTACCTCCTCAATCCACCGGTCTGAGACATGAAGCCTCCAGACGTGAGCAAAGAGCCAAATCCGTCCCCCCATCTGGATGGGTGAGGGTGCCCCTTCATGCCTGAGGGGGCTTGGGAGAGGGTTTGGACTTAGGATTCCAGGAGAGACCAGGACGACCATGCGTCCTGCCATGGCCCCAAGAATCTCTGCGACCACTGGAGAGGAGGGAGCCACGGCCCCCTCTGGGAATGCGAAAGGAAGGGAGGGGGCAGAGGACCCCCGAAAAGGGCCTAGACTGCCTCCTATGCTGAGGCAGCCTCCCATCCTTGGCTAGAACATCAAGACGTTCTCCAAACAGCTGCAGCCCCATGAAGGGGAGGCCAGTGAAAGCTTTCTTAGCCGTACCGTCAGATGCCCACTGGCGCAACCAGACAGAGCGACGCATAGCCACCAAGAGTGCAGAGGCCCTTCCACACAGCCGCACAGCCTCATCCATAGCAGTAAGGATAAAGGCCACAAAATCAGTGCAAAGTAAGAGAGTCCTATATTCCTCCCCCATACTACCAGCTGTTGTGCCATCAATGAGACACTTAAGCAGTTTCTTAAGGGCAATAGCAGTAATGGCAGCAGCACATACGGGGCTCAAGCCAGCCCCCACACAGGTAAAAGCATGGCAGGCCACTTGATCCATGCGCCGGTCCTCTCCATCCCTCAGAGTGGAAGTGTCAGGGGAAGGCATGACCGAAGTATTGGACAAGCCTAGCACGGGAGCGTCTACTTCAGGGGGAAATGACCACCTCTTAACAAGATAAACGGGAAAGGGATACCTTTTATCCAAACCCTTGGGCACTGCAGGCAACTTGTTAGGACGTTCCCATTCTTTAAGCACCAAGGTGGTAAAATGTTCCTGCTCAGGGAACTCTAGACGCTGTTTACCAGGGTGAAAAGCTCCCCCTGCTTTCTTTTAGCTACCTCAGGGGCAGCAATGTGCAAAATTTCAAAAATATGTGACAGCAGATTATCAGTGTCCTCAGGGTACCATGAATCCTCTCCGGATGCAGACCCAGGGTCACTATCGCAACCCTACTGCTGGTTCCCAGAGGAGTCAGAATCCTGGGAGAGCTCCCCCATTTCAAGGGGGTGACAGTCACCCAGCTCATCAATCCCCACATATATCTCAGTAAGGGGAGCAGGCCTGGGGTCCAGGTGTCTCTTCTTGCCAAAGGCCTTCCTAGGAACAGTCCTGGCAAGCTGCTTTTCAATGTTAGCCACCCGCAGAGCCAAATCAGAATGTGACTCCCTGCCAACATTCCCCTCACTGGGGCCCAATTGCAGGAGCGGGGGAGTAGGTGAAGCTGAGTGAGGTGCAGAGCTGGGAAATGAAGCAGGCAAACCAGCTTGAAGCGCAAGGACACTTTCAGCGCACGGCACGCACACCGTGACACTGTTACTCACAGGGGATACCCCACACATGGAACACAGCCGGGCTTACCCCAAAGGGCCCCCAAGCACGCTATCCCCAGAAGCCTCCATATGGTGATTAGCACAGGCGCAATAGGCCAGCAGTGGGTACAGGCTTAATACAGAAGCCACCCGGGATGCCCTCCCACGGGATGCCCCCAGAAGTTAATAAAGGGGGGATGAGGGGGAGAAAAGAGTGCAGCCGAGAGAAACCACAACCCAATGGTATCCCGTCTGAAAGACATAAGTAAAATCACACATAAGCATCCCGCAGCAAAATACCCCAATTCAATTAAAAACCCCCAAGGGGGAATCACGGACCAAAGACACCGCGGGGTCACACAGGCACAGACCGCTGAATAAGACAACCCGCCGGAGGAAGCAGCGCTGCAGCCAGGACGGGAGAAATCCAGACGCGCAGCTTGTCCAACATGGCGCCGGCAGAGGTACCTCAAGGGGCGGGCCACGGGGGAACGAACTGCGCTCACGTGACCTGGCCGCCGCCATGACAAAGCAAAATCACCTCAGGTTACAGCTCCCACAGCCGCGTAACGCCGTACAAAGCGGAGCGGCAGCTAAAAACACACCAAAAAACGTAAAAACACCACAGACATGACTACTCGGCGAGCAGCCATGGTTAGGGAGGGAGGGGGGCGCGGGGGACCAAAATGGGGGGACATAGTCCCCACTACTTACCCCCTCAGAAGCTAGGATAGAAACTCCGCATCCCTAAAAAGGCTCACCATAATGCCTATGGCAGGCTACCCTTTGTGTTACAGTGTCTGCGGCTTGGAGCTGCACTCCAGGAGCACTTGACCCTAGTGCTCTTCTACCTTCACCCGATCTGTCAGCCAAGGCTGGGAGGCAGTGAGGGTCCAGAAACGGATGGAAATAGACTTGCAGGGCCGCAGGCTTGGTTCCCCGTTCACCTGCGCAAGAGAGAGAGCCATCTGCTAACTTTGCAGTCTACTGCAGAAGAAACACTGGGGGGAACTCTATGGTTAAGACCGTTTTTATAGGGAGCCGGGACAAGCCACAGCTTTTCTGCAGAACCACTGCACCACCTTGTGGCGGAATAACCCAACTGTTATGAATACCGAAGCGGGCCGTGCCATGCAATAAAGAAAACATCTTTAGTCATAGGATACACCAGAGATCTCCAACCTTTTACACTATAAGAGCCACTTTTAGCAGTGAGAGATGATCAGGAGCCACTTTTGACATGATAGATCATAAACTTCGTATAGCTCTTACAGAACAAGAAACGATTTAAACAATTCAAAATTCAGTGAAGGGCTTGAAGGCATACGACTCAATGATTATTGAACCTCCCTAGGACCCCAAAAATAATAAACAGATTTTCTCTGCTATGAAATACCCACTCCACAGAAGTGGATCCCCCATCCACAAGGTGATTAGATAGCAGATATAGGCAGAAAAGGCATACTGGCTTACTGCACTCTAATATTCAGCTTTCGTCCTCTTCACTTACCAGGAAGGTGGAGAAAGGAGTATGGCACTGCATGCTGGAAGAAAAGGGTAATATTGGCATATTTCTCCATCTATTGAATCTGCATTCACCCTTGCATGGTACTGCAATGCCCAACCCAGATAGCCATGTACCTCTCCAGCCTCAACAGTGTGCTAGACTTCCACAAGTGTTTTGGTCCAGCATACAGCCTGCGAGTCACACAGCAAGGGTAGGCGAGCAACATGTGACTCCCGAGCTACAGGTTACAGACCCCTGGGATACACTATATATAGTTTATATAAAAGCAATTTAAAATCACTGTCCAGGCACACACTAACTTCCTCCCACCTTATCTCCCTTGAGAACAGCATCTTAAAATCTTATTGGTGCAGCTTCATGAGTAAAGTGCTTGCCCTGCTGTGGTCAGAGCCATTTGTGGGACCGCTGTGACTTACCATGATACATCATGCTGAGAGAACCAAGGGACAGATAGTAGTTGGTAAACCACTTTTATGCTGGGTCCTGGGGTAAATGAAATTGAAAGCAGGACAAACTTTAGAGTCCTGAGTCGAGCGATAGTCACGCATGCCTCTTTCGTCAATATAAAACTCGTAATGATGGTATGGGTCATATGCCTGTCTGCTCATTAATCTGTAAGTTATTTTTTGCCCCCCTTCTCTTTAACATCCACCTTCAGTTGCAAATGAATCTCCTTGCACAGTATAGAGAGCATACTATATGTTCTTCCTATCAAATTTCAATGGCTTTAAACTGCCGGTTATGTTATTGTATGTCAGGAATTAACCTGTCATGACCTAAATGTCCTCCTTCTTCTTTTCAGTAACGACATGTACTAAGCTAACTGCAATAAGGACCCTGGTTGTTGGAGTCTCATGATATTTTATAATCTGTTTGGAATATATGGATTAAATCAGGGGTTCCCAAACTGAGATCCTATCAGGTGGTACTTGACAAGACTGCACACTGACTCCCAACCTGAGTACTATCTATACTATAACTATACTGGTACAAAACTGCCCCAAGGGGTGCTAAAATATGTCTGTGTATTTTCTGTGTGTTTTATGCGCTTTAAATGGCTGTTTTGTGTGTTTTTATGATGGTTTTTAGTTGAGTGACATTCCATACAGGTGGTGCTTGAGTACTAAAAAATGGAAAGCTGTACTTGATGAACAAAAGGTTGGGAATCCCTGTCCCAATGTTGTAGCCCTGGGGTGCCCTCTCAGTTTTAAAGCTAATACTATTTTTAAATATAGTATGACAACATTCTGCGGCGCACCTCCGATTTTTTACCATCACCCTTTGATCTGTACTGAAACACTTGTTTCTTGGTATTTTGGTACATGACATGTCTATTCTGTCATGATGGCTGTCCTGTGGCCTATATGCAGACACAAAAAATATTCACGGCTCCAACCTGTATGCTCCATTTTGGCTGTTTGACTATACAAAGGTTAGTGGCAGTTTCCCTGTTGGGAAAGCTTTCTGAAGGTCATCTATCTCCACAGTAATAAAGTGTCTAGCAGTGTTGGTATGATATTATAGTGTTTCTGTATCTGCTTTAAGTGAAACAGCTATGGTCATCATGTGTATCTATAACTCCTATGTACACTATAGTCATTTCATATAGAGCAAATTTGCTGTTAATGATGTGGTTGAGAGAAGCCAAGGTGAAGTTTTGCTCACTCGGAATACTTTCTTCCCTTTCTTTCAATCAGCTTTAAGATAAGATGCCTACTCTGGAATCTGCTTGTTCCTGGCAGGCAAATAGGCAACCTGCTGCTTACTCTGCTCTACTCCATGGATGATCAGACTTAATTTCGCTAGCTCAGGATGAACACATATTGCTCTCAGTATAGAGCAAGAAAGACACATGGCAAGCAAATGCTTCATGTATTTCACAGAAAGGGAGCACAAAAGGGATTATATTGATGTGATTACTTTGCAAGCAGTAAAATAAATAGTCAGAAAAACACACTTATTTATGTTCTTAAACACTTACGCTTTGCATTCGACTGTGCTTAGTGAAAGGGTTTTGTGACCTAGAATTAGGAATCATTTTACGTAACCACAAAATAAACATGACTTACATGCAACATTTACTGCTTATAATGATATAACAAAGTTATAAAAAAAAACAAAGTTTTTTTGTATTTTTTGTAAATTTTAGCTTCTTAACATCAATTGAAATGACAGGCGTGAAATGTAACTTTTTAAAATGGAAAAATACAGAGGCTTACCCTTGAGCTAAAGTGTATAAGCTATTTGTTTTTAGATTTTATTGGAACTAACATTGATTTTAGTCCTAAAAAGCCTTAGATTTTCAATCACACTTATGCGCAATAGCGGAATATGCCTTTCATAGTAATGGAATAGTGTGCAAAAAGCAAGAGACCTACATTTACAAACATTACAGACAGAAGGGTAAATATAGTAAACTACATTTTAGCACAAAGTGTAATTTAAGGTAGCAAACAATGCACATAGCAAAAAGTGTATTACTTCTGGGGCATGTGGAGGACAAAGCCCTGGTTTCCTACTCATTACATCTGGGTTGATGGGGTATCCATAGGAGATTGTGGCCATTTTTGTTAATAAAGTTGATTCAATTCATGGTGTACCCCAGCATCCCTGAGCATGCATAGCCAGTTCAAAAGAGTGTCCTAAAGAGATTGGACATCATCAGAGCTGATCCACCACTTGCAGACTCCACCATATAGAGGTCAAACTTCACCAAGGCACATTCTGTAATGTACGCATACTGTATTTTTTGCCCTATAGGATGCACATGCCCATAAGATGCACCTAGGATTTGGGAGGAAATTTTTGAGGAAAAAAAATCTGCACCATATGCTACACCCCCCCCCCCCCCCAGAACCAAATTATAGGCAAGGTACAGAATCCCCCGTTTGCAGGCAGAGTGGCATCCCCCTCCCATTCCCCATAGGCAGTGTGGCATTCCCCATAGGCAGTGTGGCATTCTTACCTAACCGGTGGAGGACACTGGAAGACCAGTAAGTACTTAAACCAGACCAACAGTCTGTCACAGTTGGAAAAGAAAGGTAGTGTCCATTTTGGATCTTTCTCTCCCAGCATCTTAGCCATGCTGCTGCCTGGATTCAACTGACATAAATGAAAATGCACAGTAACAGGAAGCCCAGCAGCACTTCCTGTTCGCAGGTGGCCTGCAGATGCATGAAGCAAGTTTTTAAAATTTACCACACCAGGAGTTAAAAAATGGGCAAATCATTTTTATTTGCAGCAATCTAAATTGCCCTGAGGATGGATGCATATGAGCATTGTTTGTTGTGTTGGCCTGGTTTAAATCATTTTCGACTGTTAGTCTGCTTTAAATTGAAAATATTAAAGTGTTTTGTGTGGTGCCTTTTGTTTTTCTAATTTGGGGTAAATTGCTAAGGAATCCAGACCCCTATACCAGTTAACCAGGAAGGGGGGGCAGCATATCACTTGCGTTGCGTGTGTCATACCGGTAACCTGTCCAATTATCCACATTCCCATTTGGGATGTGGTGGCTGCAGAAGAGTCCGGTGCCCATTGGTATGTCCCGAACCCATACCGATAGCATAAGTGCTGGTAAACATGCTGGGCCAGCACCGGCTGGTGCTGCCTCTAAGCCCTGGGTTATCGGCCATTATGCCTGGGAATTGCTTGCTGGGGGGGGGGGGGCATAATAATTTTTTTATTTAAAATAAACATTAGAGTATTAAACAAACAAAAAAAATGCCTGCTGTCATTTTACCAGCATGATTTTTATCAATACAACACAGAGACAGCTATTCACTAAACTGTCAAACGAGTTTTAGATTCTCAGATGGAATTCAGAATTCTTCCCATGATATCTTGCTTGCTTCCTTCCACAGGAATAATCTCAGAAAAGTACTTTGAATCATACGTGCAAGTGAGAATTCACCCCTGTGAGTTTTCTTTTGCACTCATCCAAGTTTTATTGAATGTCTCTGAATCGAACTGGAAACTAAAACCCGGAGCCAATCAAAAATTCTCAATCGCACAAAGAGACACTGTCACCATGCTTGGGTGAAGGAAATTATTTCTAATGGTTACAAAATAGAGGTATTATCCTTCCTACACAACAGATTATTCAGTTCAAATTTGTTGCAAGCCCCTGTTCACCTAACTCAAATCAATAAGGCAGTTCAGGATCTCCTTCCCTCCAAAGTCATTGTACTAGTTCTTTCTTCAGAACATAGTATGGGAATTCACTCCAACCTCTTTATAGTGCCAAAAAATTCAGATCCATCTTAAACCTCAAGTTTATTATTATTAGTAGCAGTAATATTAGTACTATTATAATACTTTTTTTTTATTATTGTTGCTAGTATTATTTGCATGAGTGACTTGCCAGAATAAAATTATTTTAATAAAGTAAGCAAAATGAATACCTGACTAGTGTTCAGTATGCAATGATAACATTCCGAAAATAAACAATTAAACTAATTATGTTTTTTGCATTTTTGCTAAGTTTTTTTTTTCTGTTTTTGAATCATTCTGATTCTTATAAAAAAAGGAGAAAATAAGAAAAACCTTTCAGCTGGATGATCATGATATATCTCAAAAGAAATCCAGATGGGATCCATGCTATGGCTGTCGTTTCTCTGGGGACTGTTTTGATCGTAGGCTTTTAGCATCAGTTTGATGGAGTATAGCACACAGTTAGAAGTCTATGTCTGCAATTCCGTCTGTTCGAAACAGTAAATTTTCTTATATGCTTTGGAACATATGGGGCAAGCCAACCTTGTACAACCCAGTAGTCATTGAATCTGCAGATGCATTACTAATGATATTCATATACACGTACAATGAGTAGTCTATTGTTGCCATCATTTTTCTTGATGTCACTGGTTTCATATTCACTGGGTATTTGAATATATAATACACATTTTAGTTAACACTCATGGAAACCATTGTGCATCTTTGTGTAATATCTTTGAATTTTCACTGCACATTCTGGATGTATGTTTTTGGTTCATACAAATGTAGCAAATGTGCTGCTCTAGGAATTGGGTGACTGATCTGTAACTTAAGGTTAGGTTTGAATTCATGTAGTAAATTGTTACCTGATGCCTGTAACTCTTGTCCTTGTGCATCTTTGTGGCTCCAGTTGTGGCTACAGATAAAAAGTTTTAAAATTTGACTCTTCTTGAGCCTATTCTCAGTGTTTCCATACTTCTAAGTAGATATTTATGGGATGTTGACTTTGCAAATAAAAGTGAGCATGGCCAGTCCCCCCCAGCCCACTTCCTCCTCCCACTGATGACAAATGTGCCTTCTGGCTGAATTACTATAGCTCTGCAGACTCAGCCTGTCACTAGCTTGTGACACAGGCATTTTGCTTGACTCAACACACAGGTATGAAAAGGATGAAAATCCAGCCCTCTGCAATCCAGCCACACCAACTAATCATGGAGAGCTGTTTGGCTCCTGTTTGAGGTACATTGTAAACATAGGCATGTGTGCCTCAGCAGAATTATTTACACAGCGGTTAGCCAAGGCTAAACAAGGGGGGCACGAATAGTAATTATTGCACATGCCTGGGCAGACTCTTTAAGGTCCCAGGTTACAGCTTCTATGTAGAGTGCCTTCTATTGGAGAATGATTGGATTGACCTGATGAGTTTTTTTATGTTGCTGTCTGCATTTGACTTAGCATGGGGAAGAGAGGAGTGGCCGGGGCTTTGATCTATGCTTGGGCGCCCTTTTTATCTTAAGCCCAGCTCTGTATATGATGAATTATACAAGCAGTACTATATAAGGTAAATTATAGGTATAAGTAACATGCAATATTTAGATCAGCTACCCCCCCCCCCCCATCAATAAATGGTAAAAAAAGTACTTAACAAAATATGTAGGAGGCTGTCATTGTCTTCACTGGATGTTTTACTTGCCTTTCACTGCAATGAATTTAACAGTGCCAAAGTATGATTAACATTAATACAAACTTTTGTTTAGAAGGACATTACTTTCTACTACCTAGACAGGCAGGAGGATGCTCAATGAAACAAATCTATGCACACATACCCCTTTGTGCCCCCATCTGCCCTTTCCGCATGACTACTTTGGGTGATGCAGACTACTTGGCGGTGGCCCTGTTTCTTCTCCAAAGAGGCCCACAAGATCTGAAGAATACATGCTGATGTACCCAGACAACTAGCTGTATCTCCTGAGCACTCCTGCCCCCAGCCTATCTGAACGGCTGAGCGCAGGAGCACACCACAGCTACAGGGAAGCCAGAGATGAGGCCACACCCAATAATTGCAGCATGGGAGCTGCCAGTAAAGGTGGATTTACCAGCGGTAGCAGAGTTTTTTCATGCAAGAAATTGAAAGATTTCAAATATACAAATAGAGCCTCTTAAAAATGCATTATTTGCAAGCATAAAATGGTCTTATCTTTGCCAACAATTGGGTTTTTAGATGGCGACATTCAACAAGTGAGAAAATGAATTGGTATAATGAGGTAGATACACAATTTAGTACATAATGACCCATAGTGTATCGTGTACAGATGCAGCAGCACTGAGTAATGACTCTTTCGCCGGGGCTCTGTCTTGCACTGTACAATGTAACATGCAGTCATGCACTTACATTGTAAAATGTCAGCTTCATGTTATATATTAAATTATAAACACCCAGGCTAATATATATATTTATATATATATTTATTGCTGTGATACATTATATAACATACCCAAGCCTGTTATGATTATTTGCAAGCAAAAAATGAACACTCATCAAGTGAGAAACTGAATTGTTACAATGAGGTAGATACACAATTTAGTACATAACACCCCGCAGTGTATCCTGTACAGACGCAGCAGCACTGAGTAATGAATCTTTCGCGCCAGGGATACATTGTATTACACACCCAAGCCTGTTATTACAGTACACAGTACAGTACATTACAATACACAGCTGACTGTAATGTGCATGTTATGTCGCCATCATTCTCATGTGATGGAGGGATCATTGTGAAGAATGCTACTTGTATATCTGTCTAAAGGATGGATAGCTAAAATGTGTGGACTGTGTTTGTTTTTGTTTTTTTTTCTTTTTTCCTTTTTTTTCTTTTCTTTCAGGATTCAGAGTTTTCCTCTGATTACATATGACCTGGTCATTCCACCAGCACTTAGCTCACTTAACGGTGTTTTTAAACTTAGAATATATATTTGGCTGACTCAGGTAGTAACTACTGTGATGTTTTCACACAAGTAAAAACAGAAAACCAGATCAGAGAAGAGTACGATATTGGACAATATTGGTTATTGTTATTATTATTATAAAAATGACCCAATATCACATTTCTGTGACTGGCCAACATATGTGAACCTTAATGTCACATCAGACGTTTTCAGTCAGAGAAAATAAGGAGGAATTACTACACTATTGAAATAACGATATATAAAACTTCCTCATCTCCAGTTAAAAGTTACATATCAAACTATGGAGGAGAAAAAGACTGAGAAGCTACTGAGGATACACAGTATCTTAAGGGACGGAACATAGCATACAAAAAGATTACTGCCACTATAGGATCCAAGATACATACACTTCAAACTTTAAAAACTTGTTTCTATAAACTATTCCACCCTCCATGCCCTTATCATCTTCTGTAAAATCCTGCTTACAACTAAATTCCCTGTACCAAGATGGACTATCTCCAAATGGGAGTATAATATAAAGATTAAACAATTTTTGTGCTCTACTTCCTAATTAACTCCCCACAACTCAGAATAGTCAATAATACATTTCTTATGCAAACCTATCTAGCTGCAGACAGTAACAAATAGATGAACCCCACATTTTGCTGGTGGTGCGAAGAAGAGAAAGAACCTGTTCTTCATCTCTGGTGGGACTACCCAGACACTAGCAAAACTGTGGACCTAAAACATTATGACTTGAATGTGACATCAAGAATGAATTTACTGCATGTCTGTTAAACTTTAACCCTGGACAAACAGCAATAGTAAATTGGGTGGCAGACCTGGCACTTTTTCATTTAGGAAATGCATTCCCATGAACCTGAACTGAAAATGCCCCATGCACCAAACCACAACATCTGGTTAAAAATATTTTGAAAAAAAAAAGAATAAAAATAGATGCAGATCTTGCTATATAACATAAGGTAAACACTGACTCACACAGCTACTTCAAACAGATACACAGATAACCCATAGGGAGAAATTGGGCAAGGTTACTATGCCCCTTTAGTCTTCTTGTAGACAGTTGTCTAAACATAACACCAAGATTATGGGCTAATGACTAATCAACCATATAGGGGAGTGTAAACCGAGGGGAAAAGAAGCACTGGCTAACCATTTTGGGTGGGTGGGGGGGTCTGTTTTCTGTGCACAAGATTACAATAATTCAGAATAATTTATTGCCTAAATATAGTGCTGAAGAAATCATCTCAAATCACCGGTATGTAATATAATTAAAGTGGCTGAGGTGAGGAAGCAGCCTTTTGACCGGAGGGTGGCAGGTTCAATTCCCAGCCATGTGACTGAACGCGGACCAACCGGCCAACAAAAGAAACAGTTCTCATATACATCCCTCCCCAGGGCAATTTAAATTGCAGCACATACAAATTAATTTATCTTTTTCTAATTCTTGCTGGGGTCAATTTTAAAAACAAGATGGCGGTTCATGCATTTTCAGGTCAAGTGCTGCTGGGCTTCCTGTTACTGTGCATTATCTGTTATGTCAGTTGGGGGTAGAAGTTCCAGAAGGGCCACTACCTATTTTTTCCAACTGTGCCAGGCTGTTGTTCTGGTGGAAGTGCTCTTGAGCAAGGCACCTAATCCTGAGCGGTATAATCAAGGCAGCACACCACTTCGGACATGTGTACACTCACTGCAGAGGAAAAATACAAGGCCATTTATGCTCCAAAAACCCTCAAACATAAAAAAAAAAAAATATAAGAACATTTAAAGCTTTAAAGATAAAAAAGACTTGCTTGGTAAATAACCCCATTACTGAGAGCAGATGCAAATATAGATTTTAGAGGATCCCTCGAAGTTTCCCACACTAGTCCATTTACAAATAAAGACAGTTGTGCTATGGCAGTTCTTCATGAAGACCTTGTGTCTGGTGACACTTCCTTAATTTATTGGCTGAAAAGAGTAGACGGTTCAGGGAAGATACAGAGGATACAAGAGCATGGAAAGGACAAGCTTTACTAACACCAAAAATGCAAATTGCACAGTAGCTTTCCATGTAAATTGGTATACTTATCTCTAGAGTAAACGTCATAGATATCAATGTTTCTATGTAATTTCCCTGCATTTCTCCTAAGTTATTCAAAAGTGTTTGCAAAACACAATCTACGTATAAAGTGAGTTTCTTACTTTGTTGCAAAATCAGATATACAAAGGTCATTAAAATCATTATTTATTTATACTTCCTAGTTGTCTTCTCTAATCTGTGGGTGCTTGATACCTAAATGCACATAGATGCTTTACATACAGTTAAGGGTGTCACAATGATTTAAAGTTCCTATATTTTTTGTTACGGCGCAGATGTCCTAGATAATGCTGGCTGGCTGAAATACTTTTAAGACATTGCAGTAAGTTACAGTTGCTCTACTTTTAAAGTTGAAAGATATTTCACACTTACTCCATCTCTCCTTTCTACCTGCCTATTTTTCAAGTAAAATAATAAGCGTGAGAAAAACTGAAAAGCAGTATGGTTTAGGAAATGGATAATATACACTTCTGTCCCAAATCAGGGACAGTCAGTACAGTGGCGCATCTAAAGCAGAGAAAATTGTATCTTATCTTATGGCCCTAACCAAAATGCACAAATCATTTCCAATTATTCAGTTCTTATTTGTTCTCTTTGCTTTAAAGGTACAGTATCTATCTACAGTTTCACATTACCGACACCTGCAGCTGGCTGATGCAGGAGGACAGAGGTGCGGGAGTGTTGATAAGGTGAGTGAACATTCGCTCCATAAGACACACATCATTCCCCATCTGGTTCGTCTTATGGAGCAAAAAACTCATGGGTGTCTCTTTGTGACCTTTATTAAACCATAAGGTTGACTTTTTGGGACAATAAAAACTCTTTAGTAATATTGTTTGTTTTATTTTTTGAAACATAAGTGTTGTTACAGTGTGTTGGAGACACCATTAAGCCACAAGGCAGATCCTAGCTCCCATATTGACTTTAACTAATCTACAATGAAGTTCATGTCTTAGAGTATAAAACAGACAGCCTGTTTCTACAGGCAGCAGCATTATTCAGTTTTGTTTCTCAAGGTTGTGAAGTTAAGAACATTAAGTCATTTAGGAATATTGACTGAGAAACCTCCCATTTATATTTGTACATAACAGGGTTTCAGCTTTAAAATAACAATAACATTGTCTGCAAAGATTAATATTGAGTCCAAATATTATAATATTAAAGCCATTGCCCAGGAAGGCAAATTAAACTACAATTTTCGTAAGCCCTAAATTCCCAAACTTTTACAATTTTAAAAAATATTCGCCCAAAAGCTGAGGAAATGTACAATTTCTATCAACTGCTTTTTATAAATCTTCTGGGCAGTGAGTGTGGATGCTTTCTCTGGACCAGGGCAGGGTATGCTCTTACATCAGCATAGTGGCATCATAAGGGCTGCTTTTATCAAGTTTATTGTGTGCTCTGATGCTGGGGTAATACAGAGAACATGCAGCTGCCCAGTCATGAGATAGGAGCAGTGCTACTTCAGCGAGGTTACACTGGAAGTGAGAAAGGGAGGGTCTGAGAAAGGAGGAGAGCCAAACACATTAGGGTCAGTCTGTCGCCCAGGACGAGGAGCACAATTATTGCATGGGGAGAGGGAGAAATAACTGCAAAACAATGCACAGAGAAGAACATTACGCTCAGCGTCCCGGCCAGGGTAGGGGCTGTGGGGAATGATTCAACCCTTGTCTTATTAATCCCTTTAAATTGTCATCTTTAGAAGAGGACAAACGAGAAGGTTTGTAGGTAGAATCTGAGGCCTTCTTAAAGCTATCAGAAGGAACCTGTGACTTTTCATTCTGCTGCAGTTTTTGGATGGCATTCCACTGTATAATCCTGGACTCTCATGCATAAATAAATGCATCTGGGCTAAATAATCTCAATATGTCATGCAACATAGTTTCTTTCATTTAATATTTGTTTATTACCAGTTTGAAATAATAAAACTGCCTTAACATTTGCTCTTGAATTATTGAAATGTAAATGATGAGCCAAAGTAATTTCCCAAGTTATTATTTTTATTTGTAATTTATTAATTAATAACTAAACTTTTTTGTGTGTTTTTTGGCTCAGAAGTTACATTAGGCAGCAAACTTTTGAAACATGTTTCCAATTTGTGTAATAACAAGCCCCTACGAACAAGGTAATTAAATGTGGTTTAACTGTAAACCCCCTACCATTTTCCTTCTATGTTTTGTCCATTTCTCCATTAAAATACTGGTATTAGCCGAGCCAATGGATAGACTGCTGTGAAATTAGTTATAATGCATGCAAGTTAAAACGCATCGGTTACTGCCAAATGGTGTCTTCATGCTTAACTGTATCGTCTGTATTCATAAAATATGACTCCAAAGACGTAAAGAAGTAATGTTTGTATGTTGTCTGAATACAAATGAAATATTTTAGATGTGCTGAGAGTTACATTTTGGCTTTATCCTGCTAGGAATGTATTTATTCAAATAGAGTTTGATTTAAAATGTTATTACTCTCAACATTTTTCCTGTCGTAATTATACATGATGTGTCGTAGACTTTACTAATCAGGGAGTAGGCTCATAAAAGAATAATCAAGGCTAAAATGGACGCATAAAATACAAAGTTCTGCAAGGTTGAAACATAAAAAATATGGCACTTGCTCTCTAGAAATCCATAATTTACTGAATGATTTGATCAGTCCAGACAAGAAATACATCCAAATGGCTCTCTGTTGTTCTGTGCAGATAGTTCTGTCCCATAACCTAAAAAATATCTATACCCAGAAAAAGATGTGATAAATAATCTAAAAATCTTTTTCTAAACTCTTCTTGAAGAACCATAATAACATAGCTGTAACTGCTGGGCCTATCAAAACTTACTTTTAATTACTTTTATCTTCCATCAGAAGATGGAACTAACTTTTGTTGACCAAGAATTGGGAAAGATGTGTCCCTAAACTCTTTAGGCATATAATGGACCAATGCAAAAGGTCTTTACAGATCTGTTTCTACTGTAAATTGCTTGTCTGGTTTCTACATTTGTACTTTTTATTGTATTAAAAATGGTCGTGATTATCTAGGCAAGACTCCACCATGGTATCAATGCAAATCAATTCTTTAATAGAATGATAAGTATATAAAGTATAAGAGTATAAAATAGGGCCATCCATGAACATTTCTTCTCACCTCACTAAGTAAGTCTATACACCAAGATCCGCAAGAAGAGTGAACAGAATACAGAATGCTGTTGTTGGACATGTGTAAGCGGTGTATGTAGAGGGCTCAATTCTATTTTATTGTAGATAAATACTTTTGCAAAGCACTATTGAGTTGGTTTGCTTGAATGCCCATCCTTCATTTGCTTCTTCCCCTGTTTTCATTGTCCTCCATCTTTGCTTATCCTACTTATCTATTCTTATACTTAATTCCCTCGTTTACTTCATGCAAGAAGCTATAAACTTATTATAGAAAAGTATGAACAGTGATTCCAAGGATAGCATCTAATGATCCAGCCTAATTAAACTTAACTGTACCATCTGGTCCTATGTTGGGATTAAATCTCATGTATTTGTGCTTGTGTGTTATTTTTACTCTGAAGAATATTATGAATTGACAATACATTAGTGTGGTTGGTTACCATGGTCATCAAAAGCATCAACCAAAAGGAAAAAACCTTGCAGTGCTGTCATATAGATCCAAAGAAAAAGTTTTGCTCGCCCTAAGGTTGCTCGATATTGAATGCGATGACTGTTAAAAAGAATATTCCATTCTTGACTTCTCAACAAGTTTCTTTTACTGCAAAACCTTTTATGCAGCATGTTCCACTGAAGCAGCTGAGGCTGTTATTAACCTTAGGGCCTAAAACTAAAACACAGAAGTATTGAAATTCACAATAAAAGGCAAAATGCCTGGAACAGTCACCTATAAAGCATACTTATGATTATGTCTCTTGGGGTCATTTATCAAAGGCCAAAACGTGATTTATATAAGCAATATCAGTGCAATTTTGGACATTTTTGTGTTGTGTTTTTGACCGACTTTACCAAAGCAATAAAAACAAAACAAGCTAGTGTACAATGTTATTGTCTGAAAACTGGATGGACATTTTAACAGAACAGGACATTTTGTTTGAAGTAAAATGTGAAGTGAAGTGTAAGACATGGCTTTAATTTTTTTTCCAATACATTCTTTAGAAATACTGTAGTTTAGTTTATATTGTGGATATTTCCAGGATCCATTTCCCAGGCTTTGAGCATGGAGGTTTTAGTTAGCTCCTTATATCCTTAAAGGAAAAGTCCAATTCGGTCAATCGAATCCAGAAGATTTTCTTACTGTACCTTATCAATGCTATCACACTTGCCAAATGATCTCCAACAGCCCTGTGTTAGGGCGAGCGCTGCACGCCCATCTAGCAGCACTTCACTTACCTCCATGGCTGCATCCAGCTGTCATCCATTTTGCAGCACTTCCCTCATGGCTGTTCCTAGCTGTCTCCCTTCCCCCAATGCTTCCTTCTCACATGCTCAGGTGCGCGCACGTCTCCGTCCACTAGAGGGCGAGCGCACTAGATTCCTGAGATTTAAAGGGCCTGTACAGCACTGATTGGTGCATGGTCATCCAATCCTGCATCCACTTCTCCTATTTAAAGAGGCACTTCCTTCCTTCAGTGCCGGATCTTGGTCTCTCCATGCTTGTTGAAAGTCAGACATTCTTGGATTGCTCACCCATGTACCGACCTCTGCCTGTCCCCGACTCTGAACCTTTGCTGCCTGCCCCGACCTCTGCCTGTACTTACTACGCCTTTTGCCTGCCACTTGTGTGAACCTCGGCTGACTCGCCGCACAAGACCAACCTGCCTTGCGGTGGGCTCTGGTGAATACCGGTGGCCCCTTAGACTCCGCTCCCCTGACACGGTACCTGCCATCGATCCCACAGTTAAAGCGGATCCACACCCGAGTCCGCTCCACCCGGTCCGTGACACCCTGTTTGTGATAACCACTGTATAGCCTGCTCTCATGGACAACAATGAGCGCCTCCATACATGAATTTCCTGGAGTATGGAGCTCTAGGAGCTGGCCGTACAGAAGCCAAGCACACCCACCGCCTGGATCTCCTTGTTACTGCCCGGCACTGAAAAATTAGGAAAAGTTGGCCTTTCCTTTAGGAATTCAAACCAAAAATCATAGTTAACTCTTCTATAAAGACAGTACCTAGCACTAGCTCACACCAATTAACATTAATAGTCTGCTCAAGCGTCAAAACTACCACCACTACCACAAGTGCCCCTCAACCTGTGCATGCTCAGCCTGTGGTCCCCCAAGCCATTTGATGTGACCTCAAACAGTATAATGCAATGTTGGGAAACAGGGTTAGATAGCTTTAATATAGGAGTATTAATCTGGAAAGAACATAAACATGCTGCTCTGGGGAAAGTGGGAGAGATAGATAGAACATGTGTATAAAGGCTGAGTAAGGCTGGATCGTTGCAAAGCGAGTGATTTAGGCCACATTGGTAAATAGAGGTGGCAGAGAGGGCTTAGCAATGACACTGACAATGGTATCCCACGGCAAATTCATAAAGTGAAAGCCCTTTTTTGGATTTGGATATTTGGACATATATGGTAATTGTATGCTTGCACACTCAGAAATGTTTCCCTCACAACCATGCAGAGAGTCATGAGAGCAGTGAGTGCACCTGTGCCCAGAGCGTTGGGCTACCCTAGCAACGACACCTGGGTGGGGCTCAAGAGTACTTCAGTTATGTCCCGCCCGGGATTCAAACCTGCCACCCTTTGATCACAGGGCTGCTTCTGGGCTACCACTACTCCAGAATGGCCACAACTGCCCCTTGGCAGTTGGTAGTAGTTTAAATGAGCTGGGAATTGGAGAAACAGCTAAGATATGGGACTGATGGGGGATGGGTGATAAATATGGGACCCATATATTCAGAAACTTAAGATAATCAGAATGTGTGTTGGTAGCATGCTGGGGATTCTGCATATTAAAGTGCTAATAAGTTAGTGTGTTGGAACGACATACTGTAGCTGTGCAAACATTTTCTTAAATGGAGCATGAAGTTAAAACTATTCATGCTATTCAAAAGAAAGTGTTTAAAGTTTGTAACCATTATCTTTCATTGTGGCCCGCAACTGGTTTTCAAATCATTTAAGCTGTTAGTGCATGGTACATAGTGTTACTTGAATATATAAAAAGGAATTATTGTATGCTTTTTAACATTGTGCTTTCAGTTGATCACTGTATATTGATTGTATTGCCTATGTTCTAATAATAAAAAGGAAGGTAGGTGATTTATAACGATTAACCCATCTTGGCATTGATTTATTAAATCCTTTGCAAGCATTAGCAGTTTTTTCCTCTCTTTGTAAATAAAATCTTTCATTACGTGTCAGCCTGGCACTCACGGATGCATTTGCCTTTGGAAAACTAGGGATAATTACTTGTGTACTGGAATGTCGTTTTTTTATGGGTTGTGCATTGCTGTGAAGGACAGTATTGGAGCTACCACTGGCCTTTTTACTCTAAAATGGACCTAAGCGCTGCAAAAACTCATCAAATCTGTGCCAAGGGGGGTTCTGGAGCAAAGCTAACCAACCCATTCCCACTGCTGGTAAGCCCATCAATAATGAGAACACTTACCTTTTACCCCGGAGCTCTGTCTGATGGGGATCTATCAGCAGCTGTACATGGAAAAGCACACCAATCTCCACCAACAGGGGGCATGCAAAACTGCAGTAATTGTTGGGTCCCCCATCTGAAAAAGCTCTACGTGTAAAAGGTGTCATTGCTAGAAGAGTTGGAGGGAGGAGGTTGATTAGGGTGCAGGGCTGCAGATCAGGTTGGGGTTCAGTCCAGTCCCTTCTGAGTACCCCCTGATAGGCTCTTGATTACCCCTAGTGGTACTCATAAAGGTAGATCATTGCTGTGACAGGAGGTTGGAGCAAAATAAAAAAAGTTGATTTTGGGCTTCAAATTTAGCCAAAGCAGTGGTTGTTCAGTTTTATAATGACTTAAAATTGAAGCGGTTTGGGATGTAAAAGAAGTCTTTTCTTTCAAATAGGGTTGCACAATAATAAAATTAGAATGATGTGTTATTAGAGTGATGCCCTTGATCAGACGTCTGTTGGACACCTGCCTTTAAAGGGTCACTCCAGCCCCTTCCTGAAAAAAAACATAACCCCTGCCTGCCCCTCTCCAAATAGCAATCCTGGGAATGTAATAAAAGAAATAATAAAAACACTCACCTTTACCACAAATCCAGCCCCTGAAGTTGGTGGTGTCACGGTTTTCTTTTATTACATTAGCAGTATTGTTATGTAGGGGGCAAGGGTTATGTATTTTTTTCAGGAAGGGGCAGGAGTGACAAAGGGGCTGGAGGGGCCCTTTAACTGTTGTCTACTATCTTTTGGTTCTGTGTGCACTCGCATTGGAAGTTGGTCCCAGCCACTAAATGACAGTCTGGAGGGGTGTAGAATACTGAACCCCCCAGAATGCTTGTAACTTACACAGTGAGCACCAGCATAATATCCTGCCCACGTGATCGACAATGACCAATTGCAGCACTGGATTTCCGTCATTAGACCAAGATTAAGGTAAGATTTACAGGCATTCTGGGGGGGGGGGGGGGTTATTCAGCATTCTGGATGCCCCCCATCCAGCCTTCATATAGCGGTGGTGGACCAACACACACGCTGCATCGCGATTTGTCCAATTTAATTTAATTATTTTAGCATAACAGATGAGTTAAATTCAAAGAAAGAACATTAAAGGTGTTTAGCAATGTTTAAAAGGACACATATGCTGGTTATTAACACTTTCTCTCCAGTGAGGTATGAGGATACAAAGACTGTGAAGTGATGTAAAGTTTTAAAGTGTTTGGCAAGTCAAAGGTTAAAAAACAAATATTAGTAGCTTACCTTTCATTGAGTCCCTCCAGGGCTCTCCTTCCTCCTCTGCCTGTTTCCTTAGTGAAGAAAATCACTTCCTCATTCAACTTTCAGTCTCCACCCTGCTGCCCTGGTCTATCAATCAGCCTTCGGGGGAACAAGAATGGAAACATCCCTCATTCCCTGCATAGACGTCCTGATTGGCTGCCTCTCTCTGCAGCTCTGAAACTCCGCCCTCCTCTCTCCGCTCACAGTGTGCTTACATCACATCGCTGGTGCCACACCCCCTGTTTCTCTTCATTTTTTCTATGAATCTCTAATGCGCTAATGCTTTTAACTTAGAAACTACAGGGTCTATTTGCAAACAAATTTAGAACAGTGCAATGTGTAGCCCCAGACAATGGGACAACAATTGTGCTTACCTTTAGTATATTTTTATATATACTATATATATTTATATATTGTTATATATACTATATATACCGTATTTGCTTGCGTATAAGACCACTGGGCGTATAAGACGACCCCCCAAATTTCCATTCAAAATATAGAGTTTGTTATATACTCGCCGTATAAGACTACTCCCTCTTCCGCACACCAAATAAAATGTAAAAGAACATCAGATTTTATTTCAACATGTTAATTTATATTCAAATGCTTATGACATGCAGGAAAACTATCACAAGGCTATATGTTATCAAACCCTTGTGTACACCTGCCAGGGCTGGCTCCGGGTTTTGTTGGGGCCCTTGGGCGACAGTGTCACAGTGGGCCCCTTGCAGTGATCATGTCTGTGATTTTCTGCTGTTCTTTTCTAGTGCTCAGAAACCAAATGTTCTTTTCTGGATGTTTAATAGTGATGCAGCAGGACCAGCACCTAGACAATAGTGGGTGTTGATAATGAGGCATCCCAATTTGGGATTAAACCCTTTACCTGTCCTGGGAATCTAAAGCTGCCATGGGAGCTGTGGCCAGTGTATGTGCAGAGCAGGCAACAACACGATGGCTAAAGTTCAAATGGAGCCATCCCCGCTCGCGCATGCACCGTTGAATCAATGGATAGGTAAGTTTATGCACTGATCCAGGGGGGTTGACACAGTTGGGTATCCCAACTCAGGATTTGATCCACTTTGTGCAGAAAAGCATGAGGGTGCAGGTCAGTGGCTGGGAGGGGGATTAAGTGATGGTGCAGGGCAGTGGTATTGGAGGGGATTAGGTAAGGTTGCAAGTCAGTGGCTGGGAAGGGGATTAGGTGAGGGTGCAGATCAGGTGCGGGTCAGTGGCTGGGAAGGGTAGGGGAGGGTGCAGGTCAGTGGCTAAGAAGGGAAAGGTAGGTGAGGGGGCAGGTCAGTGGCTGGGAAGGAAGAGGTAGGTGAGGGTGCAGATCAGTGGCTGGGAAGGGTAGGTGAAGGTGCAGGTCAGTGGCTAAGAAGGGATAGGTAGGTGAGGGGGCAGGTCAGTGGCTGGGAAGGAGGGGGTAGGTGAGGGTGCAGGTCAGTGGCTAAGAAGGGAAGGGTAGGTGAGGGTGCAGGTCAGTAGCTGGCTGACCTCAGCCGGGGTTGCAGCTGTGGCCTGCACATCTGCCATGGGATCACTTAGGGATTCCTTTGGTATACACAGTCTCAAAGACAGGCCTAGGTCCTGATTAGGGATGCCCCTGGGATGGGGAAATAAGCCTTCCTGGGAGGCCGACTTTTCTTTTTGGAGCAAAAGTGGAGCAAAAGTTTCAAAACACTCTTGGTCTTAGTTATGCCTCCTTACTTGGGCCCTGAGGGAAATGAGTAGGCAGATGAGACTTATGAGACATTAGATTAACTTTAAAGGTGAAGCACTTGGGGGGGGGGGGGTAGGAGGGGGCTTTAGCATTAAATAAATGACCTGATCAGAATCAAATCACTGCATTTGTAACTTACAGCTTTGTGCGATCCTGTCATCCAGCACTGCTTCCTCCTTGACGCTGCCTGATAATGATGAATCACAGCACACTGGCCGCTTTCGTGCTCCATCGCCTGTCTGCAGCCTGTGTGCAGCAAAGCATGACAGCCTTTGCTCCCGCGGCTCCCGGCCCCACTCTGCTCTGTTCTCTCCTCTCCAGCCATCCTCCCCCGCGGCCATTGCCAGTGCACGATGGCCTTGCCAACAGACAGTGAGCGGCTGGTCGAGGTAGCAGGGAGCCAGGTGACAGGAACTAAAAAGTTATCCATAGCTTCCTGTGGGGGGCACTAAAAGACAGTGCACAACTAAGTGAGTACTCTTCTGGAAGCACCCGGACATGACAAAAAATGTCATTCTAGCGCGGCAGTTGCATCCTGTGAAGCGGCTCAAGGAACACAACGCAGGGGTCCGGACACCTGGTCTAGGCATTGAGAAGGTGGTTGCCATTGACGCGCTGCCTCTAGCAACCCAGACTCCTCCCTCACATAGTGAATGTGGCCGGGCCCTGCCCTCATGGCTGCTACTGCTCTGCCCAGGTGCACCCGACGTATAAGACGACCCCCCCCCCCCCCCACTTGGAGGCATGTTTTACAGGGAGAAAAAGTCGTCTTATACGCCGGCAAATAGGGTATTTAATTTTTAAGTTGTCACATTACCCTACTGAAACATTTAGGTGTAAATAATGTTCTAACTTCCCCCCCCTTACAGGATCACATCTAATTTTAATGCATGTCTTCAAGATAAAGCACAAAACACTCCATATTCTCATTAGATATTTTAAGGTGAGTTTGCTGAATCTAGGCCTATATCTTGTGATGGTAAATACACCTCTGAACAGGGCCCGATTTTTGGACATTAAAGTACAGTATATAATAAACTTTACTTCACAAATTATTATTCTGCTTTTTTTGTTACAGATTTTATACATCCTTGAAATGATCGTCTCATAGGTACAGCATTATTAAGGATGTATAAGCAGAAGAAAAGTCTAAAAAGTTAAACTCACTGAAGCATTATCCATTTTTAGACCGAGTCATCAATTTTTTTGTACATTCAAAGCCTGGGAACTTCACCAACATCCATTTATGTCTAACATTTAAAAAAATGCAAAACCTCACTTGTGAAAGACAGGCTGTTCTCCTTTCCATCAATACATTACATAATTACTAATAGAGCAGATAAAAAGTACCAAGAATAATGTTTCTTGACAATCTACTAAATTCCATTTTAATAAAACTATTTTTAAACAAATGTTCTAGAACAGCCATTTAAGAATATTCAGTGTTGACAATATTTCAGAAGTAAAGAAATAGGAAGACTTTCTATTACAAAGGTTCCTGGTAATGTCCCTTTTGCATCCCAGCACACATGCCCTTCTTTATAAGTATAACTCTACCTTTCCAATAAAAGAGATGCCAATAGTTTGGCTTTCAGTTATAGAAACTTGAAGGAAAAATGATCCATGGTCACTTATCCTGAACTTGCTCATATTGTGTTAGAGAGGCTTCTCTGCTGTTTGATTCCATTTCCTACTCTAAGCTGGAGGGGCCTCTCGGAAAGGTTACATCATCATGGTCCCTGCCAAAAATGACCAGAATATCTATGGTTTAATTAAGAAATATTGATTTTTACCCAAATCTGGTCTGAAACTTGGAAACACCTAAAAGAAGACCAAAACTAGCCCTGAAGTCTATAAGACAATAAGACCCCAGGGTCAGTGGATTCCCTGCCTGCATGGCATCTTTGTTTGGGATGGCCCACTTTGTGAAACACCCCTGTTTACCCATATTCTTACCTCATTGGCGATTCTCCTGGTGCTTATGCAGGCTGCTTGTGGCATCCACTGCTCCCCCCGTGCCAGTTATATAGGAGTGACTGGTGGCTAGCCATTCATTTAGTGTTCTTAGCCGCTTGTTAAAATGCATCACTAAAAAGCCACGCAAGTGCCATAGAAACACTGACAAGGTAAAAGCATGGGCAAACAGGGATGTTTCACGAATCGCGAGCCTGTTAATACAATGTAAACAGCATACAACTGACTCACAACTGACTGTGATGTGTGAGTCCTCTCTGCATCACACCAGCACTTTACTCTGTAGAAAGTGGGATATGTACAGGACAACCATGTGGCTCACCGATGCAACACACAACAATTGTATGTGCTTCATGTGGATGGTTTGGAAGCATCTGAAACTGGGATACCCCATGGGTGTTTGTGTTAGCAGGCCTATAGTCTGTTGGTACTGGTAAAGCTTTCTGATTAAGATATTATTAGACTTTTAAGTTTAATGCACACCTTACAGCAACATGATATTGTATATATTTTGTCTTTTTGGTATTTGGTGGATTTGTATAGATTGCTTGGGTTTTGTTAGGTTGATGTGTTCTCAACAATGCCTACAGAGGACACAGTCTTTGAAGTGTTCGCTCCATCACAGCAGTGTGATGCACACATCACAGATAGCTAAACACCAGCTGTGATTTATTTACATTTCAATTGCAACTGATTATAATTGAAACAGTTACAATATATCAGCTGCAGCCTAGCTATAACAATCTAATTAAATTTTGTATGGTAAAATTCAAAACCTCCCGTAAGATGCAAGGTGCAAGTCACACCCAAATGTGTAAGTCTAAGTACAAGAATTGCAAGTTAAGAATGTAAAAATATTATAGCTTAAGGAAATGTGGCAAAAAAATAATTACAGCAAACTGCAAATCTAGTAACATGATCCTTAACATTTCCATTGTATTCTATGGGGGGGCGACTGAGCAATCTGTACCAGCTGGAAGAAGACTTGCACTCCAGTTTGTGCTTTTTGCACCTAGAGCTCAGCCCACAACAACAAACATACAGTAGTTTCCTTACTTATCATTGCCGACCAGCGGCAGCTCACCAGTTCTGGTGCTGACAATGCGCTCCTACAACTGGCAGGACTATATTGGATTCATCCTGTGACAATTCAGGTATCAGGTAGGTATTTAGCCTCCCTGGCCTACAGAGGGCACTGAGAAATAAAAGTCCTATAGTAAATACCAGTTTGATCTGTTGATTGGCCGCAACAAGCCGCGCAGTTTCAGTAAATCATGCCTTTAGGTATACATATTAGAACCACAAACTTTCACACGGTAGACCAAAGGAGACCCCCTTCAGCCCATTTGGAACATTATATTACATTATTTAATTAATTGTGAGGTACTCAGCAGACTGGGGGTATCGTGGATTATTGCACCCCCACACATTGCAGATTAATGCAATGGGATTTATTTAATTGTGTTGCATTTTCTTGACCATTAGGTACTGAGATCATTATGCTGTTATGATCTTATTATCATACTGTGGCCATTATGGTATTGCTGCTTTGAGCATTAGAGCATCCTTCTCTGGTTCTATAGTTTTTATGTTTTTTTGGCATTACATTTAATTTTCTATGTCTTCAGTCAAATAGATGACGCTTTGGGGGTCAAAATGTATAGTTTTATGGGAACACAACTGCACTGTGTTTATTTAGTTTCTACTGCTGTGTAGTTATTTGCATAAACTTGGGGAAGTGTAATTTGTTTTTAGCTTGGGAAATGATAGTTTGTATTTAACTCTTTAACTGTCAACTTACCCATAGATTTTGTCACCTCTTGTTTCCAGGCAATTTTGTAAGCATTTTGCACTATATATGTTCAACTGTGATCTTTTTGCAGGCATTTCCAGGAAAATGATATAGTTTTTACTAGCAAAGTTGGAATTTAACTTGTTACATTAGATTTTCAGTGCTTTCTTTTATTTTATTCCAGTGCTCTATTTTTGGGTGAAATATGTGCAAAAATGTAATTTTTAAAAAATTTTGTAGCACTGTTTTTAAATTAAAAAATGTATGTTTTTCATGAAAACTGTATTTTGTGTAAAAGCCCTATTCCTCGTGATTACAATAGTACTGCATTAGTAGACACCCGTTCCTGCCCAGGAGGCAGCCCCAAACTTAAAATAGCGCTTTAAGAGATTTCTCAAATAAAATACAGTTAAATGCAAAATGCAATTATCTAGCAAGGGTTAAACCCTTATTTTTTTTAAAAAAAAGGTGTGGGGTCCATTCTCTCCAGCAAATCACACAACAGACACCAGCTATGTGGGCTGGTGGACCAGGGCGCAGAGGCCAAGCAGCCGCCCCAACCTGAAGGCTACCAACCTGCATAGCCTGCATGGGTACCTGGGGATTTATGTAATAGGGCAGGGGGTTTTGGCAAGTCATCTGCATGCTGGCAGGTGACTTGCAGACCCCATCTGCCATTCAGGTTAATCTCAGATACCCCTTACAAGTTCACAAAGAGTTGAGTGTAAACAAAAGCATGCGCACTTCAAAAAGAACTCCTAAAAAGAACTTAAATTGCTGGAGGCTATCCCAAGTCAGTTGATCGCTGCTCTGTCAGCCGGAAGTGAATGTGGAAGCCAGGAGCAGAGGATTGGTGTCCTCTGTCACTTTCCTAGGTTCTGTTGCTCACTCTGGGCTTCACCTCTCACTCCCACCTAAATAAAAGGCCCTGCGGTGGGATTGGAGGCCCCCAAAGGAGGAGGAGATCCCTGGCTCTGGATTCTGGCTACAGGTGAGTATTTTTGGGCTGTAAACTAGGAAAGTGGTAGGTACATGAAATATACGTGGCTGGCAGTTAACGGACAGACATGTAGCCATGTAAATTTCACATGCTTGGTGTTTTGAGGGTTAAAGTAGATGTCACCAAATATTACTGTCTAAATAACAGCAAATACTGTATAATATCTGCTAATACCTCATTAATCAAACTAGAAAAATTATTCCAGTAGGGGCCCACCTGTTGCCCCCATACACGGAAACCTTTGAACGTCATCCCGAGTGTCCATCATTAAATGTTAATTTATCTAGCTAGGGTTAATTATTTCCATGGCATCCTATATAACAAGTGCAGTTGGTGGCTTGAAATTGCAGCCATCTTTAGACAATTGTCTTTTGACCTTGACGTGTATTCTTTGTTCTGCCTTGATAATTTCCTGCTCATTCATTTTTCTTGAGAGCAATTTCCTAGGCTAATCATCAACATACAGCAGAGCCTTGTAATAAATGGTCTTGTACATTTATTGGTATAAACCATATACATAATGTATTAGAATACTGAATAATATAAAGATCAGTATCGAATTCACATTAAAGTTACTAAAATTTGCAAAAAAAAATACCATCACTTGCTATTAGACCGTTACAACTTGCCGATTCCCTCAGTGAACCAGAACAATTTAATCTGTTCACTTAATGTACTTTTGCAATCAACACAATCCAGAGTTTAATTAATCTTCCTCATCGACGGTCAGAAATGTAGAACGTAAAAGACTGTTTGGTTTATGATAAAAAGCTTAATATATTTCACTAATCCGTCTTAATTCAAAAGTCTACTAAGTGGTACATTCTCAGTTCCAATAATTTATTACAGAACATCAATTCTTTTCATAAAATGTCCTTGTAAGGATTTCATGACCTTATATGTTTGGAACATGTTCCAAAAATGTCTTAGTGTAAACTATGGCAAAACATGTTTATGGAAATTAGAATAGTTTATTTTTCAGTCAATGAAGTGTACTGCTGGAATGTTAAATAGGCAAAAAAATCTATTTATAGAAAAGATATTTATAATAATATGTTCTGCTAGGATGTTTAGACTGGCAGACTCTCTCGTTTAGCAGGTTGCAGAGGTGGCTTTGACGGGGTTTCAGAAAATCTGACAGTTTAATAGGAGCTATTGTTGTTTTGCGCCTGTTGTCTATTTTCAGAAACATTTCAATCTGTTCAAAATGCTTTTCTATAGGATATGTTAATTGAGGGAATTGTATCTGTAGTAATATGCTGCAGTAACCATTTTTGTTTTATAGGGATCCGTAAAATAAAAGGACTAAGATTTTCCCCCGTAGCCTGGAACAAAGATCTGCCCATAAAGAAGGACCCATAAAGAAGAGCTGCTAGCACACTCTGCAGCCGGCTCAGATTTGTAATCAGATTCTGATTTCGTCTGTTCGACCCAGATCTTACCGATGACCCTTGCCTTCAGTGAGTGACATCATTGGCAATTGGAAGGATTCTACAGAGGCTCCTTCTCTGTACTATAAAAGCCTCTCTGCCCAGTTGGGTTCAGGATTAGTTTGGCAGGACGCCAAGCAAGGAGAAGGGAGGACCTGTGTCCCCCCTAACTACAGATGCCAGTGGCGGCTGCAATAGCAGATCTCTGGCATCAAGAAGATGGCACCAGATGACACATCAGACCAGGATGGAGCCCCTGACCCTGTAGAGAGGACGCAATGTCCGGTCAAGGAAGAAGTAACAGCTGTGATTTTTTTTTATTTTAAAAGCTTTTTGTTTTTTAACTATTCAGATTTGAAACCAGATTCTTGTTCTAATTTTGTCAGCCCATGTCCGACAGAGCACTCCCCAGCTGTCTACAGGGTCCACTCATTTAATGGGTGAAACACCATCTTACCAATCTGGCTGAAATAGTTATCAGTGTTATCTCACAGGAGCCAGCTGGGGACTATTAGAAGAACTGTTGTTTCAGTAGCTTTATGGCATCCTGCTGCAGGAGGTAAGCTGGGAATAACTATGCTTTAAGTTGCATTACAGATGCCTATCAATTAGATCAAAACCCTGTATGGCCGGCCCTAGAGTCTAAAAGGCTCCAGTGACGGCCAATTACCCTTTTAAATCCACTGATTTGCAATGTATACTCACGATCTAACATTCTATACTGGTTTGTGTCTTAAAACTATGTTATACGCCAGTTATTCATATGCATGGCATAGAACGCCATTAGAGCGCCAGTGAGGTCAGTAAACATGGCGAACCGTGGGTTTCACACAGCGGAGACATCTCAAATTGAGATACCCTGGGGGCACAGACCAAATCCCAGGATAGGTAAAATCCTTAGATGCTTTGGTCCACTTTAAGAAATTCCATCAGGCTTCTGAATGCCATTTCAAAAAAAAAAAAGAGTTTCTTGAGATGTCTGCATGATTTGCAGCAAAAAGCAAAAGAAAGAAAAATTACAAAAAAATAGGATGGAAAAGGTGAGTAAGCCTGTTTCCAAATTAAACCTGTAAAAATGGATCTTAACAGTCCTGGACATGCTCTATGCCATTCCTGCTTGTGATAGTATAGTGACATCCAAAAGGGATCCTGCCCTTTATACACTACTTTCACATGACTTGCATCCTGATGCACTGATGCACATAAAAATTTAACATAAGACCAACCTTGGGACACTAGTTTCTCCAGAACTGGTTGCTGTTTTCAGTTTAGTAATATAATGTACAATATCCCCAGTATCATTATTAATAATAATAATAATGTACAATAACTTACCCAAATGTTCCCATCTTGATGATATGGCTTCCAGTTTCTCTCCGTGTCACTGTATAGCAAGCGGTACTGGGATACCCAATCTGAACTGCTGTATCGCCCTTGAGTAGCAATTGCACGGATCTGCTTTCTGCTTCCAAAATCAACCTGTAGCCACTGATAATGATCGCTATCCAATGGTGACCATCCACCATCCCCTGCAAAAGTAAAAATAATATAATTGTCTCAGCTTGCAAAATAAAATCGATATAAAAGGACAAACTTGTGAAATCTTGGTTAAGGAAAACCTAGCAATGTCAGTGCCACAGAGATGACTCTCACACTCATTATTTTTACTTCCTCTTTGTATCTCTTAGTTCACTAGGGGGGTTCATTTCTACATGACCACTCCCATTACTGGGACATGTGACATTACAAGCCAAAGCCTTAATCAGCTTTGGATTGTTTTATCTAATAAATTCATTGATCAGTCTCCAGTTCAGCCTATGTGTGTGGAGATCAGTAGCAGTTAAAAATCTATGCTACTGGGGATTCATTTAAGCACCCTTAAAAACAAGAAGAACACAGTATTTTGACTATACCGTATCTTGTTCTGTGTCCCGGGGTATCTCGATTTGGTATGCCCTGCTGTGTGAAACCCCCTAGATCGCATGTAACAGCTTACCTTTCACCAGTTTTCCCAATGGCACATGTGCAGGCTCTCGTTCAATCAGAGTCATTCGATAAAATGGGGAGTGACAGTGACCTCATCCCCCCCATGTGTGTGTTCCTACCCCAAACATTAAACCTCTATTAAAATAAGCTGGGGGGGAGCACATGTGCTGCTGGGGATGCCACCACTCTCACTCCCTATTCAAAAGGGTCGAACCGTTTTGTTATTCGGCAAAGGGCTCTGGCCTTCTGAAAAGGAATCCCGCGCATTCGCCATTGGACTCAGTAAAGGTAAAGTGTTATAAGCAAACTGGAGGTTTAACACAGTGGGGTATCCCCAGTGGAAGACTAGCAGCCAGCCCTGAAATCTGCTTTGGTTTTGTTCCATTTTAATTTACTGAAAATATTTGTACTTAGGCAAAGAATTACAATCATGAAGAGGTAAATCCCCTTTTTGTGAACCTGAGACTATGTTACCCTTAACCCACTCCTGTGCTGCTGTTCGCCCACCCGCAGTGTCCTCAGTCCTGAGCGCCCCCATTGACAATGGACGCCTCTGTACACCAGGAATTTCCATGTAAGGTGGTGTCCATTAATACCAATGGGTGCACTTTAGACTGAGGTCATGCCTCCTGCCCCTCTGGATTCTAATACAAGCACTGGGGGGGGGGGGGGGGTGAACAGTGCCACGGGAGCAGGTGAAAGGTAAGAGGGATGTCTTGTGCCCAATGGCACTATGATCCACAGGTCTGAAAGGGAAAGTGGACATTACCTTTAAATCCCTGTCCAGACAATGTAAAAAACATTTTGCCATGTTGTAGACACAAACCCACAAAGTCCTGCAGGCTGCAGCATTCCCAGCTTCATTACAAAGAAGCTATCAGAGAAATTTTCTGTTATCATTGGCTCTGGCATTTGAACACCATTAACCAACATCCTGCAGGCTGCATAGGACTGACCATGCTCCATGTCATGTAGTATAGTTTTGTAATGCCTTCAGATGCTTTTATACATGCAAAGGTTAGTTTTCCTAATTTAACCAGCCTTTCCTAAATTTCCATCCCTCATTCCACCTGTTTTACTATTCTACATTCTATTTTAGTCGCACCTTTTGTGCTTAAATATAGCTCAATTTTATCCACAATGATATTTAAATATTAAAAGGAAAATCTGTTTCTCTGTGTAGATAGCATTCATTTAAATGGAAAATGGAACACAAAAATATAATACTGCATGTTTGAAATATGTGGTAGTAGACATCAACCTTCCTGTAGCTTTAGTAGTCAGATTGGATTCTCACCTGAGAGCCAAACCAAGTCAATATATGTCGGGAGCAAACAAACAGTGGTGTTCTTTCCCAAGGGAACTTTGTTACAGATAAGAAGACCATTCCTTTCCTAGCTGTTTTAGTCTAGGCTTTTATTCCTGGAGGGCATACCCAAGCTCTCTCCTGTGCTAAATGGTCAACAGATCATCAGAGGGGTTAACATCCCAGAATCCCAGCCTGTAAACATTCAATATCACCTGTAATATATATTTTTTCAATCTCGCTTTCTAGTGGGGGATCCCCAACCTGCAGATCGGGAGCCACAGATACTTGCTGTGTGTTACATCCGCTACGTGCTAAACCAAAATATCTGTGTAGGTCTAGCACACTGTTGAGGCTGGGGGATGTGCCATGTCATCCAGGACTGGGACTTGTCAGCACTGTCAGGCAGATGGAGACACGTGCTGGCTTATCTCGGCAGCTTATGGCTCTGCACTCATTTTACCCTCTTGACCCCATGGCGCATACGTGGCTTGCCCTGGCCCCCTTGCTGGGTGTACTGTGAGAACCTGGAGCAAATGCCTCACTCTTCTAGCCTTGCAGGTGAGTTTGTATACATTTTTGTCTGTCAAAAAGTAACCTGGGGCTAAAGAGTGCATGTGCCATGGGATTCACTCAGCATTGGAGTCTTTTGGTCCAGTTTTACGTCTATGGTTTGCATGTCTATGGAAATTTGGTTCCTGACCTCCCTTAGTGCTGAATGTTGGTCTGGTAGACTTATTGATTAAACTTAATGTTAGTAGTAATACGTATTTTACCATTTTTATTTTACCATTTAGTCACTTATCACTTTCTTCTCCCTCTCTCTCTCTTCTGCCAGCACTAGGAGCATCCATCTTTTTGTGACCCCCCCTCGGAGATATTTTGCAAGCCGCGGGATGGAAGGAGAAACTGGATTGCGGGGCTGAGGTAAGTTACTTACGGCCACTTCCAGCTGCCACTCTGTGCTCTTTCACACCCACCATCACAAGTTGAAAAAAATGGAGAACCGTGTTTGGGTTCAGATTTAGCAAGTTCAACAACCCGAACCAAACTTAGGTTCAAAGTTCATCTGAACTTGCCGAACTCAAATTATAGGGGGTTCTCTCATCCCTAGTTATTATATAATATTGTACCTTTGTAAGATTTCTAAAGACCCGACCATTGTGGTTACCACAACTACCCAGTGGTTCTAGCCAAGCAGAATAAGGAATGCAGAATGTGTGCCCTGGTTATCTAACATAATTTATATTTGGAGTTATTAAAAGCCATTGGTATGTTTGACAGAGGGGTTAAGGTGACAAGGCCACATCCAGCCCACTTTTCCCTTACCCTTTAAGGGTCATAACTAGTGTTGGAAGAAGCTTGTGTTCAGGTTCGGTGTTTGGCTCAAACACTGAAAATCTGGTTGATGGGCTGCTAAGCAGCTGAAAGAGGCTGGAAGTAACTTAACTTCCAGATATTTTGCAAGCTGGCAGGGCTGAAGCAAGGTACCAGATCGTGTGGCTGAGGCAAAGTAAGTGGCTTCCAGCTGCCACTCAGCAGGTTCAGCAAGTTCGGCCACCCAAGCCAAACTTTTGTTAGGCCGAACTTGTCGACCTCTAAATATAGGGGGTTTGCTCATTCCTAGTCAAAACAAAAAAAATGTTTAGGCCAGTCAGTTCCTTTGCTCCCAGGTCGGGATATGCCCTGAACCCCAAGAAACACAAGATGTTCTGCCTAAAACAATTTCTGAAACAATTGCAGTGGCTAATGTTTGGCTTCACCCTACACTGAAGGAATTCTATGTGGATAGGTTAAAGGAGTTGCAATGCCAAAGTTTCTTGATTCTGTTTTTAGACTTAACAGTTAGTTTTTAATTAAAGCAAACATTTAGACTTAGGGCCTTATTTATGATGTGTGCATTTTAGCATAATTTTTGTGGTTATAGCGCCAGCTTTGGAGCGCCAGCATTCCTGTCTTTTCTGGTGCTGTGCTGTGTACTAAATTGGCTCTAGCAGTCTCTGTACCGAACGCTACAAATTTGCTTTGATTTTTACAAAGGTATTGGCCGACCTATGTCATCGGACCCCTGGCTGATTATCCCAGTGCCAGTGAGCTCCATTTTTATTACTGTCATTATTCTGGTGCTCCCCAGAATATTTATGCAATCTATCCTCCTTGAAATCTTTGGCACTGTATTTTTCCAGCGTATTTTTTCAATACAGTTACAAGAAATAACTGCTGGGGACAAAGGGGAAAAAATTACAGTGCGTTTAGGTTGCGCTTTAGTTGTTAGTGTCCAAATTACACATTGTTAAGCAAAAGAAGCCACTAAAATCAATTTTAATAACACCCCCAAAAACATTTTAGCCCATCTAGATCATGTGTTTCGATTATTGACAAGTCCCAATGCGATTTCTGTAAAGTAATATGTTTAATGTTAATTATAAGCATTAAACACTACAATACAGTTCTGCCCATTGTACTCTATGGGATCTTGAGCTGCAGTACCAGGTTTCATCTGGTGCTGCTTCAACCAGAGCGCCTGGTGCTGCATAATTTTTGGCACTAGTGTAAAATAAGACGCTAGAAGATTTTTTTCTTAAATGCCATGCTGAGTGCTGTTAAGACCAAAAAAAAGTGTCGCTGTGTGGCACTGATGCTTCATAAATAGAGGTCCCGATATACGTGTTATCCTTGTTACTTTTTTCTAAGCTACTACTGACTAAGCTAGAAATAGAAACACACAAACAAGAAATAGGTAACATGCTTATGTGACTTTTTTCCATTATCCAACACCATCTAACAGCTGCCCGTGATAGCAATCAATGCATCATGATCAAACTCTCATTAGCTGCTCTTCTATGCTCTGTACATAGATGACCTTTGCTACCTGTATCTTTGAGCAATTTTCTCAAGACCTCCTGCTGCTGTATAAAACTACTTTCTCACTGCACAGTGGGTGGATTTAATCTTTTGAATATAAAAAGCACAGTATATCAGAGGCAAGTAGCAACACACATTATCACATTTACATAATCCCACAATAGAACTTAACGAAGGACCTCAAAGGACCGCTGCATTACAAATACTTAGCTTTGATCAGCAAAGTTTAGAAAAGTCTACATACAATCATAGTAGTTCTAAAAATGACTATTAGGCTAATTCAAAAGGCTGATTCAGATGGTTAGAGACAAGCGTATATTCAGCATGCTTATCCACCAGCATCCCTTAAAGTGTGCAGAAAGCTGCTGTACAGCTTACCTGAGCCCGAGACGCAGATGGCGGTCGGCATTCTTTGCTGTCAAAACTTTGGGGGGCAATTCTGCCTCTAGGGGCCCCTCCGCCCCTACTCCTCACCCACTGGGTGGAGGGAGCCCCCAGAGGCAGAATTCTTGACAGCAAAGAATGCCGCCCAAAGTTCAGGGTCCTATTGATTTTAATAGGGACCAGGTTTGGGTTCGGGTTTGGCTCAAGTTCGGGTACCCGAACAAAAATCTTGTTCAAATTCGGTCGAACATGAACATTGAGGGGTTCGCCCAACACTATAGATTATGGCAAGATCCAGTTCAAATTATCAGGTATGCCAACTGTGATGCTCGCAGGTGGCATGCCGGCCATTACTACAAAAAGAAAATACATTTTTTAAATTAAATAAATAACTCATTGCTGCATCTTTTTTTTATCTGTCCCCCTCTGGCTGGCATCTTCTCTTCAGGTCACCCAAGTCAGGGATATGCCTCCCAGTGGAGGAAAGAAAAAGGAAGGAAGAGGCAGTTTTTTTCAAGTTTTAAAAATGTATTTTCTTTTTAAACTGTTTGTGAACTGGTAAGGGGTCCCTATACCAGTTCACACTTTGTAGTGGCTGGAGCTATTGTCCGGTACTCCAGAATGCCGGTTATTGGGGACTTCTGAACCCGATTGTCCCCACTCTGAATCATCACTAATTATTGGATCCCTCTTCTGTGGAGCGATGGGGGGGCTGTGGGCTTTACACCCACTTTAATGAAATAAAACATAATGTAAATGTGAGCTCACCTGCACTTTCCTTAACCTTAGAGCCTGCCATTTGGTATGGATTATGTGACTAATACATATATAGCCATTAAAAGTTACTATTCTTTTTAACTCAGTTGTGATAGTAAATCAATTTACTTTATATTTAAAATATAAATGTAGCAATTTGTACTGAATACACTATGAATATATTACAGCTTCCAACACACTACCTACAATATGTTTAATCTCAGTATCGCCTTGCAATATATTATAGGCTGCAGGCACATAAGATATATTTATGTGGGGGGTGAGCTAAATTATGTACATTGCACGTCCCCAGGCAACTGTAGCCAATCAAAAGATTTTTTTAACAAAGCGCTATAGCGACCTATTAGGTCAACTCTGTAATAGCTTATTTTTCGTACATACATTAAGTTATGTAGTACAAAAAGTCTGCAATGCTATTAAAGTGGCATATTATATAGCATTTGTATGAGGATACAAGATGGCTATTATGTTTTGTTCCACACCATAACATCATGATGCAAAGATATCCGTCATCGTTACCAAGTGGTGTCAGGAATCGACGAAGTACCTGAAATTTGCTCAGGATGGCTGGCTGTTCTGCTCTCTTTCTGTTTCATCTAATAAAAGGTGTCATTTGAAGGATTTTGATTGCTTTATGCACTTTGACAATAAGAAGTGTAACCTCTATTGATCCGCCTGTTATAAAGAAGGCTCTACCAGTTTCAGCCGACTTCAAAGCTGTTGTGCTGTTGTGTGCTCATTATTTAGTGTTGTTCATTTAAAGTTATTCCCCTTTTTATTCCTCCTTCATCAACAACATCAGCAGAACTTTTTTTTTTTATCTTGAAAACCGACTGTGCAACCATATTAAACATTAATTAGTCAATAATTTAGAATTTTGATGCCAGCTTTAATCCAGATACAGTTGCCATATGAATAATAAGCTGCTTCTTACAGATAACAAACTAATGAAAGTAGAATAAGAAAAGTAGCTGAAGGGGAAAAATACAAACAAAGGACCTGGTGCTAGGAGTGTTACACGGAATTGAATATTCAAAGTTTTTCCATTTTAATAAATGATCTTTATTGGTACACATTTAAGCGTGAACATCTCCCCTCTCCCCCCTAACTCATTTCCTTTTCAGGATGAACTAAAGGAAAACATTGTAAATTATTTACAAGTATTGTTGAAGATGCATAATTAAATGATACTCACTGATTATCTGTTTTCAGATCATTTTACTTATTAACATTTTAATACACTTAAAACCAATCTAGGGGAACATAAAATCGTCTCTTATATTAAAGGGAACAAAGCTGTGCAATTTCACTTGTCAGGCTTTTTTCCCTCCCTCCCTTCTGATTTGGGATGGCCAGCTGTTTAAATACCCCCAGATCCCCTGTTAAGTATACTCGCCGGCAATTCCATGGATGTGTAGGCAATCAGTCAATCAGCACTTTATTAATGTAAGGAAGTCAAAGCTGAAAAGAGAGAAAGGCTCCCCCCACTCCTCTATGTACCCACACCGATCATTCAGGTCGGGCACCAGCCAAGGCACCAGCTAAGGAAGCCTGGCTTCCTCCTACTGTGGCTGCTGAAAAGTTACTCTTTTCCAAAGTTCTGCAGTGTGCATGAAATTTGAGAGCTCATCCTCCATTTGCAAGCAAATTGGGTGAACAAGACTCCCCATCCAGACCCGTAACAGTGACTGGAGCATGCAACTTTCTCTGCCTCATGCTTTGCAGGACCCAAACTCTGAAACACTGTGGCGTTTGGTGTTTTTTTCCAGCACATTGCCTTTAAAGGGATGATACTTCTACTGTCTACTGCTAAAAAAGGGGTTACATTTTTAGTGTTTTAGCTTACCTCGGTCACACGCCTAAAGAAAATGGCAACCTGGACCGATACATTGGGGATAACATTTAATGGGCATATACAGGAGGAAATACATAGGGTTAAAAAGTGGCAAGTATGTGTGCATGCATGTCTGTGCGTACCTGCACCTGGGGTTATGTGCACATGTGTGCCTGTGGGTGTGCATGCATGTTTGTGGCAGTGTGCATCTGCAGGTGCATGCTTGTGCATTGGTGTGCATGCATGGGCATCTTCATCTCTGTTGGTGCATGCGTGTGTCTTGGAAAGTGTGCATGAACCTTTCTGGGGGTCTATGCATGGATGCTGGTGGACATGTGTGCACATCTGTGGGTGTGGGAATGCATGTTTGTGCATGTATGCATGTCTGTGAATGTGTACATGAGCAACTGCTGTGTGTGAGCATGCATGCATGTTTGGGAGTGTGCGCATGCACATCTGGGAGTATATGTGTGCGTATCAGGGGTATGTGCACATATGGTAAAGAGAAAGTAATGTTGCAATTTGTGTTAATAACACTAAAATGCGCAGAGGTCTGAAAAGCCAAAAACTACCTGGTAGGCAGTGGCAACTGGCCATAGAGAGACCTGGGACAATGCCCGGTGGGACGTATTGCTTTGGGGCCAGTTGGGCAGCAGCTTTTAACATCCATGTGAGGAATAGGGCAAATATTACATTGCATTGACATGACAAGGCCAGCAGGAACAGGAAGTCCATATATGGGTAGAGGTTCTGACACTCAGGAAAGGCAGCTTGAGCTCCAACCCCCCCCCCCCCCTGCTGCTCCCCTGCTGCCCTCCTAACACCTTACTGAGACACAGAGGAGCCTGGAAAGGTGTGATAGCATGGTGCTTCTGGGAGGAGTGGAGGGGAGAGACCTGCTTAAAATTAGGCCAAGGGGATGAGAACATTGTCATTCTCTGGACAGTATGAAGAGATAAACACAGATGGACATGTTACAAATGTTTGCATTGCAAAGTATTAGGAAGACAAATTGCTCACCCATCCTCTGTTTTTAATTTTATGGTATTTTTGTGCTGGGAAATATTTCCTGTAGACTTTGGTTTTCCTTCTTTGTAGTAAGCAATATCCCAGCGATTAAGCATTTGGCATTAATATGTCTACCTGTGAACAGGCAGCGATGTGCAGAGGGCTGCATGAGCAAGCTAAGGAGCTCCAACATCACTCGCTATTGCTGACAGTTTGAACTCAACTAAAGTAAATCAGGCCCACCGTGTATGCTATGTCAGAGGTCTCTCTGCTGCAATAATTCTACTATGAGCATTTCCCACTGGGCACAGTCAATAATTTAAAGGTCTGTGCAGTCATACCAAAGAAAGACAGGAAATATTGCTCCAACAATGTACATAAATGCTAAAACAACACATTAGCTGTGCCCGTTTTATCACTTCTGCCATGATAAAATAAACCCCTGAATCCAATGGACAGTAGTGATGAGCTGAATGTGCCTTAATTCTGTCCTGGTGCAGTTCTGCTGAATAGTCGTAGATGTAATGTTTCTTCTGCATCACCTGAATCCAAATCACATTAAAGCCTATGGGGTGAATATTCAGGATGAGCTATTAGGTCTCTGGTAAGCAACTAAAGTAGCCAAATGCTCCACATTGTATGTTGGGAAAATCACTAAATCTGGGGATATTGTTCTAACTGAAACAAAACTATCAGGAGCCCCCTAGCCAAGAAATGTTTTTTGAAATAGGAGAAATAATCACCCTTTAGCTATGTGTAAAGCTAGAGGTTTCCTGAATTGAATAATGTAATTTTAGAGTGGATGAATGTCCCTGTCTGTATCTTAGGATAGATGTGTGCTTATCCCAGGCATTTTTAAATTCATTGACTGACGATTTTTCAACTACCTCTGCTGGAAGTTTGTTCCAAGCATCTACTACTCTTTCTGTAAAATAATATTTTCTAACATTGCTCCTGATCTTCCCTCTGACTAGCTTCAGGTTGTGCCCCCTTGTTCCATCGTTAAGTTTCTTCTTAAAAAAACTTCCCTCCTCAATTTTATTGAATCATTTCACATATTTAAAGGTCTCAGTCATGTCCCCTCTCTACCTTCTTTGCTCCATACTGTACAAATTATTAAGTTATTTAAGTCTTTCCTGATAAGTTTTAAGCCCTTCTACCATTTTTGTTGCCGACCTTTGGACCCGACTGAACCTTTACCCACTGTTCACATGTTAATCTTCTGCCTGACTATAGTGCTACTAATCATCCTCAAAACCACACAGGCATTGTATCCCCCTGCTTTGGTAAGTCCCTCTTCATCCCCCCCCCCCCCCACTTCTAACCTCCCCACATATCTCCTCTCATGAATTTCTCTGTCTCACTCAAACAATCTCCTTTTCATCAACATTGTGCAGCAAATGTTCTGCCTCCTTTTCTTCCCACAGCCACCTCTTCTTTCTCTCTCTGCTCCTCCTAGCCTCTGGTCACATGTCACCTAATCCGGGCTCAGGTCTCTGCCTGCATCCATCCTTCAACCCTATCTTCAAAAGCACTACTAACTCTCTCCACTGGACTACACCTTGCATCCGTAACCCTAATAATCTCATACACATAACACCTAACCCACAGTCCCCAACCACTGTGACCTGTGCTGTATCGAACGCTAAGTCAGTACGTAACACGTATGTCCATGATTTGTTCCTCATCAGATAACTTTACAGCCCTGGACCTAACAGGAACATGGCTAACCACCTCAGACACAGTCTCCTCAACTGCCCTTCCATACGGGGGGCTACAATTCAGCCACACCCTCAGGCCCATCAAATAACAAGGTGGGGATCCCTGTTTGCCATCATTATCCTTTCCTACCTTTGAAGTTTACTCTGTCCGCCTATACTCCCTCTTAAAGCTCCAAATTGCAGTCATCTATCGACTGGCCCCACTGCACTTTTTCTTGACCACTTTTGCGTTGGGGGCATTGGCTTTTATGCCACTGCAGTCAGAGGCTGGTTGTGCGTGGTATGCCAGCCCCTATGCCTGGTATACTGGCTTTTAGTAAATAGAAAAAATAGGAAAATGCCCAAAACACAACCCCTTTTGCTGGGACACTTGGATTTCTTCTTCTGTGAACAGCTTTTGAAAATCAGGATTTTAAATCATGACCTGCCTTCTGGCTAATTTAATATTGCAATTAGTTTAAGTATAAATACTTGGCTGGGTGGAGATCTTTTTTAAGACCCTGCAATGTGATGTGGGTAAAGCCACAAATCAGCACATCTAACTGCTGTGCTTTGATCTGCCTCTATATCTTTATATAATTTTGTGTATAATATTTGTATTGTGCTTTCACAATATACACGTATTAACGCACATATTAGACTTGTAATTATTTACTTTTCAAGACATAAACAGTGTTTATATTTACTTTCATTTACATGTATTCAAACCTCTGAAATACTATTCATTGATTGCACGTCAGCATTGATTTCAGTAGGATAATTAAATAAGCAAATATAATAGAATGTTCCTTTATGAAATGAACAATCTACACTACTAAGGTTTTTATAATAAAGAAAATGGCAGACCTCCTGCAGTTATTCCAAAGAACAAACTCAAATCTGCGGATCTTTTGTACTTCCTTTAAATAAAGCTAACAGAAAATGCACTGTTTGTGTTAGCACGTGATTGTGTTATATGTAGCAATTTTCTATATATGTCAAATTAATATTCCTGCCAGAATTTATAGGAAGGAACAATGACTAGTAACTAATGACTAAGGCTCCAAAGCAGTTTACATAAAATGGAAGGATCAGGGCCAGTATTGGGCACAGGGCCGGCTCCAGGTTTGTTGGGCCCTTGGGCAAGACAGTCTAAGTGGGCCCCAAAGTAGTGAGTCACATGATGTCACCTTTCAGCTCCGCTGCCACATATGGGTCATCTCCAGCTCCTGATCGTCCTGCAGTCCTTGTCAGTTGTCACCTGGCTCTTTCCACCTTCTGAGCTTCCACCAATTGCCCTCCATTCCAGGCCACCTTCTCCATTGTTGTTGATCCTCCCCTGTTACTGAGGCCAGCCATAAGCAGATATGGAAATGGAGAGGAGTAATTTAGCAGAAATGAAGGAGTATATAGGTGGAGAAAGCAGAGGCAGAAAAGGAGAGGCTCTATGGAGGTGAGAAAAAGGAATTTAGCAGATTACAGTAGTATAGAGGGAGATAGAAGGGAGCCAGAAAAAAAGAGATTTGGGGAAGGAAAGAATGAATTTAGAAGAGAATAGGCGCTATAGAGGTGGAGAGAGGGGAGTCAACAAAGGGGAGAAGAAAGGTGGAGAGGAGGAACTTAGCAGAAAAGGAGGGTGAATATAAAGGTGGAGAATAAAGGAGATGAGAAATGGAGGTAGACAGGAGACATTTAGCCGAGAAGTGGGGCAAAGAGTTAGATAGAGTCAACAAAAAACAAAAAAGAGGAGATATGGTGACGGAAAGAAGGAATTTATCAGAGAAGAAGGGTATTCCACAGAAATGAGGGGATAATGGGTTTAGTAGAGGTGAGGAGTACAGAGTTGTAATAAAATAATTTAACAGAGAAGAGGAGATGTGAAGGTTCAGATTAGGTATTCCACAAAGATGCAGGGATAGGGAAAAGGGCATCTAGATGCAGAATATATACAATCCAACCAAGCTGGAGGAAGTTTAAGAACTCTAAAGACTCTCTGAATGCCTTTGTTTCTTCCCCACTAAAATCCTGTGTAATTTTTTTAAACCCCCAAAATGAAATATCACAAGTTACCAGAATGATTGCTACTATCTGTACTCCTGCCTAATGAAGGTTTTGACTAAGAGGCCGATTCATTAATAGCGGCAGGTAGCGACAGTTGAGCGACTGTAGCAGTATTTTCACAGCGCCCGCTAGTAGTCGCTGTGCTTGGCCATTGTTCGGTTGTTGATAGCGACTGAGTTGGTGTGCAGTAATGTTGAATACGGGGTGACGAGTCGCTATTTGACAGGTTCCGCGATGTATGGGTGCGCATGATAGCGACTGGTCATCAAAAAATCACGCTCAAAAAATTCTCGCGCTGTGAAATGCATGTTTAAACCCCAGAGCGCTGGCGGCGATGTGTTAAAAGTAGTTTTTTAACCCCCAAACCACCATATTTTTGGAAACCAAAAAAAAAATTTTTTTTTAAGAATTTAGTAATATGAATACAATAATATCAGACCTGTAATATCAATTCTGCACACATTTTTTTTTCTTTTTTTACCTTAAAAAATTATCTAACATGGCAGAAGTAGAATATTTAAAGATTGTTCCATTGAAATGCATTGGAGAGCGCCAGGTAGCGAGAGGTCATACCTGTCGCTGTTCAAGGTCGGACGCTGGCGCTGTGGGCTGAGGCTGGAATAATGATGAATGAGTGGCTATCTGGCGCTCTCAGTCGCTAAGCAGGATCGGCTTGATAAATGTGTGATTGTGGTGGGGAGCCGGCGTTCTCGTGGCGGTGCCCGTCATTACCGGTCGCTCACCCGTCGCTACCTGTCGCTATTCCTTCATAAATAAGGGCCTAACTCTTAACACTATGCTAATCAAGGCTGGATTGCCAGACAGAAAGGGGTTATTCTGGTACAGGTCATGTTGACATGTAGATAATTAGGTGGATTTCTCCTGATTCCAAAAAAAACTCTGATGTGCATACCCACCACATCTGAAGGTTTACAATCTCTACATTGATTACTGAATTACAATTGGCCACATGAATTACCATTTTGTATTAGTACATTGGGCCACTTTGTCTATCACAGTCTGTATGAACTGAAGGCAAACCACAAAAAAAGATGCATTCACGTTCAGCTTACCTTGACTTTCTCATGAAATGCATTCAGCACAATATCAGGATACTGTAAACAAGACACATCTTTAAACCCACTCACATGAGTAACAGGGCTTAGCTCAGAATACTATTAATTCCTTGTTGAAACCCCAAAGACTTTAACTGTCTGCATTTCATGTTGGATATGTGCTACAGAGGCAGCAGCACTGAGAGCAATACAAAATAAATCTTGCTGTTACACTGGGGGGGGTTAACAAAATGATTCACCGGCCATTCATCGTGTTTTACCAAAATGTGGCTTGTTCATCCCACATCATTTATGTCAAGTTCATTGTAGTGTAGCGAATGCTGGCAAACACCTTTTCAGTTCTCAAGCTTTTAGTAGTGAACCTCATAGGGATCAATGTTTCAGTGAGATTGTCTCTTTAGGCCTAGTTAGCATCATTAACTTATATTTAGACCCTGAATGCCAGATAGTTAATTAGTATTGAAAAAACAACTGAATAGCACTCATTTTGACCATGAATTGCGCAAACACACAAATGCAAACAGATAGTCAGTGGTCATCTCTGTTTATCGCTACAATTATAACTCAGTTCACCGCGATATTCCCCTCTCACAGCACATGGTGCACCCAGGGAAGGCAAAACTTGCGGAAAGCCATGAACTCTGTAAATGAGGCACATTTTAAAAAGTCAACCAGCTCTTGGCTGTGTTAAATAGCATTGCAGTCAAAGTTGACTGCAATTTGTCAGTGTTCTCTCCATCACACATGCTGACCTACTGGGATTTTCAAAAGTACACCAAAACCAAATACAGACACTTGAATTCCTTTACTGCATTACCATCCTAATTGAGCAAGCCATGCTTATCATCCCACTAAAAGGTGGCCAACCAGGTTCATATCTCGCAATATATAATTACTGCTTAAAAATGAATAGTACAAAGGAGAAAAATACCAGTCTGATCTCAGCTATACCTGTGTGCACACAAATGTGCTGCCATTACTAGTATAAAATATTTAGCACATATTAGCAAGGCGCATGCAGTAGGAAGACATCCCCATGTGACAAGATTATCAAGCTGCTTTATGGTTGTATGTTTGTGTGTGATAGTGTCCTAAAGGACTTTAGCGCATTCCATACTCATCAGTGCATATTAGCTAAATTGCATTATAATTGTTTTTAAAATGCTTTATTGCATTTAAATGTACCGCTCTAAGTGGGCTGAAATGCCATGATGGTTTAAATTCTAAGGTCTGAAAGCAAAACAATTTTATTTAGGCGTTTGCTTGATGGCTAAAGAGAAACAATGGTTGATGTCCTCATCCCTGCAGCATATTAAATTTAACCCCTACCCCAGTCAGTAGTACAAGGGTTAAAAAGGACCAAAACCCACTGAACTTGTGAAATACATTTGACCAAAGCCCCTGCGGATACTCCCCTCTTTGGGTTTAGAACCAGGAACGGATATATTTGCTTTTCAAATAATCCTGGAGCCCTTTTTTTGCTGGCCCTCTCTGTTAGATGGTAGGCTATCAGTCATTGCAATTACATCATTGCCGCACACAACAATGGCAATGAATGGAAGAGGTGGAGCTTTACAGCTAAAACAAGGGCCATTATCTGGGATCAGAGTGAAGCAGGAGCAATAAAAAAGAGCAAAATGTAATCTTGATAGGGGGAGCAATTCAGGGGGATCCTAGTTAAAAATGTGGGTTTTGGCTTGCTTTAAATAAGTTTGGGTGCCCCATGCATTGCAGATGTCAGCATGACCTGAGTCATGTGACTCCCATGTCACATCAAAGGGAGGATAAACGCTGTGAAAGGAAGAACAGGGAAGTGAGACAGTAAGGTTAAGCAAGACCTGTCTGACACCTGCATTTAACCCCTTGCTTCCTTTCCCGCCACACGCTGCCTACACATAACCTTTTGTGCCTGCTCCCTCCACATACCGTATTCCTTTAACCCCTTATACCCTTAACCCTGTACATCCACACATAAACTACATTTAAAGCCTGGCTCCCCCTACACACTGTCTGCATTTAACCGCTTGTGCCCAGTTGCCCTCACACCCCCTATCTGAATTTAACCCTTTGTACCCCCCCCCCCCCCCCCCCACACACACACACACACACACACACACACACACACACTGTCTGAATTAAGCACATTGTGTGCATCTGTCTGTGTATTTGAGCCAGGATTTTTTTTTTATTTTTTACATATATACTTGCAGAGCAAAAGGGTGACAAGTACTAACAGTAACTAGGGCAGTACAAACACCAAATATGGCCCTGATCTTATTCTAATGATTTTTTATGGTCAAAGGGGCTCTACTCCAAAATGCATTATTTTGTTAAATGTATTTAGGGGCTTTTACTGTATGTGCTTGTATGGCGAGAACCTTGGACTTATTTTCCTTGAATGTTTGATGGTCTTCCCATGCAGTTTGAAGGGAGGGGGAGATTTAGCAGCTTTAGGCATTACAATGATATTTGCATTTTTGTTTTGCCAAAATATAATGTTTCAAACAAATGTCAGACAAACTAGGAGGTTAAAATATCTCTCAGTCTTATGCAAATGCGGAAATGACATCTTACATTGCGTCTGCTAGTTTCTGCGGCAAAGATTTTCTCCAAGAAAGCGAAGCTACAAGTTTCTGAGCAGTGTAGATTAGGTTGATCTATTAATCTTCTCCGAGAAGCAAATCCCTTGACCACTGACTTCTGCGCTTCGATATCTTAAAATGTATTTTTAGAGTCCCTTCTTTATGATAAAAAGCACAGTTTGAAAATTATTGAGAATGCAGATTGCCCAGAAAAGGCCATAGCCATCAATCTCACTTTGAGCACCAGTTGTTATATTTACGGGTCACTGCATGGCAATAGCAATTTGCCACATAACAAGAGTCTTGATAAGCCAGTCAGGATTGTAATTTGAGAAAGACAAAATTATAACAACAAACAAATGCAAAGTGTTTTGTTCTGCTCAGGAAGTTTCATCTGCATGATTCTCCAGTTCTCGTTCGGAAACAGAATGTCTTATTCAAGTCTGTAAGCATTCAATGAACCTGAAATTTACAAAGCTATAAGGATAAGGGCGGAAATGGGGCATCGCAATATTGGTGCGAGAGAAAGCAGGAACATTTAATGAGGCATCAACTAGATTTGTATAAACAGGACTAAAATATTCCGCTGTAGCTGGGTTAGCAGAAATGGTCCAAACTTAAAGTCAAACATTTGTCTAAAAAGCTTCAAAGTACGTCTGTGGCTCCTGGATTGGAGTAGAAGTGATACGTTTTCAAACACCATCACTTGTGGCCTTTTTTTTTGCACAGGCATTCTTGACCATTCACTACATAATTAAATCCAGGATGATCTGCAGGGAGACTCCACAGCAAAAGATTAAAATATTGTTTGGAAATGAAACCCTTTAAAATGGAATTGTTGCCATGGCCACACACGGCCATAAAGGGATGCAGGGGGTGCTGCACATCGATCACAAGTGATGCTAAGCTCCCATTTAGTTTCCTTACCCACTCATTTATGTGTGTGGCCAAAGAAGCTGCTTAGAGGGGAGCCGTGTCTGCACCGTGGGAACAGTGACGATGTATGTATAATTGACGACTAGAATAGATCAATTTAACCCCTCCACAGGACACTGGGCATCCTCCTGGATGTTGGTGATCTGCGGTTCGCCAAAATCCTTTTGTTTTTCAACTCCCCCGCTGGCTTAGCCGTCTGTTAGCCGTCCATGGGGGATGCTTGTTCTCTAGCCTGAGCTCTCAGCTGGGACAAATGCAGCCACAAATAGCCCCATAGTAGGCAATGAAGCAGCTGTACACGCATGAGAACGGTGATGGGCGCAGTGTCTGCTGGGAGGAGAAAGAAGAAGCAAGATGGTGCTGCACATCGGAAGGGCCCCAGGGATAGATGGAGAGTCTGGCTAGCTGCGCTTAGCGAGGTGAGTGCAGATAGCCCAATGTGTGAACCATAGGGGGAGGGGAGCAGGTAGGAGAAGTTTGGGGAACTTTTATTAGCTCCCACATCCGTCTGATGCTCATCTTTAATGGCACAGAGAAAATCTCGGTAAGGTGAAAATCTCAGGTTTTGGTCCATTTTAAAGAGAAAGTCCAGCCTCGTGGCTGGTACCAATTCAACCTGTAGGAAGCATGATTTGGACATTAAAAGAAAAAATGACTCACCTGGTCCACCTTCATTTTTCGGACAGGGGACGCGTGGGTGGCAGGCGTTACTTGAGAGACGGGACAGAATTTTTGAAAGTGTTTATTTCTGTGTGTTAAAGTATTATTTTCAAGGTGCTGAACTGATCTAGGATTTTTGTTCTTATGCAGGGGCATACATGGGTTTCACAGGGCCCCACAGCCCGCCCCCAAACAAAGAGCATATATTACTGTACTTACTGATACTCCAGACTGCTGTGGGACAAGGTCAGCAGGTGCCCGGTGTGGTCCATTTATTGTCCAGGGTGCTGTGACAGTACAGAGGCAGAAGCTGCTGCTGTGCATTGTGACAATCTGAGTCCCCGCTGTTACACTGTAAAAAAGATGGACAGCTCCCTGCCATGTTACATTGTAACAGCCAGCATTGCTGATGTTACAGGTGTAACAGGATTTTCACCCTGCTAAGTTACATTGAATACCAGGTACAAGCCTGCGATTACAATGATAACAGCTTACAACTTTCTGTGATGTGTGTATCTCCATCACACACTGCGATGGAAAGAAGACTCACACCACAAAAAGCTGATCACTGATGAAGAATGTCTCAACTGTCTGCAGTGTTAATGTGCAGTAGCACTGGCACAGGTTTCAGAGGATGACAATCATCATGTCATCACCTTTTCCAGCTGACTGCACACTGCAATGGTACCCCAGACATAAAAAGAACTACACTGGGCAGCCCACAGGTGTTGCAAGGTGGTAGAAGGCAACTTTCACTGGGCACCCTTCTACCACAGGACCGGTGGCAGATGCCTCCCCTACCTCTAGGGCGGGGGGGGGCACAACCTTTCTGGTTTAAGCCGCATTGTCTTACTGTTTCACTTCAGAGGGGCACAACAAATTAAGGTGGGACAAGCGGGGAAGAAGCGAGGTGCGAAGAGGTGAGCTAGTAAGAGTCTACAATCTTATCTCTAGAGACACCAAATACAAACACATCGGTAGCGCGTGTGTGTGTGTGTGTTTGTGTGTCATCCACCACTACATTGGTGCCTCACTTCCTGCTTTGGGAATTGGTGATGCCAACTGCAGGCAAGGCAAGCTAATCTCTCCAACAGGGGTACTGAGAGGTCACATCTGATGGCAGTTTGGCATCTCTGCTTTATAGTATTGTACGCACATTTTCATATGTTAGCAAATGTGTATTTCATGGAAGTAGTTTTCAATACCTCCAGTCTGTTGCTATTGGCAATGTACACCACATCTGTACACCAAGAGAAAGAAGAAAAATGAGTTACTATATACACAGATTGCTGCAGCTGGCCATAGTGTGCTCCCTCACCTTAGCAGGAGTCAAAGCATCAGTGTTCTGTGTATACAGGGCTCATTTCTCTTTTCTTGGTGTACAGTTGCCTATAGCAACACACTGGAGGTCTAGTAATAACATTGTTAATGAAATACACATTTTCTAAAATAAGAAAAAAAAGCAGATAAGCTCAGTACACTGAGGGCATCCTTTTGGCACAAAAATTTACAATTTCAAAAATGTCATCCAAAGTAGACTATGGATTGCAGCTGTGTTGCTCCAGTGATTGTATGACTGACCTGCCATTCAAGGTCCCAGCTCATTAGCTTAAATTAAGTTAAACTTGGGATTTGGATTATGGTAGCTGTAAATCTATAAGTAGCAGTTTGCATGGAAAATGACAGATATGATTCAGTAACCATAAATCACTAGCTAATGCTCCCAAACTTTTTCCAATTAGATCATTCAACGGATTTTAAAATGGCTCCCCACCTATTTTCCAGCTCAATCCCCCCACTGAAATGCGGCCCTGTGATTGGCTGGCAACTATAACGTTGTCCCTGTATTAGCCCAAATGCTGGGCAGCATTTTACTAAGAGATTGTAGTTCAGGTGAGTGAAACTTGGGGTTGTGAGGAGTCATGAGCATGGGGGTGGCTCCAGTAATCGGGGTGCCCCCCCCCCCCCCCACTTTTAAGCCTGTCCTAGTTTTCATCAGTGTCAAAATACCAAGAAACACAACCTACAGTAATTAAAAAAGTGGATGGTTAAAGTTTCTCCAGTGTTGTTAATGCAGGTGAAACTTCTACTGGCAGGGACCTAGCTAGGGGGAGCAGGAGGGCCTCAGGGGTTGCAGGTCAGGAGGGCGCCAAAGGGGGGCCTGAGAACAGGTGGAGGGCACCATTTTGAATCTTTTTCTCTGGGTGGCAGAAAGCCTAGCTATTCCTCTGGTCTGCCCTTATGCTGTGTTGCACTGGAAATGCAGCATGCAATGTTTTCTCAATGCCAAGTTCAATGTGGTGCATATATGTGGACTGGCCTACTGTAAATACATGGCTTATGTTTTCCCTGTGTTGTGACTGTACTGTGCAAAATACAGGGGATAGATGTAAACATAACCTTACTGTATTCTGTTTAATGAATAGCATTTAAATGTCTACTTTTACTGTGGATATCCAGTCACATGTAACCCTGTAATGCTGAGGCAGGACGGTTAGAGTTACAGGCAGGACTGTTGGGGTTACAAAATAAAATGCCTTACTTCATCCGGGAGGCAAGTCTAGGCATTTTGACTTCCTTTTTGTAAGCTTTTGGGTGTTCTGCCTTATTATTTTCCTCTTCTGGAATGTAAAATAATCATTTGTGTTTGGATTGTGCCCAGACCTGTGATTTACTTATCAGCATGATGTTTCCAAGTTTCTAATCTTTCTGTGTGTCTGTCTTGGTAAAGTAGGAGTGGCTTTCTTGCCCCTCAGAAATGCTCCTAGTAGCCATTGCTCACTACAAATCCCAGAATCCTTCAACTGTGACACGTGGGTTTATTAGCAGCTTTGGCTAAATAAAGCAGCAGCAATCACCCTTTTCTCCTGAGAATGCTGCTAGTAAGTAACCCTTTAGCTTCTGGAACACAAGACTGATTTCCCCTCTATCTAAAGAGAAAGACATAATGCTGATGGGGTTAAATTTGTCATGTTTGCCCCACCAATCACATAATTAGCAAGCCAGAGTTAGGAAGCTTCTTATACCGGACCAACACCCATTATTACTTTAACGGGTGTTGGTCCCTCTCTCTGCAGATAGCAAGAAGCTCGGGGGGGGGGGGGGGCATCCAGAATGCTGGAGCCCCCTTGCACCTAACTGAACAGATCACTCAGAATACTCACCTTAATTACGAGCCAGTGCTGGGAAAGCTGCCCCGCCATTGGCTGCCGTGCAGTCACGTGGGCAGGTCCTGCGGGCGGCTGCCACAGAGGTCGGACTACGGCCCACTTGACCACCCAGCGGCCAATCGCGGGACTCCTTTCCTGATGCCGGCTTGTAATGAAGATAAGTATTCTGTGCGATCTGTCCAGTTAGGCGAGAGGGGGCTTCAGCGTTCTGGATGCCCCCGATCTTCTTGCTATCTGCAGAGAGCGGGACCAACACCCGTTAAAGTAATAACGGATGTTGGTCCGGTTTAAATGTACATCTAAACACCACTGTACATTTCTATGGTAATAACAGTGTTGCTATGGAGAGCTGTTTTCTTTTATAACATGGAGCTGCAAAACAATAGAAAACTAAAGACTGTAAAAAGTAAGCCAGCTTCCTACTGTGGTAGAGTCAGTCGAGGAGCTGTTGTTGCAATTCAACAATGAATGACCCCTTTCAATGAAAACTGCTTCACAGCTGACTGAGTTTAAGTGTATTTCCCTACAAATCCACTGCATCACCCACCCCCTGGGCATTCAAATGATCATGTGTTGGTACCTCAAATAAAAAGCCTTAAAAATAGTCCAACATGCTCACCCAGAACCTGTGTGTTTCTAGCATGGTCACTGGGGCCCCCTAGGTTTTGCTAGACATATTATATTTGTACTGCTGAGGCTGCCAATGACCCAGTGTAAATATTTTGGAGCTTCCAGGTGAAATATTTAGGTCTTCTTTAAAAGATCCGTCATTAGTACCAAGTGCCAGATTTTGGTTACTGTTTACATTGTAATCCCCTATTTTAGCGTTAGCACTGCCGGTACTGTTCTGTATACCAGTAGTTTATTTAAATGCATTTATTTTACCAACTGGCACTTTAGTCGATGAAAGGCCATTAAAAGTGGAGCTGAAAGCTGTGATTCACGTCAGTATTGCAAACCCCATGCTGTGCTAATATGAGATGTATAGTACAGTATAATATAGTATAGAGAATAATACAAAACAGCTTGAACTACTTTTAAGAGAGATTTTAGGTAATAAATATTACAAATGCTTTGCAGTGTTTTTATTATCTTCCTTGTGTTCTACTGCTGCTGCTTTTTACTTTTTATTATTTCAGCAAAATCTGCATACATGTGCTAACCAGGGCTTCCATGGTTATCCTCTATTAGGACATCATTTAGTAAAGGCGGACAAAGTGGACAGTTAAATTGCTTCTTTGGGGTAGTGAAAATTTAAAGGGACCCGTGCTTGTCTAAATGACAATTCACGCATCTCCACTGAGGTGCGGCTTATCCCCTGCCCCAAAGGTGCAAATAGCTTGTGCTTTTTTATATTGTGCTCTTATATAAATAGCAAAAATACTCATTGGAAAGGTCTATGCATCTCATTGATGGACAGAAGTGGTGCGGTCATGTCTAGAGCTGACTCGTGAATCATGTGGTTGTCAGACAGCATTGCTGGCAGGAACGGCGTAAGCATAGGGCAAACCTTCTGGCATCTTCAGGGGCGCAATCAGGCTCACACCTGGCCATGGTATTATTTAACAGTGGACCCAACCACGAATGCCGGGTGCTGTGTGCAGACCTGCTCATGGCTGGCCTCAGCAAAAGGGGATGATCAGCAACAATGGAGAAGAAAAATGGAGGGCAATTGATGGTTGATGTGCAGAATGTGGCGAGAACCAGGTGACAGCTGACAAGGACTGGAGGGCGATCAGCAGCAGGAGATTTGTGTCAGCAAAGCTGCAAGGCGACATCATGTGACTCACTGCTTTGGGGCCCTCTAAGACTCTCTTCCCAAGTGCCTCAAACTAGAAGATGGTGATGGAAATCATGAGCAACTATGCAGGGATGCCAACCTGACCCATTCCTGAAGGGTGAATTATCTCCAGTTCTGCACTTCACAATGACCATTTAGCTCAACACACCTGGCCTTAGACAATTAAAACTCCTTTTCAACGCAGTTTTTTGGCAGAGCCCAAGTGTGTTCAGGAGCATGGTCAGTGTTAAGTGCAGAACTGGAGAAAAATCACCCTGCAGGAATGGGTTTAGGTTGGCGTCTCATGGTGCACAAAGGAACAGTAAGTATTTGCACCACTTTTTGGAGGGTGTCATTGTTTTGGCAATTATGAAGACAGCATAAGTCTAAACATTGCACAATGCTGCCTGCTTCAATGACAGTAGGGGGCACCACAATCCTCCTCTGATCAAACCATGGTTGGACTTGATGATCAGGAGCGTGCAGATGTCATAATTATTTCAGTTTATTTGCTAATACAGCAAGTCTGTGTAAAAGTCCCTGTGCTGCAAGTGACTTCAGCTTCTACTCTATGGTTAAAGAAGGTGTCCTCAAACCTCCTACTCAAGGGCCAAGACAGGTCAAGTTTTGCGGCTTCCCACACTGCTGTATAGGTCTAATAATTAGGGCTTTAGGTCTAAGCACTAATTACTTCATCTGTTCATGTATGTGGAGAGTTGCAAACCTGGCCTGTTTTGGTCCTCTTGGAGGAGGTTTAAAGAGTAATTTCACTTTCGATGGGATTTTTAAATTGTGTGCCAAAATGATGTCTTCAATGTGCTAAGCTTATCAAGATAATATAGGCTAGTGATAGAGATGTCAAAGACAAATAATAAACTATATCTTTCTGTATGAGACACATACAGGTGGAAAAAATAAAAAAAAACAGCTCTTTAGAAAAACACTACTTCCAATGTTAAATGGACACTAGTTGCTTCTCTTCAGGCTGTTCACATTTGCGTTATTGTTTGATTTCAAGGGCCCTTAAAGTATACGACTCATAGTGATGTTAGTAATGTTAGAAGAAAATACACAAGGTAATTTGATGTCATTAGAGACTATTTGTTTAAAGCATAAAGACCTATCCTGCTATTCTTAACCCTAAATTCGTGGAATGACTGGATTCCGCAGCGTACATAATTCACTGGTCATTTTATTTTTTTTACATAAAAGCTTTTCATTCCTATTGTGGAAATAATTGTCCCTCTAACTGGAAAAGAAAGACATAATTGATTGTATGCTTTATACTTTCACTGTGCACATCATCATATTCAAACATACAAATGTATGCAGCTAAGAGCAATGAAAATGCCTCAATATCACATATATGTTACAATAAAGAAACTAGAAAAAGGTGGAAGTTGTGACCTTTTCTTATGCTCCGTTGCTTTTGACAGAAGCAGACATTTGAATTAACATGAGCAAAGCCCACCTTGTCTTTAAAAGACTGGCAATGTGTATATTTGTCAAAGTCCAAACAATTCAAGCCCCCCGTGGGCTATAAATGGGGCACTACGATGGAAAGGTGCATTCAAGAAAAATTACAACTACTAATGCCACATACATAAAAGAGCACTTTGCGGCATTCAGACACTCATTTCCTAAAAATGTCCAATGCTTAGGTTCACAAGCAAAAAAACAGGCTGACAAAATAAAATGTCTACAGGCTGTATTTTTAGTCATAGTGTTTCACAATTGTTGCTTTCTGTCATTTATTTCCTTGTAAATTTTGTACTTTATAAGCTATTTATGAAGCAGGAAAAGTATAAAAGTGCTTGTGCAGGCAAAGCTCCTCCCATAGATGTCCCTGCAGCTTCTCTGTGCAACTCCAATGTCTTCAATATTACCAATGGCGGAGAATGAGTGATTCCATCCTCCAGCGCTGGGCAGACATATGCATCAAGATGGAGAGGGCGATAAAAGGCGTGTCATGCCAAGTCGGCATTGAATGGAGAGGCAATGCACCCCCTTCAGTAAGTATGAAAACATCGGAGCTGCATGGAGGATCTGTGGGGCACAAAATGTGAGTATAGAATTTTTTATTTTGTTGTTTGACAGTAATAACATTTATTATTTATCTTAACAATTTTAAGATGGATGAATTTGAAACGCATCCTTTCAACATCCACCAGACAAAACTCCTTGTGTGATATGTCTCCCACAGACCAACAGATTTTAAAATAATTTATAAATAAAGAAAGAAGTAACCAAGTCTGACTTCCACTGTAAAATTAAGATGTTTTTGCGTTGACAAAGCAAATAAAGGAGAGAAGGCTTGTCTAGGTCAGCAGCCACCACCACATCAACCACTGTAGATGATAAAAAAAAGCTTCTCGATGATTAAATGTCTAATTATTGAAGATCTTAAAGTAGACAAAATCCATAGAGATTGGCCCTGAAATCTTAGATTTCTGGGCCGATCTCTATGGGTTTTGTCCACTTTAAGATCTTCAATAATTCTTTCCCTCTCCCCGAGGCATCCAGGATGCCCCCGTGTGTAAAACCCCCCAGGTTACCCAGAAACTTACCTTCTTTCCCAGTCCAATGGCACATGCGCAAGCAGCTGCTTGCACCAGGCATTTGTGAATAGCCAAAGTGAACACGCTATCTGTCAGAGGGTAGCAGGGGATGCGGCCACCAGCGCACTTGGATTAGGCTTAGACGAAGTGGATCCAATCAGTATTTTCATTTAGGTGACCTGGGGGGTTTCACACAGCAGATCGGGGTGCCCCGGACATAAGGTCCAAAACCCAGGATAGTAAAAATCCCCTTGGTTGACTTTAAGCACGAATACCCATATTCATGAGCCAAAGATTCCAAATACTGATTGATTACGATTAAGCAAACAAAGTAATGGTCACTGTGATCTGATTTCAGGCTCTTTAGCTGGATCCAGAGTTGCCGTTAAACTATCCTGTAGCATAGTACATAGCATAGTACATAGCATAAAATAAACTATACAAGGAGGAGCAACGCCTATATTAGAATGAAAATTAATAAATATTAATAAAAAGTCCTTTTGTTAAAAATGCACCTCACGCATGGAATAAAACACCAGGTGTTTTGGTCACAGTCACTGTAAATCCATGGTGATCACATACCTCCACCAGCTACACTTACCAGATGTATACTTGTGTCAATGCCTTGCTCACAATATGCACAGTAACCACAATCATCTAAAATCCAATTTTTCAAATGCGGTCCATGATAGTTTCAATCGCTTTCACATGTGTAAATAGTTCAAAATGGCACCAAAGGGAATCAGCTGAATCCATATTCACCAATCCATATGCTAGTCACTGCCGATGCAAATGTTGCAAATGGTCTCCGCTGTACACTTTGACTGGCTGTACACGGGAGCACTGGGGAGAGCGTGATGACATCAAACATACCAAGGTGGCTCCACCCAACGTGTTTCATCATAGACTTCTGCGGGGGCTTGTGGACTTGCGGTTTAACCACAGCTGGGTCCCCATCAGCGGCAGCTCAGCCGGCAGGACTCAGTAGAGTTCAAATTGCTTCATTAATGAAATGAGTTGCAATAAATATATTTTTGCATTTTTTATATATTTTTATTAACAGAATCTTTTTAGTAAGTTTGATCTTATATGCTATTCTTCTTATCTTTTAAGTGATGTTTTTTGTTAAATAAATAATATATAATGCTTTAACATTGAGCTTGTATGGAGTGGGATTGCTGTATGTGTCTAAAAGTAATATTTTAATGGATCAATTTGCTATATGAGTAGAGATGACAGAGCGCCTTCCCAGCTCCACAGGTATTGAATGGTTAATCACCAGTCGGTATTTAGAATGGAGATTGCACCAAGTCCGTAAGCCTGAGCAGAAGTCTATGACGAAATGCGTTAGGCAGAGTCATCTTGGTTTGTTTGATGTCATCACGCTTTCCCTGGTGTTCCCACGTATGGCCGGCCAAGGTGTATAGTTGGGACTGTTTGTAACATCTTCCATGCAGCGGCGGTGACTAGCATATGGATTGGTAAGCTACTCAAGCGTAACATGTAAACAGCCATCTCGCCCAAGTTATTATTTTTAAAGACGTAATATTTTTTCTTGTTTGTGAGTATCTGTCTTAGTACAATCAAAGGAGCACAGAAACTGTTCAGCTATTTGTCCTATTTGCGTTTATTCCCTTTGATGCCATTTTGAGCCATTTACACAAGTGAAAGCGGTTAAGACTATCATGGACCACATGAGGAAAAATGGATTTGGATACTGTGAGCAAGATCATATTGTGTCATTGTGGTTAGATTATTTTGGCATACTGGATTAATTTTCATTAAAAGCAGAACTGCATTTCAAATGGTAATATATCAGTCTCTAAATATGTCCTGATAATCTATATTTTGTTAGGACTACTGGAAGCAGCCCAGCCTTATCCTAATACTGCTGCCACCATGAATGGAGGCAAAAACTCCAGATGTATCATTATAGTGTGTAAATATCACTAGGAATAACCTTGGTTGAAAAGCTAATGGAACATTTTGACGTTTTCCTTGACATTATGTCATGGAATATGCCTCTGCAAGGCATCTGGAGGGCTATTAATGAATGATCAAGAAGGCTAATGGTGCTTAGAACAGTAGTACAATAGTATATATGTTGCATGATATTTTAGCCCAGGGTGACACAGCAATGGGCTATAGGAAGTTCTGCTTACTTTATTAGTAATTGCAGGTTTACAGACATATTTACTTCAGTTCAAAATTGTCAGTACAGGTGATACACGACATCGGGTTCTGCAAAAGTATCTGTCATCTTAGTAAACCTCTGCAAGGACTGCATTTTGTACTAGCTCCTTTAATCAGGTTTCATTGAACTGGTGTCCAATTAAGGTCCACTTACAGATGTCATTCAGTATCCACACAGTGTCACTGCTTCCAGACTTCCTCTGCTTAGATCTTATGTAGGGTTATGCAAAATCAAGTACAAGAACTGATCCCATGAGTTCCATCTTATATTCTCGCTTCTCTCCACCCACTAATATCAACTGCAACATTTTTAGTACCATCTGCACATGTTCTGGCACATGACTAAAATGTTTTAGGTTGATGACTCACTAACTGAAACCTTCCTCTATTTCCACTAATACGTTTTATATTTTTAAAAAACAGAAGTCTATAAGTAAGATTACAGAGAAATGAAAACAAGTGTAAATATGTCTCTTGGGGTTATAACCTCAAACCAGATAACACACATTATCTAGAAGCTATTGCAACCATGTACTGCACACTGTACTCTTGTATTGTCAACCATTCCTTTTTACCCACTTTTTTGGTAGAAACCCATATTTTGGGTTTAAAAAAGTGAGAACTTTCTGGAATGTCTTCTTCAATTAGTTAATGTTTTCTAAATCCATTGGTGAACTATGCTCCAGACATTTTAATTACAAGCTACCAAACCTGTGTCTCAAGGGCTATCTGCTAGACTAGAACATTTGGTTGAGATCTGGCACAATGTTTAGTTTGGGGCAAATTTTGCCTAGGGCTAGGCATGGTCAGTACTATGCATGGAGTTCACAGCCTAAAGCACCATATTCAGTTCCCCGACCACCCTGCGTCATGTGACTTTTGTGTTTCTGTTCTGGAAAGCACAGAGGAGGAAAGCTGGCAAACCAAGGGTGTTAAGCCAACATTCTTTTCCCAGTGCCCTGTTGTGTCGATCAACCTTTTTGAGGCTGGATTTCTGTGTGCTCTGCCTATTGATACTTGAGCAACTGGGGAAGAGATCCTGGCTCTAAACTGCTGTATGAGGCTCTCACATTTTTTGCTGTATTATTTGGAAAGCTTTTTAGTCATCATTTTGTTCTAAATTATACTAAAATAATTATAATATATATTATATATTGTTAACATTTGTTCTATAAGGGTTATACTGTATAGCTTTTATGATCACTTCACATCAATCATGGCTACCTGCCATCTGTCCCTGAATGTGGATTTCATGGTATGAAAGGTTGGGGACCAATGTGTTAAGATACTATAGTGACTTTATCAGTGGCTTACAGATAGTTATATCCATGCACATGTCTATATGTACATTTGTGTTTCCAAAACACAAATATTTTAAACCTAAAGATTTTATATCAACATGGATAAGAAACATATTGTGTAAGGTAAGTACAGGGTGGGGCTCAGCCATATCTTCTTAGTTCTGTGAACTGTTGTATGAGGGCTTGTTTAACTGACACAAACAATCAAAATACCGTAAGTAGCACAATATATTAATATTCAACATATTTGTAATAGTATTACACAGTCTGTTGCTTATTAGATTGTATGCAAACATATCATATAATAGCATAAATATCCAATTGTTTTAGAGAAAATGCTAAAAATGTAAATTCCACCCCTGGGTAAGTGTGCCTTTATTTTACACTTAGCTTACAGATATCCTTTAATGAAAAGTATACAAGTCTTCAGTGCAACTGAGGATGGGATAGTGATTCTGTTTCAGGAAAGGTATGGAAATGTATTGCTTCTTCATTGGTTTTGTCATTCTTATTTGTGAACGTGGTAAAATAATATTCATTGGCTCTGGCTATGAATAAATATGCCTGATGATACATTTAACAAGGTTCCAATGTTAAATGAGTTTCATGCAATGATTTCATGCCTTAAGAATATCATCATCAGAACTCTAGATTAAATAATTTAATAAATGTGTTTTCTCTGAGAGATGGTGACTGTCTATATTAATTTTCCCTGAAAGGATGGAGTAATTCCATATCTTTTCTCAATCGATTTACAAATTAAACATGACTTTCAAATTGTTTGTTCAAAAGGTAAAATTAGATCTCAACGGAAGGAATGTTTTTATCCTCTAGACCAAATTTTCATAATCTGCATTTTGTTTCCTCACTAATCACTAATCCCTTGTGGTCTCAAAGGTTCTAGCTCCTGATCTATAGCTACATTTCAGCTGCCTCTTTAGTCAAACAACCTTCTTATAAGAGCAGAGCTGTGGCCTGAATCCCAACCCCTGCCCTTTATATAGCAATACAAAAACTAGTCAGTAGTTAACTTCTAAGAAATGTTGAGCGAAAACAAACCACAAAGTTTGGGTTTGTACTGAACTTTGCAAATTCGGGTTCCCAAAACCGAACACAGCCAAAAATCGATGTTGGGCTTTCAGCCTGAACCCGGAAAAGCTGGTTAACATACAGTGTGCAGCAGCAGGAAGCTGCTGTACAACTTACCTGAGCCCTGCAATCCCATCAACGGTTGGCATTCTTTCCACTGTCAAACAGGCTATTGCTGGGGCTTCAGAAACATGGCCACCACTTCTGTGAGTGAGGACACTGGAAGCTGGCACTAGAAGTGTTGCTAGCTGCTTCCAGTGTCTTTACTCATGGGAGTGGTGGCCATCTTTCTGGCGCCCCGGCCGTAGCCTATTCGACAGCAGAAAAAACACCAGCCACCGAGGGATTGCAGGGCTCAGGTACATGTACAGCAACTTCCTGCTGCACAATCTGCATTAGTTTAAAACACCTCCCTATACCTGCCACCACAATTTTTTTACCAGTCCCGATTCTGCCTCTGGGGCCCCCTTGACAGGTGGGCCACCCTCCACTTGTATGAGGCATGGGGGTGGTGGAGGGGTTCCCAGAGGCAAAATCAACCCCCAAATTTCAGATCCCCAATAATTTCAATGTGGACTGGGTTTGACTCAAGTTTGTGTACCCAAACGTAACCAAATTTGCCAAACCCAAACCTCTAGGCATTCACCCAACACTACACTGCATAGGGTTACAGTAAACATAAAGCACCCAATAACTACAGTATGCTCCCGCTTTAAACTGTTACTTCCCATATGTGTGTGTATATATATATATATATATATATATATATATATAAGAGAAATGTTGGACCCCCTGAACTTGGGATGGCTGGTAGCCCACATCATGTGAACTGGACCTATCAACATCTTTGATGACTGTACGGCATCACCCAAGTGGTTGCCTCTCAGTCTTCATTATGAAGATATGTTTAGATTAGGACAAGATCCCATAGAGCCCAATGGACAGAACTGGATTGAATTGTTTTATGCTTACAATTAAGTCTCAGAAGCCGTCCTCTCTGAAGCGGGGGGGGGGGGGGAAGGGGGGCGTGAAGGCGCTAAGGAAAGCAGCTGTATTTGTACTTTCAGTCCACCGGGCCTTTATTTAGCTACATTGATTCGTGGTAAGGAGTCTGTGGTATATATTTGATTGCTTATGGTTTTTTTGCAGATTGTTTTATGTGCTGTTTTGTTTCGCTATTTATTAGGATAATGATCACTGGTTTAAGATTGTTTTTTGGACTGTTTATTAATTTTACCTCATCTGCTGTTTTGGTGCTATGGTTTTAAATGTTTTTATTTTTGGAGCATTTGAATAAACTGCTTAGCCTTTGCCATTTGGCCTTAATGATTGGATCTGTGTATGGTATTATAGGTAGGGTTTATTCATTTCTTGGTACATGTGTTAAATCTATTTCATACTACATGTTTTTTTTTTGGTTTGTTGTGGAGTGCCGAACAGACGACGGTACAAAATGGCGCCCACTGGGATAATTGGCAGTTGGGTCCAATAGGTGCTGACACAGGTTAGACAATGCCTGGTACAACAATAAAAGCTACATAGGGGTTTATTCATCAAGGGATAGCGGCAGGTAGCGTCTTGTAGCGACAGGTAGTGAACGGTGAACACCGGGCGCTGTACACAATACCACATTTATCAAAGCGATTCCAGTGAGTGACTCTAACAGCACCATGTAGCGGCCGATTCCTCATCAGACGGCTCAGCGTATACCGCCGTTGCGGTCTCCCATACATTTCAATGGACAATACTTTTCTTTACTTTAAACAGGGTTTTCTTTTTATTTTTTTACATTTTTTTATATCAAATCATTGTGTGACCTCTCCTGGCCTATTAAAAGTCTTTTTAAATTTTTTTTTGTTTTTTTATATTTGTATGCAGAATTGTCATTACAGGTCTGGTATTAAAGTGTTAATGTCACAATGTAATAACAATGTAATTCCATATGTTTTCGCTTTGTTACTAGTGGATATGTGTTAAAAAACGGACTTTAATCACACAGCTTCTGGTGCTCTGGGCTACAGCGAACCAATTTTGAGCGCCGGTGCTGTGTGAGGCTGTTTTTTTATGAAAATGGAGTCGCTCACACTGACCAGTCGCCCGAGTGTGGGGCTCTTTGCATTCCCTGATATTGAGCTGGCACTCTAGTCATTCAAATAATTTTCATCTGTGTTATTTACACTTAATTTAACTCCTTTTAGATCATTGCTATTGGAACCATGTTTATTCATACCCAACCTGGGGACTGAAAGATAATAGTACACAAGGTCATCTATCACGTACTAAGAATCAAACCAATTTCAAAATTTGAAAAGCTTTAATTCTCTTCTCCCAAAGTAAAATTGAAATATATATATATATATATATATATATATATATATATATATATATATATATATATATATAGGAAGTGTGCCATGATGCGGAATTTTGTATATATATATATATATATATATATATATATATATATATATATATATCATGGCAGACTTCTTTTTTATAAAGTGGGCTGAATTTTAAATAAGTAGACTGCAAAGTGCTGGAATACAAAAGGTCAGTGGAAATTACTTTCATTCCACCTGTCCATGGAAATGCAGAGCTGAAAATCTTTACTGGAAGCTAAACCTCAGGCACAAAGGATATTAAAAAGTGAAGATGTGCTAACAATCACACCATAAATAGATTGCTCTTACCTTCAGGAACACTGACATTTCTCTATAAAAAGCCAAAACCTCCTACCCAGGTTTGGGTTTGGTGGCTGTAGCTTAGTTAGAAGAAAAGTGCCCTTTCCATGGCATTTTCAAAAGTTTCCATTATTGTGTGCCAAAATGATATCCTCATGATGCTGAACTGTTATTTTTTTCTTTTGTATTTGTTTGCAGCTTTGTTTTATAGAAGAAATAATTTTCTCTATCAACAATGTGTTTATGTTACCAACGTACATAAACTGGTGTGTTTGGTGTACTAAGCAGATATTTCCTGACTTTAGCTTGCTAATCATTTGATTCGCTGAGAGAGAGCCGACACTCCACATTCCTGAGCTCACATGTTTAACTCTTGTGTTAATGTAGCCTCTTCTGATGAGGAAATCACAATCCTGTTTTCCAGTAGCCAAAAGGTTACTGGCAGCGTTCTCACCTGGGGAGGTTCATCACTGCTGCTTGGTTTTGCCAAAGCTGCCAATGAGCTCACCTTTTACAGAGGAAGGATTCTGGGATTTGCAGGCAAAAGCTATACTAAGGGTTTTACTCAAGGCCAGGAATGCCATTGTCACTTTAGCATCAAAGAGCCACAGGAAGATAAGAAACTTGGAAACAGCATGCTGGTAAATCATAGGTATAAGGGACACAATCCTAACAATATATTTATTTTACATTCCAGAAGAGGAAAACAGATGAGTAGAACACCAAAAACCTGACAAATTTGAGTTTTGCTTTTAGAGTTGTGTTGCTGTTCAAATTAAACTTAAAGGGATAAACAAAAAAAGTCACACAACTTTTGTACACTGCAGAGCTTCTGTGCTACTCTGGTTCTGTAAAACTTTAGATCCTTAGATCCTGAGTCCTACAGCTGCCCCCTGCATCAGTTACGAGGACAAAGGGTTTTTAAGTCATTTCGGGTGGTGGGAGTGGGGGATCAGTAGGACAATATCTCACTTTTTTAGTAATTATTCAGTACAATACTGATACAATAAAAGCCTGTTTTTGTATCTAAAATACATTTGGCTAAAAAAAAGTATCTCTGAATGATGGAGCCTCCTGCACATGCCCCCCCCCCCCCCAGATGCTCATTAACTTTACCTTACCATGCTCCCCCACCAGGATTCCAGCATCGTCATTGGCCACCCAGCGGTCACATGGGCTGCATTTGGCGGCCGGTACTTCACAGCCCACTGGACAGCTAATCACAGTGCTGGATTTCCGGCAGGGGAACAAGGTTAAGGTAAGATTTACGGGGATCTGGGGGGGGGGTTATGTTATGACTTTTAAATGCAACACTGTTATAAAAATGAAATATACAGAAATGTATACACCAGCTCAGTGGGACCCCCCTTGCTCAAGCATTTGTTTGCATTCAGCATGCCATAACAATCCATTGCTGATATGTGTCCTAGGTAAAGTTTTTCCGAACTGACAGCAATGCAGTTTGTGTTTCTTTTGTGTTTTCTTGTGTTGCATCAATCTGAAAAATGTTCCCTTGTTTATGCAATGGAAGATGTCCCTGTCTTATTTATCCCGAGCCCCTCCTTTTATTGATATACTAGATAATGACACCCCATAAGACAATATTAATAAAATGATGTAATATTTATTCATGGTATGTTGTAAGTTAGCATTAAAAGGTATGTTCAAATCAATGGAGTGGAATCAACTACTGAGAGATCTATTGTCCTATTCATATGCACAGGCTGCCAGTGCTGAATGCCCAGTGCTTTATCCAATGCATAATGCATACATGAAGGAAACTCATACAAGGGAGCAGTCTTCAATAAATCCACTTTATTTTGCAGTTGTAAAAAAAAAACAACAACACTTCAGGCTAAAATAACTACACCATAGTCCATTACCATTCCCTACCAATCCAGACACAGTAAGTTCAGGCATTCTGGATATTGTCGTACGTGTGTCGGTATTTAATCACAGTCTGAAACATACTCGCAGATAAAACCTAACCTGTCTTTGTATAGGGCAGACTAATGGTGAACCTGAAATGTTCATACAATAGATTCAGTTCCCTGAGATGTGCAGTCATAAAAATAAAAATTGTTTTTGAGCAGATTTGGGACAAACCTTTATGCGACCTGCATCTTGCAGATTCCGTTTGAAATGAGGTGGTAAGTTCTCACATTTCTTTTCCTTCCGTTATCCATTTACATATAATTGCAGGGGGGTCCTTGAACAAAATAATGCCTAAAAGACTTTCCTTACCAATGTTTACAGTAGAAGAAGAATGCGATCCAACAATGATGATATAAAAAAAAATCCTGTTGATTGCAGCAGGGGGCATTGTAAATTTTGACCCCCCCTCTATGGCTAATTGTAATTGCCAGGCAGACAGTAACATAGCGATGTGCAAGGCTGCCTGTTGTGATTGGTGATAGGTCCCAGCAAGGAAATAAAGAACAGGTAAATACTTGCTGTCTGAGAATGAACTTGCAGGGTGTTATGCACAGGGGGCATAAGCATTTGGGATCCCCTACCCTGCGAGCAACAGCTTCATTGATATAAATTGACTGTGCAATCTCTTTAAAACATCCGCATACAGTCTTCCCTGGTGGGTAGGTCTCTTTTAAGACTCCTTTCTTAAAATTAATCGGGGGTTCCTGTCATTCAGAAAGCCTTGAGTTCCATAGTCTTAGACTGTCCTGATACCCCCTTGGCCTGGGGTTCCTTTGGATGAAGACCCACAATCCCGTTACCAATTGGGAATTCGGGGATTTAATGAAGTGGAGGCCATTTGGTTTTGATCATTGCACCTGTACTGCTCTTAAGACCACCAATGTATGCCTTGATGGTTAACTTTTCCCCTATATTTAGATTGGGTGGATGTATTCTCTGAAAAATCTGCTGACTCTGTTCCTCCTCAGAGGGTCTACGGGTTCCTAGGGGTAAGATTAACAATCTGACCGGCTCGAAGACTTAGCATTACGGAGAATTTAAAATAGGGGTTTGCCAGCTGGGACGAGTTTCTTTTTGTTGAGAAGAAGGATGGAGGGTTACGTCCTTGTATTGACTATCACAGTCAGAATAAGATTACTGTAAAGAACAGATACCATTATTGAAAACCTCTTTAAACAGGTTATCAGTGCCCAGAGTTTCACAAAGTTAGACCCAAGGGGGGCCTACATCCTCATTTGCATCCGCCATGGGGACGAATAGAAAATGTTAATATAAAAGATGGGCACTACAAGTACCTAGTTTTGCCCTTTGAGTCATGCAATGCCCCTGCGGTCAGCCAAGACATTGTAAACAATGCTTTTCATGAGTTTCTGGGTCAATTTGTGGTAATTTACTTAGATGACATCCTCATTTACTCCCAGTCGGTGGTGGAACATGCTAAAGCATGAGGGAGTATAGTCTCTACGCTAAGTGTATGTTTGAGTTTATCGAAGTTCCTTTCCTGTGGTATCTGGTCTCTAACCAGGGTCTGGTTATGGATCTCTTCAAGGTGTCAGCAGTTTGGAGTGGGAAAAACCTAGAATCCTAAAAGTCTTCCTTGAATATATTCCTTAAATGTGCTCATTTTTATAGACATTTCACCAAGAAATGCTCTTCAATAGTTGCTCCCCTAACAGGCCTAGCCCATTTCCCCACAATTGATGAAATAAGGTAAAAATTTATAGAGGTGTTGGGAGAAATAAGGTACAAGATCTACCCCCATATCAAGGGAACTAGCAAGCCCAGGATACATAAAGTGGCTCATAACCCCCTTACCCAACCCAGAAAGGTGCCTATGTGGAGGTTTGGCCTCTCCCAGCAGTGAAGGCCTTTAAGATCTTAAAGAAGGCTTTTACCTCAGCCCTAGCACTAATTCATCCAGATGTCAGTTGCCCATTTATTGTTGAAGTCGATGCTTCTAAACTGGCGTGGGGGCTGTCCTCTTTCAATATTCTGGCTTCCCGGAAAGGTTGCACCCCTGCGAATACTTCTTGCATAAATTTTGTTCGGCCTTGCATTGGAGGAATTGAGGCATTGGTTTGAAGGTTCTTTACATCCCATTACCGTGTATACCGATTATGAAAACTTTGAGTATATTGAATCTGCCGGGAAACTTAATTCACACCAGGCTCACTGGGTGCTTTTTTTTTCTCCAGTTTCAGTTTTATCATCACCTTAAACCGGAAACCAAAAACAATAAAGCAAATGCCTTATTAAACAATTTTGGAAAATGTAAGGATAGGTTTGATGAGAAGAAACCTATTTTGCCCCAGGTTGTGTAGTTTGTGTCCTGTTGCCAGATTTGTCTAGCTCCTTAGCACCATTTCAGACAGACTCACCACCTTCGTAAACCTCCATGTTGTGATATATGTCGGTGTTGCAAGCGTTCCATGATGCTAAAACATCTGAGTGACCGGAAGACTTGCCAAACACCATGCCTGGTGGCCCACTCTCAGACGCGATGCCATTGCCTATGTAGAAGCCTGTTCTGTTTGTGTTTGAAACAAGGGAACACATAGACCACCAGCCGGATTACTGGTACTCTTAGAGGTTTCTAGGGAGCTCATATATGGTTATCTATGGTTTCTACTGTTGAATAATAATGGTGGTGGTCAACCACTTCAGTAAGATGGCTTCTGAACTGGCTCAACTATTCATAAAACATTCCGTATCCATGTCATACAATATTTTCCCTGATCGAGGAATCCAGTTCATTTCTTGCTTTTGGAGGGAGCTTTGTGCACATATCACCCTCAGTCTAACAGTCAGACGGGGAGGCTGAACCAGTCACAAGAACAATAAATGCGCTGTTTTGTTTCTGACTGCCAACACAAACGGTCCAAATATATTGTGTTTGCTGAATTTGTGGCAATGTGACAAAGTTTTCACCATTTTTCAGGAAAAAGCAAATGTTTGGACCAAGGCCTAGGAAAATTTAAAGAAAGCCGTTGAAAGTTACAAGACCTTTGCCGAATGTCATAGGTCAACTGAACCACCATTTCAGGGGGGTGATCTGGGTATCCACCCAAAATATTGCCTTGCCCCAACCTTCAGCTAAGTGAGACCTAAGTAAATACAAAAATTGAGTGACATTAACATTACGGTCGCTCTTCCTTCATTCATGAAGATTCCCAATGCATTTCATGTATCTTTGTTGAGACCTGCTGGTAACGTTGGGTTGTCATCTCCACCCCCATCATTGTGGAAAATGAGTATGAGGTCAATAGGATTCTAGAATGGTGCTTTGCTCACTACAATATTTAATTGATTGGAAGGGATATGGTCCTGAGGAGAGATGTTCATGATGATGCTCTGGTCAAGAGGTTTCATCGTGACAACCCAGATAAGCCTACCCTCTTCAAGGTGAGGGTAGTGTCACGATTTGTCACTTACATACTTCCTGGTCCCCTGGTGTCAGTCCTTCTCCCTCTGCAACCCCGGCACCTCTGCCCGTGTATGCGCACACCTTATGCCCTACTGCAGCGCTTCAGGGAGCGCACCTGCTGGAGGCTAGTTTAAATGGGCCTACTTCCCTACTTCCCGGTCCCCTGGTGTCAGTCCTCCTCCCTCTGCAACCCCGGTGCCTCTGCCCATGTATGCACACATCTTATGCCCTACTGCAGTGCTGCAGGGAGGCTAGTTTAAATGGGCAAATGAGCCCTATTGTTGCATGTTGGGTTAGCAGCCCTAAATTGTGGCCAATCCCCTGCAACCAAGCCCTATTCAGGTCTCCCCATCTCAATGCCTGTGATAGCGTTCTTCTGGGTGTTCTAGTGTCATTATTGCTGAACTCTGATTAGCCATTGCTGAATCTTGCCTTGTCTGACCCTCCTCTGTTCACTGCCTGGTCTGATGCCTGATTGACTTTGAGTTTGTTTACCCATCAGTGCTGTAAACCCTTTGACTACTCGACTTTGACCCCAGGGTTCATACACCTTTCTGAATGTTTTTCTTTATCATAATGAATCCCCTGTGTGAAACAAATAAATGTGTGCAGGTAGGAGATGGGGTGCCATAGCTTCTCAGCTCTTAATGTTGTTCTTCCTATTTGAAATCTTTGTTCCCTGCAAATCCTAAAGGGCCAGTCCAGCCAGCTGTTTTTTTTCAAATCCCCCCCTGCCCTACCACCCTCCTCTAGCACTGAAGCAGGGTGGGGGTGAAATAAATAAAAACCACTCAGTGCCACCGGGAGTGCGCGCTCCTCGTGCGTGAAGGCGCTACCAGACGTCAGTGTGCGTCTGGCTGCACTAAGTGGCTGGCCAAGGAAAGACAAAGATGGTGGTGAACAGCACTGCAATTGTCCGACAATCAGCGCTGGATTGCAGGACAGGTAAGTGGTTTTTATTTATGAGTGGAGGAGGGTGGCAGGGCAGGGGGATTTGAAAAAAACAATCTAGCTGGACTGGCCCTTTTATGGTCAGCGTTGGTTTAAGCGTTAGCGTCATTTTGGGAAATAAAACTTCCAAACCTTTAGTCAGTAATCATTATAGGATAAGTGCTGGAGCGAGGGGATAATGTAATGCACTCTGGCACTGGCCGGCCATGGAATCTTTGGAAAAGTGCACCAAAGGGTACTTTTCCTTTAAAGTCCAATTAATCCAGAAAAAAATAATAAATAGAAACTGAATTATAGATTTCAGGTATCATTCACCTTGACAAAAGAGTGCTGATTTTTATTCCCCAGTTTTAACTGCACTGGGTTCTAAGGGGGGTTATAAGCATTTTATAAACTTAAAAACTTAACTGAAAGTTATGCACTGATTTATTTTATAGTAGATTCAAGATCTGCAATGAAAAAAGTGAAATTTTCAAGAGGGTTTTCACAATTTTACTGTGACTGTGAGGGGGTTAAGAAAGAGCAATATGAGAAATATGTAAATGCATTGATATTGGTTTTGGTCTGAAAATGCATTTATCGGTGAGGAAATTAATCTCTAATGTGAGCACTATAGTGCTGATCCTGTGAGCAAAGCTGAAGCAGTACAAAAGAACTGACAGCTGTACAAACATGGAGATCTAAGACAAGGCTGAATCACCAGAAATAAAAGTGCTGGCGTCAGCTGGATAAGAGAACAGGCAAGGAAACAAATAGTTCTGCTTTGTTGACTCCTGTAAACGTTTAAGCGATTTTAGGATGATAATGCAAAAAAATTGTTCATAGTGCCAAAGTAACCGAAGGCATGCTGTGCAGTCATATTTAATGTTGCTCCAATACCCCTCTATGCAGCTTGGGCTAATTTATGTATTCAGAAAATTGGGATTCAGAAGGATCTGAATTCATGCACCCTTGATGTTAATAAGGAATCGAAATTTGAGATACTGTATGTTTTTCTAGTTTAGTCCCGGTTTCTCAGTTGTATAGAAAGAACACTTAATAAATAAATAATATATACCATATTTTCTGCACTATAAGATGCACCTGGCAATAAGATGCATAGGGTTTAGAGGAGGATAATATTTAAAAAAAATCTGAACCAACAGGCAGTGCAGTAGAACTTACCCTGAACCCCAAAACGCCCCCCCAAACCTAATAATAGACAGTGCAACATAACCCATAAACAGCAAGTGCAGCAACCCCCCCTCCCCCAGCAAAACCTAATAACAGGCAGGGCAACAGAACCCATAAACAGCAAGTGCAGCAACCCCCCCTGCCAAAACCTAATAACAGGCAGGGCAACAGAACCCATAAACAGCAAGTGCAGCAACCCCCCCTGCCAAAAGCTAATAACAGGCAGGGCAACAGAACCCATAAACAGCAAGTGCAGCAACCCCCCCCCCACACCAAAACCTAATAATAGGCAGGGCAACAGAACCCATAAACAGCAAGTGCAGCAACCCTCCCCCGCCAAAACCTAATAATAGGCAGGGCAACAGAACCCATAAACAGCAAGTGCAGCAACCCCCCCCCCCCACACCAAAACCTAATAATAGGCAGGGCAACAGAACCCATAAACAGCAAGTGCAGCAACCCTCCCCCGCCAAAACCTAATAATAGGCAGGGCAACAGAACCCATAAACAGCAAGTGCAGCAACCCCCCTGCCAAAACCTAATAATAGGCAGGGCAACAGAAACCATAAACAGCAAGTGCAGCAACCCCCCTCGCCAAAACCTAATAATAGGCAGGGCAACAGAACCCATAAACAGCAAGTGCAGCAACCCCCCCCTCGCCAAAACCTAATAATAGGCAGGGCAACAGAACCCATAAACAGCAAGTGCAGCAACCACCCACCCCCCCCCCCCCCGCCAAGACCTAATAGCATGCAGGGCAACAGAACCCATAAACAGAAAGTGCAGCGCCCCCCCCCCCCCCCGCCAAGACCTAATAACAGGCTGGGCAACAGAACCCATAAACAGAAAGTGCCGCAACCCCCCCTTCCTGCCTAAACTTAATAACAGGCAGTGCGACAGCACCAAAAAACAGAAAGTGCAGCCAAACCCCCTGCCAAAGCCTAACAGGCAGTGAGACAGAACACAAAAACAGCAAGTGCAGCAAACCCACCTACCAGAACCTAGTAACAGGCAGTGAGACAGGTTAAAATACATTAAAAACTGATTATATGAACATTCCACTAAAGGGCGCTGGTGGTAATGCACAATTAACTAGGTCAGATATCAAGCATATGTCCCTATGAAAACCGACTGAATCCTAGTGTTTCAAACAAAAAGGGCTATGTGCTATATATACAATTAATAAACAACTGTAATGATACTATAAGTGCTAAAGTGACCAAGTGCAAGAAAAATTTAAGCAGTATAAACCTTCATATGCATAAAAGGTAAGAATGACCATACCAAGGTACACAGCAGGTTAACAAAAGGGACAACCAATCATAAATCTTACATGGGCCAGCCGTCACCGCGCTCTCCCCCAGCCTACGCGTTACGCGACAGAACGCCACTTTCTCAGGGCAAACGGAGAGTCCAGACACTTGCTGCCAACAGCCCTCTCCTTATAAATGCACCTACCCCTCCCCCCCAGTACAGCCCCAGCCAAAACTCCAGGTGGAGGATCACATGATGTTGATCACACTCCGGCCAGAAGTGTGTCAGCACCATGATGCAGCCTGCATTCCAGCAAGCACTTCCGTAAGGCAGGTGATGTCGAAGCGTTCCCCTGTAACTAGGGGAACACCAACCCAGGAATCAGCGGAGGCTGCACCAGGAGTGATTGGGGAGGCAAGTAGGAGGAACAGGCTAAAAGGGAGCAGACGTCGGGACAATGAAAAATTCCTAAGAGGGATCACAATTTTTAAAAGAACAATGAACAACAGATTATTATACACAGATAACAATGGCATTATTAAAGAACATACACTACATATATAACCACAAGAGAGTCCTAATCATGGCGGGGACTGACCAAGGAACCCCGCACACATAAGAGGGATAACATGTTAGATGAAACAGAGACTATAAATGCTTTTTGAACAGATAATAGGACAATATAAACACCCAGATAAAATTGTACCTACTGGGGATATCTAAATTGAAAATTTAAAGAGGGACTACTCCACCTAGGGCATGTATGTAACCTAGCTTAAAGCACAAAGGTCACAAAAGCCGGGTACCAACCCATGCCCACTCATAATGCCGACTAATCAGAGTTCCCATGAAAATAATAAGAGCCTATAGATAATAAGCCTATTAGATATAAAAGGAACTATGAAAAGTACTGTTTGTTTTGTTAAATAATCCACTACAAACAACTGTACAAACCAAAGGGATATAAATGATCCCTAAAAGAGGGACAACTCAACCTCAAATATGGATACAACCCACATTAAAACATGAAAATCATAGGGACAAAATGCATAACCCCTATGTCCCTGGCCACAGACAAACAGGCTCCCCCCAAAAAGAGTAAGGGGGAGAATATGGAGTCTATGGAGGGGAGGCAGGTGGGTTACTCATACAGACATTTTCAAACACTATCAATACAGGCAAGGTGGACATACAGTCCAATGGAATAAGCAGTTACATAAACAATTGCTGGACTAACATAGAACCATCCACTAAGGGACCAAGTAGAGGGCAATTTCCATTGATCATTCAGATAGTATGTTGATCATGCCGGATATTCTTGGTGATCCATTCTCGAGTGTGGCGGAGAAAGATATCTGGTAAGCAGGGCCAGAGCGCCAGGGGGCGTCCGAGGAAACATAGTCTAGTGCCCACCTCATTCTGCCTCATGGGCCTTTGCTTGGGGATCAGAAGTGTGTCCCTAGGGGTCCCTTTCGCACGTTGAAACGCCCGGGATACAACCCGTTTAGGGTAGCCTCTCGTCAATAATCTTTTTGACAGCTCACCAGCCTGTAGTGTGAATTCCATATCTGTAGAACAATTTCTGCGCACCCTTAGGAACTGTCCAGTCGGGATACCCTCTTTCAATTTTGTAGTGTGGAAACTTGAAAAATGAAGTAACGAATTGACCGCCGTCTCCTTCCTATATAGGCCAGTTTTAAGTAGGCCATCCTCCCCAACAGTAATGGTAAGGTCAAGGAAGGTCACCAGAAATTTGTCCATATCCGCAGTAGGTGCAAAGGTCAGTCCCTTGGAGAGTACCGATTCCTCCTCCATTAATTTTTCAATTTAGATATCCCCAGTATATGTTATCTGTGTATAATAATCTGTTGTTCATTGTTCTTTTTAAAAATTGCGATCCCTCTTATGAATTTTTCATTGTCCCGACGCCTGCTTCCTTTTAGCCTGTTCCTCCTACTTGCCTCCCCAATCACTCCTGGTACAGCCTCCGCTGATTCCTGGGTTGGTGTTCCCCTAGTTACAGGGGAACGCTTCTACATCACCTGCCTTGAGGTACTTCCGGCTTTCTAAACCGGAAGTGCTTGCTGGAATGCAGGCTGCATCATGGTGCTGACACACTTCCAGCCGGAGTGTGATCAGCATCATGTGACCCTCCACCTGGAGTTTTGGCTGGGGCTGTACTGGGGGGAAGGGGTAGGTGCATTTATAAGGAGAGGGCTGTTGGCAGCAAGTGTCTGGACTCTCCATTTGCCCTGAGGAAGTGACGCGTAGGCTGGGGGAGGGGCGCGGTGACGGCTGGCACATGTAAGATTTATGGTTGGTTGTCTCTCTTGTTAACCTGCTGTGTCCCTTGGTATGGTAATTTTTTCTTACCTTTTATGCATATGAAGGTTTACATTGCTTAAATTTTTCTTGCACTTGGTCACTTTAGCACTTATAGTATCATTAGAGTTGTTCATTAATTGTATATATAGCACATAGCCCTTTTTGTTTGAAACACTAGGATTCAGTCGGTTTTCATAGGGACATATGCTTGATATCTGACCTAGTTAATTGTGCATTACCACCAGCGCCCTTTAGTGGAATGTTCATATAATCAGTTTTTAATGTATTTTAACCTGTGTAGTGTTTAGATGAATTAATAAAAGTGATTGTTATCATATAAACGGAGTGGTGCAGATTGTGTCTTGGGGTTGGGGGCTGTGTGGAAGCCTCCTTGTTGTATATATGTTGGATTCAGGTACCCAAGCCTGCACACTTCTTTGATTAAGTGTTGTTGGTGCGGCCCTTTGCTCTGTATTCAAGGCAGTGAGACAGAACCGGCCCAGAACTCCTAAAACCGCAAGTTGAGCAAACCCCTCTCCCAGAAACTAACAACATGCAGCCTGTCAGAAGCCCGCTTTCCAAGAACTCAGTACCAGGTAGTGCGACAGAACCCAACCTGAAACCATCAAATACAGCAAATCCCTCTCCAAGAACAGACTAGACTAGATACCCAATAAAGGGGAAGCCAAAAACAGGACATGGGACTACCGCCGCCAAATCATGCAGTCACATTTTGAAAGGGGAGCATGGTAACAGGTAAGATTTAGGGTTTGATGGAGAGGGGAATCCGGCAATTGGGATGCCCCCCCAGAGCCCTTTTAAATGGTTGACAAGACCCAATGATCTACAGCAGTAGCAGTTGCTCATAACAGTCCTGCGCACTGGCACAGTGCCATTCACCCATCGCATAGCTGCACCAGAGTTTTATTTGATGTCTAACTTGTATTTCCTAATGTGGCACAGCCCAGCATAACATAATTATAGTGACAAAAATGCTGACCAAATACTTTCATTTGATCCTCCTATGACTGAAAGGTTGATGAATGAGACAGTGGATAAGAAACCCAATGGGGCATGCCTCACCGCCTATATAGCCAAATACTGTATTAATGTGGCGCATATCCTGGTAACATGTTTATAACCTCGTCCCTTAAAGCGGACCTTCACTCTAAATAAGAGTCTATCTTATATGTTTCCCACACCCTGTACATACAGATTGCTCACATTAAAAATCATCCTACCTGCATCTACTGCATTTTATAAGCCTTTAAACATCCAAGATGGCGGCTTATGGAAGCTGCCATTTTTGCAGGCAGCCTGCAAACAGGAAGTGCCTGCAAACAGGAAGTGACTGTGCTGCTCTGCATTCTGGGACTGCTGACCTTTCCCTGACCCCAGCTCTGCTCTGTCTGAGCAAAGCACAGCTATAACCCGCCCCCCTGTACCTTATCCCACTCTCCTCTCCTCAGTAAGTGTGATGCTTCTGAGTCAAGATGGCGGCGCCCGTATCCTAAATTCCCGAACAGAGTTGCAGCCCAGTGGGGGAAAGTATAATAAATTAGTGACTAAACATGTAAAATATATTAATTTTAGATGCTGAGGAATTGTTTTTTAAGAGTTTGGGCTTTTCATTAAATCATGGTGAAGGTCCGGTTTAAATCTATGCTGGACAGCATCATCCATGAGCTATGGAAAATTTACACACAGGCTAACTGTGGTATACCAAGTTAACAAGGTCCCCAACTCGATGCTTCTGGCTAAATGATCTGTTATGCATTTACAAATGCAACATTCTTTATTGTAATCGGCTATAATGGTGACAAAACACCCACACATTGCAGAAAGCTGTGAGCCAGCTGTGAGCCATTAACATTTTAATATCAGCCATAGCACTGTAACACCAGCTACAGTCTGGCTGTAATAATCTAATACAGAATGGAGAACTGGCTGGCTTTTACAATGTAAGAACATGACATTGCACAGCAAGTGCAACACAAGGCAAAAAACTCTCACCCCCGAAGTTCATTCAGTGCTGTTTCTTCAGTAGGTATAAGCATCTCTTATTGCTAGGTTTTGTTCGCTCACTAGAGTTAAATTACGATGTTGTATCTCTAGTCTAGTGATGCATTTCTAAACTGCAGGTTTCTTCATAAAGTATTGAACATATGTTCAGCTGTCTTTTTTTTTTGGGGGGTAATGTTCTACCTACCCAGTACCCTTAGTTGTCTAGTAATTTTTCTCAGAAGCCATTTTCTTAAGTCATTAAGTCATAAGCCCTATTTGAACTATCTGTCATCATCCTCTCACTTTACCCTCACAATTGCAAAGGTGGTAAGGCCAACTACCCCTTAGCTTAGGTAGTACCCATATTTTGTACCCAGTATATTTCTGTGTTTGCAGCCACCTGCCATGCTCATGTCATGCTGCATTTGGTGCATTTGTAAAATAATATGCATATCCATGTATTGAAAGTATTTAAGTGGTCATTTGCTTGTACTTCTACCTTATTCCACAAGCCCCCTGCCAAGGCTGGCAGGTGACATGCCAGTCATTGCTAGTCTGTGAAATGGTACTAGGGTCTCTGCCGGCATCTGTAGTGACCTAAGTAGTGGTCCCCCCTCCTCCTTCCTTGGCATCCCTCCAGTAATGTCATTAGTCACATGGGAGCTTTCCACAGAGGCTCCACATCTGTAGTATAAAGCCCTTCCTGCCTGGCCAAGATTGGTTTGGTGCCACCCCACTACAGATGCCGGAGGAGTGACTGCAACAGCAGCTCCCCGCCATCAAGAAGATCACAGCCCACCAGACCAGGAGGGAGCCCCCAACCTGGCAGACCTGCAGAGATGACAGAGCCCAGCAGTCAAAGGACGGCTACAGAACCAGACTTTTCCCACTCTGGCTCACTAGTCATTAGGTTTAAAACAAATATTGTCTTCCCCATTGAGGTGAAAGCCAACAAAGGACAATGAGTTTCCTCTATCCCTGCCTTGAGTTTTGGATGGAGTTTGGCTTTAAAACAAAACCATTACATAACAATAAGATTCTGCATGATTTGCTATCTATGGAGAGAATAACTGCTGTCTAATTTATTTCAGACAGAAAGGGAGTTTTCTTTTTCCTTTAAACAAGTGACTTTAGCTTCAAAACATGTGTAATAATATAATAAGGACACAGTGAGCATGCACAGCGCAGCATGCTCGGCTTGATTCAATAAAAGCAGCGGTACTTCCAAAAGCTGCTCCAGAAGGAAACAGCAATTGGGTTAAATTGGAAGCCAGTGTTTCAGAATTGTCTGAATCACACACCCTTTGAATGTGTGCTGTACATTGGATGTGTGAGCTTTTATCACATGTATCTCCATTTACATTATAGTAACAGTTCCTAGGCTAAAACCATAGGTGACGTACAGATGGGACAGACTTTAAAGACCCTGAGATAACTCTAAGAACACAATTGCCATTGAAAAGCACTGAAGACTTCAATAACAACTGCTCCATCTGTAGTGGCCAAAAAGCAGTGATCAGCATGAAATGCTGAGAATGAAATCTCTCCCGGTCCATGCCTTTTCTGAAAGCTCAACATCCTGTTTTGCCACCACAGGAAGTCAAGCCTTACCTTTCCCCATGGCTTGCTATGTTGTTAGATGTGTGTTGCAGAACGACCAATCTTTAACCAAATTCAGGGTATGGTAAAGGAGGATCTGAAAATCTGGACAAATGGCTCATGGACATAAAATAGCATATCAGTATTAATACATTTGACCACGAAAACACGAAAACATCAAAATTGGGGTGTATGACAGGGGTGGTGGTTATGATGTTGGATGAATGTATGGATTTATTTAGGCCCTTATTTAACAAGGGATAGCGCCAGGTAGCGAATGGTGAGCGAACGGTAATGACGCTCACTGCCACGAGAACGCCGGCTCCCCTCCGCAATCACACATTTATCAAGCCGATCCTGCTTAGCGACTGACAGAGCGCCAGATAGCGAATCATTCATCATTATTCCAGCCTCACCCCACAGCGCCAGCGAGCGACCTTGAACAGCGACAGGTATGACCTCTCGCTACCTGGCGCTCTCCAATGCATTTCAATGGAACAATCTTTAAATATTCATAATTAATTGCTATTATTTTTATTTTTTTTTTTAATGTCAAAAATTCTGTGACCACTTCTGCAATGTTAGATATTTTTTTAAGCTTAAAAAAAAAAATGTGTGCAGAATTGATATTACAGGTCTGATATTAATGTATTCATATTACAAAATGTGTTGAAAAACATGTTTTTTTTTTTTCTAAAAATATGGTTGTTTGGGGGTTAAAAAACTACTTTTAACCCATCGCCGCCAGCGCTCTGGGGTTTAAACAAGCATTTCACAGCGCGATAATTTTTTGAGCAGGATTTAATGAATATGCTGGGAGCCGTTCGCTATGGCCGTTCGCTGTCATGCGCTCCCATACAGCGCGGAACCTGTCAAACAGCGACTCCTAACCCCGTATTCAACATTACCGCACACCGACTGAGTCGTTGTCAACAGCCGAACAACGGCCAAGCACAGCGAATACTAGCGGGCGCTGTGGAAATAACGCTACTGTCGCTACCTGGCGCTATTAATGAATCAGCCTGTTAGTGTTTTATCGAAAAATCGGCAGGATCAGTAACATTTAAAGTAACCTTGCAACTTATTAGGGAATTATTATACAAGGGGTAACTTGCTGCATAGGTACCGATTGGTCATAAGGAGAACCAGTAGAATTCTATGTACGCTGCCCTGCCTAATGGTCCATGTTACCCACACCAAGACATCATACAGACTTCAGGTCCACATAATCAGTTTCATTAAAACTGGATAGAGAGGTCCAGGATTCTTTTATGGACAATTAAAAAAATGGCTTTGCATTTCATGTGTAGAAATTCTAAACCAAAAAACTCGGTCATGTGCAGGTATGAAAAAAATCTACCTTCGGAAAGGTTCTCCAAGCTGCAAGTACACCGACATACAATAAAGTTTAATAAGCTTTTCAAAAGAGTGAAAAGCTTTGCCTATTTGTATTGAATTACTCCCCTAGTTTTTTTTTATTTTATAAATGATGGATCAGGTTAGAGGAAACAGATTTCTACATCCTTGGGCTTCATAACATACTTTTGAGGTTAACTAGGGAGGGCTATTTGATTGATACGAAACTTCTAATAACACAAATAGAATATACAAGTTTTGAGAAAGTGATTACTCCCTCATTTTTTGTAAATATATTATTATATATATATTATTATATCTATTGATGGAACAACACTGAAAATATGACACTTTGATACAATTTAAAACTCATGTTCTGCCCACATGAGCACCAGGCAAATTGCGGCAATCGATTCCCTGGCGGGGACCGAGGAAGAAGTGGGATCTATTGGCGTACTGGGGGGTTACGTGGTCCAGCATTCTGAATGCCGCCGCCCCCCTACTAATTTAGCGGTGGCAGCAGGGTGTTGGTCCACTTCAATGGCTGTGTGTGGAGTTATTTTGAAGTCAAACCAAATTTACACTGTTATACAAGCTGCCCACTATCATATCTTCAGTGTTGTCCCACAAAAAATATAATTAAATATTTACAAAAATATGAGAGGTGCACTCACTTTTGAGAGATAATGTAAATTGTTTTTATAAAAAGCTGGAGATTTAAAATGCAATTATTTGCACTAATAATGTGAAAAAGTCTTGTTTACAGTCCTCCTCATTAAAGTCGTGTAGAAGCAATTATATTCATTATAAAGTGTGCTAGATATACTGAGGTCACAGGACTTGCTCATCAAGAGTGTTAATGATGATCGGTTACAAAAACAAAATGATAAACTAACTAAATAAGCTTTTAACAGACTGAATAAACTGTTAGAAAACATCTAGCAGCTCCATCACTTTTTGCAGTGGACCTCCAGTCAAAAGAGACTTCTTATGGCCCCACTGCTGAGCTTTCCATATCAGGATTCCCCAGGGGTAGGGCTGTAAGCAAATTAGCCATTTTTGATGGGAGATGCTTTAAAGCAGCCAAAGAGAAAATAAAGAATATGATCTTTGTGTCTACAATAGGTCACACAAAATAAGAATATTAAAAGGGGCGAAGATGGGGGCCAGGACTGACGTCCCTTCCTAATGTTCATAGGGTTTTGCTAACTTTATGCTGTATAACTGTGGCTAGAATTCCAAGCACTACCAATTCCAATACAGACATTAGCACAAGTGGGCCGTATGAAAAGAGGAAAAGATATCTAAACATGCCGCAATATATTCCCAAAAAGGATCAAAAACAAAACAATACATTTTATTGCACATAAAGATATAAAACACACAAACCACAATAGACAGATTCAAACCAAGGGTATCTTCTTCTAAAAATCAAATAATAATACTCAATCACTGAAATGCCATGTAAAAAGGAGATGGTCCTCAAACTCCCACCCGGATTACAATCTGTGAGCTGCTCCATTAGCAAATAGGCACATCGAACTATGCCCACTGCTTGTCTGTTTACTTCAGTCTTCTGCACCATTACTTCAGTCTTCTGCACCATTAGCTGCCAGTGCCATGTATATGTTATAACAGGATGTATTATTGTGTACTCTGCAGGAGGCTGTGATAAACAGACAGGTAGAGTCAGATTATACACTGTGCTGCAAGTAAGAGCAGGATTCAGACTACAGCTCTGCTGGTACACATGGCTATAGTAAAGGGGCTTCAACTCAGCAACTACACCATTATGAGTTACAGTAGAAGATCAGAAGCTATCAGCTGTCTGGACATTAAGGTAAGTAAGGTAAGTAAGATTCGCTCTTGATGGAATTTTTCTTATTGTGTATATTTTTTGTGCCTACATGTTGTCCTCCATGTGCTGAGCTGATCTGTTTTTTTTTAATTATTTCTTATATTGGAAAATGTTTTATGGAAGCAGTTTTCTACATTCTGCTGCCACTGGCAACATAAACCAAGTGTGTACAACAAGAAGATAGGTGTGAGTCTGTGTCTACACACAGAACACTTCTGGGCGTGTGTAAGTGTGAGTGAGCTCCCTCACCTCACCAACGGCCATAGCAGCAGTGTTCTGTGTGTATAAGGCTCGCTTTTCTCTTTTTGGTGTATGTTGCCAATGGCAACAGATTGCAGGTAGTGAAGACTGCTTCCATAGAACACACATTTTTAATTATAGGAAAAAATAAAAAGCTAGATAAGCTCGGCACCTTGAAGACCTTTTGGCACAAACAAAATACACTTTAAAAAAAAATTCAATCGGAAGTGGACTTGGACCCTTTAAACTGGATCAACAGCCTTGCACATTTAAAAACGAAAGGTAGCGGCCATTTTGGAGCTTCATCTCGCAGTATCTCAGCCATGCTGCTGCCTGGATTCAACTGACATAACCAACAATGCTCAGTAACAGGAAGCCCAGCAGCACTTCCTGTTAGCAGACAGCCTGCACACCCATGACCCTAATATTTAATACAGCAGGATTTAGAAAATGGTAAATTATTTTTTATGCCCTGGAGAGAGGTGCATATGAGCACTGTTTGTTGTATTGGTCTGGTTTAAGTCTTTTTTGACTGTTTTAAACCTGCCCGTAAAACCTTTTAGAGGAATATATTTTAGAGATATATACCTATAGCAGAGCTTACAATCTATTATTCTTTAGAAAGCTTAGTAAACCTATAACCTACATTGTTTGCTTCCCCAACAAGCCTCTTTCTTCTTGACCTCATAAAATCTGCTGGGGTTGCTATGGCTTTAGTTAAGCCTATGTTCATTTGTTATCCAAGTACACCTTTCTCTGTCTTCTAGTCAGTAGGGATTTTACTGCAGTTACAGAGCAGAGCAGTTCAGGACTTTTACTTAAGCAGCAATTTATATGGAAGATGAGCATGAATTGAATATTATAATCATGCCTTTCACAGTGCTGCTGGAGCAGAAGATTTTGGTTTTACTGAAACGTGAAGCTCATCATGATTTCTCAGGGGGATATAAACAGCGCGGAGTGATTGAGACTTTCCACCATTCAGTAGTGTATTCAGCAGATCTGCTGGGCTGGAAATGTATTGCAGTGGCACCATGGCCCTATAGCTGCAGCGCTGTAACATCCGCCTTTACAAGGCTTAATAAAACCTCTGCATTATTAATGTACAGAGAAACTTTTTTGATGCATAAATATTTTAAGTATTATGCTAAATCATTTGAACTGCTGCATTTTTCTTTCCTCTATTATGTGCGTGTATATATATATATGCCACTGCGTCTTGGAAACCCACAAAGAGTTACCACAAAGTGTGCTGCTGTAAAATTTACATTTGAAGGCCAGTCAACTGCCGCTTAATATAGGGTCTACAAAAGGAGCTGCAGCAAAAACCTCTTAATTGCTGCTTATATATTAAAATGAAAGCTTTCATTAAACCCCTTACTGTTTTGGGTGAAGAGGGGCACATTAAATAGGACAAACAACTCTGGTCAGAGGCCAGTCAAGCGCAGGGGGATGTTAATTAGCAGCACCTGTGTCTCCTTGGTCAATCTCTTGTCAGCTCAAATTGATAAGAGATGTAGGACCTAAATAATAATAAGTAGTTTTTGACTACACACACATCTTAGGATCCAGTGACATTTAATCCACATTTAGCACACAGCCTGTCACATTCCTCTAGTGTCACGGTTCACAATATACTCTCCTTCATCCCATGGTGCATGTGCTGGCCTCTGGCGGCATCCCTGTTTTGCACGCTCACCTCAGCGCCTCTGTTGAAACTACAGAACTCAGGCACCCTGCCTCCATCTGCCAGCAACCACTGAATGCACGTTAAAGTGGGCCAAAACCTGCGGCGATCAGTCGACCGATTTCCTCCCCCTGGGGCATTCAAAATCGGGATGCCCCGCTGTGTGAAACTCCCAGGTCCCCTATACACTTACCTTCTTTAACAATCCAATGGCGCATGAGCGAGCAGCGGCCGCATCCCCATTATCCCTCTTGCAGGGAGCATGGTCACACCAGGCATTTGTAAATGGTCAGCGTGGGCACGCTCCCTGTTAGAGGGTAGCGGGGGATGCAGCCGTCAGCGCTCTCAGAGCCGCTCGCCTTAGATGACGTGGTGTCGGCGGATCCCAGCATGCTGATTAAACGAGTGGCCACGCATGCACCATAGGACCCGTAAGCGGTGAGTTGGTTTCGGCGACCTGGGGGGATTACACAGCTTGGCCGAATGGCATGCCCCGGCGAAAGGACCAAAACTCAGGATGGTCAAAATCCTGGGTTTTGGTCCACTTTAAGTGTGCAGACCAGGGTTGCCAGGGACGTAGGCACACTTTCACCTGGTCCTTCTTTTATATCTGGTTAATGAGAGTTTTGGCCTGCTTTAGGTGGTGACCGGATTGTAGCCATTGAGAGGGGCAAGGGGCACTTGGTAACATTTATGGAAAAACAAAACTAAGAAAGCAAAATAAAATTCTCTTACCAGCACAGAATGGGGTTCAGAAGGATTCTTGAATTTGTCTACAGTTGTCCTTTAAAGTGGACCAAAACTCACTGAACATGAGATAAACATTTGACCAAAGCCCCTGCCAATACTCCCTTCTTAGGGTGTAGAATTAGAAATGGATATTTTTTGCTTTTCCAACCATTTTGGAACACTGTTTTTTATTGCTGTCTCTCTCTGTAAGATGGCAGGTGACATCACTGCCACACATAACAGTGGTGATGAAGAGAGGTGGAGCTTTACAGCTAAAACAGGTGCCATTATCTGGGATTAGAATGAAGCAGGAGCAGTGAAAATTGGCAAATGTTACTACTCGTGTGGGAAGCAATTCAGGGGATGCTAGTTAAAAATGTGGGTTTTGGTCCACTTTAAATGACCTACCTAGCTGCAGTGACTAGGGATGAGCGAATCGGTTCTAACAAACCTGAATTCGCTCCGAATTTCAGGGAAAATTCGATTCAGCACGAACCCGAATTTTTAGTGGTTCGTGCTGACCGAATTTTCCCTGAAATAAAAAAAATAAATGCCGTCATGGTGGGAGCGGGGAGACCGGCTGCGCTGTCAGCGGGCGGCGGAAGCCAGCTGTCAGCTGTCATCAGAGGACGCTTCATCAGAGGAAGCCGCTTCCTCTGATGACGCGTCCTCTGTTGACAGCTGACAGCGCAGCCGGCTTCCCCGCTCCCACCAGAGATGAGCGATTCGTTAAAGTTCGATTCGGACGAACCCGAATTTCTTTGAGAAATTCGCCAAATCAAATTTTTGTTCGCTCATCTCTAGCAGTGACCAATCAGAATGTACATTTAATAGAAAAGCCACACATTTCATTAAGACAGATAGGTGCCACTGAACTAGGGACCCTTTAACATATAGCTATAAATATAAATAAATACCTTTCATGGACAGCACCAACAATTTGCTTTGATCTTCTCTATGTCTTGTATGAATGCCAGGGTTTGAAATTTTGGTTACCAGAGTTGGGAGTAAACCAACACCAATTGATATAATACCACATGATATAATCCTGTTCTCAATTTACCCACCCTCCAAAAAAAAGATACATTGGTTATATTTCTACTACAAAATAACATGCTTTTAAAAATAATAGATCTGTCTAATGTACTTAGATATAGCATTTGCCAAACTTGTTATATATGAAAAATGAGTTACCGTCTAAAATAAAGGAAAACGCTGATGTATCTGTGTCTCAAGTATTAAGAATTATCAGGATAGCTAAATTGTGTTGTGATAGAAAGTTAATAGTTTCTCATTACTTTTTAGGCTTTTCTTGCCACTGGCAATAGATAATGTGTGAATCAGTTCATTACACGCAATACTAGAACACCACATGGGCATAAAGCTTCATTGCCAGTGAGAAACAGAGCTGATGTTCTCTCATGTAGACTTCTTCTGCGGGCAATCCAAGTGTATAAGCTGATGAAAGGTGCAAACTAAAGCAACATTATTTTCTATAGCAAACACAGGCAGCATAGAAAAAGCCGGAATTGTAAAAAGATTTATTAAAATGGTAAAGGCAGGTGTAAATAATGGAATAGGGAATACAATTTTCTAAAGAATGAGGTTGGGGGCCACTGTGTGATACAGTGATACAGCAACTTAGGTCAGAATTGGACATGCAAGAAAGTTGACCTCAAGCTCAATTTGTACCCTGTACCCTGTTACCCCTTGTAACATGGCAGTAGCAGGAGAATGAATGATTTTAACATTTGCAGGTGATGTTTTGTATAAAAGCTGGGCCCAAAGTTTGGTTGTAGGTAGTTTTTCAGGTATAAGTCAGAACCTCCAATTTCCAAATTCTTTAAATTAAGCGGAATTATTCTTGTACTCACCATGCCCTAAAATGACACCCAGCCATAATGCAGTTATTTGAAGAAAGTATTTGCATTTTCTATGCAGTTATAAAAGAGAAAACAAAGCTTCACACATAAAAGAAGAATTCTCAAAGAGAGACTTTCCCATAGACCTTAGATCTGGGGGTGCCTAAGGCTCTAAACAAGTTGCACAATTTGCATCCAGCTCACCAAGTCCTGTAATCGCCCCCCTCCAGGTTACGCGTTTTGGGGTTCAAAATCCCTTAGTCTCAGGTAAGATCCTTCCCTGCTCCCAGGGGAACTTCCTGAGCGGGGTTATATTCAGAGCTGTTGGGTTTTAGAAATGTATGCAGTGCCTAAGGCTCTGTTGGTTACCTGTCACCTGCTTCCATGATGATAGTTGTGCAGCTATGATTTGTGAAGCTGGGAGCTGTACTTGCCGCAATTTGACTGGTGTCCAGTGAATGGCCGGTGTATGAAAAGCCCATTCTGAATAATAATCCCTTTTATGCCATTTTGTGCCATTGAAGCATTTTCCACATTTAAAGCAGCCCTTCACTCTTAATAAAAGTCTATCTTATATGTTTCCCACACCCTGTACATACAGATTGCCCACATTAAAAATCATCCTACCTGCATCTACTGCATGTTATGAGCCTTTAAACATCCATGATGGCGGCTCATGGGACATCAGGCAGCTTGCAAACAGGAAGTGCCTTCTGACTGTGCTGCTCTGCATTCTGGGATTGCTGACCTTTTCCTGACCTCAGCTCTGCTCTGTCTGACCAAAGCACAGCTATAACCCGCTCCCTGTACTTTATCCTACTCTCCTCTCCTCAGTAAGTGTGATGCTTCTGAGTCAAGATGGCGGCGCCTGTATCCTAAAGTCCTGAAAAGAGTTGCAGCCCAGTGGGGAAAAAAATAAGTGACTAAAAACTTTAAAATATATTAACTTTAGATGCTGGGGAATCATTTTTTAGGTGTTGGGCTTTTCAATAAATCAAGGTGAAGGTCCGGTTTAACTATTAGAACTATTAAATTCTTCACCTACCACCACTTCTAACTCAATATTTGCTGAGGATACCTTTTTGCCTCCGGGCTGCCTCCCCATCTTGCATCCAGCTCAACTTGCCTCGTGAGCAAACTACATAACCCCTTCTGTCCAGTCGTGTGACCCCCTTGTCATTCTCACATTTTGTTTTAGCATCTGTGTGCCCAGTTATTTATTCCTAATAATGATAGCGTCTATGGGTGTCACTAAAAGCAGTCTCGCAGCTGCTGCAGTATTACCCTTATAGAATTTTCTATTGGAGTCACCTGGTGTCAGAGGATACATGTGCGAGATATTTCCCAGGAGGAAAAAAGAAGAGGCTGATAGGAGGACCCCCAGAATATGTGGGGATACTCTGGCCACAGGGCTACTTTTGATACATGCAAACTGGCTTATGGGAGGGGGAGGCCTTATTGGAAGTCAAGTAAGTCAATAAGCTGGTTATTGTTGGAATATCCGTAGAGAATAATGAGCCCCCCCCCCCCCCCCCCCGGACTGGTTCAATGCTTTGCTCTTCTATGAAATCGGAGAAGGATAATTATACTCATGTATACGCACCTTCGGTAGACTGAGGATGGCAGCATGTTATAGAGTAAAGCCATCTAACATTTTTTGAGTTTTATTCTATGGTTGAGTAAAGCCATCTAACATTTTTTGAGTTTTATTCTATGGTTGCTTAACAGCTAATTACTATTTCTTGGAAATCATCATCCTCATACAGGGATAACCTGACTGTATGTAATATAAAATGTCTACCATCAGGCATCATAGATTGTCTAAACTTCTTAAACAACATTCCTGCCCAGCTGGTTGTTTAGTGGAACAAAAGCTTCTCCTTTCACTAAAAAACAAGATAGATCACCCATTTTTGTGTGACAAGAATTATCCTGTTATCCTATAAATTCGTTGCTTTGGGTGTGTGGAGATGCCAATGTAGGCCAGGCTAGTTTCTAGACAAAATACCGCTCAGTGCAGGAGGGAATAAATTCTGGCCACTCCTCACCCATCCTATCATCTGCTGCTGTCTATTACCCATTTATTTTGCTGTACCTCTTCCTTAGAAGTAGCAGGCAGTGCCCCCTCCCCATGACTGAGCCCAATATGGGGACATAAGGCATCTTATGGCCAGCGCCACTAACCGTGGCCCTGACTCATCTGCAGATTACTAGGATAAAGGTGCTCAAAATGGCTTTGATGCCCAGGGTGACCGCCCTGCTCGCTCTTCATTAGAAACAGCCCTGATGTAGACTTCCCTACCTCTGCGCACCTCATCTATGCTTACCTTTTCCCACCTTACCAGTTTCCACAACACCTCTGTTTACCTCTGCCTACTTATTCCCACTTCACCTCTTCCTCAATTATTTCACCTTGCCTTTGCTCACCTCACCTCTACCTGTCACTAACCATCTCTGCTCAACTTGCTACTCCTCCTATTTCACCTCTGCCTACCTATATCCACCTTTGCTCACCTCCCCCCTGCCCACCTCACCTCTTCCCACTTCAGTTTTTCCCCACCTCTACACCTCGGTTCACCTCTGCTTACCTCACCTTTTCCACTTCTGTTCAGCCCACCTCTACACCTCGGTTCACCTCTGCTTACCTCACCTTTTCCACTTCTGTTTAGCCACCTCTACACCTCGGTTCACCTCTGCTTACCTCACCTTTTCCACTTCTGTTCAGCCCACCTCTACACCTCGGTTCACCTCTGCTTACCTCACCTTTTCCACTTCTGTTCAGCCCACCTCTACACCTCGGTTCACCTCTGCTTACCTCGCCACTTCCACTTCTGTTCAGCCCACCTCTACACCTCGGTTCACCTCTGCTTACCTCACCTCTTCCACTTCTGTTCACCCCACCTCTACACCTTGGTTCACCTCTGCTTACCCCACCTCTTCCACTTCTGTTCACCCCACCTCTACACCTCGGTTCACCTCTGCTTACTTCAATGTGGAAAAATGTAAAGTCATGCACTTGGGGTCTAATAACCCTAAGGCAACATATGTCCTCGGGGGAGTAAAACTGGGAGAGTCACTTGTTGAGAAGGATCTGGGGGTACTAGTAGATCACAGACTAAATAACAGCATGCAATGCCAAGCAGCTGCTTCCAAGGCCACCAAGATACTATCGTGCATTAAAAGAGGCATGGAATCACGGGATAGAGATGTAATTTTGCCTCTTTACAAGGCACTGGTGCGCCCTCACCTGGAATATGCCGTCCAGTTCTGGGCACCCGTTCATAGAAAGGACGCCCTGACTCTGGAAAGGGTGCAAAGGAGAGCCACCAAACTAATAAAGGGAATGAAAGATCTTAGTTATGAGGAAAGATTATGAGAATTAAATCTGTTTAGTCTTGAGAGGAGGCGATTGCGGGGGGACATGATTAACTTGTATAAATATATAAATGGACCATACAAAAAATATGGGGGAAAACTATTTCACGTAAAATCCTCTCTAAGGACAAGGGGGCACGGCCTTCGATTGGAAAAAAAGAAATTTAGTCTCCGGAGGCGACAATCGTTTTTTACCATAAGAACTATAAATCTATGGAATAGCCTCCCACAGAAGCTTGTTACAGCATCAACCGCTGACAGCTTCAAAAAAGGATTAGATGCTTATTTTGAAGAAAATAACATTAACAGTTACTACTAGTGGTTATCAATCAAAAAAAAAAAATAAAGACAAAAAAATAAAATAAATAGCTTCCCCTATGAAATAAAAAATAACTCCCCCCTACCCCAACACCCTTGGTTGAACTTGATGGACATATGTCTTTTTTCAACCGTATTAAATATGTAACTATGTAACTATGTAACTATGTAACCTCTTCCACTTCTATTTAGCCACCTCTACACCTCAGTTCCCCTCTGCTTACCTCGCCCCTTCCACTTCTGTTCAGCCCACCTCTACACCTCGGTTCACCTCTGCTTACCTCACCTCTTCCATTTCTGTTCAGCCCACCTCTACACCTCGGTTCACCTCTGCTTACCTCACCTCTTCCATTTCTGTTCAGCCCACCTCTACACCTCGGTTCACCTCTGCTTACCGTGTCATCTCTTCCACTTCTGTTCAGCCCACCTCTACACCTCGGTTCACCTCTGCTTACCTCACCTCTTCCACTTCTGTTCAGCCCACCTCTACACCTTGGTTCACCTCTGCTTATCCCACCTCTTCCACTTCTGTTCAGCCCACCTCTACACCTCGGTTCACCTCTGCTTACCTCACTTCTTCCACTTCTGTTCAGCCCACCTCTACACCTCGGTTCACCTCTGTTTACCTCACCTTTTCCACTTCTGTTCACCCCACGTCTACACCTCGGTTCACCTCTGTTTACCTCACCTCTTCCACTTCTGTTCAGCCCACCTCTACACCTCGGTTCACCTCTGCTTACCTCACCTCTTCCATTTCTGTTCAGCCCACCTCTACACCTCGGTTCACCTCTGCTTACCGTGTCATCTCTTCCACTTCTGCTCAGCCCACCTCTACACCTCGGTTCACCTCTGCTTACCTCACCTCTTCCACTTCTGTTCAGCCCACCTCTACACCTTGGTTCACCTCTGTTTACCTCACCTCTTCCACTTCTGTTCAGCCCACCTCTACACCTCGTTTCACCTCTGCTCACCTCACCTCTTCCACTTCTGTTCAGCCCACCTCTACACCTCGGTTCACCTCTGTTTACCTCACCTCTTCCACTTCTGCTCAGCCCACCTCTACACCTTGGTACACCTCTGCTTACCTCACCTCTTCCACTTCTGTTCACCCCACCTCTGCTTACATTTGCACATGCATAAAATCATATGCAAAACCTTTAGGTTAAGGTTTGCCTGTAGTAAACTGTGTGCTTTCCCAGCATGCATTTTATGGCAGTCCCTTTAGGAGGTACACTAGAAAAATAAGGGCCCTTAGATCAAAAATATTGGGCACCTCTGCTAAAGACACTAACAGGTAATTGTGGTAAATGTGGTTAATGGTATTTGTAATTACGCCTTCTCGTTTTTAGCCATGCTCCTACCCCCTTAACCCCCCTTTTTTTCTTCTTTATTGCCTTCCTTCCTTCCTTTAGAATTGTTTGATGCTAGTAAGGTCATTGGTAGGCAATAGGTTATTTCAGCACCATGAGAATTTTAGTTTCTTGTGTTTTTTTGAGAGAAAAACATTTTTACAATGCTGAGTTATTTTTATTTTTTTTTTGTAACCCCTTGTCCTGCCTCAGCACCAGGGTATGGTGGCACAGAGGGTGGGGGGTTATGGGTTCACTGGAATTCTGCTTTAATGTGGTTTTCATTGTAACACTTTTCAAAAGAAGAAAAGGAAAAGGATCTGCTGTGTATTACCAGCTTAGTGTTTTTACAATGGCTGTCTCTTCACAAACAGGCATACAAATCCAATTTTAACCTACTTGCCATTAATTACTTTTTTGTTTTTTCAAGCTTGATAATTCTAATTATAGTACATTGCAGCAGGAAATTGCCCAGAATCGTTGTCTTTAGAAGAGGAAAACATATTCTGAGACACAAAATAAAATCTTTGTTCCGTATAAATGTAGCTTTGGAAAGTGGGGACAGTGTAGTTGATTCTGCTAAAGCTGCAAAGCTCCGCATTGAGGGTGTTGGTGGCCGCTGGTACCACTGCTATAGGACAGGCTGGGGGGCATCCAGAATGCTGGAGCCTCCCCACACATAACCCCCCAGGACATCCTAGTTCCCCTGCTGAGAAACCTGCACTGCGTTTGGCTACCCGGCACTCACATGGGCAATGACAGTGCAGTGATTGGATGCATTCGGCGGCTGGAATGTGGCAGGCGATTCCTGGCGGATAAGGTAAGGATTGTGGGTGTCCTGGGGGGCTATGTGTGGGGCTCCAGCATTTTGTATGCCCCCCCCAGCTTATCCTATATGCTGGTAGCCCAAGCAGCCACGACACCCTTGCCACGGAGGGGGTTGGTCTGCTTTAATGTATGAACACCTCTTTTAGGAGTCTAAAAAACATAGGGAGATTGCTTGTGTACAGGGCTGGCCATGTGCAAGATTTTGCGATGGCGTCTTCAATCACACACATACATGCATGCCAAACAATGATGAAGAGAGACAGAGAGAAAGTCTGAGAAGAGCAATGGAGGGAGAGAGAAAGAGAGATGGAGATGAAAGGGGTAGAGCAGTAAATGGATAGAAAACAGGAATAGGATATGGAAGTGATGTGGTTTATTGGGCAGCAATATATGTGTGGAAAAGGGAAAGGGTTGATCGGCAGACCTGCTCAGCCAGTTGAGAGTTTTCTCCTAAAGGGTGTCTGAATGGTGTCTCGTGGTGCATCCCTCACAGAGAGCTTGGGAGGGGGCCCCAAAGGTCCTTCAAGTATGTGTATGATATACAGTATGTGTGATTTAACATTTACACTTTAATGCACATACTTTTTACACCTGCTTTCGCCGGTCTCCAAAATCTGCCCCCATTTCCCTTCCATTTTTCCATGACTATGCTCCAGATGTGGTCACACATCTACCCCTATCCCTCAGAGTGGGTGTGAGTGAGCCTAGCAAGCTACAGTGGTCTTGCCTTCTGGCCTTGCTCAGGCTGGAAGCACTGAAGATCAGGGGTGACCATTCTACCAGATTTTAGGATAGGTTTTAGATTAACTTTTTGCTGCCTTATTATTGCCATTGCCTAGACTGCCCCTTTGAGTGAATGGGGGGGGGGGGGGTGTTTTAAACATTTTTCTAACTATTTAATTTTTCTAAGTAAACTGCAAAATGGAACAAAAGACCAGTACAATGGGTAAGCCACCTACCTACCATGGGGGAAGCCAACATCCCTGCTTGTTTACCTGCACCCCTGGTGCTTAGAATAGTATGGTGTTCTTTCAGCAGTGCCCATTTTCCAAAAGAATACCTGGTCTTGAGAATTCATCACCTACAGTGTCCAATAGGGCATCAGACAGGGGTATCAGCTGTGTGTGCAGCATCCATTGGTGGTGCCTAAAGAAGCACAGATAATTGATTTCCCCACCAGAGGAATGACACTGCCACCACATACCTCATACCCCTGGAAGAGCAGTGGACCTGTGTCAATGGTCATAAATGCTGGCATGATGCTATTGCTGAAGGCTGGCTGGAGAGCCCCCCCGGACTTTGGCCCTAAAGAGGAGGGGACACTATAAAAAAATCAAAATACCTGTAAGATGGGCAATTATTTTGACTTGGATTCAGATCTGGGAAAGCCAAACTGATTAGGCAATATTCGGGTGGAATCTAACCAGACCAGCAAAGAAGTTTGAGTAGTGATCACATGTTGATGCATCTAAATTAGCTTTGAGGGCTTGGCTGAAAGGGCAGGCTGATATATGTCTTCTCTAATTTCTCTAATGTCGGTATTATAGTTTATACCAGCCACATTGGCAACATGTTTGCAACATTCCAGCATAATCCCTATCAGCATCAAGCAACAGTGGCAATAAGAATTTTCCTTTGTTTTGTGACTAAATGTATCATATAAATAGCCTCCATATATCCCCCACACACTGATGCACAGTCACATAGGGGAGACACCAGAGTTCCCGCCTTCAAAGTCCCCAGTGACTTGGTATCACCCAGCAGGATGCCTGTGCAAAATGACGGGGGACCTCTGTCCCCGGAGCCAAGTGATCACTTTGATCGTTGCTGGAGAGCAGATTCCTGGACAGAGTGAGGACTGGAGAGGACAGAGGAGGTAGGTTTTTACTTTAAGTTTCCTTGTGTGATTTTACTAAAGCACTGTGCAAAAAAGAGTAAATAACCATGATCCCAGAATCTTTAGGCATATGAGATATATTAATGTTAGATTCACTGCACTCCTCTTAAAAGAAAAAAGCAAAAATAGTTAGAACTATATGTTTAATTTTGGCTAGGAAGGACTAATGGATATATTTCTTTAGTGTGAAAGGCCTGAAGAGAAAAAAATGATTTACACTAGTCAGAAGTCAGCTTCACAGGTTACCAGTAAGTGGTTTTCATCTTGTCATTTTCCTGAAGGGCTGATGACAAATGACTGTAGGGTAATAGACAAACTGCTTTATAGACTAAATGATCCACATTATGGCTTCAGCTGTCTATTATACCGTTTCTAAGCAGAGCATGCAAATGTTTAGGGGGGTTATTTAAGTGATTTTCTCTATGAGAAGTAGTGAGGGCATTAACTCAGTCTACACACAATAAAGTGAATTTAATATTCAAACTCTTCTGCACCTGCGACGAGGCAGTTGTACAAGAGAGGTGAAGATTATTTTTAATGGCCATAGATATTTTATTTAAGACGTTTGAAAACAACACGGGCTATAGGCCTTAGGTTAAGAGGCGGACTGTGCAAGAATTCAGGAGGGAGAGAAAGACTGAGGGTATGTGAAAGGAAAAGAGAAATGTTAAAGAAATGCAGGAAAAAAACAGGAGGGAATATGAAAAAAGAGAGAAATTAAATAAGGATGGAGGAAATTATGGGAATGTTTAAAGGCAAGAGATGTAGGGGGAATGTGTAAAAGAGTAAAAGATGTAGGGAACGTGAAAAATACGAGAATAATGGGAAGATTGAGAAAAGAGAGAAAAAGGGTAGGAATATGCAGAATTGAGAAATAAGGAGGGAATTGGGGAAAGAGAGTAATAAGTAGGCAATGTAGTAAAGGGAGAAAGAATGTTTTGCAACACCTGGGACTCAATGGAGAGCATCAAGTCTGTTGCCCAATTGGCACTGCTATTATAAAGGCACCCTGAAAGGGCACTCCATCTGCACACCCCAAAGGCAGGCCCTGACTGTACATAGATTCACACTAAGACAATGATGGTGAGAATGTAGGAGGAAAGAAAAGAAATGCGGAAAAGAAAAAAGAAGAGAGAAAGAGAGAAGGTGGAAAGGAGGAGCAAAGAGGAGAAAAGCCAATCATAGGCTCATTTAAATGGAGTGGTGTATTGTATGATGGTGGTAGAAATGAGCGAACTGGTTCATCAGAACCCAAGTTCATTCTGAATTTCAGGGAAGATTCATTTCGGCATGAAACTGAATTTTTTGTGGGATTGTGCTGACTGAATTTTTCCTGAAATTTACTGGCACCTCGGGTGGTGGGTAAAAAAAAAAACTCCCCACCATCCTCGTTCCAGCGCCACGCTTGGATCCAGTGTACGTGGCCATAGCCGACTCCCCACTCCTCCCCCGGGAGCCGACTGCACTGTCAGCTGTGCAAGTCAGCTTCCGCCGCCAGCTGACAGTGTGGCCGGCCTCCCCTGCTCCCAGCATGCAGTGTGACATGCCGGCTTCCCCATCGTTCTGGCCCAGTGGCTGGCAAGCCAACTTGCGCCCACAGACAGCCGCTGGACCAAAACAACATAGCATGTAGGTAAATGTCTGTGCAATACACACAGCACGGTGGGAGTGGGTAAGACCTGACAGTGCGGCTGGCCTCCCCCGCGCCAGCCATGCTGTGTGTATCTATCGCACATTCCATTAGAGATGAGTGATTCTCAAAGGTTCGATTCGGACGAACCTGAATTGGAGCAGCATTATGTGTGAAGTCTTTGACACAAGAGGGGGGATGAGGTAATCAGGCTTGAGGACAGGATGAGGTCAAGGCAGATCGGAGAATGCATCTGGGTTGGTATTTTAGAACCGGCGGTTATATGTAGGAAGGGGCTTGGTCACAGAGGGCCTTTTGGATTCGGGTTAGAAGTTTAAACTAATTTCCTTCAGATAGCGAAGGTGGATGGATAACATAGAGGAACATGCATGTCTCTAATATGTGCACATTTCCCGCAAAGCAGAAAATAATAACACTGTTTATGAAGTGTGGTGAGCTCTCTCTATAAGGAAGCAATAAATACACTAAAGCAAGATCTAACAATTAGGATCCTAGGATAAAAAAAGCTCTTTATAAAATCTGATGTAGTCGATTATGGTAACAGTTTGCCATGACCTTCGATGCTGTCGCTGCTTTTCAGTTTAGATACGCATCAAATCACTGTAATATCTCATGAAACAAATCTTCCAGCGACACCAGATTTACACGCTGACTGAAATCTAATTTTCATCCTGCTTATTGCTTCTATAACTTGTCTTATTTGGAACCAATCCGCATGATATTTACTAAATAATGGAATTTTATTAGAAAGATTTGCTGAAGGAAAGAGAAAGAATTGAATGTTGCTTCTTGCAGTGTATCGTCACTGACACACTAGCTGCTTTGATTCAATGTACGAAGGTTTATTTAATCAAGCAGAGCAAGGAATAATCAAACTGGGAATAAAGCTGAGTAAGACATGTGGAACCATATTTTAATGTATCCTGCAAATATTTATAGCAGACAAAATCTCACTGGCTGCTTAATATACAAATAAACAAACCAGGGTATCTTGGGTTTGACTGACTCCCTATTCAGGTATTACTGTTTGCATTTATGGATCTAGTCCCTATCACAGTAACTGGCAGCGCTCTAATTCCTACTGAGAGTGGTAAAGCTGTGCTCTCCTAGTGTAGAACAACATCATCCAGCATTGCCTGCTGCTCCTATAATAGAAAAAGGTGCATCCTATCAAACCATAATGCAAAGCAGAAGGAAGCCCAGCAGCACTTCCTCTTTGCAGGCCACTGACAGATCAAATTACTGCAATTGAGGGGGGAAATTGATGACGACAGGAGTTACAAAAAGGTAGATTATTTTTTTATGTGCAACAATCTGAATTACCCTGGGGAAGTATGCATATGAGCTCTGTTTCTTGTAAGGCTTTTGGTCCAGTTTGGGTAGAAAAGATGATACTGTAGGTCTGCCTACACATGACATACAGATATGAGCTGTGTATTGTCGCCAGAGGAAGCCCAAGAACAATGAACCCCACTTTCCACAATCTAGACCACACACAGTTATGCCTGACAGTCAGTTACATAGGCTGTCGTGTGGGCACAGTCAACCACATTGGAACGCAGAAGAGGGGAGTAAGGGTTGTCCAGTATCAAGCCTTTTAGAGAGGGCATTTGAATTGGCATGTCAATGTGTGCACAGGGTAAGAGAACTTCCAGTCTGTTTTGAAAGTCCTCTTTAACACTCTCCCCAGGGAAGCCCCTCTCTTTTTTTATGTAGTATGAAACCCAAAAAAAAGCTAGATGCCCAGCCTCTCTCAAGGAGGCAATCTTTGGTGATAATGTGCGTGAGCTGCTCTACTTTTAGTGTTCTTATAATGTTTGAAAGTAGCCTTCCTTGATCTAGCTCAAGCTTGGTTTCTCACCATATCTAGACATTGGGGAGAATAACACATGATCATCTGTATAAGTAGAAAGACTGAAGTCTAAGCGAAATCGAGAGTTTTACACTCGGTCATGGGAATTGTGTATGTTGGTACATGATTCAGTCACCTCATTTGACCTTGCTGACAGGAAACAAAGATTTTGGTGTGAAAACCCCTCCATCTTTATCCAGACGGGATTGTCAATTTAAAGTGGGTCAAAACCTAAATCTCATGGCCTCTCCCAAACTGGGATGCCCCAGTGTAAAACCCTCCCGTTGGCCTGCAATTCTTAACTTTCCGGTGCATAAGTAGCCACCGGAGGCATCACTTGCATCCCTTCTCACCTGCCGCAACTGAATGGCTGCACACAGCCGAAGGATGCTAGTGACTTCAGTCTTCCTACTTATACAGAGGATCATCCCAAATGTTTCTGAATGGAGATATTCTCCCCAAAGTATAAATATAAATAAATTAATCTGGTGAGAAACCAAGCTTGAGCTAGTTCAAGGAACACTACAATTAAAAAGAAAATACGGAGACAGGGCGTGCGTGCGTGGCCGAGCAGTATGGCTGCCTGAGAGCTCTGCTCTGCAGTGAAGGGAGGCCTGGAGCAATCAGCAGCACGGGGGCACACTCAGAAACCGGCCCCAGAGACCCAGTAAACATTGGAGACCCCGAAAGGACGGGTCATAGGCGCAATGCACCCTGCCAGCAGTAAGAAAAGAGGAAAGGAGGCTCGCAGGACAGCAGCAGCAGGGCCTAAAATGGCGGCGGAGGCAGCTGAATGTACGGAGGTAACAGCAGCCCCTGGGAGAGCCGGGGAGGGCTTCCCCCAGGAGGACCCTGGCAGAATTGGGGGAGAGAGACCATGCCTGACCGAGGATCTGTCCCTGGATTCGGCAGATAGCTGGCCGCAAAACCCCCCCACCCCTCACCTCACAGTGCAGGCTCCCTCCATTAGCCATGACATTTTTTCACAGCTCAGAATCATAGTTTGTGAGGAGGTCACTGCTGTGTCAGCCAAACATACTGAAACCCTGCTGCATGAAATCGGGGATCTAGGTGGGAGGACAGACGCCTTAGAATCCAGAATGGACGAAGTTACAGTGGTTCTTGACAGCCAGGGAACTCTCCTTGAGCAAATGCAGGAGGAAATCATCTCCCTCAGGGGCCTAAATGAGGAGCTGGAAAACAGGAACCGCAGGTCCAATTTAAGATTTAGGGGGCTACCCAAAACAATGGAGGACTCTGTGGGCACTATCACCACCCTCCTGCAGGAACTAGTCCCAGAAATCCCAGTGGTAAGACTGGAGCTGGATAAGGCGCACAGGGCCCTGACCAGCTGAGGGCCCGCCGCATGACATTATAGTGAAGTTTCATTATTACCAAACTAAAGAAGCAGTGCTGAAAGTCTCCAGGGAAAGATCACCCCTCATGTTTCAAAACCATAGCTACCAGATCTTTGCGGACCTGTCTCAAACCACTATCCTCAGGAGAAGATCCTTTAGGCCCTATCTGCAGGCCCTATCTGCAGGCCCTCCAGGCGCGTGGCATACGGTATAGATTGGGATTTCCCTTTAAGCTGTCCTTCTCCCACCACGGAAAGCAGTTTCAAGCCACCTCTCTCCCGGAATTAATGGACAGATTCAAAGTCCTGGATTTTCGCCTCCCTGAGACGGTCATGGCGGCCCCTTCACTCCCCTCTACGCCAAGAACACCAAGACCTCTCCAGAGAAACATACCATAAGCAACTCCCTCTCCAAAATTGAGCAGACAACCACAGAAATCTCAAACTATGAAACGACTGCTCTTGCAAATGTTCCATCCGGTTCCAAAGGACTGAGCCATATGCCACAGTCTAACTCCACTTCACTACCCTTTGAGAAACATGTGAGGCCCGACACCCCTCGTGGGATGGTCCCCTGTCATCTTGGGGATCCTACGGGTGCTTCCCCCCCTCGTCGGGGATGCGTCATCCCCGTAATTTGAGATGTCCGTGGACCTCTAGGTTGTTTATGTGACTGTATGTCCAGGCTTGGACGCTGGGACATGCTCACCTGTTGCTGACCAGGGACTCCTCGTATGGAACGTCTGCAGCGTTAACTTGGCTGCCCGCCTTGCGGTAACATGTTACTTAAATGTTCACTGTTCTTTATCCTAAGCTGATGTTGATAGCTTTACTGCCATTATTGAATCCTTTGTATTTTTACTTGTTCTTAATGGCTTGGGACCTCCTCTGGCTCTCCCGATGTGGTCCTGCCTAAACTATGTAAATACTGGGCCCCTAGCTCTATCATCCCTAGGGGGGAGATGGCGATTTGCCTGGAGCTACTGGACCCCGGCGGTAGTACTGAGTGGCGGGATGCTATTTTAGCCTATAGCCCCCTGGGCGCCTCCCGGAACGGCGATATGCCTTTCCTGTTTGCTGTAAACTGGTGGGCTCCTCTGTCGCCTTTGAGATAGACCCTGGTCTATGAGTCCTGATGGACCGTGGAGGACGCCAGGGAATATCCACCTTAGGCACATACGCCTTAACCATTAGCTCCCCTGGTCAGAGTTATTTTGTTACCAGTTTAACATTCATGTTTTCTCCCCGTATGGGGCCTATAACGTTGTGGTTTTCACTAAACCTTTTTCTTTTAGACCATTCGCGATGAAGTTATCTATAGGCCGCCTGGTGCTGCGGGCCCGAGGCCTTGATGGTTCTTCTTAAAGTGGACCAACACCCAGGATTTTGACTATCCTGGGTATTGGCCCACTTCCTCGGGGCACCCCGATCGGGGGTGCCCCGCTGTGTGAAACCCCCCAGAAAGCCCCCAAAACTCACCTCTCCCCGCTCCCACGTGCCCGCGCCGTCCAATCGGCGCCGACGGACAAGCTGATTGACAGCGACGTACAAGCAGCTTGCCCGTCGGTGCCTCCCGCGCGTCACTCTTGACGTGTGCGCGCCCGTGCCGGCCATTCAGAGATGGCCGGCGCGGGCGCGCGCACGTCTAGAGGAGCGCGAGTGAGGCGGCGGCGGCGGAAGCAGCGGCTGGAGAGGTAAGGTTTTTCGGGGGTTTTGGGGGGTTTACACCCCGCGGGACATCCAGATCCCAGATGTCCCGCGGTGTGTGAGGTGATCGGCCCGGGAATCTTATAGATTCCCGGGCCGATCACCTCAGGGTGTTGGTCCACTTTAAATGATATCATGTCACTTTATATAATTTCAGTTAATGTGCAGGGTCTGAATCCACCCAACAAGAAATCTAGAGCTTTCAACTTTAACTCCATTCATGCTGATGTAGTCTGTCTTCAGGAGACACATTTTCCTCCAGTTCCTCACCAAAACACCTTAATCCTAGATATTCCCTGTTTTTCCAGGCCACCAGCCAGAGCAAACAAAGAGGGGTCCTTATCGCCTTCCGGAATGGCACCTCTTTCACCTGTCACAAACAAATATCGGACCTGGGGGGTAGATTTTTGCTGCTCCAAGGCATCCTCCAAGATGCCGAGGTGACCTTCCTCACATATTATACTCCGAACACCAGACAGATTCCATTTTTGGCTCATATGTGTTCTCTCCTTCAGGTTTACAGTAAGGGAGATGTCTTGATGTGCGGCGATTCTAATCTGACACTACATCCCCACCTAGATAGGTCCCTAACCCCTGGTAGCCAGGTAATTAAGGATAGTGGCCTCTTCTCTAATTTGATAAATAACGCTCTATTAGCTGACCCGTGGAGGGACAGACACCCCCATGAAAGAGATTATAACCATTATTTAGCGCCACATAAACTATCAACAAGGATCGACCACATATTTGTATTGACAACATTTCTCCCCCTGGTAGCTCAGACCAAAATCCACCCTATCCCCTGGTCAGACTATGATTTGGTGGCAATCTCCTGCAAATCGCTGCTTATTAAACCCAAACCCTCTGAATGGATCTTAAATGACTCCTTGCTCTCCTCAAGCCTGTTGGTGGAGGAAGCTAGTAAAGCAGCTACCGAGTATTTTGTAACAAATGATACTGCGGAGGTCCCACCGACCATGGTTTGGGGAGCATTTAAAGCGGTAATGTGGGGTCATTTTATAAGCCTGGCCTCCAGGAAAAAGAGGGAGAGAGCAGCTATGGCTAAAAAACTCCAGTCACAATATCAATTGGATGCTGCTGCCTTTAAATCTAACCCCACTACTGAGCGCCTAAGGAACCTGGAATCGTCCAGGACCAAACTTAACCTTTTCCAGACAGAGGAAGCTGAGAGAAGATACAGGAGGGCTAAACATAAATATTATATATTGGCGAACAAACCGGAGACGCTGCTTGCGACCCAGTTAAAATGTCAGGACCATCTTGTACAACCCAAAAGGCTTAAAACAGGGAACGGACTGCTAACCAGTAACCCCATTGCGGTTGTCGAGGAGTTTTCAACTGGTTTATCTAAATTATATGATCCCCCCCCTCCTCCGAATGACTCCTAGAGTCCCAGAGTCAGAGCGTGGATGAGGCTATAGGAGTAGATGAAGTACTTAAAGCAATTAAGTCCCTAAAATCTAGTAAGAAACCCGGCCCAGATGGCTTCACTGCTGCATTTTATAAAAAATTGGCCCCCATTCTGGCTCCACGGTTAGCCAGAGTGTATAATCATATCAGAGGTGGAAACCCCATGAAATGCTTAAAGCCTCCATAGTAATGATATCAAAAACAGGGAAGGACGCACAGAACTAGGCGAATTTCAGGCCAATTTCTTGTTGAATCTTGACTTGAAAAATCCTCACTAAAATATTAGCGGGTGGGTTTGGTCCCCAGGAGACAGGCCGGAGAAGGAATCCATAGGATCCTACAGTTGGTGGAGGGAGCTCAAACCCAAAACCTTGAGGCGATGCTTCTTTTACTTGACGTGGAAAAAGCATTTGACTCCCTGTCTTGGCAGTACCTCCATGCAACCTTGGAGAAGTGGGGTTTTGGACCGGGCTTCCTTTCTTGGATCTACGCACTGTATGCAAAACCAACAGCTCATGTCAAATATGCAGGCTTTAACTCCACGGAATTTCAGATCCGAAGGGGCACCAGGCAGGGCTGCCTGCTGTCTCCTATTCTGTTTGTCTTAGCCCTGGAGCCATTTGCTGAAAAGATTAGACAAAACCATTCAATTAAGGGAATTCCTTGGGGTGGTAAAGACCATAAAATCTCCCTATTCTCGGACGACATGCTACTCATGCTCACTTCCCCACATATCTCAGCCCCTAATGCTATGAAACAACTCACTTTGTTCAGCCAGATCTCGGGCCTTAAATTGAATGCCTCCAAATCCACGGCTCTTGACATCTCTCTTTCCACTAAGGTAAAACAGACTCTAGCCCATAATTTTGCATGGTCTTGGACCCAAAAGCTGCCATACTTGGGAATCAAGCTGACGCCCAGCCGTGACAAGTTGTATGAAGCTAATTATCCTGAAATGTTTAAATTACTAGATAAACTGCTGCAATCCTGGCAGTACGTGCGACTGTCATGGCTGGGATGTATTGCTGCCCTTAAAATGATAGATATATTACAGCGTAAAATTCTATCTTTCACATGGAACAAAACTAAACCTAGGATCAAGAGAACCACGCTATACTGTAAAAAGGAACAGCCTTCCCGTCCCTCCAGAAATATTATATCGCGGCTCAGATTGTGCCTTTGATTTTGCTACATGCTCCGCAATACAAGCCTATATGGTTGCTCAATGACATAGCAAGCTTCATTGCTGTGGACCCCTAAACCCTGCAGACCAAAGCGGGTACCCCTATCCTAAACTTTTCTCTGTCAGTGTGGGACTCCGTTGCGGATGAATTCACTTCTCCTCATCTACCTGCCTCCCCCTTAATTGGGAATCCTGCGTTCCCCCCAGGAATTTCACTCTGGATACAAATGGTGGTTACAGAGAGGCCTTACAGCAATAGATAAATTGTGTACTCTGACTGGGATGAGGACTCCCCAAGATATATCTCCAGGTGGAGAATTCCCCCCTGCTGAAACTTTTAGGTGTCTCCAGGTGCAGCATTTTATAACAGGCTTACTCGGAAAATCCTCCCCACCCTTCAAGAAAAATGACTTTGAAGACAGGTGAATACGTGACTAATTCGCTGCTAGCTTGATATCCAGCCTATACGCTTCCCTAGTTACCCCCCCACCCCCTTCTTCAGTCAAGCATAACTATAAGTTGAGATGGGAGCTAGAAATGGGGGAAGAAAAGGAACCAGATACCTGGCAGAGTATCTGGAGAAACATAAGCAAAACCTCAAAAAAGCATTAATCTGGGAAAACGCATACAAGGTCCTGTTCCGGTGGTACTATACTCGAGACCGAATTCATAGATTTTCCTTTTCGGATTCCCCCCTGTGTTTCAGAGTTTGCGGGGAGAGAGGAACTATGTATCACATATGGTGGGATTGTCCGGTCACTTGTGCCACCTGGAACAGGACCTATAAGCTGATGTCTGACATCTTACATATCCCGCAGGTGGCAGATCCCTGGGAAGCAATTCTTTCACTGAAATAGGTCAATACACTTAACTAGGGTGGCGGCTGACTCAGCACATTCTCTCGGCTGTAAAGACGACCATAGCCAGAAACTGGAAGTCCCCCACCATACCTTGGCCTGAAATCCAGAACAGGATATCCGATATTATGTGTAATAAAAAAATAACAGCAATATTGAATGATCAATATGACATGTTCTATGAGACCTGGAGCCCAAGGCTGGAGCATATCAGGCTGATTAATAACCAGACTGACCCCGTGTTTTCAATCTGATAGATTCATGCGTTCCATCTTTGGTGATTGACCCTTAAAACCTTTTGCTCATTATCTCTATATACATCTTGGCTCAGGTTCATCCCCTCCCTGTTTGTCTCCCCTACCCTATCCACCCCCCCCCCACCCGGTTACATATGCCCCAAAATAGAATTTCTTGCTCAAAATAATCCCTGAGCGCTGGAACTTTCAGGAAGTAATTTCTGTAGGTATACCCCATGTTCCCATGACAATATTTAATAAGCACACGGTTTATCATTCTATGAGACCGTATTTGGTTCTGTTAAGTGTACAATCTGTTACACTAGATATGTTTTATTGACTTGCTCTAGATATATTATTCAACTAAACAGACTACAGTACTGTATATATAGAAAAAGCTGTATACCTATATTAGTATGCATCTCATCTATGTTTTCCAGTATGCTTTTTTTCTATATGTATACTGTGTATCTTATGCAAACTTCAATAATAATTTTGTAAAAGAAGATAGGGAGACAGGATTTGGCTTGTAGCCCTATAACCTATTGAGGTAACCAAAGAAAATTCCCAAAAATTGAGAAGATCGAGGAAAAATATTTACCCTTTTTAAACATTATTTATGTGTTAAAGCAAATTCTAGGGAGGGGATTTAGATACGAGTGTAGGAAAGTTCCCACACCAAGCCAGTCTCTTTCACCTACTGGACACACTGGAAGTGGAGCTCCACTGTCTGTACTTTACAATAACTCAGGGGGCATCCCGAATACTGGAGCCCCCTCATAGATAACATAACAGTATGCTCGTAAAACTCACTTTTATTACGAGCCAGCGCCAGGAAAGGAGTCCCATGACTGGCCGTCACAAGGTTATTGTAAAGCACAGACAGCGGGACCAACACCCATTAAAGTAAAAATGGGTGTTGGTCTGGTTTAAAGATGTAAGAAGGTGTTGTTACTTTGGGCCTGATTTATCAAGCACTATCTGCCAGACTATGCCACATTGGTATAAATTAGAGTTGTAAATAATATTATTTATAATTGTATTTATTTTTACACTGGTGCATGTTGCTGGACTACAAGTAACACATTTACTAAAATATCACTTATATGGCATAGTTTGGTAAATAGCGCTTGATAAATGAAGCCCTTTGTGTCATGATTTAGAATGATGGTTTAAAACACATCAATTCAGGGGCGGCATTGTACTAAGCTATAATGAAAGGGGCTTTATATTTAGTTAGTCAAGTGAGCCAAAGCAGGCCCTGGACCCTATGAGACAGATTCCCTCTCTCCAACTGGGATGCTCCACTGTGTAAAACCCACGGTTTGCCCACAATTATTACCTTTCCGCCAAGCACGTTGCAACGGAATGGCCGCACACAGCCGGAGGATGCGAGTGACACTATGCTTTACTACAGATGTGTGTACCCTTACCTGATCTGGGGTTAAATGTAGTTAAATCGTGTGACTAGTTAAACCGAACCTTCTAATTTAATGAAAAGCCCAAACCCTTAAAAAACTATTCCCTAGCATCTAAAATTAATATATTATATATTTTAGTCACTTACTTTTTATTCTTTCCCCCACTGGGCTGCAACTCTTTTCAGTACTCTAGGATACGGGCGCCGCCATCTTGCCTCAGAAGCATCACATACTGAGGAGAGGAAAGAACTGCAGGAGGGCGGGTTATAACTGTGCTTTGCTCAGACAGGGAACAGCTGGGGTCAGGTAAAGAACAGCAGTCCCAGAATGCAGAGCGTTATAGTCAGAAGACACTTCCTGTTTGCAAGCAGCCTGAGACTCCATGTGCCACCATCTTGGATGTTTAAAGGCTCAGAAAATGCAGTAGATGCAGGTAGGATGATTTATATTGTGGGCAATCTTTATGTACAGGGTGGGGGAAACATATACATAGCTATACTCTTTAGGGTGAAGGTCAGCTTTAAAGGCTTCATGTACATATGACCACATAGCCTCCTATAGATTCTTTACAATATGATTCACTAAATACCATTGCATGACGGGGTAGCAAAAAAACCCATGGATGTGAAAAGCTGGCAAACCATATCTAGTCATGAAAATAGTACATTGACACTTCCTAGAAGGTATTAAAGGCATTAAAGTAAACCAAAAAATGACCACGTTGTATAACTTCTAGAGGACATCCCAATTTGGGATTATTTGCAGGATAACCCATAACCCAAATGACCCACCCAAAGTCCTCATACTCGTCTACTTCTGGAGGGCCACTTGCAGATTCCACACAGTGGTACACTTGGTAGCAGTGTTCACACTTCCTATCTCCATTGCCAGACCTGTTTTGCTGATCCGATATGAGTGGGATCCTGGGACCAGGTGAATTTTAAATTGTCATCCTGGTGTTTGGAGCACAAGGCACACACTGTCAGACGCAGGACTGGATGTTACTACATGGTCCTGTGTAAGAAAGGGTGTGCAAGCATACATTTTTACCCCCAGATGGATTTAACACATTTCAACAGACTGCCCTGGTCTACTGCAGGCAAAGGTAATTGTTACACCATTGCATTGAGTTATGTTTGGCACTGTCCTAAACTGTTTTCCATTTTTAAATTGAAGAAGAAATGGCTGAGTTATAGAGGTTTACAACTTATGATTTTTCCTCTGAAGCAACTGAGTGTGGCCCATGGATCAATGATACTGCATAAGCTGTGATGAAGCTGGAAGAGGCAGAAGAGGAGATAGTAGGAAGGGCGGGAGGAGGGAGGGACCAGCAATCCAGTCCCACTCTGCTGAGCTGATTGGGGGACAAGATGAAAAAGAGAATGTCATTGGCTGAACCTATAAACTGATATCTCTGTCATTTCTTCTTCAATTTAAAAACTGTTTAGGGCAGTGCCAAATGTAGACCAGCGCAATAGTGTAACAATTACCTTTGCTTTAGTATCACTTTAAAGGGACAATAAGGTACATAAAAGTTCTTGCTGACTCCTCTGGACAGCAGATTACTAGGTTTAGCGTTGTCAGCTCCATTGCCTATAATAAGCTCCCTACCTGGCCTTTGGTGTGATTTCCTGCACCAGTCATGAGGTCACATGAGCCTCCCCTGCTGATATTCCATGGATATGCACGCCAGAGGAAAGACAGGAGCACTGTCAGCTCAAGAGCTGTTAGCTCCAAAACAAGAACACTGCAGCCTGCACGACTATGAGGGATCAAGCCTGTGGGAGGGTAGGTTAGCAATCTTTTTTATGTGCCTTTGCTCGGCCTTTAAATATATATTTTTAAAAGGTATAGAAAACTATAGGTCCAGAAAATTTGGTGACTGTACAATAATAATATTTAGAAAACTGGGCATAACTGTAATATTACCCTTTTAACCCACGCTTTCTTGAGGAGTTAAACTAGGACATTAGGACAGCCGAGCAGAACTGATGAGGATTATAGTTTAAAAATAGTTCTATGGGTATAAATCAAGGTCTTTGCACAATCAGCCGTCCCTTGATTAATAGAGTGTGTTAAACATTTATAAGGGATAATTAATCATGACTTTTTCCGCTACCTGTATTTATTGTTTTCTATATTCCCCCAGAGGCCTCCACATTGTGACTTTATTATATAGATAACATAGGTGTTTGTTTACTGTATAAAAGGACCCGGCCATATGAACCATCTCCCTTGATGAATAAAAGTTCCAAGTTAGAAGGCAAACTTTTTATCAATGTCATTTGTTTTAGTGGCACAGCATCTACCCCTTCTTTTCATAGCTGCAATACTAATCTGTTTTACATTTTCCTTTCCATAGCTCACTGAGAAGAGCTCAGTGTGAGCCTTCTATTTGAAGACGCAATTTCATATTAATCAGGTATTGTAAAAAGAACACGCTCTGTCCCACAGAGCGCCACACAACACTGCTGTCATTTCTTTGACACGGTTCCGATACATTGCTGTGCAAATATTACAGATCTTTTGTATAACGCGTTTCAAAGGTGATGTCCAGGCTATGCACAAAGTTTTTGATACAGTGCATTAAAGGACCTGCCTTTGCAAAGAGGAAAACAAGTCAATAGTTTTCTTTGATCTCACGAGCTATGGTTACTGTTTTTTATCTTCTAAACTCAACCTATTCAGAAGATCCAGGCCTGAAATCCATACAGGCCCCTTGGCAAATGTCCACGGATGGAACGCTGCCCTGCAGGCATCAACATGTATTGATTGCGCAACTCCCTGTTACTACCAACACACTCCCCTGTATTACTTCCAACACACTCCCCTGTATTACTACCAACACACTCCCCTGTATTACTACCAACACACTCCCCTGTATTACTACCAACACCCTCCCCTGTATTACTACCAACACACTCCCCTGTATTACTACCAACACACTCTCCTGTATTACTACCAATACACTCCCCTGTATTACTTCCAACACACTCCCCTGTATTACTACCAACACCCTCCCCTGTATTACTACCAACACCCTCCCCTGTATTACTACCAACACATTCCCCTGTATTACTACCAACACACTCCCCTGTATTACTACCAACACACTCCCCTGTATTACTACCAACACACTCCCCTGCATTACTACCAATACACTCCCCTGTATTACTACCAACACACTCCCCTGTATTACTACCAACACACTCCCCTGTATTACTACCAACACACTCCCCTGTATTACTACCAACACACTCCCCTGTATTACTACCAACACACTCCCCTGTATTACTACCAACACACTCTCCTGTATTACTACCAACACACTCCCCTGTATTACTTCCAACACACTCCCCTGTATTACTACCAACACCCTCCCCTGTATTACTACCAACACACTCCCCTGTATTACTACCAACACACTCTCCTGTATTACTACCAATACACTCCCCTGTATTACTTCCAACACACTCCCCTGTATTACTACCAACACCCTCCCCTGTATTACTACCAACACACTCCCCTGTATTACTACCAACACACTCCCCTGTATTACTACCAACACCCTCCCCTGTATTACTACCAACACACTCCCCTGTATTACTACCAACACACTCTCTTGTATTACTACCAACACACTCTCCTGTATTACTACCAACACCCTCCCCTGTATTACTACCAACACGCTCCCCTGTATTACTACCAACACGCTCCCCTGTATTACTACCAACACCCTCCCCTGTATTACTACCAACACCTTCCCCTGCATTACTACCAACACACTCCCCTGTATTACTACCAACACACTCCCCTGTATTACTACCAACACACTCCCCTGTATTACTACCAACACCCTCCCCTGTATTACTACCAACACCCTCCCCTGTATTACTACCAACACCCTCCCCTGTATTACTACCAACACCCTCCCCTGTATTACTACCAACACCCTCCCCTGTATTACTACCAACACCCTCCCCTGTATTACTACCAACACCCTCCCCTGTATTACTACCAACACCCTCCCCTGTATTACTACCAACACACTCTCCTATATTACTACCAACACACTCCCCTGTATTACTACCAACACACTCCCCTGTATTACTACCAACACCCTCCCCTGTATTACTACCAACACCCTCCCCTGCATTACTACCAACACACTCCCCTGCATTACTACCAACACACTCCCCTGTATTACTACCAACACACTCCCCTGTATTACTACCAACACCCTCCCCTGTATTACTACCAACACCCTCCCCTGTATTACTACCAACACCCTCCCCTGTATTACTACCAACACCCTCCCCTGTATTACTACCAACACACTCCCCTGCATTACTACCAACACACTCCCCTGTATTACTACCAACACACTCCCCTGTATGAGACGTACAGAGGCAGCAGGGCTCATTGTAATAAAACCTGGGCTACTGTCCTCTTTCACTTGTGTTATTGGGTAAACAGCCAGCCAGCTCCTTGCTCTGTGACATTGTTACGCAGGGTGCATGGCTGACAACTGACCCACAGCTTTCGGTGATGTGTGATAGATCTCTCCATTGCACAATGAAGAATGCAACATCTGTACGTTGAGATTTGTGCATCAACAGGCTCAGAAAGGCCCACAGGGTTACTAGGGCCCTTTGAGGGCATTCATCAGTAATACCTAAACGTATTCGTCTTATCGTTTATTTGTGGCATTTATTTCAAATGCACAGTTTATGTAATTTTGCATGTTTTTGTGCATGGGTCAGTGATACCGGCAAGTTTAGGGTGGGCCCCCAGAGTCAGTTGTACTGGTGGGCCCAGACATCCCATTCTGATACTGTGCATGATTTTTGGGACTGAACTAGAGGTATATAAGGCCCTCCTGGTCCTGTGCCCGTATGGGGAATCATTTTTTTTTTGCCCAGAGATTAATTTACCAAGTGTCAGTATCCATAAAAGCCATGTCAGTTTTAAAATTATTCAAAATAATGCATTTGAGTGAAAGCCCTACTTCAAATGCTTAAAGTGGACCTATTACCAGGATTATTACTATCCTGGTAAAAGGTCCTTGTCCCTGGGGTACATGAGAGCCCTGCTTTTGAAAAACCCTCTCCCACAGTCAAAATGGCCTCAAATCTCTGTGCAATCATCCCTTATCTCTAGCCAGAAGTAGAAATAAGTAGCCACTCATCGCTGCTCAGAAAGTTTTTAAAACTTTGTAGCAACATTGTAAACAACTGCCGGTTTGCTCAGTGCAATATATGCCACCAGAGGGGGGCAGTTAGTGAAGCTATAACTAAACTTTATTTATTTTTTTGGACTGGAGGTCTGCTTTATGTGTGAAGTTAAGGTTTACTACATTTGTACTTAAATGTAAATGCATACAAGCTCTGCCGTTACCAAAAACCAGTCTGATACATTGCGATTTTTCTAAAAATAATTGAAGGCTATGCCATACACTTGTGACTTGTTAGTTGAAGACTGTTTAAATAATGAGCCTTCTGGTCATCAGTTTTTACTGAATGCAGCAGAAAGTTGAAGTGTTTGTCACATTGCTGAAAGGTAAGTGACTGCAGCAGCTCTGTTTTTTATTTGAAAAGGTAACCTTGAAGCCATGTGAACACAGAGCAGCTTTATACCAGGTAACTGAAAGATCTATTAGAGCTGTAATAGCCCATTTATTACAATGCCGGCTCACGTGTACAAATCCACCTATTGCACATAAATCACCTTTAAGGCCTAAAAAGGCAAATTGTTATGTCTAGAACCATTTTCAAATATATCATTAAACCTGCCATATCTGTTTAGTGTTTAGCTATATAGATTAATACCCATAGGACTGAAAGTATAAACACAAAAAAATTCTTCCAGAAATGTAACATTACCTGGTACCAGTACTCATCAGTAAATTGATCTTAGCAGTGCAATAGCTACTATGGATAATGTGGCGTTTACAGTAAGAGACTAAGAACTAGAACATGTAGCAGCTCCTTTGCATTCTGTATGTTTTTTCATGCAGCTACGTATACAGCTTCTACCAGATTAAATTAGTACTAGATTCTTAAACTGGGCCTGTTGTCTTTTCTGGATGTACTCTATGTAGAAATACAGTAAATGGTGTTGAAATGAAGTTTTGCCATGCTTTTAGAAAATTTTCAGTCTGTTCAGGGAAGGGATGGTGCACTGTGTGATAGTAATTTATTATTTTCTATGTCAGGGGAGCACAGGTTATCCACTTACACAGGGCAAACCTGGGCAATTGCCAGGGCCCCTGGCATCTTCAGGGGCCCACTCAGGCTCACCATGGTATTATTTTACAGTGGACCTGAACCATTGAATGCCGGGTGCTGTGTGCAGACCTGCTCATGGCCTCAGCAACAGGGGATGATGAGTAACAATGGAGAAGGTGGCCTGGAAGGGAGGGCAACTGATGGAAGCCCAGAAGGTGGCGAGAACCAGGTGACAGGTGTCAAGCACTGGAGGGCAATCAGCAGCAGGAGATGACCCATTTGTGGCAGCGGAGCTGAAAGGTGACATCATGTGACTCACTACTTTGGGGTCCACTAAGACTCTCTTGCCCAAGGGCCCCCACAAACCTGGATCCGGCCCTGTCCATTCGGCTGACCCCCCCCCCCGTCAGATACTAAGTCTGTCTCATTATTGTTGCATTCCTACAAATTATTCGTGTTATCTAGAAGATAAGTGCTTTCTTAAAACAGAACGTATGGTGTATAAAACACAGGATAATCAAATATTTCCTAAAATCATTTCTCAGTAGTCAGAGCCATGTAAGTCATCCATTCTCACCTTAGAGCTATTCCCAAAAGCACCTGAAAATGCCAAGTCGTGCAATGCTCTGTTATAGTCAACATGTGGCCCCCATCAGCACAAGGCTGGAAATAGGTGTCTGTAAAGGTACAGGGCAAAGAGCACTTTCTTGAAACAGAAAAAGAAGACTTGGCACTTACACAAAGATCATTTCATCTGTACATATGGAGGACACTGGGCTTTGATCTTGTGCACTTAGGATAATTGGACACTACTAATAAATTTTGTATTGATTGAGCTCATCAAAGCAACCCCTACCAGACACAGGCAGTTAAAAAAGTTTGTAAAAAAAGTAGTACTGAGGTAAAATAACCATAAGGAAGTAACAATAAGTCTTTTGATGGCAACACACAACAGAAAAACAGCAGCCCAGATTAGGGAGGGTCAGCATCATCCACATATACAGAAGGAAAAACCTTTACGTGAGTATTAAAACTTCTTTTTCTTCAGGTAAACATGGGGGATGTGGCGCAATTAACTCTTATTCTGAAGCAAGGTTGGGGGGGTGTATAAAATCGGTGAGAAGCTGGAATAACATACAGTCTAAATAAATACAAATTGGCTGCAAGAAGGCACTTTGAAAGATTCTTTATACAAAATCAGCATCAGAATGCCCACACAGATAGAACTTAAGAGCCCGAACCCCATCTTGAAGATTTAAAAATATTTAAGCTGGATGAGAAGTGTTAAATGATAATGTTGTTCATCTGGGAGGGGCCGAGGCAGGAACTGGTCAGATTTGTGGAGAAACTAAATGAAAATAGAGCCAACCTCAAATTCACGTGCAGCTATGATCATCATAAAATTACATTCCTTGATCTGGAAATCATAAAAGATGATTCAGGAGAAGGAGACCTCCGCAAACAACATGTTGCGAGCTAGTAGCTCGCACCCAGCACACCTTCTGGAGTGTATCCCATATGGGAAACTCATTTGCGTGAGGCGCAATTGTGCCACAATGGATCTGTTTGAAAGGGGACCAGACTTAAGGAGAGAGGATACAAAGATAAGGTTCTAAGATCAGCCTACAAAAAGGCAAAAAACATGGACAGGCAGGGACTCCTTTATAGACCTAAAAGAAACAAGGAAACAATTGGGACCCGCCCTTATTATGACTTATACTGAAGCGCACAGCCAGATACAACGAATACTACGAACCCACTGGCCAGTTCTACTAAATGACCAACACTTACACACTTTCCTGCCAAAAACACAGAGAGTCATCTATAGACGGTCAAAGAACCTTAGGGATACCCTTGTACATAGTCACTAAGAACACAATCGAAAAAAAGAGTGTCGCAAGATCAAAGGCACATATCGATGTGGGGGGTGTAATATGTGTAGGTATGTGAAAGTAGACTCATCAGTATCAATAGGGGATAAAGGACCACTTTATAAATTGCAATACGGTAAATGTGATTTATCTGTTAACCTGCACTTGTGGATGCTTTTATGTAGGCAAAACTAATCGTTCTTTAAAAAAAAAGAACTTATGAACATCAATATAATATAAAAATAGGGTCCCCAAAGACCCCAATAAGCCGTCACTTCCTCAGATTTCACAATAAAGATCCGAGCTTCCTTCAAATACAGGGACTAGACAGGATACACCCCTCTCCTCGTGGAGGGGACATTGAGAAAACGACCCTCCATTTGGAAACAAGGTGGATCTATAGGCTGGGGGCGTTCCGCTACCCTGGTCTTAACGAAACTTTGAGCTTTGCCTCCTATCTCTAAATTGAATAACTAGGAAACAAGAAACAATAAGTAACATATAGCAATAACAAGATAAGATACAGTGGGTCACTAGATAGGTGCAGGGAGACCCTATAAACAAATAGGCCATAGAAATTAGAATTGTGAATTATAGACAGTGATGGTTCCCATAGAGATGTTGTATAAATCAATGTCATTATTGATGGATATTTTGGTTTAGTTGGCACTACATATATGTAAATAATATTTTATACTTAAAACACCTGGATGAAAAGTGTAAACCTAAGGAGAAATGGCAAAGTGCCGTCTTTAACTTAATGCCACAACACACAGGCCCACCACCAAATAGGTTCTGAGGCAATGAAATTATCAATGTGTATGCTGCTATTGTTAGGAAGTTCTGGCTTGAATAGATACAATCGTGTCAAAATGTATTTATTTATCCTTTATAAAAATGGGAAGGCTCTGATGTAACTGTCTCCCATACTGACGATTTTGCATAAGAATGGTGGTCTGCCACTAGGAAGAACAAGTCTTTAAATAAATGGAGGATCACCAACAAAATGGTGCCGCAAAAGATACATACAGAAATCTTCAACAAGATGGTGGATCGCCAACAACATGGCGCCGCTTCTGCAGACTAACAAGCCAGACCAGCGATGCGTCGTGTCACTTCCGGCGGAAGCCAGAAGTGGAGGCAGATGGGCACCAGGTCTCTGGAGCGCATAAAGAGCGTCGCTGGCGCCGCGGCGGGTGAGTATCCCATGCGCTCGACACGCCGACGAGCCGGGAAACACGAGGGAGCCCAGAAGGGACAGCGCAGCCCGGGGCGGTGAACGGCTGACACATCACGGACTATCACTCACCGCTGCAACTGCTTAGAATAGCTGGAATATTGAAGGTACCATGATCACATACACATTTATATATTGAGATGCTACAAGGACACAACAGGGAATGTATAATTAAAGGGCACCCTTGTACCTTGCTTTGCTTTCTGTAGATCATTACAAGGGCACTCAGAAATAAGTTTAAGGAATCCCCGAACAGGGACCCACTGGATATCTCTCAAAGGGAAAACACCTGGAACAGATACCCTATGATAATAACTAATCTATGCCCTAACCATGACATATGTTTGAACCCAATGGACTAACATAAATAATTAATAATCCCTGCAAGGTTAAAGAAAGGGAAACTGGCGCATTACCAACTCTCCTTGGGGAACTCATAAGGTGTATACAAACGAAAGATCTTATGAAAAAGTTATTGGAATAAGGTATCTAAATAAACTTAAATTATTTCCTACCTCATGTTGAGCAACATATATTTAATAACTAACATACTAATTATACTAACAATAAATGTTTGTCTGTCATACGTATAGGGCATTGAGAAAGCCAAATCAGGCGAAACATGCTACATGTCTGCCCTCATGCCTTCAGAGGAGATGATGGAATATAGATGCACAAAAGTTTTGCAAGAGATCTAGATATGTTATGACAGCAATGTACTTAAAGTGGACCAACACCCAGGATTTTGACTATCCTGGGTCTTGGTCCACTTCGGTGGGGCACCCCCGATCAGGGTGCCCCACTGTGTGAAACACCCCCGATCACCCAAAAAACTCACCTCTCCCCGCTCCCAGCGCCGACGGACAAGCAGTTTGACAGCCGCGGACAAGCGGCTCCTCCGCCGCCGCCTCCCGCGCGTCACTCTTGACGCGCGCGCGCCCGCGTCGGCCATTCACAGACGGCCGGCGCGGGCGCGCGCACGTCTTGAGGGGCGCGAGGGAGGCGGTAAGGGGATTTGGGGTGTTTGGGGGGTTTCACCCCGCGGGACATCCCGATCTCGGATGTCCCGCGGGGAGGGAGGTGATCGGCCCGGGAATCTTATAGATTCCTGGGCCGATCACCGGAGGGTGATGGTCCACTTTAAGTACAAATGTAAATGATGTCATTTGATGCAGCAAGTGTTTTAAAATTATTTAATAAAGCTACATATTTTTTTTAAATCAAAAGGTGTGGTCATAGTCCCAAGCCTAGAATATCCTGAGGGGACCTAGCCCTGGGAAAAGCAGTGGTTAAATGATAATCAGTTAATTTATATGAAAAGGAGGAACTACTTTGGGAAGAAAATACTGAGGTACAGTAAATGACTTTATCCTTACTACTATCAAGCCTTTCCTTGTGTTATAAGTAAAGCAGCTCTGAAACTATTCTCAAATAGGTAAATGGCTAAAACATGCTTTTTGGTCAAGAAAGCAAAAGATGAAAAGTCTAAATGTTCAAATATTTTATGTCGAGAATTGGTCTGATCCACCCATCCTTCTTGGGAAAAATGACTAGATTGAAGTAAAATCCCAAATGTTTTTCTGAATGAGCAACTTAAATATTCATTATAGCCTGAAGAAGAACTTGCACAGCTTGATGAAGTTGAAAATCTCGTAGGTACAAAAAAGTTTTGGAGGAAAGGTACAAAACTCTATCTTGTAGCCGGAAAATAAATATCTTTTTGACCCAAGCATCTGCCACTTGATCCAACCAAACGTAGGCATAGTTGAGCAAATCACCCCTCATGCTTTAGAGGGTTTGGAATGAGCTCCAGACTTGGGCTTTCAGGGTTGTTTTTCTCTAAAGAAAGATCTGTCTTCATTTGAGTTATTGGGAGAGGATAAACTTTTTGGAACCTGTTAACAAAATCCATGTAATGAAAAGGTCCATAAGAGTCTGTAGGAAAACTTTTTGAGGGAGAGACATACTCTTTTCTTCAGTTAACAACTTAATAAGAGTTCTAAATTTTTGCCAAAAATTTTGCCGCCCTTATAAGACAAAGAAACCATTGTATATTTTGCATTCCATTCTCCAAAGTAGGCTTTCAAGCAATGAAATCTTGTAGAAACTACTGAAAGAGATAAGGGTTGGGCAGATATCCTGATAGCATCAAGAGAGGATTTCAGCAACATCTCTTGAATCCTGTACATTGGACACAGTTTTAACTGTCTGTACTCTGTTGGTGGGAGGTCTGGAGTTCCTCCGCAATAGGGGAGCATGCACCTGCCCTGTATTGCCTTTGGCTGACTCCTTTTCCTGGGTTTTCCCCTGCCATATGCTTCTCTCCCTCTCCTGCAGAGGTGCCGGTGATTAGCCAGCACCTGTGCTACCTCCTGCCCTTTATAAGCTGATCCCCCCTTGCAGCCAGTGGATCAGCATTGCATTGTCTTCCTGTACTTTCTTCTGACCCAGGACTCCTGCCACAGCCTTGTTATCCACTTTTGGACTTTGGACTTTTGATCTAGAATCCCAGTGCATGTATGTTGCAGTGTTCACCTGTATATTTGTACAGCATGTGTATGTTTACTATGTTCACCTGTGAATCTGTGCACCAGCATGGTTGTTGTGTGCTATGTATACTTGTTACTGTTTATCACCATCAAAACACTGTTTGCCGCATATCTGTCTCACAGTTCTCAATTACTGGTCATCCTATAATTGGGGGTTTCTCTTCTGAGAAATGCGTGACAGTTGGGGATATCATTCTCCAAAGCCTGAAGTTGGTCACTAACTGCTTTTGATGGTAAAACAGATGAACAATAAAGTTTTACTCCAGCACCCAGAATAGAATATTGGTGCTTTAATAAAGCCTCCAGACACTCATGAGTGTGGTCCTTTATCTCCCTGGTTTACCGTAGGCAAGGATGACCCTTTGGTAAGAACCGCAACAGGATGTTCCACCTTAGGAATCATACACAATTTCTTTAAAATGTGTCTAGAATGTGTCTACCGAGAATCCTAATATCATGAACCTTTAATTATCTTTACTGTTTTTTTCCATTCAGCCTTTACAGTGGAATCATAATGATCTGGAAACATTTTTATCAAAGATTCTTTACTGGATTTACTGATTTTACTGGATTATTAGAAACCAGTTTTTACTCTTCAAACTTCAGTACATCCATGACCCAGGTAATAGCAACTAGAACATCTTCTTAATCAGATTCACAATCTGCAGTCGAAGCGGGAGAAGAAAGAAACATTTCAGGACCATGGACAGTGGCTGCATTCATCAGTAAAAAATGCAGCCTGCTGCCCTATGTGGAGGATACTACAAATATATATATATATATATATATATATATATATATATATATATATTAATTAAAAAAGGATATTGCAATGTTAAAGAGCCATTGGGGATATAGTCTGCAAGCGAGGTTGGTCTGATTTATTTCATAGGTTTAACCTTAAACCCTATGCATCTTAGCACATTACCCAATTTAGTTTCCTTTAGAGTAATTCACACAAAATGTATTGAATGGTTTTTGGCTTATAGATAATGTTAAACACATTTGTTTGTACAGAACTTGCTTTGGCGAATTGTCATGCTTGTAAATGCAGGACTAGCCAAATGTAGTCAAGTTATTAACTTCTAGATAATTATATTTTTTCATACCTGTTTATTATTAACAATGTGTACTTTGTAGCGCAACAACTAAAAAGCAGCCAAAACACACACTAAAATTTGTTCACAGCAGTGAAATCCTGTGACTGTAATCTAGAAACGCCAACCAGTGCCTATTAAATACAGCCACAATATTTTCTTCATATAAAAATGTATGAAATCTAGTGTGCTGTGTCTAATAAGTTGGCCGAACAGAGTGGCATTCACTGGAGCTGTTAGAATCTGCATAAGGGTCCAACAACTAGTGGCCAATACCTAGTGCCCCAACTCAAACTGAGTTTTTAACATCTTGTGTTTTGACTTGCAGCGCCATTCTGAAAAAAAGGCAGTGCCAAAATATAAGGCACACATATGGTTTTAAAATTATGTCAAATGGTGCAAAAGGACGCAAACAGTAAAAAGCCCAAAGTCTGTCATCCCTATTGAAGGGGCTGCAGGAGAGGCTGGATCTCATTTGCAACATTCTACAGGACTTCCATATGAATGTTGTATGTGATGTTGTTGATGGTGTTTAGCCTTGTTTGAGAAAATCTATTTTTAGAGCCACATAGGTGTTTCTGTCCGGGGTTGTTGCAACAGGTCCTGTTGTATCTGATTTCCAGGATGAATATGGTGGACCCTTTCATGTGTTTTAGTTAATGCATATTTTGGTACCCAGGTTATTAATCTCATTCTGGTTTTTGGTAAATTTGGGCCTTATTTTGGGGTAGAACCTTGGTCCTGGGAAAATGAATACCTGTAGGCCTTGTATCTCATTTGTAGACCAGATTGCTGGAAAATCATCTATATATCACATATCATTTAAAAGAAAATGCTATTCCTTAACCTCCAGGGCCAGACACAGAAATAAGTAAATAACTAATATTTTGTCCACGAAAGTGGTATTTTCCTTTAAACTAGAATAACACACTTGCCCCCTCCACAGTAACACCCATTAAATGGAGATTTCATATCTTTCAAATTGCTCCCCTGTTGAGTCCCGTGGTTGCAGTAACATGGTCCTCAGGGCTCCTCTGGATCTCCACAGCTGGCGACTGTGGTGGTGTCAGGTCTTGCCAGATCACAGATGCGCACACTGGATCCAAGCAAAGCAGGATCATTGTAAAGAGACTTGGTGTTCGCTCCAGCAGGTAGTGCGCTTATTGGTTTTACCATCAGCTTGCTGTCTTTTACTTTCAGCTCAGCTCAGGCCAGTTAAAAGGAGCCACAGCACTCAACCCTGTTAGCTTGCAGGCCAGCCTATAATCTGTCTCTAAACTTGGTTAAAAACAGAGGACTCGGTCACACACATCTGCAGAAGTATGCTTAAGCTGCACCACTACGCCAAAGTGCCTCTGTGGGGTGCAGTCCTAACTCTAATCTCTGAGAGCCCATTTGGGACATACAGTGCAATAGATAAATTGGGAGCAGGCTTACCTGAGGTTGCCCTAAACCTGTCAAGTGCAAGCCATGGGGTGGAAGGGTCAAAGACCTTGCAATACAGCCTAGACCCCACACACCATGTGCTTTTGAATTTGTGCAAGCACATGGTGTGTGGGGTGTAAGCTGTATTGCAAGGTCTTTGACCCTTCCACCCCATGGCTTGCACTTGAGAGGTTTAGGGCAACCTCAGGTAAGCCTGCTCCCAATTTATCTATTGCACTGTATGTCCCAAATGGGCTCTCAGAGATTAGAGTTAGGACTGCACCCCACAGAGGCACTTTGGCGTAGTGGTGCAGCTTAAGCATACTTCTGCGGATGTGTGTGACCGAGTCCTCTGTTTTTAACCAAGTTTAGAGACAGATTATAGGCTGGCCTGCAAGCTAACAGGGTTGAGTGCTGTGGCTCCTTTAAGACTTTTGTATCCTAATTGCCCTGCTAACGTGCACCTCCCAGGTTAGTTATAAAATGGTCTGAGCGGCTGCCACCCCCCCTTTGTTACATGCCTGAAATTGCCAGATTGTCTTTGGACCTTCTCAGCCTATTGCTTGCTGTTTCCTGGGCCGTGCTTGCTCATATTGGATTCCTAGTTTTGAACCTTGGCTTTGAACTTTTAGACTTTGTTTTCTGGATCACTCTTGGACTGCTTCTCTGGATTGTGACTGTTTGTTCTGACTACACTTCTTTGCTGCTGGCCCCCGACCTCTTGCTTGACCTGCCATTTGACCCTGGCCTGGATTTTGATCCTGCTTTTGCATACATACATTGCCTCCTATCTACCTACAGTCATGCCCAGGCCCTCGTGCCCAGTACTGACAGGTGGATGACCCACAGTGTCCTGCAGCCCAGCCTGTCCTTCCTTGCAGAGGGCTCCAGTGAAGACCAGGGCATCACGTAGCCCCTGGGACCTGGTACATCTGGGTGTTCAGTGGCTACACCCATTGGGCTGTCCTGGATTAGCACCTGACAGGTGGCTAATTCAAGAGATCAATTTCACCAGGGGAGCAACGTGTTACATTATTGAAAGATTTTAATGTTGCAAACAGAACTTACTTCCAGCTGAATTGCTGGGAAAATGCTTCCCAAAAATCAAAACAAAAATCTAAAATTTTGCATTAAATGTTTCCCTTCTGCCAGAGGCATACATATCCCTGATGGGGCCCCATAGTGCAGCAACCACCCCCATCCAGGAAGCATGCGGCTCACGGAGACGAGGACGGCATGTGGTGTATGCACCCGGAGATTAGGCACACAGAGATGAGGACGGAGTTCGGTGTGTGCCCAGAGGTGAGCAGTAGGGTGAGGAGAACCCAGCATGGAGGAAAGGAAAGTCACCAGACTATGGGCGTCCATCATAAAGAGGCAGTGTAGGTAGCTCCGAGCACCCTTGTTCCACAGGCCTGGGGGCATGTGCCTGCACTGCCTTTATGTTATGTATGCCCCTGCCTATTGCAGTGTTCACCAGGAGAGAGTTGGGGAACACTGCCCTATAGAAATACACAGCAGTGTAAATCCCCCCAGAGTCCCCATAAACTCTGCTCATTCCTCAATCTCATGGTGCATGGAAGGTCCTCTGGCAGCATCTCTACCAGGTAGGCCTAAATGGCTGCTGACAGGTGTATACAGGAATAGATGGAGTGGGGATGCCACCGGGTGCTGTGTCAAAGATGTGCATTTCCAAAATGGGGATGCAGCTAGAGGCACACGCATGTGCCATGGGATCATGGATCTTGTTGAGTGTGTGTTGATTCTGGAAGGTTTCACACAACTGGGTATTCCAAATTGGATTGCCCCTAGGAAGGAGTTTAAAATGGGGGGAGGTTCCCCCAGTGGGTTTGGGTCCTTTTTAACCCTAAGTGCAGATCATTATTTACTGTAATGGAAACAACAAATTACTGATTGAGATGTTGATGGTAAAGGGGAGCTAAGCTACTTCCACTGCACCATCAACAATAACAGGAAAGATTTTTATCCTTGTGACTTAAGATATCTGTACCTATTACATATCCCTGTATTAATATTATTATGTGATAACTGACATTACAGGAGTAGTAGTCCTTTGGGTAAAAACAAGAATCCAAGATAATTGTTATGCAAACACACGACTGTCAGGATTGTGTGATGTAAAATATATACATTCATTTAAAAGGTCATATGGTTTAGAAAGATAATTATTACAAATTATTATACTCAGTCATTATTTTTCTTACATTGTACTATTAAAGAAATTCTCCAGGCAAAAAAAACTATCTGGATTCCAGGAGTACTTTCATTAAAAAACAGGTTTACTTCTTACTAAAATACAGTCACCGTAATATGTTATAGGAACTAGATTGTAGACAAGAACTAGACTAGCACAGATCTATCCCAAACCTACTTTTTATCATTGCAACTGCCCATAACCTAAACCAAAACCAACCTTACTCAAAGCCTGGCTCCACTATGCCATGACAGAGATTGCTTACAGTATGTTACAGGAGAGTCCAGGCAACCGCAATAATAAGGCTGTAAGAAGGTCACCTAAAGTCCCATGTGACTCTCCTCCTAAATGCTGTAAAAGTTTGTCCCTCCTACAATGCTATTCCTCCTTGCAGTTTGAGCAAGCTGGCTAGCCATAATGGTGTCATTTGCCAGGCTTACTCACACCGAGGGACAGGGGTGGCCATGGGACCCCATTTGGAGGTGAGCTTGAAGGAAATGAAAGAATAGGGGGGCAGATTTTAGAGACCTGCTGCAGCATATAATCAGCACACTGCAGAGAATGGAGGAGAGCCACATGGCACAGGCTTCAGGTGAGCTCCTTGCTGCCTTATTATCACCATTACTTGGACTGTCCCTTTAACTCAAGCTCAAAGCAGCTTTTCTCTACACTTAGATGCAGTAGCATAACTAAATGCGATCAGGGCCTGGTGAGAACTAAATTAGGGGCCCCATCATGATTTATGTTGTAGCCTTCTTCCTCTTTTTTTTAAACTAAAGTGGATACAATCAGACAACTAAAGACTAAAGACAACTAAATACAGCTGAGACAAATTGCACATTAATCTGTACATAACAACACAATAGTACAAATTGAATAAACATGGTGAAGGAGCAAAAGTTATGGGACCCCCTTACCTCCAGGACCCGATGGAGTCACAACCTGTGCCATGCAGATGATCACATTCGAATCCCTATCATGCACTGACCTATAGCTATATCCAACAACCTAACAGATATGTCTGTATATCAACTTGACAGAGTTAAAGCAGACATTTAGTCTATTCCCCTACTGAAGCCATTGAGGTGTGTGTTTTGTTCAGTCTTTGATGTTGTAAAGGGTATTTAGAAAGTAATCAAATGCAAATTGACATGCTGAGAGGAAGGGTTAAAGTAGGCCTTAAAGGTAAAGTACATGTTTGTGGACTTTCCCAAAGGCCTCCAATCAGGTAGTGCCAGAGGGCACGAGACTACCCTCTTAAATGCCACCCACTCTTGTGCTGCTTATTGCTCTCTCTCTCCTTATGCCTTCTCTGTACATAGGTGCCCGTTACTTGCAATACAGGGAGCATCTGATATGTAGCAAGCCTAATATTTAATAAGGTTGTAATTGTTCCTTTAATGCTCGTTGCAGCTATATAAGTAAAAATACCTTCACACAGGAATGAGAATAAGGCAGCAGTCACTTTTGTTTTTTTTTATTCTGTCTTGGACTTTTGGCAGTTGAATCAGTGGTTTGAGGAACAAGTTATATGAGCCTACAATGGGACCCTAACTGAACCACCTTCCAAATGAAAAACAAAATCTCTTGGTTTGACTCACTATTTGTGGCATGGCTGTACCTGGGACCCCAGTAGCTATAAGTACTAATTTCTTTTAAGAATTCTCATATCGGAATATACAAAGGACACATTTGTTCTCCATGATTCATCTCCAAGAATTTACAAGTAGAAAAAAAAACAAAACAAAACATGTATTCATTTCTTTCATGTTTCCACAGTTAGACAGTCTTATCTAAGCAATTAATCATCCCCATGTTATAAAGTGAGGATGACAAATTGTTTGAAAAACCAGGTAATAATAATCACTGTGGCGAAGCAATTAAAAATACTCATTTGGGAATATTACAAATCCAATAACACCTACAAAACATTGAAGATATGAAAAGTTAAAGGGTGTCCATTAAAGAAAAAGTTAATCTTAGCTCCTGAAAATATCAGTGCAGCACCAGCCCCAGAAGTCATCTTGGCCCAGGCTATAGCTCTTCTGTTTATCCTCTACTGGTTGTAGTGCGCATAAACCACCATTTTAATTGGCAAGGTTCCCTAGTGACTAGAAGGAGGGATGTGTCTTGGAGTACACAAGTAAAAATAGGCAGACAGTCCCCCTAATTGATTGTTGCCTGTAAGGTAAGATATACCTTTTAAGATATATATAGATATATTTTTTCAAGTGGCTATAATATGCCTTTAAAGTGCTCCAAAAGTTAAAATGGACATTTGATTAACTGTCATTCAATTTAAAATCTTTCTTAAATTATGATGCCCCTCTCTCAAATTGTGAAAAAAAACCTTAGGCAGTGAACCATTAAAGTGCCCCACCAGTCAAAAAATTAAAGCTTATTAAATTCCTCCTCAAAAAAACCCTCTGGCAATCAGCTTTTTGAGAGAGCAGATGTTGTAGAACAGCAGGCAGATGCTGCGTTCCTGAACTGTGTGGGAGCTGCCATCTTTCTACATATCTGAGAGCCCTGCTTCTGAAAAACCCAGTCCCACAGTTAAAGTTGCCCATGTGCAGTCAGTCCTTTCTATTAGCCAGAAGTAGAAAACCATCAGTTGTTATGACTCATCCTTGCTCAGAAAGTTCCTAGAAACATTGAATTAACATTGTCGCAATGGTATACAACTGCCGAGTTACATGGAGAAACAAAGTTATATTCGTTTCTTACAGCTGCTGTTGATGCAGTGTGTGTGGGCTGGCCAAGATACCCCCCCAATCCCTTCCCCACTCATGCCTGTGTCTAAGCAGGGCTCTTAGGTTTAAAGCAAGAGAGACCAGCTATTCTGGCCCGCTATGCTGAGCTGATTAGGGGAGGGGCAAAAAAGAGAATGTCATTGGCTGAACCTGTAAACCCTGATATTTCAGCCATATCTGCTTCAATTTAAAAACAGAAAACAGTTTAGGACAGGGCCAGCTGCAGCCCGATACAATGGTAAAACAATTACCTTTGCCTGCAGTATCCCTTTAAGCCCTCTCAATCATCACACATCACTGATCGTCAGAGGGTGGCTTTAGGGGGAACAATTTTTTGACTGTAGCTCCACTTTAAGAGAATTGGTCTAATTTATTGTCTTTTGTACTTCAACCAGCACAGGTTGGCTCTATGGAGGCTAATCTTTGTCAATTTGATTTTGTGTAACCCAAGCAGGACTAATGCCCAGACTATGCCACATACATGAAAGGAAACACCACATACTTGTTACTCTTAGTCACCTCCTACACAAGGTAAGTTTTTCCCTCTATAACTAAACAAGCTTGGCTAGATTTTTTCATGCAGAATGTAAACGTAACCCTTCCTCTTGCATAATTTATGTGTATTTATATAATGGGACCATTTTTCGTGATATTGCTCCTTTAAAGTGGGCCTATCCCGGGTTTTGGTCCTTACCCCGGGGCACCCCGTTTTGGATAATTCACTGTGTGAAACCCCCCAGGTCACCTGGTAAATTCACCTTTCCCTGCTCCTACGACACATGTGAGACCTCTAATCCAATTACAGTGCTTGGCTGGCCATGTCAAAATCATCTAAGACTCAGCTAAGACTCAGTTAAGGGCCTAGTCTAGACGAGAAGAGTCGAGTGTGCCAGCAGCCATATTCCCGCTACCCTCTAAAAGGGGGGCGTGCCAGTGCTGGGAATTAACAAATGCCTGGTGTAGCAGATGGTGGCCGCAGCTCATGCATGTGCCGTTGGATCGGGAAGAAGTTGAGTTTACTGGGCGACCTAGTGGTTTTTACACAGGGGGGGCATCCTAAATCTGGATGGCCTGGGGGAATTTTGGTCCACATGTTACATCTGCTATTATTAGTTTATTTGACCTCCTATAGCACCCCCAATGAGGATAGCACATTAAACAAGCATAATAATACCTTTCATGAAACACAGCAACTATATTTACAAGCCTTCAGTTATGTTAATAAATAATCGTACCTTCCCGCCTGTTGAGTTTTGCATAAACTGGAGCATTAATGCCGGATGATTTTTTGAAAGACTGCGGTTGAAGTCCAGCAACCAGGGGCTCGTCACATTTTTCTGAAACACAAATATATTGGATTAGTATTCAACATGCATAAACCATAGCTGACTATCTTTGCGTGAAGCTGAATAATTGAGCAGGTAAGGTAAAGTAACAATAATGGTTTTATAACTGCACAAAAGTAAAGATGTTAATTATCCCTTGTCTTGTAGTTTAGCCTGAAAAATTTTGCGGATTATGAAACCTTATTAAACCTTACCTTATGGCACCTTAAGATGGCACCTTAAGATTCTTTATGGTTGTATAAATGTATAAATGTTCAAATACAACCCTAGTACATATTTGTACCATATTCTGCTGGAAGCCATTGTTGCACACTCTTGTCTGAAACATGTATCCTGCTACTCTAGGTGGCTGCACCCTAGTTTGCAGATAAAACAAAAGCAGCAGGTATGGCCAGATAGATCTTCTTTTTAGGTTTGGCATGTCTGCCCACACTCACGGGTTACCCAGAGCAGGGGATCCCTACCATTTCTCATGAAGTACCACTTTCAATTTTCTCATTATCAAGCACCAGTTTGTGATCATGAGTAAAGCTGCAACAATGTTTCTTTACCACTGTTCACTGCAGAATCTGAATTTACTGCACACCATTAAGTCAATGTAAACATATGTATCAATGTGTTACAATTCTTTCAGCTGTGTGAAAGAGAGTCACAACTCTCACTCTCTACTAGAAATAAAGTTATTTAAAACTGTGTTTAAAATACAGTAATGAGCAATTGGAGGAGGGTTAACAGCCAATTCCTCTTCAAAGATCTGCAGGCTTTTATTAAACTCACCCAGTGTGCAATAGTGTTATGCCCCTATAATCTTCCTACTTTTCTGCCTAGTGACCCTTTTATTGTTTGTTGAGTGGTAGTCCACTCTGCCTTGGTGGTGCACCTGAGAGATGTGCTTCGGGATGCCCTGCTGTGTGTCCCCCACATTGGGATCCCCCAGGAATGAGGACATTGGCAGTTGTTCCTGTTATTGCCCATACCCATATGCCCATGAGTTCTGCTCTAGTTTGCAGAGCAGGCTCTGGAACTATGATATGGGAAAGCCTGTATGGGTGATGATGAACAAGCTATTCTATCAGTGACATTCTCCATTGCTCCCTATGCCTGTTCCAAAGAGGATTTCTTGAACAGTTTATGTTTTACCTTAACCTTGGATTTCCTGCTTACATCGATGGCTAACACGGTACAACAACTTACTACTACTTGAACAGTTTATGGAAGATTGATTGATTAATTGGCTGCATGCATTATCAGGAATAAATGTTCAGGAATGAAATGAGGGAGAAAAATATTGACCAATATGACATTTCATTTTTGAGGTAAAAGGGTATGATGACTTTTGTGGACTTTCCGTTTAGTATCCAAAAATGTCAGCTCCAAACCACTTTCCCCAATTAATCCACTCGCAAGGTCATGGGAAGATGACTACTTCCAGAAGTACATTTGCATAAAAGGAAATGTTCAGTGAGCAAGTTTAAATATAGAAACACTCACTTTTATTAGGTCCGTAGATCCTCATAAAAAGCACCCCTTCCACCATAAAAAGGTGTCCATGACAAGTTCAGAAACGTCCACGTGTTTTGGGCAGATCTAGCCCTTAATCATGAGGATCTACAGACCTAATTAAAGGGAGTGTTTCTATATTTAAACTTGCTCGCTGGACATTTCTTTTTTTGCAAATGACTTCATTTAATCGTCAGATCAAGGGTGCCCTTGGGCGCGAGACACCCACTTAAAGGAGCAGTATCGCAAATTTTTCTTGGTGACTTATATTTAAATGGTACTTTGAATGTAGGTAAGTGTTGGAGTTAGAATTACAAATTTAGAAAAAAATGATGTCTGTGTTGTGCAGCTGTAGACTAATAGCTCATGTTTATGTCTGCTGAATGTCGGGGCCCGACACTCTGGCCTGTTCCACGCTGAGGAGAGGTGGAAACAATGTAACAAAGTATCTGCTGTTCAGTGCTGGCAGCCGTCCAGCATAAGATAACAACATTGCCTGGCCAGAACTCGTATATCTAAAACAGAGAGAAAAGCTCTAAAGAATAAGTAATTTAGCTGATTTTGACAGTTTTCCCTTCATGTTGGCTCTGCTGCAGAATCTTTCAGTTTACCATTTTCTCTCTCTTTTCTCAACACATTTTTCCATATGATCTTTCTTTCAGCTTTGTGTGTTTTGAGCAAAGCCCAACCCAGGATTTTCACTATCTGGAGTTTTGTTTCCCGACTTGGGATGCCCTGATATGTGAAATCCCCAAGTTCGCCTGTGAAACATACCTTTCCCTGTCCCACAGCACATGCGCGGGCTCTCATCCAATCAGCGATGTTTACACGCAGATGGGGAGCCTGAGCAGTAACCTTCCTGGCCGCCCGGCCTGTCTAAATGACTATCTGCGTGAGCGCGCCAGAAAATGGGGGGATCTGTGGTTATCCAGGGGCCGTTTCACACAGTGGGGCATCCCAATTTAGAATGCCCAAGGGGCAAGGTCAATGGCCGGGTCTTATAGACTTCAGGGTCGGCCACTCAGGGTTTTGTTCGACTTTAATACCTTTAGATTTTCCTGCACAGTTATTCAAAGCAGAATTTCAGTTATTTTCAGTCAGTTTAGTTTATTTTGTATAGATTTTACACATTTGAGTCACCTGGTCTCATAACAAAAGCAGCACCTCACACACACACAGTCTTTACCACTGATTACAGTGTCAGCCTCTGAGGTAAAGTGTTGCTAGGAGACCAGTGGGCTAAATCAAGCAGCTCACTAAATACAACCCAGCAGATCCCCCTATTCAGCAAATGGACTGAGCCATTGTCATTATACAATTTAAAAGAAAGGCATATATTTTTTCCTTTTTCTATCGCCACATTATTTATACACATGTTAGAAGCTATTGTGTGGCTATTTAATTATTTATCTTTTTTAATGCAAATTTCGCGATACTGCTCCTTTAACTCTTGCGCTGCACATCTCTGAGCCACAGTTCTATTTAGAGAATAGGGTGGGTAGGTGTGGGCGTTACATGTAGAAAGGGGTCTATTGATCTCAATGGAAGCGTGCTGTACTGAGGCCAAACCCACCCAACAGGCCGGCTTCTCATACTAGTGCTGCAATTGACATATGTGTGGAGCAGCAGCATGTGGAAGGTAAGTGGGGTGTATGTATGAGGGCACCCCTGAACTGAGATCTGTTGTGTAAGTACACAAAACAGGGCTTAATTGAATTATGGTCATTGGTTCACATTAAAGTGAATGAAATACATAAATGCATATCAACAGATTTCACGTAGGTTTTGTGTTTTGGGATCTAATCAGGCTTGAGTAAAGTATAGACGGCAGCATATCAGATTTGGGCACAGATCAGTCTGTAGCCTCACCACGTCCCATATAACAGGATTTTGTGTACCAACATTGGTACCTGTATGTTTGGGATACATTGGTCTAGTCTAGAGTCAAGCCACATTGCCAGTTCATAAGAAGCAAGAGGGCCCTGAATTAACATCTTTATTCTAGTAACAGACAGCGAAAGTTACAGTCAGAGACACTTTTTTCTTTAAATGGCTGTTTGTTTATAAGCAAATGTAATTTAAAAGGAAGAAAACAATAAGGTAATAAGCCAAGGCAGTGATCTTGTTAAGTAGAGGGCGCACCCTTTAGAGCTAATTACCGCTCAAGTAATCACAAGAAATGTCAAAAGGGATTATGATAGTATTTAGAGTGGAGCTTCTCTGGTCTTTTTAATAAAATACAGCAAAGGGAGTGGGAGGGAGGGACAGTCTTTTATAACATTTCAGAATAATAAAAATAGACATTAAATATATACTTAGGTGATGGTCAGTAAGGGAAATGACTTACTGCATGTGATAGATTTGGAGATGATGCTGAATGGTTAAACCTTTTGCAGATCAACCTCTTGACACAGATGTGTCTCATCTGCATGCAGCTTCTCTGTCAAGGGACTTGCTTGTGCTTGTACTAAAATATCAGTACTAATTTAACTCATTTTATTTATTTTTGCTACATTTAGGCTGTGATAATAAAATTTGTTCAAGAGTGTTCTATTTAAAATATTTGTCTGAGCTAATCTGCACTATTAAAAAATCAACAGTACCAGCAATTAGTCAATTGCTTTCTCCAAAAGTGGGTATCACTATGCTTACTGTGGCATATGCCACTAATAATTTATTATGGAAGTTCTATACAACAATACTGATCCCTGTACTGCACCACTAATAGTGAGGGGATGCGAAGGGTAAACCTTTGTGGTAAAGGATGTCAGTGGCCAACTGAACCATTTTTTTAATCACATGACTGATAACCAGAAAAAGCCCCAGGTAACAACAAGTTTCTGTTACCCAAAAATACTGTATTTTGTCGTCTTTATCTTAGCTTGAATGGCTAAACACAGCCATTACATTCCTCCATCCTGGCCTCCCATGGTCACACAATAGATTATGTTGTATATATAGGGCCCGTTTTCAGGAAAACTGCTGTGCCGATTAAGGCAAATAAAGAAACACACGGCATATATCAGCATGGGACAGGTCTCAGAATATATGTGGAATGTCTCGGGAGTGTCTTGATTGCTTGCAAAGCCTTAAATAAAGAGTTGATTTAAAAATAGAAATGTGAAAACAGTATCATTGTTTTTGCAGTACCATTTATCTGATCTTTGTGCTTAAAAATAATTTAAAGATGCTAAAAAGACCTAAAGAGTCAATCTCACTGAAAATAACATTGATTCCTATGGGGTTCACTGATAATAGCTGGCAAACTTAAAAGGCATTAGCTTCACTACAATGAACTGCAGCAAATAGTGAAAACCACAAATGCCCAGCCCATCATTTATTAAATCACCCTCATGGTGTTAATACCCAGTTTCAGTCTTCTTAGGGCTATTCCCTCAATCAGCATGCAATTGGGGGGTTGGGGGTTAAAATGGACCTAAAGACATTTTCAACTTAAACCGGACCTTCACCCTGAATAAGAGCTTATCTTATCTATTTTTCCCCCACCCTGTACATACAGATTGCCCACATTAAAAATCATCCTACCTGCATCTACTGCATTTTCTGAGCCTTTAAACATCCAGAATGGTGGCACATGGTGTCTCAGGCTGCCTGCAAACAGGAAGTGTCTTCTGACTGTGCTGCTCTACATTGTGGGATTGCTGTCCTTTTCCCGACCCCAGCTCTGCTCTGTCTGAGCAAAGCACAGCTATAACCGGGCCCCCATACTTTTTCCCCACTCTCCTATCCTCAGTATGTGATGCTTCTGAGGCAAGATGGCGGTGCCCATATATTAGAGTCCTGAACGGTGTTGAAGCCCAGTGGTGAAAAGAATAAAAAGAAAATGACTAAAAACATAAAATATATTAATTTTAGATGCTGGGAAATAGTTTTTTAAATGAAGCTTCCTACATGTCCTCTTACCAATTTTGGATACCCTGCTGTTCATCCCCTATCAGGAAGCCTGAAATGGTTAGCTCATACTCACTGCTTTTGCGTTTCTCCATGGTTTGCTGCTCATGTGACTGCATCATCACTGAGCCCAATAAGCCGCAATCCCATTTGTCTACCAGTGGTCACATGGCAGTGATTGAGGGAATGGAGAAGCACTGAGTAAGAGCTGTCTGGCCTCAGGTTTCCTGAAAGCGGGACAAACTGTGGGGCATCTATGTAGAGTGCCTCCATGTTGCAAGGTTAAGAGAACTTTTAGTGAGTTCTACAAAAAGAGAATATTTATTTTTTTCTTTTCAAGCCAAATTCGTAGAGGGCCACACGAATGTTATTCAGTTCTAGCTTTTTTGTTAGCATGAGATAATCTGTTCAGAACAATAGAGTGTACATTAACAATGGCAAAAGCTTATGATCAAGTAATATTTAATGCAATCAAATAATCAATGTGAGTTTTATATTAAAATAAAAATGTTGCCTGTATACAGATCTTAGTAATAGTTTTTTAAATGTTTGCTTTACCAACAGTCGAAAAGCTTATTGAATATAAAGTTATTGCATGCATGACCTTGACAAGCATTGATAAAATGCTGATGAGCTTAGTAAATGTCTTATTCTGTTTATTGCCAATACTCGGACTGTTAGTCTTGATGTGTACATTAATAAGAGCTCTAGTGAGGATATTAAATAATTAGGAGTCTTTTAGAGGGTGATAACTCACACACACACAAAAGAACAAGGCACATGCTTTATTTGTGCCTTGAGATTTAGGCATTTATACTTACCTAGCGCAGAGCTGCAATGATTAAACTAAGCAGACTTTTTGTCAGCTAAAAATTGTAACTGTACCTGCTACTACCTTTCTTTACAATATATACAGTTATGTGTCTCATGCAATTAGGGAAGTGCTGCAGCTGTTAGAATAAGTACAAAAATTAGGCTGTACCAGGTTTATATATAAGGCTCCTTGTTTTCACTCATACAGCACCTATTCTGCGTGATATGAGAGAAAGCAAAATACCTCCGTCCGTATATTTGGAAGTATTTATATGTTGTTTCTCTTCTTTATATGTAGGAAGTGGGGATCTATGTTGTTTCCTATATACATTTAGGTGTATCGTCATTTTCCCGGCACATGAGGTGTCTAAATCATTTTACCCAGGTTTGGGTGATGCTCCCTTTATTGTACAGCGGCATTTCCCTCCAGTCTTGGTTTATTATAACTTACTTCCGCCCTCTCTCCTTCTCATATGGAGGTGGCTTTTTGCCATTCCTATGACACTATGTGTCGGGCACCAATGGGAGACGTATACGTCATCCTACACACGGTATTGGTCTGCAGCTCTGCTGTGACCGGATAGAGGAGAGCGCGCAGGTAATCAAACGAGCATGGAGATGGCCGCGGCTGCCGCGCGACTGACGATACACATGTAAGTTTTTCCTCATATGATAACACTTATGTAATTAGGTGATTTTGATTGCTAATTATTGCTTGAGCACTTGTGTATATATTAGGGGCACTCTCTATAGGAAATTGTCATGATTAAGGGCACGCCGCCCGAAACGCGTCAACGCTTTTCATATTTTTAAATGCCTGTTGTATCGTCTTCTGATATGGAACATTTTAACCTTTACTTCAAATAAATTGGACGTTTTAATGAACAACCGGATGTCGGCTGGCCTTACTGTTTATAATGGGATTGATCATATAAGAGGTGAGCACTCTTGGCCGTGCGGCTCCAACGGTTGTTTCCAGATTAAGTGATTCAGAGCTGGCAATTGTTTTCTCCACCTGCAGTAAGGATACTTTGCCAGTAAATTGCCATTTATTGTATAATTATATTAATTAACTTCTCTTGGGTCAGGATGGGGTTAATATGTAATTTCCTACCATGCTAAAGGGTCCTGTCTGCTTCGACTCAGGACAGGGTGACCCCAGTGCTACAAAGGCTTGGAGGCCCATCCTAAGGTGTTGAGATGTGATTGTGATTTGCTAGGAAATGATGCCGTTATTTGCAAGTGATTGCAATAGCCAAAATATCTCTTTTTAACTAGAGCTTTGAAACTGATTAGAAGATTGGTTCTAGCTAACATGGTTATGTGCTTTGGTTTCTTTTAGAACTATTAAAAATACTTTTATTAAAAATAATACCACTTTGCTTTGTCAAAAAAGGTGAAAGTCCCTGTATAGGCATTAAAAAAACTCAGCGTTTGTCCCCCGCAACACCACCATCTTCGTACTTACTGATACTTGAGAACCAGCGATTCTGTCCTCCAGTGCAGGGGCATCCATCAGGCTGGTTGGCACCCCCTAACATGCCTACTCCATTCATTGCTAAACCTGCTTTAACACACCTTCTCTATTGCAATGAATGGAATAGGTATGTAGGGGCGGAAACACACTCCCTGGGACGTAACTGAGAGAGGCCACCGGATATGAAATCACTGGATCCCCACCCTCAGTAAGTATGCAGATGTCCGCACTGGATGGAGAAGTTGTGTGGGCGTACTGGACCCGCATCGAGGAGATGCGAGGAACAAAATCTGCCAGCATTTTTATAGAAAATTGCCTAGATGATGTTTCATGAGCAAATGTTGGTAACTGTTTAAAGTACCTCTGTTACCATGATGAAAAATCAAGGTGTCTATAAGCATCTTTTAAATGAGACCCCATCCCCAGTAAATTTAAATAAGGGCCATATTTAAGAAGCACTAACACCACGTAGTACCACGCAGCGTCAGGTGAACGGCAGGGCAAGTTTTGTGAAAACCATGTATATGAAAGTCAAACTGAGTGAGCGCCTCCAATAAATAAAATGTAGCACATGTATAACTAGCTCAGTGTAAAGCGCCAGCTTCAGTGCCGAGCATCGGACGCACTTAATTGACGCTACCTATCGTTCACTACAGCATTGTCCTGTTGTTATATGTGACGACGCCTTGGCCTGCTTTCCCTTGGGGCACTACATGAAACAATAGCAGCATTGGTACACTCAGATGATGCAGTGAATCAGGGAGCGCTTCTACAGCGCCCTCCAGACATCACATTTATCAATGCTGGACAGGATACTACAGTGTCACTTGCCCAGCGCCAACGCTACATTATAGCACCAGACACCCATTTGCAGCATACTCTTGCGTGCGCTCTAAGCGCCGCTACATAGATGCACAAATACGTGGCAATACATGGCGCTAGTCTTAAATCAGCCTCCACATGTCCTCACTTTTTCTGGAAAAATATGTTTTCCAAGGAAGTGCACAAACAGAAAATATGGTTAAGCAAGTTTTGTCAAAAGAAAAGCACCTTCTCTTCATTACAAATTCAGTTTGGGCTCTTTTTCCGCTTCAGTGTTTTATGTGCATAAAGATCGAACACTGCAATTTATGCCCCATTACCATTTCATAGATATATTTTTTTAGAGCCTGGATTCTGGATGTGAGCCAAGTATGTCAAAGAGGATCCTACTCGTTAAAAGTCTTCTATATGATATTATGTTCTGTTTTCCAACCAGGTACAGTCGCCTAATAAACAATCTGTTAGAGTTATCAGCCTCTTCCCTCGTAACCATCATGGCTCTCCACCCACAGCTATTCATATGGGCTAATTAGCAGGGGAGTATTAACTTCATATCATAAAAATAAATCTAGCTTTTAGTCATAGAAAAATTGACTGCAAGTTTGTGCTGTGCAAAAAGAACAGTTTAATGCCTAAAGCAGTTTTTTTTCTTATGATATCGAGATGTCTCGGTTAACCCCTGTGATGATGGGATAAGAATGTGGAGGACCTGTGGAAACAGAAATGTCACATTCTTTGAAGAGTTGGCAAGATATCACTGGCGCACATTCAGTTTTGGCTGCTGGAGTTTGTCACATGCACTTTCAGACTTTCTGAAGAAAAAGAAGAAAAAAAGGATCTGTTGCACTGAGCGATTACATGACTGCCATATTGTCCTGCACTATTGCAATATGTATTATGCTTTACACGATCCCACATCTTAATGGCCAATGTATTCTGGATACTTAATGCCTTCATTGGTACCTGGAGCATTTTTATAATTACATTGCATGTTACATTGTAATATATGTTTTTTATCTTTCCCATTTTCCATGTAGGATGGGTAAAGGCTAGGGATGAGCGAACCGGTTCGGACGAACCGGAATTCGCTCCGAATTTCAGGGAAAATTAGATTCGGCGCGAACACGAATTTTTTTTGGTTCGTGCCGATCGAATTTTCCCTGAAATAAAAAAAAAAAAATGCCGGCATGGTGGGAGCGGGCAGGCCGGCTACGCTGTCAGCGGGCAGGCCGGCTACGCTGTCAGCGGGCGGCAGAAGCCGGCCCGCTGACAGCGCAGCCGGCCTGCCCGCTCCCACCATGCCGGCATTTTTTTAAAAAGCAAACACTTACCTGCATGGTCGGAGCATGGAGGCCGGCGCCGCTCTCAGGCGCCCTCTGATGACGCGCCCTCTGATGACGCGTCCTCTGATGACAGCTGAGAGCGGCGCCCTCTGATGGCGCGCCCTCTGATGACGCGTCCTCTGATGACAGCTGAGAGCGGCGCCGGCCTCCACGCTCCAACCATGCAGGTAAGTGTTTGCTTTTTAAAAAAATGCCGGCATCGTGGGAGCGGGCAGGCCGGCTACGCTGTCAGCGGGCCGGCGGCGGCCCGCTGACAGGCGTAGCCGGCCTGCCCGCTCCCACCATGCTGGCATTTTTTTTTTCAGATGAGCGATTCGTGAAAGTTCGATTCGGCCGAACCCGAATTTCTTGGGGAAATTCGGCGAATCACCCGAATTAAACTTTCAAGAAGTTCGCTCATCTCTAGTAAAGGCAGGTGAAACTGCATTCATTGTCCTTTTGTATAAATGTATTTAGTCTGCTTTGGCACCGCTGGAAAAAATCAGAAAATGCTGTTTTTATGCAAGTTTAAACATGGCAGTTGGTTAAAGGCGAAGGCAAGTAAATGAGGTGCATGTATTACAATGGTGTGTCTACACGGCATGCAATTCGAGAAACTTCCATGGCAGTATGCATGAAACTTTATTGATTAACTCCAAAAACAAACACCATCTAAATATAATATGAATGGTAATTTGGAAGGGGGATCCACCTTCCTTGCCAACACTTTGGGTGCAGTTCAGGGACAATGTCAAAATGAGTGTGCCCGGATATTGTGTGCACCCCTGATATTTACCAACATTCTTTGACGTTTCTTCAAGGATTTACACATTACCCCATTAACCGTGGTGTAACTAAATATGATCAGCCCTGATGGACATATTAAAGTGGACTAAAACCCAGGATTTTGAGTATCCTGGGTTTTGGTCCTTGCCCGCTGTGTGAAATCCCCTAGGTCGCCCGAACAAACTCACATCTTCCTGGTCCTACGACACATTTGTGGCCGTTCATCCAATCAGTGTGCTCGGATCCGCTCGAACCCCTTCAGCCAGGAGTTTGTCTAATGCGAGCAGATCCAAATGTGCTGGTGGCCACATCCCTCATTACCCTCTAACAGGGAGCTTGCCCACGCCGGCCATTCAAAGATGCCAGACGCGGGCATGCACCCTGCTTAAGGGATAGCGGGAATGCGGCTGCAGCTCATGTATGCGTCATTGGACCAGGAACAAAGATGAATTTTCGGGTGACCTGGGGGGTTTAACACATAGGAGCACCCCTGATCAGGGTGCCCCAGGGGAGCGTGAATGCTTGCCCTGGAGTTTCATAGACTCCAGGGTGGATTTTGGTCCTCTTTAAATGTGGACCCATAATGGCTAATACAATTACCTTTTACCTGTCAATTTACCTGTGGGATACAACTAGACAGCTAAAATGTAAAACAGAAGAGAAAAATAGTGTTTCCTTTTCCTGTACATGATAACATGAAGCACAAACCTGATAAATAAGGTGAAGGAGACCCAATGATGGGGCCCCCTGACCCAATGGGTCCCAGTGTGGTTGCTATCCTTGCACCCCCTTTTGTTATGCCCCTGGCCATTTAGGTTGGGATAACAAAGAGGTCAAGCTTAGGGTCAGTTTTCTAGAGGGACCGTGCTTGTTTCCTCACATGAGCCATTAGTCTCACCTCTGCACCTGCAAGCCCTCCAATCGTCGGACTTTCTTTTATTCAGTCTGTTTTCTAACTTTATTTGCTCCACTCCATGCCTGCTTCCTATCTGGCTCTCCAACAGTCTGCTTCAACCCTCAGATATTGCATTGTTTGTTTCACACCAATCAGCCAATGCTATCCATTGCCATGGAGACCCCCAACTGCTCCATCTGCAAGCAGCTGCCAGGTCTCCATCAAAATAACCACTGGCAAACACACTACATAGTCATCCGGTGATGACTTTCCTCCCTTCTCGCTGCATCGCCGGCAGTGTCAAAGAAGTAAATATGGAAACATTTCTACTATTTTCCACCTCAGATGTAATCTCTGAGTTATCAGGATATCATTATATTCTTATTCCATGGCTAATTGTAGATACAGTATAAAACAAATAAAAGATTAAAATCAAATGCTGAGATATTAACCTCTGCTCTGACATTACAGCAGCACTTTAGACTGACAAACTATAATAGGGTGTGTGATGGGGGAAGTAAATATTATTCTTTAGCATAGATTAGCCCATAGGGTGCTGTGAGGGCCGGATTAAGTGTGGTTTGAGGCCCCTGGGCAGAAAATCTGGTGGAGGTCCCTGATGCAGTATTTTTTTTTCCATTAAAGCAAATGTCCAGTGTCTTCATTACCCTCCCACCCTGGCTTTCTTCCCCTGGCACTGAGGCAGGATGGGGGTTACAAAAAAAAACTGCCGGGGTGCAGCTGTTCCCAAGTCTTAGGCCATGGACACAGCCATCTTGAAGAGGATGCACAAAGTGGCATCGCCCGCTCTGTGCGAGGCAGGTGGGCAGGTGCAGGAACAGTGAGGGGGGGGGAGGGATACCACCCTGTGCACTCTCTGTGCGGTCACTGTCTGAGCTGGGATGACAGTGCGAAATTACAAGATTATTAGAGGTAAGGCTTTTTTTTCTAACCCCGCATCTCAGCACCCGGGGGGGTATGAAGACACTGGACATCTGATTTAAAGTATTAGTCCAGCCAAGTGACATATCCAGTCCTCTGTGTCATCCTTGTTGTATCGTTTTTAGGCAGCCTCTAAGATAAACAAGCCACCCTCCTGTCACCTGTCACAGTGATACTGTCATGCCCACTCCATTCACTGTGATAGAGGGGGCATGCTAGGGCTTTGCAAACATGTAGAAACAGGTTACCCATCCCCTCACTTCACACATTGTGTGTATAAACCATACTCCTCACCTATAAAACTGCAAAGCCAACCATTGCTCGTTGCTCCAACCAGTCTAATGATCACAACACTGTGCGCTATTAGATCAATGCATACACATGTCAGTAACCGATGCAAATAAGAAATACAATGCAAGCCAATTTCTATTATTAGTGGATAAGCTGTGCCTACCTAGTGTTGTACATTTGTGCGATGTGTGTGTGGACCCCACCCACTCAAAAAAAGATGACCTTCCTGTATCTCCCAGGAAGATAGGTTATGTTAGGAAGGTAGGTGGGTGAGCAGGCAGGCAAGTAGGTGGATAGGCAGATAGATGGGTAGGCACTCAGATGGACAGGTAGGGGGTAGTCAGAGGAGCATGTGGAAATTTAGATAGAAATAGATAGGAATTCCTATTAGATAGAAATTTAGTATAGGTAGGCAGGTGGGTGGGTAGACATGTAGATTCATAGATCAGGAGATAGTTGGGTGGGTAAGTATGCAGATATATATCTGGGTAAGTAGGTGAGTAGGTAGGAAGTTGGGTGGATCGAGGCCGACTGGACCAAGTGGCAGTACCGCGAAGTTCCGGTACTGTTGCTCGTTGCCCCAGAGGGTGGTTCACTTCCAAGTGCTGGATCTCTGGACCTCGGGGGGCTAATGACGGACTGGGGGTGTTCTTGGAAAGGGGAGAATCTTAGGAATACAGCCCTACAAGGGCAGGAGGGTGGGGGCCAAATGGACCAAGCAGCTGCACTGTAAAATCCTAGTACCCCAAACATAGCCCCAAAGTTGGTGGTGGCCCTCTTGCAGGGCCAATGATGGATTCCCAGGGGCGCACACCTTTTGTGCCCTGCCTTTAGTCCGGCCCTGGGTGCTGTTGTTCCCACACTTTCAAACAATTATCATCTCATTGGGAAAATTATGTAAAAATGTAAAAATACCCAATCACAGGTACAGGTGATTTATTGGTGAAAATTTGAACAAACATTTTTTTGCATAAAGTGTGTTAAAGTAAAAAATCCCACTCAGATTTAGGTTTCGGTCGACATCTATGCTGTAGGCCCTTGGGACAAATAAGGAGACTCCATCTAAAAGCAGGCCAACAGCCATTGGTCCACTTCTGACTGCATTCAAACAGGCTGGGGGTCATCCAGAATGCTGGAGCCCTCCCGTGCATCACCCCCCCCAGAACATCCACAATTCCTACCTTTCCCTTAACCATCAGCCGGGAATGCAGCCCCGCCATTGGCCACCTGCCGTCAGATGGATGGGAACTTTCAGCTGCCGAAAACCAGGACACAACCCCAGCCCACGTGACCGCCGATGGTCAATAGTGGGGCTGCATTCTCGGCTGAGGATCGAGGGGCAGTTAGGATTTTAGGGGGCGATGTGTAAGGGGCATTCTAGATGCTCCCCAAGCCTGTTTAAATGTGGCTAGAATTGGACTAAAACCCATTAGCGGGCGAACAAGTGCTGGTCCGCTTTAAGTCATACAAGATCTATTCCCACCTCTATTCAAACCTTCAGTTAAAAATGTGTTTCAAGTTTCCAGTTTGATATGAATTTATTTACCTTCAGCTGTTGTCCACCTAGGGGAAGCTAAAACAACAGAAAGGCTAAATTTTAATAAGGTGGTGGGACAGTAGAATTCTGCTTAAGCTTGCCGAGAATAGAGCAAAGAAGAGACCAATGAGCTGCACTGACCCAAATAGAATTAGCTCTATCTGTGGCAGCTCTAAGCAGCTGTTTTCTTTTACTGCGAGAAGCAACACAAAACAGCATGAAACTCTTTTGCTAAAATTTTGGACATCTTCAGAGTGAACATTATTCTTTCATTGTACATATGCCGGAACATAAAAAATTCCCTTTGCATCAGAACTCTTTTGTTTGAGAAGATGCCAATAATTGGTGCAATTTGCCACAGATTGTTTGTGCACGGCTTTCAAGTTTTAATGTGACATGTCCCGCGGGTGCCGTGATTCATGAAAAAGGGAGTTGTCTTGCCGCAATTCAATGTTTTATGCCAGTTAATGTATGTTAGGCCGGTACTTAGCTGTCAACACCAAACAACATGACAAAGAGAGAAAGAACTGGAGCACATTTGACAGCCTCTGGAGGGCTTGCTCTAAATAATGAGAAGACACTGCTTGAAGCTGTGCAATCGCTAATGCCCATTCACACAGCAGAACTTGAGGTCAGGAGTGCGTTTGACACTGCTTAACCTTATTTACTTCATCGCCTCTCTCTTATTGTTTTTTTATATTCCAGCATTTAGCCTTATATATTTTGCTAATATGAATCACTCTATAGAAACTATTGGCTTTTCAGGCACCAGGGTTCTAAAAAATGTTTTAAAAAGAGTAAAAAGGTCAAATTGAATTTTCTTAAATTAAAATTCACGTTTAAAGCTCATCCAGACCTTTGCTCTTTCCAAATATAAAGTGGAATTTGTTAAGAAATATTTGTAGTTTTGCCAGAATGTCCCTATTCTAAGCAACCAAAGCAGCCAATCGCCTCCAAATTTCATAGGAAGACCAGCAAGCACCCCAAGGTAAACTGTCGTGTAGTCCTACTATATGCAGCACCAAATACCATATACTGATCAATTCAGCATCAGGTGCAAAAATTATTTTTGATGAATAATTGTTAATTTTACGCTTGGTGCTGAATTGACCCCTAGGTAGGCAATGAAAGGGAGTCACACAGCCAACAAAGAAAATAGAACCTAGTGATGAATCCGATTTAGCGCCAGGGGCAAAAGGTGCGCTATTTTTTTGGGATGTAAAAAGTGTGATCCCTTTGCTTACCTAGGGGGGGATCCCTTTTATTGGCTGCTAGCCTTGGATCCCTTTCATTGCCTATCTTCTGTAGGGGTGGACCCAAAAACTTGGTGTAAAAAGAGCACAAATGATTATGAATTGACTCCCATGTGTGAAAAATTTCTTAACACTGGGGGCCAATTATTTCCTAATTTGTAGAAAATCTATGCAACTTAGAATTTCAAAACAGTTTCTGTTGCATTAGATGTAAGAATGCAAAATTAACTTTATTGTCTATTTACGAGGGGAGCAGTGGCATAACTAAATGTGACAGGGCCCTGGAGCGAACATCAAATGGGGCAGGTTCAAGACTCATACAGTACGTTTTTTCTGTCATTTAACTTTATTGGATGCAACTAAAGAGTGAAACAGCAGATACACATGTACACATGGAGCCTCCTTTCTCGAAATTATGCCAAGTAAGCACAAATAAATAAAAAATGGTGGAGGAGCAACAATTATGGGTCACCCTGACCTTCTGGGCCCGTGTGCAGTCTCACCCTATGCACCCCCTTGAGTTACGCCCCTGGTGGGGAGCTTAGAGCAAACTCACTATATAAGACAAGTTCTCCATTTAGTGAAGAGCTCACTACATTTTTAGAAATCCAGCACCCATAGAGGGGTATCCATATGGATGCCCCTTGATTGGTCGAAGGTGGTCATGTGGTACAGGGTCCTCTTCTGGGATACCGTCTGCCAAAGCTACTCCAGACTACATGACCACCAACAACCCCATGACATGGCCTTGTTTCACATATGGAGTCAGACAAATGAGGCTTACAGGGGTGTGTACAGGGGGTTGCCACCAACACACCGCTGTCAACTAATATTTTCTTAAAACGGTGTGTTGACCTGCTTTATGTAAATTCCCCCTTAAGTGTCTCATGTAAAGAATAAATATGTTGTTTAAACTTGTTGTATTTCCAGGTTTGGTTTAAATAGACAAGGCCAAATACAGTGCACATTTAAAATGAATAAAGGACAATGATGATCAAAAATTAAAAGGTCAGATAATAGCACAATGAAACCAGTGTTGATGTCAGCTTAATGCCAATCATACCGTTGAACAGAACCTCAGCGTAACAGCACAGGTCTTCTGTTATCATTATGAACGCTACATTTAACTAGCTACTGCAAATGAGCAAATCCCGAACATTACCATAATTACTGCAAACTGTCCAAATTATTAAGTGGCCCTCTTTCCATTGAATCAGCTAGAGACTCACTTATTGCCCAAATCATGAATATCTTAATGAGCCAAGCCAGATGTTTGCCAGAGGATAAAATGGTTCAAATGAAGCCGCTGTTCAGTGGAAGGACAGACATATGTAAGGGACAGAATCGCCACTTTCTCAAAACATGCTTCTTGATGATGCCTGACCGGTCTTTTGCCATTCCAATTTTTTCAAAAGCTACTATTTAGAACTTAAAAATTTCAAAAATAGTTCTCAGAAAATAGCTGACACATGCCCATTTGAGATACTATACTAAAACACAGTTGCATCGTACAGAGGAGACTTTATATTTAGAGTTTTTCCCATCCCACAGCACAATGCACACATTAAATTGCACTGTAGGCTATCTGAATCCCAATAAAAGGCTAATGGCTGCTTTAGAAAGTATCCGAGCTGATACAATTAAGGTAAATGAACTGCTATTTGGGTTAAATAATGTAACACAATAGACCTCTCAGCAGGGAGCTGGCAGGCTTTCCAGAATTAATAATCTTGTTTGTTACAGTCACAACAGGAGGGAGAGCCCACCTCGGGGTTTTAACATGCCAATATATGGCTCTGTGAGCTATGTTAGCTCTGTATGCATTAAAATGATCAATTAACCTTTAATGCAGATCAAAAGCACAAAACAAAAAACCTTCAGGACTTACTCACCTTCCGGACGCAGGTCCTGATGCCTCTGCAGCACACAGCCGACTACTGTTGTCTGTGCTGCTGCTTTTGCCTGCCATTTAAAGATTCATGTAGTGTGGTAAATTGCACTACACGAACCAGTATAAAGCTCTGGTTCACTGGCTGGTGACATTAGTCACTGTGCAGCAGTCCACAGATACGTTTCTTGAGGTCTCCCACTGCACCGGAGCTCACCTCACTCCCACACTTCTGAGGTGAAAGGTCACACCTGGGAGGATTGTGGAATACAAAAGAAAGATGGCGGTGTGGGATTGAAATATCTGGGAGACAGCGGCCTGGTAAGGTGAGTAGATCATTATTAAGCATGCAGTGGCAATGAATGAAAAGTCCAAATGCTTAAAAAAACTCTTCCCCAGTCACTTACTTTAGTCACTTACTTATTATTGTTCCCCCCACTGGGCTGCAACTCACATCATGCAACATCACATACTGAGGAGAGGAGGGAAACCTGCAGCTTTGCTTTGCTCGGACATAGCAGAGCTGGTGTCAGGAAAAGGTCAGCAATCCCAGAACGAAGAGCAGCACAGTCAGAAGACACATCCTTGGCCGCCATTTTGGAATTTTAAAGGCTCCGAAAATACACTAGGTGACAAAGAAGAGGGTCCTGAATAGAAAGGGGGTAAAAAAAAGAGGGCGCCAGCTGAAGAGTAAGAACTGGACAGTCCCCCGCAAAGTGTTTGCCCGGACAATATGATGGTCCAGGTATGGGGTTTGAGACAGTAACTGTCATGGTGGACATATTTTACATTAAGTGCATGAGCGCATGTCCAAAGATTGGCAGCACCAGTACCCAGATTATTCAGTTAAAACTTCTCTTGTAATAAGGTTAATAAGGTTGGGAACCCTGGCCTAGGCCATACTGACAGCACACAATAGCCACTGAAAATGGGCACAAAACGTATGTGGATGGTGACTTCAGCCCCCTCATACTCCCCACCCCAAACAGCATGGGCCCTAAATATGGCATCGCAGACATGGAAAGTTTCTTTGAAAATTAGGCTTGTGTTTTGAGTTGTGTTTGCCCGCTTACACCAGCTTTTAGAACAGTTTCTGTAGTTTTAGCACTGCTAATGTTATGGGCAAAGATTATGGCATTTTAAAGCAGACCAACAGTCAAAAATGACTTCATGCCCATTTTAACACCCTGCCCTGGGGCATGCCAGGCCTTGGTAAACTAAAACTAGAAATTAAGCCCTTGATGATGAGCCCTATGATGGGGAGCAGGAAGTAGTTGCACACTTTAGTGAAGCAAGTCTCCTACAGGATGAGCTGTAGATTCTGTACATGTGTGTAGCTGTTATCTGTCCCCCAATGGATGCAGTTCTGCTAGGTAAAAATCTGTAACGTAGGGCTCATTGATGGTGTAATGTGGGGCTACTGTTTAACCTATGTTCTTTGAACAGAATACTATCCACAAATAAGGTGATATGCCAACTTATTTTTAATTTAAAAGGGAAAACATGCAATGGTAAGTATTTAAGATAGACAAAAATCAAAAAGCCACATTTCATCAACATTTTGCAGAGGAGATATTTCATTAGCAAACACCTGAGCTTCAAAAATACATGTTATACTTGATTCTCTTATGACCCATTACATTTGTAATTCTTTCCAAGCTAATAAAAATGTAAGTGTATCTTTTTATGTAAATGGCTGTAATAAAAATTAATTGCACAGTTATTTTTCTCATGTGCTAATGTATGCACTTTGCAATTGAGTCTTCCTTTTTTAAACTCATTACCATGCAATTAAGTGGCTTACATAAGCTGATGGATGTCATTTAGATCCATGCTATATTCTCTATTGATGTCACTTTTATAAGACTGCTCTGTATGGTTTTACAGTTCTCTCTGAGTCATGCGATACATGGAAGGCATTTTCTGGCTATGTTAATTGATGGATAATGAAGTACGGGAGTACAAAACGAAACACTTTTTTCAATTTACAAGCTAACCTGTGTCAGGAAATCGTTTAGATACATAATACATGTGCATTGGCCATTAACAGTTGGGGTTGTGTTTTTATTGCCTACTGTTCAAATCTTTGTACTGTAAAATTAAATTTACAGCTTCAATTATTTTATTGTATTTCAATGGCTGATGAGCTGCGCGCAGGTCTAAGATTCAAATGAGCAACTATAAACAGCTAAAGTGATGTAATGTGCTCCAAAGTAGTGTAGATACATTAATTGCTCTTTACCAACTATACCAACTAACAGTATCATAGGAAAATCTGGGTTTAGCAAAGATGAGTTTAGTAGGGAAAAACTACGGGTATTGAGGGTGCGGTGCATGCGCTGGCCCGCTCCGCCAACAGCGCGGGTGCAAGGCTTATATGTGTTGATATTTTTTAACCCCCCTGGGTCATGGGGACACTGCCAATGGGGATTGGAAGGGGGCTCTGCCACACTGCCTATGGGAATATGAGGGGGCTCTGCCGTACTGCCTATGGGAATATGAGGGGGCTCTGCCACACTGCCTATGGGAATATGAGGGGGCTCTGCCACACTGCCTATGAGAATGGGAAGGGCTCTGCCGCACTGCCAACGGCAATGGGTGGGAGGAATGCGGCACTGCGAATGGGAATGAGAGGGAGAGTGCGGCACTGCCTATGGGAATGGGAGTGGGCTCTGCCTACTCTCCTCCTCCAAATCCTAGGTACATCTTATATGGCGCAAAATATGGTATATATCTATATAAATATGTATTTTTTCAACCTTCACACTATGTTTGAACTTGTAATGGATCTTAGGGATTCCTGAACTGTACATGGCAGTGGGTGGCAACTTATGTTGGCCATGTGGGCAGGGGGCTTGCCGATACTTCCACTCAATTACCTGCATCTCCCCATGGGTAATGCCGGTGTGAAAAAGAGAGCTTTGTAAGTTAAAGTAGAGAATATATTGGAAGGCGCCCACCTGTATGTGGTCATGGAAGATATTGTAGTAGTCGATGTTGTAGTAGTCAACCATTGTTAAGGTACAGTATGAATTTTTGGTGGTAGACTTGTTGGTGATATTGCATGTAAGGTATGGATGCATTACTTTTCGATTTAATTTGCAGGGTCAAATCAATAATTATCCATAAACTACATGCTTGGGGAACATCATGTTAAACAATTTGTGGCGGCAAAGCTGTAAAATTCCCTCACCATTTTTCGAGCCAAAGTAGTTTATGAGAAATAAACACATATATATGAGACTATATGAACTTTTAATTTAACTTTTACAGTAGCCTCATCACTATCGAAGGAGTATCACTGTTGTAGTAAGATCATATTTAGCTGCATGAGCAAATGTGGCCAGCTGAAACTGAAACAGCCCTGCAAATATCTTGGAAGCCAGTCTGTAATCTGAAGATTAAAGCATCATGTAGCGATCTCTCACAATGTGTCATTTTCCAGCCAGAGAAGCTCACTGTCACTAGAGATAACGGCAGAAACATTAACCAACTGAGCAAAAAATAATATTGGAGGCATAATACTGCCATTTTTAATGGATGAGAATGGTGTTTGAAAGGTTACTGCCCCAGTATCTGCTACAGTGCTTAAAAGCAGAAGGCAGAATTTAAAGGCATGTCACATAAAAGGATACAGAGAAGGCTGAGTGTAGAAAAAACACATTCACTATTCTCGAAGTGTAGACTGAAATATGAATACATAATAAATCTTTAAAATATAAAAACCTCTTTTCTCATTGCTTGAAGCGGACTATTTGCAACAAGACATTGATGCAATAATGACTGTTATAAGGAAAATCTGTGTTTGCAGAACAATTATGAAAGAGCTAGACCAACCAAAATTGTACCTGCAGGTAATGTGATAATCAGTTCAGGCAAGTTTGGCTAAACTTTGAATAAATCAATGGGGACCCAAACTTTGGGGTGTGGGGTGCAGAGTGTTCAGCAGTACGCGTGCCGCTGTAACTCACCCTAGCCCGCGACCCTCTCCCTCTCAGTGGCAGCAGCGTTTGAATTTGGCCCTGGCCAGGGCTACAGAAAGATGGCCGCCAGCTCCCATGAGTAAGGACACATCTAGTGCCAACTGCCAGTGCTGGCACTAGATATGTTCTCACTCATGGGAGTGGTAGCCATCTTTTTGTAGCCCCGGCTGGGGCCAAATTCAAACGCTGCTGCTCCTCCACCACCTTTGCCACTGAGTGCACCCTTTAGGTGAAGCGTCAACCAGCTTTTCCATGTTCGGGCCAAACATCAAACTTGGGAGCCTGAACTTTGTCGTTCTGGTTCGCCCAGCTCTAGTGATAATAAAAGGGCATTTTATAAGGCCAGAATTGCTCTGTTAACAGTTACTGTTAATCATTATTACATTACATTCTGCACCCTGTATAACTTTTGCTCTTAATGGAAAATTGTAATGCAAATTGATTTGAGACCTTCCCCGCAAGTAAGTTCTGTTCTCTTTATGTATTTCTAAGTTAATTTTTATTTGGTTTCACTGATTTCAGACATTGGCATTGATTCACTAGGAGTTCCAAAAAATTCTCATGGTAGTAAAAAATTCAATTCATGATAAAAAAAGCATTAGATTTTCACTTTTAGTCATTCATCAGATAGGAAGACAATGAAAGTCAATGGTACTTTTTTACTCCTGGGAAAAGTTTACTTAAAAGTACCACTGAATTGAGGCTATTCCGGGCCTGATTTACAACGGTCACCAGCTTCTGATAGTTAAAGTGATCCTATACCCAGAAAGGAAGTTTATGTTTTTGTTACTAAAACCTTTGCCCGATATTCGTACAAACACAAACTGGATGCAGTATGCTTGATTGATCGGCCATATTGCTCCCTGGTGCTTTCCAGCTGGTGCTTTCCAGCGACGATACATTCAGTTAAACACAGTTCAGCATTGAGGGTCATTCTTATCAGGTATAATAACTGCAATAAATCTAAAAGCACTACAAGCTCAATTGCCATTATGTGACAGTTTACCTTGGAACTGAATGAATTAACAAATGGCTTCCATTCGACATCATACTGCTTTCTGTTTTTATGAATATTGGGCAAAGCCTTTAGCAAAATAAGAAACACGGGCTGTTTTGGGGCATTGTGTTGAGGATAGAAGGTGACAACATAAACTTCTTAACTGGGTAAGGTACACTTTAAGCTAAATTTGTTTTCAGAGGTCTCCCCTACTGTTGCCTCTAATGTGGCGGTTACACAAGCAGAAAATGGCAGAAACCTGATCAAGCTAGTAGAAACTGATGGAACCATGACATGTTCCACCGGTTTACTCCACATTCAGCAGTCAACAAAATATAACATTTATCAAAAATAGTGCATGCCCCAGGCAAGTGTTGGGAGGTGGTTAAAATGTTTCAGTTTACAAGTCAAAAGCACAGATAATGCCCTGTAACATGATCAGAACAGCAGCAGACACATCATTTGTGATATAAAAAGGCATTCCAGGCTCCATGATATAGCAACACGGGTCTAACCCAGCAGGCCCAAAGATAACTTATTTTAAGACGTGACTGGAAAAATAGATGTTATATACTTTATGTGGCCATAAAATCATGGATACAAGTAGAGCTTCAAAGAGTGTTAAGAAATGCTTCACAGCCATGAAAAAATCATATATTGTTAATGAGCTTGATAACCATTTTTGACAGTTCACAATGAAAAGGATAAGGTTGTAGGTGCACAAACCACTGGGAACTTAGCTTAATCTAATCTACAGTATAAATCAGAGGTTCTCAACCTGTAGCTCAGGAGTCACGTGTGGCTTTCTGATCCCTACAGTGTGGCTCCTGGAATGTCTGTTAAGATTGATTGGGGGTCTAGCAGTTGAGGATGGAGGGTTACATGCCAGCCTATGTATTTCAGTAGCTTCTAGTGGCAAACTTGATATCCCATGCTTCATGTGTGTAATGCTTGTGTCAAATTTTTGGGGTGCCCAGTGATTTAAAGCTTGACAAATTTGGTAAGTCAGGATGCTCCACCCATCCAATTTTGCCTTTGAGGGAGCCCCCCATTTGGACCCTTAGGTAAGCGGCCCCGCTCCCTATACAAATTACAGTTTGTATTGGGTGCTACTCCGCAGACATAGAAAAAGAAATGAGAGAGTGTGCAGCACCACAAAGAGCCTCTGGATGGCAGCACAACCCACCCATGTGGGGAAGTATTTTATGGGACAGGGGATCCACTCTCACTCTGCATTTTAAGTTTCTCATAGTAGAATAATGCACATGCACATGTACACTTACATCTCAAGCGTGATGCTTGAAGTACTTCTATTCAGAATGGCTCCCAACAAACTCTGAGTGCTAAATGTGGCTCTTTTAATATGAATGTTTGAGGATTCCTGCCCTAAAGAGTCCATTAGACTAAGCATCTTGATGTGTGCTGCCTATTTACCAACAATTGCTCTAAAATGTTCAGAATAAAGTCAGAGAACCTCTGCAGAAAAATGCAACTAATGCATGCATAACCAGACGCTACCTAAAGGGTTTGCCACCAGGTATGCATTGCCCCATGCACACTTGCCTGGCAAATGCCTTGCATTGGACTGCCATAGGCAGGTGGGGATTGTGAGTTAACATTAGCATTAAGGTACCTTAAGAAATTAGGATTGCATATTAGAATAGCAAGAGCATGGGGGATGCAGTGCAAAGTATCTGCATGTGGCTTTAGGTTGCTAGAATATTTACCCTAACTTATCATGCCATCAGTGAACTTCAGCTCATTAAGTCAGGTGATATTTCAAAGGTATCAGCACAGAAAAAGTATTTTTCCCAAAAATATTTCTTAAGTAGACAGGCTAGGCTAACATAATTAAAAGCACACTTTACAGTACCTATTCTAACTGTAGCTTCTTCTCAGATGTCCATCCCAGGGTTGAGTCCTGTGGACATGCAATCCTTGGAGGTCCCACTAAACTTTTTACAGACAAATTGGTGGACAAGACCTTGCCAGCCTCTGTTACTGTGATTCTTTATAGAGATGAGCGAACTTCTTGAAAGTTCGATTCGGGCGATGCGCCGAATTTCCCCAAGAAATTCGGGTTCGCCCGAATCGAACTTTCACGAATCGCTCATTTGAAAAAAAAAAATGCCGGCATGGTGGGAGCGGGCAGTGGAAGCCGGCCCGCTGACAGCGCAGCCGGCCTGCTCGCTCCCACCAAGCCGGCATTTTTTTAAAAAGCAAACACTTACCTGCATGGTCGGAGCGTGGAGGCCGGCACCGCTCTCAGCTGTCATCAGAGGACGCGTAATCAGAGGGCGCCTGAGAGCGGCGCCGGCCTCCACGCTCCGACCATGCAGGTAAGTGCTTTTTAAACAAATGCCGGCATGGTGGGAGCGGGCAGGCCGGCTGCGCTGTCAGCGGGCGGCGGAAGCCGGCCTGCCCGCTCCCACCATGCCAGCATTTATTTATTTTTATTTTAGGGAAAATTCGATCGGCACGAACCAAAAAAAATTCGGGTTCGTGCCGAATCGAATTTTCCCTGAAATTCGGAGCGAACCGGTTCGGTCATCCCTAATTCTTTATTTACTTTTACAAAGGGGGATTGACATGCTCTGCCTTAGTTTATTACCTCTGCAGAAGGCTGCAGGGACCTGCATAGATGCCAAGGGATCATCAGTGCTGGACCTCACTGAATCAGCTGGAGGGGAGAGAAGGTGAGTATGTCTTTTAGTTATTTTGCCTGGACAGACCCTTTAAAATATTGAGAACTTCTACATCTAAGTTTCCCAGTATACCATCACATTTTGGGAAGTTCTCCCTCCCTCCCTCCTTCAGGAATAAGAAAAAGATTAAATTAATAAACGTGGTGTTGTAAGATGTTTGTCCTTGCATTTTTTTCTTTGTGATCTCCAATTAAAGCTTGTAAAAAACATCACAAATAGCATCCTTTACAACAGTAGTATTCAGCTGGGGAATTGTTTCCTATTTACATAATATGTACATTCTCTACAAAGCCTTTCATGCTGAATGAGATGATTCAGCTAAGATGCTAAGATCAATGATGCCTTCACAGTCAGAAATGTCTTTTGCATTCTTTTTTTGTTTTGTTTTATGGGGATAATTTAGAGAACCTACCCACCTTTAAGGAGAGTAGTTCTCAAGTTTTCACGTTTTTCACGTTTGGAAACTGGGTATCAGATGGCATAACGCCTCAGGTCTACACCATTAAATTTAATGCTGGAAAGGGGTGGCATCCGTGAATCAGCCAAGACTGTTGAGATGAGCTCAGAAGCGCCTGGATGGCCTTTAATTAAAACTGGAGAGCATCTCTAACTGAACACACAATAACATTAAAATGTATTTTATTTAAATCTCTTATAACTGACTTGGTTTGGGAACAGAGAAAGTCTCCAGGTGACGTGAAGAAGGATTCCACTGAGACATTTGAGGTATGAGGTATTCAGCACAGTATAGATAGAAACTCTGTATAAGGCCGATAGGCCCTCCAATAGGATGAAGAAACCCTCAAATGTACACCTGGCAAAAGAAAACTTGTTGCTATAAGTAACTGTTCTAGTTTTGCTTCAGTTAGACTGATAATCAGTGGTAGAAACATTCCACAACACAAGGCAGCAACCTTTACACTTCCTGGAGAGAAGTCTCACATGGGGTTGGCCAGCCTGGTTTTCAAAAATATATTTCTATAGCCAAACGGCAGAAAAGAATGCTACATTTGATTGACATGTTAGATCTAATGAGAATAAGCCGCTGTCTAGGAGTCGAGAGGCATAGCATAGTTATTGAAAGTAATGATCTGGAGCAGGGACTCCAGCTAGTAAAGTTTATAGAAAAGAAATCTGGCCAGAGGATTTGTCCTGTTTCCCTTTTTTAATAAAAAAAAGCTTGTTTGCAGCTTACCACCTGTCCGTGTCAGCAGTGCCCCATGCAACAACCTACACCTCTGACAGGGAGAGATATGAAGCGGGATTTCCCCGGGATCCTCCTTCAGTGATGTAAGAGTCAGATTGGGGAATCACCTCTGTACTATAAAATATTCTCACCCTGGTGGCCGGCAATATCTTTATGGGGATGCCAGGGTACAAGAAAGGGAGACCCTTATCCCCTGAACAAAACATATTGTTGGACCCTGAGCCCTGGGTTTCCAGACCCTATGCTTGGCTCATTGGGTTGATAAGTTTTGGGGTTGGGGGCCATGCTTTTTTGGGGGTAGGGTATCCCCTCCATGTCCTCCCCAGAAATTTCCTCCAGAAATGCTTTATAAAACAAAAATCCCAGGACACAGTACAGGCCACAGGACAGGTGAGGTGGGAATTTTGACCCTAGTCTACCCGAGGTTGTCACTGGTTGAAAAAAAACAGCATAGGCAAATTTTTTACATTTTTTTTTCTTTCTTGCCTGTAAGCCATCTGTGTCACTTATGGAGAATGGGACATAGCCAGCGGCAGGCAGGGAGGGAAAATTGGATTTTAACAGCCCCTGGCTATTGAGGCTTCCCAATGTATTTCCATTTTTGGTATAGAGTATTTAACCATATTTCCTGAACTGTTAACAAATGAGCACAAAGCTGAGACTCGTTGGCAGAGGAGGATATGGCAGCTCTTTATCCAATAGTACCGAATAAGGCAGGAGTGAGTATGATATGGGTATAGGCTAGTGTTCCTTGGCTATGGCGGTACATTGGGGCCAGACACAAGGGGTAGGGGGAGACTACAGAGACAGAGAAAGGATGAAGGTTTTAGAAGCAACAGCCCAACTGGCCCCAAAACAGTGTGCCCCCCCCCCCGGGGTATTCTCTGGGGTATTCTCTGGGGTCTCCCTGTGGACAGTCCGCCCCTGGACTTAGCCAATAATAAATACCAGAGGCCTAATCCTTCCACACTATAATGCTAAACTAACATAAACAAGGTTGAACATTTAGTTCATGCTGTCATGCATGGTTAGGGCGATGTTATATCTAACCTAATCAAATCTAAACTAATTTAAGACACTATAGTATATTTCAGCTCACCGACAACATCATAAGGATAGCTACATGTTTCCCCAGCATATAATTGCAGTCATTAAACTTGTGATTAGAGTATTTTTAAAATGCAGAGTGAAGTATACAGCAAGCAGTAAATTTACATATCTGACCATCTGAGGATACTTGTCTGCTGGAATGTTTATACAGTAATTAGTAAAGTCTGCATATAGCCCTGCGCTGCTTATCTTCCTAACATTATGCTCACAGAAATCCAAGCTCCTTGTGTTGTCCAAACAGACGTCTCATAAAGCAGAAATGATTAATCTAAGCTTGGAGAATAAACACACAGACGTTATGCCATCTGATACCCAGTTTCCAAACGTGAAAACTTGAGAACTACTCTATATAAATTTATATTATATTAATATCTTTCAATTCTTTTCCGCAGGAATAAATAGCAATGTGCTGGGGGAAATGTGATCTGCATACTTATATCCGTATTTATGAATGTGTTTGAGCTGAACAAACAGCAAGGCTTTATCTTAGAAGTGCCATGTTTAGAATAAATGTGTCTCAGCAACATAAATGGAGTTTACTTACTTTCGAAAAACAAATGATATTTTGAGTAGTGAAGCATTACAAACACACTTTACTAGTGCTGAGCGAATCCTTTCTCCTTGTAGACCTAGAGCCATTTGCCAAGGAATTCCACAAGAATTGTAGACACCCTACTTGAGTGTATAGAGGCTACGAAATGTGTATTTTTACAAGGGTATGTCTGCTTTTCTAAATTATAATTTGTAGGGATTTGGCCGGGCTACTGTTTTGCCCCTCTGCGGTTATCTGCAGCAGATCTTACAGATCTTATTTAGCAAGGATGAGATTACCTGGTTGCAGTGGTGGACTAGGGCCAAAAATCAGGCTGAGATATTACCAACCCTGGCCAGCCTGCAAAATCTCTGCTGAGCCACCTAACCCAATGTGCTTCCTAATCGGTCAACAAGTGTACTCCAAGGAAGAAGTTAAAGCATTCCAGGGGCAGCTTATGGTGGATATGGCTTGTCTTAAACCCAGCTCAGTCAGCCCGGGAATCTATAAGAACGGGGTGCCTCAGGGGAAAGGACCAAAACCCAGGATTTTGACTTTGATCCTGGGTTTTGGTCCACTTTAAAGTGATTACACGGAAGCTTTAGTATTGTAGGAGCATAATGTGGCAGGGATGAATATGCCCCACTAGATGTTGAGGCTATTTTAGGGGCAGAACATGGGCTTGGTTTTCTTGGCTGGGGGATATAGTGGTGCTGGAAGGGAGACTAGGGAGACAGATACTGGACGGAGGGCAGCAGCCTGACTGGGTGTCCCTATAGTCAGTCTGACCCTGCCTGGTTGGGGCAGGAAGTATGGAAATTTGGATATGCAGTCCAGTGCAGTAAGCCTAGACTTGTGCATTAGAGAAACTAAACAAAAGTATGGCCCAACACAAATGAGTCAAATCTTCTGGCTCAAAATTTTGTATATTGTACCTATGTCTAAAGGACAGTCAGCTCCGAGGAAAAGGCTTGTTCAAATGAAGACACTTTATTATGTTAAAATATAGAAACTGGCCTTGGAAAAAAGTTTCATTTTCGCAGATTTTTCACCAGACCCTAAACCTTAGATTACAGAGGGCTCGAGATGGACTTCTTACCTTACCGTTGGCAAGCTCCCATGCTTGCCAATTGGTCTCCAACAGTTTGTGAAGCTGGTAGCTGCACATCCTGGTTCTGACTAGTGGATTGGTGTGGACTGTGTATCGTTAGCTCACATTAATATCCATGTATACAGCTCCAAGCAACAGGCTGACTCAAAAGAAGCTTCTTTATTATGTTAAGGTATTGAAACTGGGCTTAAAAGAAAATTATACTTTTGTGGATGTTTCAGACCTTAGATAACAGCAGTTCCAGGGTACATGAGACTGACCAATTGCTGCTTCCACGCTGTCAATTGATTTCATGCAGTTTGTAATGCCGGAAGCAGCATTTCCAAGCTCTGGGAATGGCCAGCAACCATTAAGGACATTGGACGTTTCCATACACAGACGTTCTTTGTGCACAGAGGTGCTTATTGGTCTCAATGGAAGCTTTCCATACACAGCCGGAACCATGAATCACAGCTTGTGACTTCACAAACCACAGTAGCTTTAAGAGTCCTGATGCCATACTCTGTATGTGTTCCTTAACAATAACAACATTGAAGAAACAATATATTTACAATAAACTAACCAATGTTAGGGTATTGTTTGGAACACAGAGAAATCACAGATGATGTCACTGTGGCATCAGTCATCAATTTAAGGAGCTGTATCAGCAAACTGTGTAATATTAAAATTCCCTATCAACATGTTGGATAGTAAGAGGAGGGGTAACTTTTACACCACAACTGGGGAAAAAATCCTGCCAAGCTTATGTTTTTTCGCCCTGATAATAATACAAACCAGGGGTGACATGTGTTTAAGTCAGTAAAGCAGACAGGATCATCCCTCCAAAGCCAAGGGTGGACTGGGACCAAAAATCAGCCTAGGAATTTACTGGCCCCAACCAACCCATGAGCTGCTAAACCGCTCTCCCACATGACCAGCTCATGAGCTGCTAAGCCAGTCAGCTGAGTCTATAGCACTGAAGTAGCAGATTATGGGCAGTGGTAGAAATGGCCACTCTAAAAGGTTCTGAAGCTTTAGTATTGTAGGGGCAGATACTTAGAGATGTGTATGCCACCCCGCATCCATGATGCTGGGGATGTAAGCCTAGCATGGACAAAACATAGATTGGGGTGTCTTGGCGTATATGTACAATTGGTACAATGTTTTATAGTTTTATTATAATATTAAATGCCTCTCTAAAAACGATTATTTTTAAAATGTAAAAGAAAATGAAATGCTAGAATATTCCTTTTTTTTCGAAGTGCATAATGCACAGCATAGAACAAGTCCTAACAGATTTAAATGCATTATTGGAATTGTTATGATTATAGTGATTTCCAGTCTTGATGTCTATGGAGTTCATAGTTAACCTTTTGTCTTGTGAATGTTCTGAAATGGAAATAACTTTGTGTGAAATGACAGCATAACCAATCTTTGGAATGCATTCTGATCACGGTCTTCCCTTACCATGAAACAATAATGCAACAAAGCAATACCACCTTTAACATATTCAGCCCATGAAAAATAGAAAAGATTTGCCTCAATGAATGCTTGAGAAAATATATCCCACTGTCTCGAATCTGTGCCGGAGGAATCATGAATCCATACATACAGTATTTTTCTTTAACAGCTGTGAATTGATAAGGACATCCTGGTAAAATAGGGAGTAAAACACAGCTTAATATAAAATCAAATGGGCATAAATTGTTGGGCTGTACAGCACTATCTCACCTCAGCAGGATGATATGGGGGCTCGGTGTATGCAGTTAGAGAAAATACTGAGCTTCTTCTCAAGCTACAATACAGGGATGCTGATGCTAGTTGTCATGTAACTAAATCCTATAAAACAACCAAATTAAACTTACAGAGGACACACGCCAGCATATATATTCAAATGTTTCTATTCACGATCGTAACAAATAATCTGACACAAAGACTAATTAAAAACCCTTAAAAAAAACATAGACACAACAAAACCAAATCAAGTGAGGTGTGAGTGAGTGGAGAATATATCGAAAGTTCAATATATAAATACATTCATAATACAATTAATTAATGAACATTCATAAAGTACTTATAATTAAATAAATTATCTCCTTACTATGATTAATATATCATTCAAAGACTGTGTAACAAATGGGGGAAGATGGGGGCAGAGAAAGAAAGCCTGTGCTAAAATAACAATACCAATACTCTACCTGTGATCTGGATCAAACTTGTGAAGTACATTAACAGACAATATAAAAATTGATATCAATAAATCCCAACAGTAACCTCCCCAATCTATTGTAAAAAGGTGCTCTTCATTGGGAAAGCAATTCAGGCAATGCTTGTTAGAAATAAGGCCATTGTGTCACTTTAAACAGGGGTGCCCTTATGTTGAAGGTCAGCTTTTATTGTTATAACAAGTGAGTGAGGCATGTGACATCCAATAGTCCCAGCGACACAGCCACGCTCTATTTATTACAATGGAGGGAGGCCTGTCAAGCCTTGGAGTGGCTGCACTCTGTGACTAATGGCGGGTTGCAAACCCGACCGGCCATCAATCATGACCCCATGTATTGTCCCCGGACAGCAGGCATGCAGTGGCTGTTGCAAGGGCTTGGATTCAGCGATCAGGTGAGTTACTGATCGCCAAACAAGCACCGATCAGCAGCGTGGGTAAGTACCCTTTTGTTTTTTATTTGGCTGCTGAATCATTTTATTGTACACCTGCATAAATGAAAAGGTATCTGCTCCATCAATGAGCTTACAGCAGAATAGGTTTCTATCTTCTGGTATCATGTAGCCTCAAGGGGGCTCTCCTGCCCTTGATCATGAAGGTAAAGGTTCATTTGCTGATTAAAGGCGGGGGGGGGGGGGCATCTTCCAACACACCGCAAGCCTTTAAAGAGGAACAACACACAGGGTTGCGCTTGTTGTACCTCGCTGTGTGTATCCCCCAGGTCACCCCACACACTCACCTCCCTTCCACGGCGTAGAGCGACTCGAGAGCGAATGCACTGATTGGCTGAGTGAAGCCTTCAGCCAATCAGCATGCTCACTGTCACTCGGCTCTCTTTAGTGCCCCTGACAGCTAAGCCTACTGGACAGCTAAGCACCTGAGCAGTGCAAAAGAGAGCAGCCAAAACCCCCACCCATCTTGCAGCCATGGTGCCATTTATTCAGAAAGGTCGGCCGTGGGTGCATGCACGGGCTAGAGGTGAGCATCTGAGGGGTTTCACACTGTAGTGCATCCCAAGTACAGGTACTCGGATGGCCAAGGAGTCTTTCAGACTCCAGGACCTCCAATTTAAAGAGCAAAAAAGGACCAATAGACTTCACTTTCCCTACCTGGTAAGCCTATTTTAAAATTATTGACAGTTTAGTGTCTTCCGACACTTTTTATTTTCCTACCAGGGTCAACTTTGCCCAGAACAGGAATCTCCCATGTGTGATAAGAATTACTGCAGTTTTTCCCTTGTGGCCTTTCTTATTCTGGCCTTCAAGGCCACTAGGAGGAAAGGCAACTGCATGTCACTGGGATAGGGAATTTCATTTAATTAACATTTAATTATCAAAAACTATTTTATGGAAGAATCTAATTGACTATTGATTTTGCTGATCATGTTCTGCCTAATATGGTACTATATGGCTTTGTTTTCTTTTGTTTGGACATGTAAATGATGATATATCAAATCAAAATATTAAGGGGATTATTTACCAAATGATTCCTAGACCCATTCCTTGACCATTCATCGGCTTTTCACTCTTTTCCACACCGTTTGTTTGGCCGGCGATTTCAGTGTTTACTGAATTTAAGTTCAAGTCATTTTGAGCAGTGCATGCTGGCAAACACCTTTTCCGTTCACCAGCTTTTATTGGTAAATCCCATAGGAATCAATGTTATTTTTGGAGAGATTCAGTCTTTAGTTATTTTCAGCAACTTATTTTTCACGTATAAACATCAGAAAGTTACTGAGTATGTGAAGAACAACTAATAATAATGTTTTTACATGCCTTTTACTACTTTACAACTTTTTTTTCTTAGAGCGGTCCTTCACTCTGAATAAGAGTCTATTTTGTATGTTTCCCACACCCTGTACATACAGATTGCTCACATTAAAAATCATCCTACCTGTATCTACTGCATGTTATGAGCCTTTAAACATCCAAGATTGCGACTCATGGAACGTCAGGCAGCCTGCAAACAGGAAGTGACTTCTGACTGCTGCTCTGCATTCTGGGATTGCTGACCTTTTCCTGCCCCTAGCTCTGCTCTGTCTGAGCAAAGCACAGCTATAACCCCACCCCCTGTATTTTATCCCACTCTCCTTTCCTCAGTAAGTGTGATGCTTCTGAGTCAAGATGGAGGCGCCCGTATCCTAAAGTCCTTAACAGAGTTGCAGCCCAGTGGGGGAAAGAATAATGAGTAAGTGATTAAAAACTTAAATTCTATTAATTTTAGATGCTGGGGAATCGTTTTTTAAGGGTTTTGGCTTTTCAATAAATCATGGTGAAGGTCCGGTTTAAGCTTTTCAAACAAGCCAGACACTCCAAAGATACCCCACATATATTCTGAAATCCCTTCAATGCTGGCATATGCTATAAAGGGTGTTTTCAGATAGTAGAATACAGTAGGAGTTTAAATACTATAACTTTGTCGGTAATTACCCAAATGGCAGATCATCATGGCTAAATGTATGTCAGTGGTTTCCCAGAAAAACACCTACCTGGTTAGAAGATGAGCCTACACTTGTTTGTCTAAATAAGGGTTTTAGTTTTGTATGCAGCAAGTAACGTTTGTATAATGTATTTTCAGGACGCATCCCTCTATTCTTCAAGAGTATTTCTCAGCTAATAAACAAGACTTGCCTGGGAGGACATAAATCATTAAGCTGTTGAAGTCAACAGAATTCCAACTTTCCATCTTATCAAGAAGGATGGCATATCATTTTATTGTACTCAATTATCCTAATGTGAAGATATTTAATGCCTTGCAGATGAACAAGAAGATCTCATCATGAGTAAAACCACATCTGTTCTGCTCCAGCTCATGTGGCATGCATGCATCCTTTCTCAATTACAAATATGATTGACAGACATATAAATGCTGTATGTGAATTCATGTCAATGTTACTGAGAGATTGCGTCATCTGCTTGTATCATGGGGGATGGGTCAGTTGGTTTATCGCTGCTCTGATGAAAAGAAAGCTGTTACTACAAATAATATATATATATATATATATATATATATATATATATATATATATATATAATGATTATTTATATTATTATGTATAATATAATATGTGTGTCTGTGTGTGAAGTTTCTGTATGAAGTACATTCAATTACCTAACCCATATTTAGGACAGGTAGGGCAGTGAATCCATCCATAGCTTTGGCTTTTGACCAGTGTGCCTATATGGTTTGGTTTAGGCAAACCTGAATACAGGCAAATTGTCTAACCAAACTTTTTTAAATATGTGTGCCTCCCCTCCCTTTGTGGCTACTAGCCAACATATCAGAAATAAAAGTTTGGATCCCTATGGCTCAAAGGTCTCTGACTGTGGCTGCATGCCAGCCCCTATGTGCTTCCCAAAGGTCTGGGGCCCAGGGCACCCCTAAAAGAAAACCAGGCCCATGTCTCTTCATCAGATCGATGCACCATGACACTGGGGAAATCCCAAAAAGTAATGCCTCAAGGTATGTCAGAGATAAAGTTGGGAATGCTCCTGAAGGACAAATGGTAGAGGAGTGATGGAGGCCAGTGTGCTCTATTCAAGTCTCGAAACAACAAGGCCAAGCAGTGAAGATGCTGGGAAGTAGTTGGAGATATTAACACAAGCCATCAGATGATAAGAAATCTTAAGCAGTAGCGGTCACAAAGCATTTATCTGGGCTTTGTTTTGTATTGGTGAAATTGTTTCTACAATGTGTTTTATTTTTCAATGCGGATTGCCATTATACTCCAATTTACAATCTTTTCCCCTCAAATTGGCATTAGACCCTATGTCAAATTTTCTAGAAGTAAACTATAGCATGTTTAAGTGAACAGCAATATGAATTGTCGGCTCCTAGTGTTTTTCTGCTTCTTGTACCATATATTACCAAGGTTTGAGTTGCCATTTGCAAAACTTCCTTAAGTGTCCAGTGATTACAAATGAAGAGTTTGTCGCATTTATTACTTATGCCCTTGAGTACTCTGACTTTAATAAAGATTACTAAGCATAAATTAGCTTTATTCTTTCCTGCCTGGCTACAAATTATAATGATTTTCTGCATGTTCTATGCTATTTTTAAAGCACCATTATGGGGTATACTTGAAAGAAATTCAATGGGCAATCTCAACAGGTAAAGCAACTTGCAGCAGACCTTTTCAAGATTCCAAATAGAAATTAACAGAATAACCTTTGAAGAGGATGCATTCTTAATGAAAATGGTAATTGTTCCACCGTATGCCTACTTTCCCACTGCAATACACAGCTTTGCTTAGCGGAACATAACTAAAAAGTTGAAATTCCCTAAGCTTCAGAGCAAATTCATCTCAAAGTGACTACTCTTGTAATAGAACACAGTCAGTGCCATCACACATTCCCATAGGATCTAGAGAAGGAGCTCGTCAACCCTTCTAAAAAATGATTGTAGCGGGAGACAAGGAAAAGAGTACAATATTTACAGTAGAGAAAAGTAAAAAGTAAAAAAAAGGCTCACATTTGGAATTGTACAAAAACTGGCCACTACTTGTTCCATTTCTTTACATATGAAATAGAAGTAAGTTTCAGAGCTGTCTACTCTGTGTCTCATGCAGCCATCACTCCTGTGCCGAAGAAGGCCACAGGCCTGAAACAGGTGTCCACAAGTAGGAAGCAAGGGTTGTGTAGAAGATATACTCAAGTTTTACGCACTGAGCACTTGAGATAGCATAGAGATTACATGATTTGCATGGCTCTGCCACCTCAATAGGGAGAATAGGTTTATTTTAGGAGGGAACTCCCTACTTGTATAGGGGGCGTTTTTTGAGTATATTTTAGGTCTAGCATGGGTCTCTCCCTAAGGTGGCATTACACTAGGCATTGCATGAAGGCTAAGATAATTATTACCGGGGAGTATACAGTTGCTGTGTTTACTGTCAACTGATGGTTACTTTATTAACAGCAGCACAAAAATATATTTTGTTAATTGGCTCCAAAACATCTTCTTGATCTACATTGTTATATCCTTATTTTTTAACTGTTCTACTCTTAATATAAAGATATATATATCATAATAATTTTGTAATTGACTTATTATATAAAGTGCAAAATTAATTGCAGTTTTAATACAATTAAAGTCCATGTCCAAACACACACTAACTTTCTTCCCCCTTCTCCAGCCTGGCATCAATCTCAAATGAGCCATTTCAAAGCAGCTCAAAGTTTCCAATTATATGTAAACACTGTATGTTTTCAAGAGATGTAACTTTCCTTAACCCAGTTACTGAGTCATAGCTGAGCTGGGAAGTGTCTTGAGCCAGCTCTGCTGTGATCCAAGACAGCTGCTAGTGAGCCATGCTCATGTTGAGAGCACCAACGGACAAATTGCCTGTTAGACCACCTTTTTGTGAGGAATGTAATTGAGAGGAGGGCAAACTTTGGTGCCCTGCTATTGCTTGTCCCCTACACCGCAGGAAATGAAGGAGATCCACATGGGACAGGCATCAAGTGAGCTGCTTGCTGCCTTATTATTGCCATTGGGTGTACATGGCTTACATATATATATTTATTATATTTAGCTGATACCCCAGAAGAATGTGAAAGCCTTATTTGTGTTTTCCTTCTTGATCAGCTGTCCTCAGAGTTTGCAACTATTAGTTAATTGTGCCACATCTATATTTCCATCAGTATGCCGAGCCATTCACATTAATTAATGTACATAAGGCCAAATATTGGTCTACAGACCCACACCACGACAATGGTAAATAAAACACAGTCCTTGTTATTATAAACCCACATGTGGCCCAGGGTCATAATGAGACAGTAATAGTCCCATGAGTATAGCTCTAGATCTGTAAGGAGGAAGCAATCTGTTATTTTACAATAGAATCTCCCAAATGTGCACCGTAATCCCTATAACAGTTTACTTATTTGTAATACCCAAAAGAAAATTATGCAAAATTATAGTTGACATTTTATCTGGCAAAATATTTTTTATTATAGTCAATTTAACAATAGCCAATGCAAAATAATAATTTTCGAAATACTGTAAGGAAAGTAATAATCAATCCCAATATTTAGGGGTACCCCTGAGGAAGTGGCAACTTGGAACGTGTAGGCAAATACTGTAATTGCGGGTGATCCCTGTACTTCCACACTCTTTATTATACTTTTTTATCTAATGTATGCATCTATGGTATGTTGGTTACCCTGCAATGACCCTAAACAGTGATATTGCTGAAAGCAGATTCCTAATTTCTTTTGATGAAAAATATGTAATGTTTCCCAGGCAGCACAGACAGCTTTATTGTGTAATTTTGTGTAAAACTAAAGAAAGATGCTGCATCTTTTTGACTGACGTGAGAAGATTAGCTTTATAATGGCTTGTCTTTGAAATTCTTTTTACAAAACGTAAAGGCTGTACATGCCTGTCATAACTTTCTATTGTGTAAAATGTATTTTTTACATTTTAAAATTCTAACTGAACTAGTGTATAACATGACATAACTGAAAATACATTAAGATAGTCAATCACCAGGATAAATAGTGACTCACTTAAAGCAGCAGCTTGTTAAGCTAGATAAGCCAGAATAGGTGGATTTAAAACATTACACTCACCTCTTTTAAAAAGATGGGCCCCAATCCTTCAGTGAGGGCAGGACTGTGTAGCAGCACTTCCAGGTTCCAGCTGCCACATTAAGCTTAACCACCCAATTTATGCATAAGCAACATGGCCGCTATGCAGTGATTACGTGCCACTCAAGCTGTGCCAGACAGCTTTATTGGTGGTTGCATTGAACGCAGCCTTCGTGGGATCGGGCAAATATATATGAGTGACTTTTATTTCACCCTCAAATTGGCCTTGTAGTTGCTGGGGGAGGGTTGGTTGTTATTTCTCCTTTAGTCAGTCACAGTGTCTGTAGCATGCCCAGTCCATTCACTGAAATGGAAGAGCTTGTCAGGCTTCAGCAAGCCAATCTGACCCTGAGGTAAGCATAAGTGCTAAGTGCTGAGGTAAGCAGAGATGAGGTGGGTACAGGGGAGGTGGGAAAATGTGGGCAGAGGTGAGATGAATTAAACAGGGGTGGGGAAAATTGATTGGAGGTGGATTGAAATGGGCATGGTGACCGGTGAGATAGGAAGATGTCTGATGGACAGGGTTGAGGTGGGAAGTGGTGGCAGAGGTGATACAGGAAGAGGTAAGCAGAGGTAAATTGAGCATAGGCAGAAGTAATGTGAGTTTTGATGGACGGAGGTGAGGTGGGAAGAGTTGGAGTGAGCAAAAGTGGAGGTAGATGAGGTTGGACAGCTAGCAGTAAAATAAAGACCCTAAAGTGCCCATGCCAAAAGTGCAGGTCGATCTCATGGATCAAAGACAGCACAATTGGTTTCAAACCCTTTTCCAGCCAAACCAATGTGTGCTTTGGGCTATGACTGGTTTTGCTTTGAGCTATGACACAATACTGGAAGCCTTTCCCCCCATTTTGACATTTGATTAGATGCTGTGTTGCAACAATGCCTAGGAAATACTCAAAATACAATACAACCTAACATAAGTGCTACCCACCACTAGAAAGAAGTCAATCTTTGCCTCACTTCCAACTCCAAGCATTATCTCGGCAATGTGTGTTTCTGATCCAAGTAATTTTGATTTAATATCTGACCTCTTGGCTTGATCAGACTTGACATCTAGAAAATATTTTTTGTCTTATCCATCCAGCTTCCAAAATTGTCTATATCCAGGTAATAAATCTCACCTAGCTTATGCTTCTCCTTAAAGTCATTGTCCAGGTACACAATAACTTTCTCCCCCCTTTACCCCCTCTCCTTGGAAACAGTGAGCCATTTCAAAGTATCTCGAAATCTCTGATTATATTTATTTGCCTTATATATTTAAAGCAATGCCTCATTCTTTGCCTCAATTTCTGGTTCTTAGCTGAGCTGGGAGGAGTGTGTCATGGTGCAGCAGGCACTAACAGCGCAAGGAGACAATCAAAACGTGCTGTGCGGGACACTACTTTTTTTTGGTTTACTTTCCTTCATTAAGATTGCAACCATTACTGGTCATCCCTGCTCTGGAGACTTCCTTACATTGGGATATAAGCCATCGTTTTTCTTTATTGCTGCGGTACATGTACCCCAGGGGGTAGTCAGCAATGTTTAAGGGTGGGCCAACACGAGGGCCTGACAGGTCTGGTATATTATTTTAACAGTAAAACATTATTCTTTCTTACTTGTGCTACAAGGACCATGAACTATTTATTAGTAACTGATCTCCCCTTTACGGGTGCTTGGCTGTAACTGCTTATCGCTAGTAAAAAGGTGTAAAAAGACCATTCAGAAAATTGACTTTTTCAAGTTTTTTGAGAACTGTTGGAAAATGATTTCGATTAAATAATGCAGATCACATTTTGTTAAATGCAGCTGTAAAAGTATATGTGTACATCTGGCCAAACTGTTAAAATATTTAAAGTTTAAAACATTACAAAGTTACAGAAGCTACACAATATCCATGATGTATTGCAGTAATACACTTAGAAGGTATCCCTGGTAGTGATTTTATTTTTTTTTTCAGTTCACCCAGATTAATACAGTAGAAACTGTTGTATTCTCTCGTTGCTCATCAGTGAAGTGATTAGACTTACTATTTATGAGAAGCTCAAATCAGTAGATGTATTGTCTTTGTCTGATCAAATGCTGTGTTAAAGCGGAACTGTGAAATAAAACTGCAAAACTACAGGCTGCTTGTAAAGTGTGAATGCTGTATAACAGCTAAAAGAGTTAAGTAAAGTTTCCTTGCTGGACTCTCAAGCTTCTCTTTTTGTCCCTTTGCTAAATATGCTAAGAAAACAGTGCTGTACATTTGATTATAACCTGACAATAGCTGTGATTGGATGAGACACGCTTGGAAAAAAACAAGGTGAGTTCTAATAATGCGAGCTTCTATACAGATATGAGCTTCTGAAGATTATTAAAACAAACCCTGAACTATTATCCTATTAGGCCCTTGAGTCTCTGTGTCTAGGGCATGCTTACTTCTCTCATCCCATAAGCACCTGCAGAACATCTGGGGTACAGCTGATCCATTGTAAACTTGAACTCCAAAAAGGTCTGTCCAGACATGAAAAAAAGAAAACAAAATAAACCTATACTTACCCTTTGTCCCCCACAGCTCTTACGTCTGGCTTATGGAGCAGTGTTCTCCTCCTCCAAGACTCCAAGAAAAGTGATTTTTTAATTCTCCTCATTTACAGTCCCTTAGCATTTCATGGAATCCCTAAAAATGTGAAGAGACTTTTTCCATCTTAAAATTACCTAAAATTCTCCTTTAAATAATATCCACAGAGCCACCACAGAGAGTTTTTGGTTTGGACCCTATAAAACAACAGTGGTTGGCCCCTCCTTGTAACCTATATTCCCCAAGGAAACCAGGCTCCCGGTCGCGCGCAGACTGGCATGGAAATGAGCAACCCCAGCTGTGGCTCTACTGCTCTGTCCTAGGACCCTCAATGAGTTCCACTGTGGGGCCTGCACTGGAGGCCACCCAAGGCCAGACACTCACCAGGGTCAGGTGGGAAGAAAAAACAAGCTGATGCCTCCAGGAGCAGAACCCACATCACACATGTACCTAGTTCTAACATCTGGTTTCATGTCCTTACAGAATCCAAGTAAGGTATAGTGCAGAGGCAGAGGGTGACTCCCTTAAATGCCCAACTACAAGATTGTAGTAAGTACTGAGCATTTGGGGGTATTGGCCAGGTGGTCAAGCAGATGTTGACATGCCTTTCTTTGGTCTTTACAGGTGCTTCAGAGTCATAGGCAGTGGAGGATCCCAAGATTTGATCCTTATCTGCACATTTTATACTGTTTTTACAAAATTTAGTACGTTTTAAAATTGCCTATGTTTATTAAAAAGAACGTTTTAGTTACCAGTTTAGAAAAAAAGGAGTTCCAAAGTGCAAAAAAGAAAGTATTTTAGAATTAAAATAATAATGTTACCAAAAAAAACAAAATGCAATGTGGTGCGGTTTGTAGAACAAACAGGCTTAATGCAGGGTGCAGACAGTCAAGCGGGGGTGTGGTAAGGTGGCAGCAACCATTAGGGGAAGCAGGTAAAAACATGGAAGGAAATGGTGATGCACACTACATGGGATGCCCCTCAAGGAACCAGGAGAAACAGAAGGAAGGTTAGTGACACTGCGGAAATGGACACTACATACAATGCCCCTCAAGGAACCAGCAGGGAGAAGTCACACTGCATAAACATGGGATGCCCCCAAGGTGGGGTGCAGCAAGGAAAAAAAACAACCCCTATGCATACACTGGCATGCCAACAAGATGGCCACAGAGTACCGAGATCCAAGGACTTCTTCATAACATACGGCTGGAAATGGTACAAACTTGGCTTCTGAGGCTAGTTCGCAGGCCAATACTGGATTTTCTTGGCTAATTTGAAAGCTTAGATGAAGCACTTACGGTTGCATATGCCTGGCCAACAAAATCTCGGGACAAGGCTGAGAATAATACGAGCGTTTGCAACTTCCCAGTTTCTGAGTTGGATTCCACAAAAAAACAAGCAATCAAGGAAAGGCTTAGAATCAGGTTTATTGTCCAACTGCCCACCACATTATTTTTTTCTCTTTGCCTCTCTCTGTATTCTAGTTCCTTATAAGGGCCCTTTCACAGCTTTATAAATAAGCGTTTTCACATCCATGCACTGCATTGTGTTGCATTTTGCCCACATCAGAATCACAAGACCCATTAAGATATGTGAGCAGTATACCTGCTCTCTGGTGCAATGTAGTTCTATATTCACCGCCACCTTCAAGTCTACATCCATTGTCACTGTTTATGGGTCCTGCATCCTTGCTATGGCTTTCAATCCTGTGTCCGCTGCCAGTGGCAGTCCCTTCTTGCTCCTTGTCATCCTCCAGAGCTCAACGGCAACGCCATTGGACACATCCACTGTAGAATCGCCTGCAATGACATGTTAGGTTTTCACATGCCTCTTTTTATTGCAGTGAATGGAGGAGCGTTTTAGCTCACAGTGACGACGGCAGGGCACATTGGAGAAAAGGTGATTTGACTGATAATTGTCTTTAAGTTGAGAATACCCTCAATGTGGGCAATATTTTCATAGCATGAATTTTTTTAAAGTTTCAAGGCTTTAGAGTAAGGCTTTACAATAATTCCATGAAGTGCTTCTTTAGGCTTTGGATTTTAACAATGACTTAAGGCTTCTGTAAAGTCATTAATGATAACAGACAATCAATATAGAATGTGGATAAAAGTAAGCTTAGTCAACAGAATACTTCCATAAGGGAAGGCATGTCAAGCACCTAGAAAAAGCTTTCTCGTCTTTCTGAAATAAAAGCAGTGCATAAAATGGTATTCTTAGCCATAGGTCACATGCTATACAGATAATGACCTACAGACCTGATGTGCATTCAACCTGCTTGTTCTACTTTAATGTACAAAGTCATCATTTGATTATATTTTAGTCTCCTTTAATTTAATGTGGTTTAGTTCCCACAACACAAATAAATGGATTATATTGTATAACTCAAAAAAGCCACTTAAAGCAGAAGTCCAGTCACAACTGGTCTCCTCCACTGCTCTAGTGTTAATATAGATTTGGGATTTTGAAAAATAAAAAAAAACAAGTCTTACCTTTCTGGCAGTCACTGTTAATTCCCCTGGCGATCAGTGGCAGCTGCTGAATGACTAGCGCCATTTTTGCACACCAAACTGTCTCCGGTGCCTGATTTATGATATGTTTAGGGGCAGAAAAGCGTGCACAAATGTGTCAATTTGAAGAGTGAATTTCCTCCAGCAAATAGGTGGAGGAAACTGCAGATTCCATTGAGTAACAGCCTTATTTCATTCCGAAAACACATGCCGGTGGCGTGTTTTTGAACAATGAAAGTGTCAGCCCTAAGCACTGTTTTAGGTATTGAACCCTTTTTTTGTTCAAAAAAAATTGTAAAAAGCTGTCAAAAATCACAAAAATTGAGGTCAAAACAACAAAAATGTTTATATTGGGCCTGAAAGTTTAGCATAAACACAAACAATAAAAAATGATAGTTAAATAATTAAGCATTAATATGCAAATCCAACAGGGGAGGGATGGCTAAAAATAACATCTGGGATAAAGCATTGGGCAAAAAAACATTAAGGGTTACCTGGAATCAGAATATCCCCCCCAAAAAATGGAGAACACAGATTCTCAAGAGAAAACGCTCTGAAATGGCAAATAGAGCTTCAAAACACAGAAGCTGGAGAGATCAAATCACTAGAAACAGTAAAGAAAGGGGAGAAACATGGGGAACCATCTGGAGCAGTTAAGCCCTTAGCCAGTTAAGTGCACATGGGGTAGGGCCATTTGTGCCTTAAACAACAGATTTTCCTTGCAGAAGGTGCAATTGGCACAAAAAGAGGCAATTTGTGCTTCTCCTGTGCACTTGCCATTTGGTGTGATTTGCACGTGAGCCTGGCATGTGCACGCAGCCATGAAGCATTGGTTTGCGCACCGACTATGAATCGACCCTAATCTTTACAGATTCTTTTTCATCACACAGTGTGATGTACATATCACATTGCACTGTAAGCTATCTACATACCAACAAACTCATCACTGCTTTAGAAAGTATCACAGATGATTACAATAGAAACAAGGATAAATGCTCCTTTGCTGTAACACTTTACCACAATGAACCTTTCACCAGGGAGCTGGCGGGCTTTTCAGGATGACTCATCTTGTTTGTTATAGTCACAGCAAGAGGGAGAGATAGTGTATCCCAATGTTTTAAAATCCCATCCCAATATATGGCTCTGTGAGCTATGTGGCCTCTGCAAATATGGATAGATTTTGGACAATAAATATGAGTTTTCTTTTCTTGTGCCTCTTACATTATTTGATATGCACCCTGTTCTTTTCAAATTTTATCCACAGAATGAGTACACAGTCTGGACACCTGCAGTAATCCTAGCATCACTGCAGGTAAGGTGGCCTCTGGGCACACGGTACAGCTGAAAGTCCACAGATGTAGCTAGAGTGTTTAGGGTGCAACAGCGAGCTGTGTATTATTTTCTGGTAACCACTGTTATGCTGGTTGTTTGCATTGTATATAGTTTGTCTCTACTACTCCCACATAGCCAGACTATGGTTCAGTCATCTTATCCCTCCCTCCCACTGTTTCAGCCATTTGTATTACTCCACACAATGTCTTTTTTCCTGGAAAAAGTTACAGATTACATTTACAAGTCGAATGAGGTGTATTGCAAAAATGTGTAATAATAAAAATCTATATAAACATGTTGGTCAATGAGAAGAGGAGCCACTTATACACCCAAACTGCAAAAAACTTCTGTCAAGCTTGTAGTTTTCTTCTGGTAGGAATAAAGTTCAGGGGTGTCAGGTTTAAGTGTATAGGAAGTGACAGAGCCTGTCACCCCTGATTTATTTTTCCTTCACTTTAAAGAAAGAAACAAGCTTGGCTGGATATTTTGTGATGCTGGGTGTATAAATTACCCCTTCTCCCGCCAACCAGCATATTTATATGGTTTTTTATCATTGGCCATTTTGTGGCAATATGGCTCATTTAAGCTTGGGCATAATCCCCAAAAAAGAGATGACCCCCTAGAAAGTCCTAAGGGGTTTTTTTTTATTCTTACACTTCTGGTATCTTCCGTAACAGCAACCACAGCCTTCACCCCTGGTGAACAAGCTCCAAAGCTTATAGCACGCTTCCCAGCTGTCTACAGTGCACATCCATGCTGCAATTTACAGAAAAAGCAGAGTCTTTTACTAACTGGCTGCAGATTGCACATTGCAAACATGTCCACTGAGGTGCTATCAGAGGTGGATGCTCAGATACATGCCAGACGCTTGTTACAACATAACTGGAACCACTCAGCTTGCAGGTCTATGTATGACTGAGCCCGTGGACTGGTCTAAGTAATTTGTTTGGTGAGCCTGACAGTCTCTTTAGGGTTATATTTAAATGTTATTATAAGTCTTACTTAAGGTACAGATGTAGAATGTTCACGGTTTCAAGTGATTTCCCCCTTTCCTGCATTCGCACTGTGCATGTGGAAAGGGGAAAACCAGGGCAAACTCAAATTGAAGAGGCAAACACCCGTGTCAACTGACTTTCGACAGATATTTTGCTTTGTCTGTGTCGCAATTCTCTGCTGAAAAACAGTGGTATTTACTTTGAAAATGGTTTGGCAAATGCAGTCAAACTGGAAGCCCGATTTGGTTTCTAAAAATCATGGAATCTTGCTCAAAACACACTTTTACAGCATATGTTGGCATGGGAGGGGTCTCAGAATATATATGGGGTGTCTGGTGATTGTCTGTGTTGTTTGGAAAGCTTCAGAAAAAAAGTAGAATAAAAAATATAAAATTAATGTGAAAACAGAATTGTTAGATGTTTTTCACATACTGGCTAACTATCTAAGGTTCATGCTTGAAAAATATGTTATAGGCGCTAAAAAAACGCATCTACCCCAAATGAACATTGATTCCTATGAGGTTCGCTGCTAAAAGCTGGCGAACGGAAAGGGTGTTTGTCAGCATACTCTGCACTAAATGAACATGGACGGTTTGGGGTGCCCTGCTATGTGAAAGCCCCTAGGTCACTGAGTCCACTTACCTCTCCTTAGAGCAGCCAGCTAGAATCCTAACTGCACTTTCGAGCGACCGCAACATCACTCAGCTCCCTTTGGCTTTGCATGGCCTTGCACAGCCATTTAGCCTGCATTCATAACATGCTTCCTCCATTGGCTCAGACCCAGAGAGACTACACTGAATCATTTAATATTACTTTGCTATTCTCAGCTAGCTGAGCTGAAGAATGAAGAAGAAAAAAAAAGAGATTCTTGCTGATCTGTAACAGATGTCAGGGCTGAAGTGAATGTTTATTAGGTGTTGCTTATGGTTTATCTTTAGTTCAGTGCTTTTTTTTATCTAATGATCTTAAGTAAAATCTGGGTGTATTTAAAAATAGTTTCTCTCACCTTTTAGAACACTTTTGTCTTTATGGTGAATCAGGATTAGATGAAATATTAAGAATATATTAAGATATAAATATATTAAGAATATTTGAATCAGAAGCAATGGTTTAGTGATTTTGCTTATTGTTGATGATGTGACTAAATATACCTGTGTATAACTCCAGAAGCCACGTTGTAATGAACACCTTTCCTAATGGGAATAATCTGCATTCACAAAGTTCTCTGTGAAATATATTTACAGGACCATAGTTGGGGCAGAGGACTATTGCATGCTGACCATTACCAGTAAAATGTTTGAAAACATTAGGTACAGTTTAAGGACTACAACTGGGTCTCCTAGTCCAAACATTATGAATCGCCTTATAATATATATATATATATATATATATTTATTTATATATCTCAATAAAACCTTTTACTTTTTGTACTAGTGGCCAGCTAGTACAAAATGGTAGACCACATCTTTTGTTGGCAACTCCACAAACATATAGAACATAAATTATTCATTAAAAGCCACTTTTAAGATGAATCTTTGAAAAATATTGAGGTCCTAAAACCCTTCCTACGTGTTCTTGGAGGAATGATCAAAAGAACCGCTCATTCTTTTTTTTCTCTTTTTACAAAAGAAACAGGAATCTGTTTTTATCTGAATTTATGCTATGTGATTAGAAGATCTGATAAGACCTTGCAGAGCTCTAGGGATGGAATGCTGGAAAGAACACATGCTGTTTACCTCCGGCCTTGGTCAACAGAAAAAAAAGTTTATAAGAAGTTTATAAGAATAATACCTTGCTTCCCTGCATGTGAGTTTGTTGAATTGAATATCAAGCTCTAGATGGGTATGCAATGCTTTTTAAATTTGAAGGCCTAGAAGAATTATTAGCTACATGCCCATCCAACAGTTGGATTCCCTATATATGACTCAAACTATGACTCAACCTGACTATGAACTAGTTACCTAATTGCAATTATGTAAGAAGCTTAGGTGCCCAACAACAGTCACGTCCCACCCATATATTAAAATTTAGTAAAAATACGTTTGATACGATTTTCAAGCTACAGGGGGGTTAGAGGTTAAAATGCATAGGAAAGGATAGGGTAAAAGTAAAACATAGAGAGGATGTAAAAAAAAGCCAAGGGTTTCATAGAAATGCAGTACCTGAATGTTTTACAGAAGATTTAGGCCATGTGTTATCTTTAGAAAGACTCCACAGGGTATCAGTTAATATAGAGTAGTTATGAGCAATGGCATTTGACCAGAAACACATTAACCTTACTGCATGTATGACCTATAGTTTAGTATACTATATTTTATTCAGCAGGAGCTAAGGTTTCTGATTTATTTCAGGTTGTAGTGGAAACACTATCTAGCACACATGCTGAATTACGATCCTTATAGCTTGAAGGTGTCTGAAAGACAACATTTTGTCTACATTACAAGGTAATTACTAGTCTCTATTGTGATATAATTGATGGGCCATCTTTTTCTCTAGGTTTTAGAGCTAGCAAACACATGCATTTAGTCTCTATTGTGATATAATTGATGGGCCATCTTTTTCTCTAGGTTTTAGAGCTAGCAAACACATGCATTTAGTTTCTATTGTGATAAAATTGATGGGCCATCTTTTTCTCTAGGTTTTAGAGCTAGCAAACACATGCATTTAGGATTAATTTTCCTGGTCAACGTGAATTTAATGTGGGCACATGCTGAATTAAAATAATATTATTTTAATAATATTATTATTAGTGCTGGCCAACACAAATGGGTTTCTGTGTCTGGGACATCAATGGAACTTTTGACAGATGAACATTTGTTTGGTCAACACAAAAAGGAACTGAGACTGTATCTCTTTGATGGGAACACAGAAAGCAAGTCATCTTTTGGAACACTGAAGTTGTCTATATGCTTTTATACAAAAGGAATTGTCTTAGAGCAGGTCCACCAAGGCTATAAGTGAACATCCACATTACTATTGTAGGTTACAATGTTCTGCCTATTGTGGGCAATGACACAATCAGGGTTATCTACAAAAGCTCTGTTTTTCATATCATTTAAAAAATATAGTGTGCCCCTATAGACATTCTTTTCCTCATTTAGGTTGTAATCAGCTAGATTTGTTATTCCAAACCTCTGAACCTGGTTAGGTCTCTCAAAATGAGATCTCACCAAACACCAAAGTAATGCAAAAATAATCTAAAATTCCCTTTTATCAGTTTTAGGAAAAGGTGAATTCGAGGAAAAGCAAAAAAAGATCAAGATCATATCTGTAAAGAAAAGTAACAGAAGATTTGGTGCTTCCTTACTTGGAGCATTTCTACTGCATTTTGGCAGAAACTCTATTTTCACTTATGAAGTTTTCCAAAGTACCAATTGCACCTGATTGGCTGTTGAGATAGCTAAGCTTTAATAATAAACTGCAGCTATCTCGACCTTAGCAAATAAAGCCATTGTGAATATAGAATACTAAAGCCTAATATACTGCTTTTAGGAGGCCCCAAGCATCTAAGTAGTCCTTCTGTTACAGTGACTGTGGGTCCACTTCCTCATCTATAGTGGCATGCCAATTACAGATGCCCTACCAGTTTAAAGGGCAAAGAATGGCGAAAATTACCAAGTACATTCTGCTGAGCATTAATACATCCTATATGACTTCTGGTGACCAATGGGGCATGTGCAAATGCTATAAGTTGCCAGTGATTCAGGGTACATGACAACAGCATGGGAACAAGGACAAGGTGCAGGGAGGGTTCAATATTTTATCTGACTTGGGGCATCCTTTTTTGTATTAATGGGTAGGACATCCCAAAGTTGGTTCATTATCGACTGGAGATCGACTTTAATATAAATATCAGATCTGCAATGAATAATCACAGTGATGTGAGAGGCATGTTAGGCTTGGCTTTCTGCTTTTGCATGACTCCTGTTATAGGGTGGCAGGCACCTTTAAAAAATAATAGCAGATCTGGAAGACGAATCAGAGGAGGCATCTGCCATGTCATGCCATGAGAAAAAGTAGACCCTAAAATCCCATTATAAGTGAATCACCTCCCCGATTCAGCGCTCTCAGAAGAGAATGACTGGGATGATTTCTTATCTCTCAATATACAGCCCTGCTGCAGATTTCTGTGTGTCTCTGTAAAAGCAGACTTACATTGCTCCAAGTGTCTGTTTTTTTTAAAACATTTACATGTCTATTTAGTTAAAACCACTGAGTAACAATATACTCCCAAGATAATTTATTTGCTGTCACTTAACTTTGCAGTATACTGAGAAGTAGAGAAAAGACCAACCCTTTAATAAATACACATTTAGGATAAGTTCTATGTCCAGTGAACATGCAAGCTATAAGACAGGGGTTAAATAGAATTTGCTAAAGCAGAGTGAAAGTCCCAGTGGTAGGGACCCCACTCAGCAACTGCGGACACTTGGGTTACTCAAGTCACCCAGTGCGCAGCTGCTATTCTTGCACCACTGCATAATTTCGTGACCCAGCATGACCCTGAGACTGCACCTGGGAGGATTGTGGGATACTTACACCTACTGGGTGCAGCAAGGTGGAAGTGCTGGAGTGCAATTTCAGAAGGTAGGACATTGATAAGCATGCTGCAGTTTGCATGCTAACCAATGTAATTTTTTATTTTCTATTATAGAATAAAAAAAACTACGGATTTAGTCTAATAATGTCACTTAAACTGAAAATGAAATTTGCCTAAAATGACCACCCTAATAAATAATAATCCCAGTGAAAGCTTTGAGCTTTCACTGACCAAGTATACAAAGACTAAGGCAGCCCTGCGTTTGGTAATTTTCACATTACAGAGACTGCAGAGCCTTCTGATGTTTCTTGTGTATGCAGTGTGGAAATAAAATTGGCTGCTTGCAGTAAAATGCATCCATGGATTTAATAACATTGTGCCATGTTTGGGACTGTTTGGATAAGGTTGGAAGCCTTGTAGAAGCCTTTGTTCTGCCTTTCCATCTGAGCGCAGTGCACACAGATTGCCATAAATCTGCGTCGGGAAGAAAATCCTGGAGAATTTCTTACACTAACAATCTTAATCAATAAATCACACAGTCCTACCTATATTCAATATTTTTTACAGGGAACTTTCAATATATCTTAAAATATCACATTACATATTTTTGTATTGTGCCAACAGCATATTCAAAACATTAATGCAACATTAAGATTCACTTAATGGCATTATGTGTAGCCTTTGCTCAGTACGTTTCACCTATTACACCAGGCTTCATCAGGTGTCAGCTTAAACAAAGTATTGTCTCATACAGGATGTACAAAATCTTTTTTATTTATAATGAAGAATGCCACATTCTTATGTGATGTATTTTTTATTTATAATGAAGAATGTTACATTCTTATGTGTAATAACCTCTGTAGTGGAACCCAATGGAAATATGTTATATTGGAAACCTTGTAGCTTGATTGGTCATCTGATGTTGCAGCTCAGGGTGGGGGTGGGGGGCACCTACCTAAATATGCAGTACATCACACAATTTTAGTTAATTTTAATATGTTTTACATTTTATACAAATTAAATATGCTTAAATGTACTGTTTTGTGTTTTTCTTATGTAATCTTTTATGAGTTCAGGTAGCAAGTTATACAAAACATTGTTATAGGAATCTCTATTATCTCTAAATGAATACATATTACTATTTCTTATTCAATAAAATGCCAAATAAGCTCAAGGTTTAGCTCCTCAGTTGCTATGCTGTGTAACCAGCCAAAGAATTGTGATTGTGATTATTGTAAGAATGTGAACAGACTTTTAAAGTACAGATACAATAATGTAATTTTCCCCGCTGGCTATAGAATTTTTTCATCTGTACTTTTGCTTTGTAAAAGAACAAATTCATTTAAGTTTTCTTTTCTGACTTTTTAGAGCTTGAACCTAGATTCGTATTATAGGATGTGTTCCCTTAAAGGAGCTCTGTTGTTTAATATTTAAAATCTTAATAAACATGTTATATAGAATAGAAATCACCATTTCACTTCTACAGGCGGGTGTCCTTTGAGACAGGCTGTTTGATTAATACCATACTCAACAGGTTTAAAGGGTGAGCTTTCAAAGCACTCTGGGCTTTTTGTTTAAGAAGCCTAGGGTGCCTTGAAAGCTCATCTTTTCAACATTCTTATGCCAAGTACCCTCTAATGACAAGTTCCAGCAAAGTACCCCATTTTCCAAGGAGGGAGTTGATCACAAATGTTCCAAAAACAGTAAGTATCACCTATATAGCAGGAAGGACTAATATTTTACTGTTATAATATTGTATCAGACCACTGAATATCAATGCGTACATCGCTGTGTACCCCTTTAACCTATAGCACTTAACAGAAACATAGTATGTAAGGCTGAATAAAGACTTTAGTCCATCCAGTTCAGCCTGTTTATCTCCTTCCAGTGGTCTAATAGCCATAGCTGGAAATGTTATCACATGCCAATAAGGGATTAAGGCCACTTTTGAACGTTATAACTTTATCCTTCATTACTACCTCCTCTGGCAGCGAGTTACATAGTCTCACTGCTCTTACAGAAAGGAATCGCCTTCCATGTTGGTGGAGAAAGCACTTTTTCTCTAACCTTAGTGGATGCCCTCGGGTTATGGTTACACTCCAGGGTATAAATAGATTGTGGCACAGATCTTTGTATTGACCCTGAATATATTTATACATAGTTATTAGATCACCCATCAGGCGTCTCATTTTCAAACTAAATAAACCTAACTTTGACAATCTTTCAGGGTACTCCAGTCCCTGAATTCCTTTTATTAACTCAGTTTCCCTCCTTTGAATGTGCTTCATTTCAGATATGTCCTTCTTATGCACAGGTGCCCAGAACTGTACACAGTACTCCATATGGGGTCTGACCAGTGACTTGTACAGGGGAAAAATGATGCTCTGGTCATGGGCACCTATTCCCCTCTTGATGCACCCCATGATCCTGTTTGCTTTGGCAGCTGCTGCCTGGCATTGTTGTTGTTTAGACTGTAAGCTCCGAAGGGCAGGGCTCTCTTTCCTGTTGTCTCCTGTGCTTGCAACACTTGGTTTAAACCTTGTGGCATCTAGTTTGTTTTGTTCCTTGTACTATATGTTTTACCTTGTCTGTAATCGTACCTTGTAAAGTGCTACGGAAGATGATGGTGCTACATAAATAAACATTATTATTATTAACAATAATAATATTACCAAGCATTTCTTTATTTGTGTATATCATGGCACAGATGTCTCCTTCTCATGTGCATAACCTTACATTTATCTGTGTTAAACTTAATTTTCCATTTAACTGCCCATGCTTCCACTTTATCTAAATAGTAGCTACCTGGTGTCCTCTTTTGTTAATTACTTTACACAGCTTAGTATAATCTGCAAAGATTGATACATTACTGTTTAATTCGTATTTTACTCTTTAGTGGTACTGGAAACTTTGATTTCCCTTCACTGTTTGTACTTTGCTATGTTTGGGATGTATTTTCAAAAACATTTCTACTGGCATGTATGTGATTGACGTTGAGGTGTTTTTTATAAGGTATCTGTGAAGCGGTGAACCTCTTGAGATGTTAGGCGGTCTTGTATTTCCTATAAAGTATCTTCTGTCAATTCATTTCTTTATCAAACATGGTGGTACACCACAAATATAGGTCTCAAAACTTGGCCTACAACATTGAAGAAGAAGGCTTCTCCTAAGAAAGCTAGATATGAGAAGGTTAAAACAAAATGTGTTTTTTTAGTAGTGCAGATTAGATGTAGCTCTGATACATTTGGTGTACAGTTGCCAATAGCAAAAGATTGCAGTGAAAACGGCTTCCATAAAACACACATTTGCTAACATGGGTATGTGGATTCCCCCCATGTGATTAATGACATCACTGGAGGGGAGAGACATGGAGGGATATTTCATGAGAAAGCTCCCCCAGTGACAGCATTAGTCACATGGAGAATTCCACAGAGGCTCCTCCTCTGTGGTATACAAGCCTCCCAGCCCCGTCAGCACAGCATTAGATGCATTAACAATGTCAGTGGGGTGGCTGCAATATTGGACCCCGACCAGCAGCAGGCCAGTGTCTTTCAGACTTGCAGGGAGGACCCTGCCCTGCGGAGAACAGATACATTGCGACGGCAAATATTTTCTAACTGTATTTTTTTTAAACTGTTTTACAATAGTAAGGGTTCCAAAAATCTTCATGAATCTGGTCTCTGGAAAGCAACTAAAGCAACTAAATATCCCACAATAACACAGGATTACTCATGCCCCATTCAAACTGCAACGTGATCAGCCTGTCCCAGTGGCCAGTGTTTGTTATTAGAGATGTAAACTAAGAGAATGGGGGTACCCACACTACCCCCAAAAGAAAATGTGCTGGGCTAACAATGAGTGGCACTACTCATGAACGTACAAAAATAGTAAAAATTTAATTAGTCTGAGTAGTTAAACAATCATGACATACTAACACAATTTACATAAACACAATAGACATAACAAGACAAATATAAAAGCATCAGGGGGACCGGAGGTCTGCCAATTCATAAAGTGGCCCTAAAGACCCCAGATAATCAACCTAAAATAAAGGCACCAAATAATCAGTCAAAAATATGTGCAAATCTGCAATAAACTATACAATTGAGCCCAACATAACAGTAATATATACAAATATAAAATGAAGCAATCTCAAACAAGTGACAGGAGGACTAGCCAGGGTGTGCAAGGGAAATAAAAAAATCATCAAGAAATTATGATACCAAAGAAAAACTTATTAACGTGCATTTATACAGACCAACCGGGATACCCCTGAGAGGATAAGACGCCAGCTTTCTCTTACTTTAGCCATTCTTGGCAGCTTTCTTTTACTTTAGCCATTCTTGGCAGCTTTCTCTTACTTTAGCCATTCTTGGCAGCTTTCTCTTGCCGTCTTATCCTCTCAGGGGTATCCCGGTTGGTCTGTATAAATGCACGTTAATAAGTTTTTCTTTGGTATCATAATTTCTTGATGATTTTTTTATTTCCCTTGCACACCCTGGCTAGTCCTCCTGTCACTTGTTTGAGATTGCTTCATTTTATATTTGTATATATTACTGTTATGTTGGGCACAATTGTATAGTTTATTGCAGATTTGCACATATTTTTGACTGATTATTTGGTGCCTTTATTTTAGGTTGATTATCTGGGGTCTTTAGGGCCACTTTATGAATTGGCAGACCTCCGGTCCACCTGATGCTTTTATATTTGTCTTGTTATGTCTATTGTGTTTATGTAAATTGTGTTAGTATGTCATGATTGTTTAACTACTCAGACTAATTAAATTTTTACTATTTTTGTACGTTCATGAGTAGTGCCACTCATTGTTAGCCCAGCACATTTTCTTTTGGGGGTAGTGTGGGTACCCCCATTCTCTTAGTTTATGTCCTACATTTTTGTACTGGGCTGAGTGTGCACACAGTTACTGTTGTGATCATTTCTATTAGTGGCTTCTAGGCTGGTGCTGCCCAGTTAGCTTAGTCTAAATCTGCTTGTTATTAGAGATGAGCGAACTTCTCAAAAATTCGATTCGGGCGATTCGCCGAATTTCTCAAAGAAATTCGGGTTCGTCCGAATCGAACTTTAGCGAATCGCTCATCTCTGGTGGGAGCAGGGAGGCTGGCTGCGCTGTCAGCGGGCGGCGGAAGCCGGCTTCCGCCTTCCGCTGCCAGCGCAGCCGGCCTCCCCGTTCCCACCATGCCCTGAAATGGAAAAAAAAAATGCCGGCATGGTGGGAGCAGGGAGGCCGGCTGCGCTGTCAGCTGTCATCAGAGGACGCGTCATCAGAGGAAGCCAGCTTCCTCTGATGACGCGTCCTCTGATGACAGCTGACAGCGCAGCCGGCCTCCCCGCTACCACCATGCCGGCATTTTTTTTTTCCATTTCACGTCTTGGTGGGAGCGGGGAGGCCGCCCGCTGACAGCGCAGCCGGTCTCCCCGCTACCACCATGCCGGCATTTTTTTTTTTTATTTCAGGGAAAATCAGGTCAGCAAGAACCACTAAAAATTCGGGTTCGTGCTGAATCGAATTTTCCCTGAAATTCGGAGCGAATTCAGGTTCGTTAGAACCGATTCGCTCATCCCTATTTGTTATCACTGTTTGCTATAGAGCGATCACTAGTGCGATTGCTCCCAAAATGCTGCATAAAGGATATTTTTTCAAGTTTCCAGCAAACGCTATCACCTCTGTCAACAGCTCCTTAGAAAACTATGTACATTGTTTGCAGGGGCGATTGCTGGGTAATTTAAATCAACTCACTAGCGCAGCAATGTGAACGAGGAACATTGTGCTAACTAAAGATACAGGGATGTTTAGCCAAGTAAGTTTTTAAATGTTACCCTCTTTAATGATTGAGTGTAATGAGAAGTACAGTAGAAAGCTGAGGCTGAATACTCACCCACTTGTGCTGTGGCCAGCAGCTACGCGGCTGCAGAGAAGTGTCAATGCTGTTTCCTCAGCTCCTTCCCCTGCTTGATTTCTAGGGATTTTAGCACTTGGTCCTAAAGTATTTTCAGACCTTAGGACCAATATTACATTATTAATGAATCATCCATTGGCCAAATAAAAATATATTACCAAGTTTAAGGTATTTATTTTCCTTTTAAATATAGCTGGACTTTTACCATTATTTGTCTTTTGTGAAATATTTGTACTGTACCATAGTTCTTGATACAAGAAAATGTCTTTCAAACAAGAAACATTTAATCTTTTATTTGAGGATCTAATATACCCTACATTAATGACTGTAGTGAGTGGTGACACTCAAATTCCCCGTGTTCCAAAGTTTCATTAGAAAAAAGATTTCAACTTTCACAATGCAATATTGTCTTAGTGCTTAGGTAGCACCTAAATTGTTATTATATCATAAATTGCAAAAAGAAAGTCATACAGGAAAATGGTTTAAAATAGCAATTGACAGACTTGTGGAGATTGTATTGGTATCTATTGCCCCGCAATCCTTACTTGAACCTCAAAATGTGGCCCTGCAAGTGTCCGCCAGCAGCCAAAGCTACAGAGTTTAAATATATCTTACAGTATATATTTGCTGACACACCCACTTCTATTTTTTTATTTCATGCTGTCATTTTTTCACTAGCATGCACTGAATGACTCTGCAAATCAAAATGTCTGTTCTTGACCTCTTAAAGAGGAACTTTGGAGGCTTTTCAGTTTTTTTGTTCCACTCCTTATTTGGGATGCCCCATTGTGTAAACCCCCCCCCCCCCAGATTGCCTGTTTCCTTCACCTGCTCCTGGAGCCCTTACCAAGTCTCTCCGTCAGGCCTTAGTGAATGGCAGGTGCGCCCACGCCACAGCTAGAAGCTGAGCAGTGGATGCAGGCGGCGGTGCACTCGGCCCTGGTCAGCTTCCTTTGGCTCAGCTGGAGGGAGCTGTATGAAACTGAGCATGCTGATTGGCCACCCAGCAAATCAGCGAGCTCAGTTTCAGCCACGTCTGCACCACAAGAAGAAAGGTGAGTTTTTATGATGACCTGGAGGGGATACACACAGTGAGACATCCCAATTTGGGATGCCCCGTCTTAGAGGAACAGCACATGGGAAAGTGAAATTACTGTGTTTTGTCTCTTTAAATCAGGCCCATAATGATGCAAAATTCTGTACTTCCTGGAGGCTTAACACATTTCCCATATTTACTATGAACTAGAAAGGCACTAGACTGTAAAAACGGTAAACTATACTTGGTTTTCCTGTAGATCACTATATTTATGTCATCTTAATTGTAACAGACAGCTGTATACGTCATACATGTGTGTGTGTGTGTGTGTGTGTGTGTGTGTGTGTGTGTGTGTGTGTGTGTGCGTGCGTGTATCAGGGAGAATAAGGCTGCCAAAATATAAGGATAACATTATGACCTGCTACCTCCTTTCATTTTCGTTCAAAAAGGCTTTATACTGTACTAATACTCAAACAAAAATGTGGCTCTAGAAAGGGTTCATGCATGAAAATAGGAATGCATATTGGCACTAGGCAATGCACTAGCATTTGTATCTTAGTTGTAATAGAAGCTTTTTTTCTTTCATGTATAGTCTACCAGTATTTTAACTTAAATTCCTTAATGCGAGAAACCTTGTTCATTATTGCCTGAAATAAAAAAATGTTGGGCCTGATTTATAAGAATTCCAGTCTCTGTAAAAGCAAAGTCTAGTTCAGACATAGTGAGGCTTAGGTTGGCACACGGTGCACATAAGATGGTACAAAGTAAATATCACATAATCTTTGTGCCACCTGAAACCAAGAAATCAGAAAATCTATACAGATAAACAAACATACAAGAGGTAAATTATACAATCCCACCAGGCTGCGGGAGGATAATCAAATGCAGGAGGACAATCAGTGGTGAGGAAGTGCTGGTAAGGTGCGTGGACATCCGCTTCATAAGACGCGCATACATTTTCACCCACTTTGGGTGCGTCTTATGGTTTGAAAAATATGGTGATTAACCTTCCTTCTTGGCTTTGAACCAAAAAATGCAGATTTGCTAATAGCATTTCCACCCTTCTGTTTGTTCAGGTCCCCACACAATTACATACTTTGTTAGGCTTTTATAAAACTACAGATTCAATAATTGTAGGGTGTGAAGAGCTTTTTTCACCATAATAAATATCCTATGGATTTGTCATTAACTTATTTGTAGAAAATGTCTCCACCTACAAACCTCTGCACTTCACCTGAAGAGCACACACTATTGCTATGCCTCGCTAAAGCACCTTGTTATCAACAATAAACAGCAGAATTCTATCATTGTCCTTTGAAAAAAAGAGGCTAATGAAGCACATCTTAGAAAATAGCAGCTTAAATGACCAATAAAAGCTCTGGAGAGACATTTAGCTTAGTAAAATGCTAGAAAGCAAAACACAGAGCTTGTACGCTAGGTATGTGAATGGGAACAATGGCAAAAGCCTATTGACGATGCACCAACAGCAGAATGGAGTGACTGATTTGAAAATTGAGACATCAGGAGCTTGGGGAATGTGCTCTGCCCAATAATATAGGATATGTTAATCCAGAAATCTTATATTTGTAAACCACATGATATTATATTATTATTATATTACTGGTTAATCAAGGAAGTCTGTAATTTGTCAGAGGGCAAGACAAGAAGCTGAATAAATGACCCAACTGGGCAGATGCACTTCTGGCAGATGTGTGGACCTGGGTGTGGATGTGGGGACTGCAAGGGTGTAGGTTATTCTCCTTTAAAAGTGAACAGTTCTATTATAAATATTGAGTTTGTGTAGCTACACCCTTTGTTATGGATCAAGATGGTATAGACATGTCTACATTATGGGGGTTCACTGGGAATGCATTGTATTGTAAATACAATGGGATGCCCTAATTATTATATGTCAAACTTATATTAAAATGTAGTTTTTTTCATTTCTCTGCATAGAACACATCACAAAATTAGGATAGGATAGGTGTCCTGGTAACCAGTCACATTATAATATTAAATGCACAAAATTAATATTGTGGTTGCTGAACTGCATTAGACATTAAGAAAAGCAAAAGTCTACTTTCAATGGAATTTTTGAAAGTGTATATTTTTGTGTGCCGAAATGATGTCCTCAAGGTGTTGGGAATATATAGTATTTTTATTATTTTTCTTAGCAAATGTGTGTTTTATAGAAGCAACTTTCAATCAAAAATCTTTACACCAAGATTTACAAGAAGAGACAATTGAGTCCTGTACGCAATGGCCCTTCCTTGTAAGCAGCTTGGGGGTTACTAAGTATTTTTAAAAGAAAGTCTGATCAAATATGTTGCTGGCTGAGGATTTACCTTTTTATTTTTTTTTAGGCAGCAAGGTCTTCTTGATAACTTGATATTGTTGACATTGAGCCAAGTTGTTCATAATAAGGAAAACGTAAAATAAAAGGACCAGATCCTTTTTTTTATCAGGTCTCCTCATTAAAATCATCTGATCAATATGTATTATCCACATGGCACATACTCTTCTTTACAGTGCATTCATTTGCTATTACCGTGAACAGATTGTTCATTAAAGAAAAATCTGTTGTTCTTTCCCGTCATTATACTGTGGAGCATACTAATTTTTCATTGTTGGCACCATTTCCGTAGGCACCAACCTTAGAGTCTAACCCCTCTCCATGTTGCTACAAGTGGTGAGTAATCTTTTTCTCTGTAAACCATCCTTTGCATGACTATTTAGGATTCATTTGCAGAGTGACTGACAGCTTCAGTTGAGTAAGGATAATAAAACATAAATGCCACAACAGCAGGAAACTGGTAAAGACCAAGAACTGTCCGAGATTAATTACTACTGAATACCAGCATACAGAAGTACGTAATTACATGGCAATAATTAATGAAAAAACTAGCCTTTAAACAACTCAAGATGTCACAATCAATAGGTTAATCTGTTAAAATTGATCAGTTATTTTATGTGATGGGCAAAATTAAACAAATAAGATAATGACCTAATAATGTCAATAATAATGTCCACTCTTGATAGTGGGTGGTCTGATCTAGACACAATGGAAATGGCAAGCACATTTAATGTCAAGGTGCTATTTATTACAACTGACATTTCAAACATCATTAGAACTTCAACAGAGAAAATATAAATAACATATATTAGTATAATTAACAACATTATTTTATTAATTAAATAAATAACTTCTCCTACTCCAACACCCTTTGTTGAACGTGAAGGACATATTTCTTTTTTCAACCGTATTAACTATGTAACTCTATGTATCTATGTAATTAATTTACCGCTTTCCTGCTTCTTTGGACATGCAAATTTGCAGAATTTGAGAAAATAAATAAATTAAAGCTGAAATATCAATGAAGCTTCTACATCAAATCTGAATGTTTCAAAAACACATATACAAATATCCTAATGCATAATTAATATTATATTTTATCTTTTTCAAATGAAGCTTCACTCCAGTAAATTTGCAAAAATGTCTCAAATCTCAGAAACAATTATACCCCCTTATTGATTTTATTAGGGGCCTAAAGACTGTGATGCACAGAAACCTCTAGCTGTCATTGTGAGCCCTCTTAGTGACCAACAGATTCTCTGCACTAAAGGTTTACAGAGATGGAGGTACTTTATGGAGGTACTTTATGTAAATATGTGTGTGCATGGTGTATTAGACTGCCCACAATGGGCACTGAGAATTATTTAATGGTCCTCGTTTCAGTATTTGTAATATTTAGAATTTCATATGTTGGACCTATAATAATCATGGAAATACTGTAGGTTGCTAAGTTTAAATCTAGCCTGCCTGCATTGCCGTGGAGATGTTGCCAGGCCAGATATCCTATTCCTCTTCTAGACTAGGAGAACCAGGTCATAAATACATGCTAATACTATCTTTGAAATGTTGGAAGGCATTATTATGGCTTTTGGTAAATGTTAAAGTTTGGTAATACCTAACATTCAGTACTCTAAAATAGGTAACTATGATCCATATCCTACCGATTCATTCTGGTACTCCCAATCCCGGATATCAGTAAGATTTGGGTTAAATTATCTGGCCTGCCACCTGCTGATGCTGTCAGGTGTCATGCCAGCCATAACTGCTCTGTGAACTGGTATAGGGGTCCCTCTCAACCTTAACACACAATGAAATATATATGTGGAGGCATTCTTCAAATAATGGGATATCTCGTTTAATATGAAGTGGCAAACCTACTACATAAGTTGCAAGCTCTCCCATTACCTGTAGAGCACGTTTCTAAATAATTACTTATCAATATGTTATAAAAGTAAATCCAAGCTCCGCCCCACTGACACTAGAATAAATTGTGTACATATTCCCAACTACCCTGATCGAACAAGGACTGTAAAGGCACCTCAAGCAGACCTGTCAGATGGCCTAATTTTTGCCCAGGGGGTGGTAGGATTGTAAGTTTCATTCTAAAAAAATCCCTCATATTACCTCTACTGTGTTTGAATGAGTCAACAAAGGGATACATGAATAAACCAAACAGTTAAAACGTATTAATATAACACAGATAATTATATTTAAAATATGCATGTCGTGCAATGTGATGTCAACACATGATATATATTTAGTAAATAATATTCTCACCTTTTTCTTGTCAGCACAAGCTTGTATGAGTTGTGGTAGCTGATTAGCATTAGTTATTGATAAGCTAAGACATTCATCACTAGATAGGTCAAAACTAGAGGCGAGGGATAGCTTTATCTAACAGGGGAGGGGGAAAAGAACCCTGAAAATAAATTATTTCGCTGAATTCAAAATATGTGACTCACTACAAAGATTAATGGAAAGAAAAATCATTTAAATAAATTACAATACTTAAATAAACTAATTCCAATAAATCTTTGTTGTGCCACGAGCAGCTGCATTGCATGGTATAATTTATTTACTGAGAAGATTTTGATAAAGTTCTCTAATCGGGTTCACCACATAGCTGAGCAGGAGGTACAGTTAAAAACTGATAATATTAAATATTCAATCAAGCGGTATGAATCGAGGTATATTAAAAAAGAAAAGGGTTTTAATAAATGCTGTTTTTTTACAATGTAATTAGAAAAAAACTATTTTAAAGATAAATTCTTCCTGAACTGCAGTAGTCTAGGAAATGTTACCATGGGTCTCCAACCCTCTTCCTTAAGGCCCACCAAAAGGTCATGTCTTGTGGATCTCCACACAGAGGCAATAAAAAGTAATTAGTGCACTAGCAGAACTATATAGCCAACTGTGTGGACATCCACAATACACAGCCTGTTAGTGGGCGTTGAGAAGGAGGGTTGGGGGATCCCTGTGTTAAAGGACATCAGTAGACATACCGGTACTTAGCTTATTTATTTAAAGTGGTCCAAAATAGCCTTGGTCCATATTTAATTTTCCCAAGGACATTTAGGACATCCCACAGTGCGAAATGCTAGTGGGGACCAGGGACCCTTGCTATATACCGTATTTTTCGCCCTATAAGACGCACTTATTGTTCCCCAAAAGTGGGGGAAAAATGTCCGTGCGCCTTATCGGGCGAATGTAAAAAAAAAAAAAAAAAAAGAAAGAAAAACATTTAAAAAAAAAACTCACCCATTCCCGGCGCTCCCGCGTTGTCTGCCACACTGCGAGAGGCCAGAGGAGCGGCGGGGGCTCTGTCCCGGTCCCGCCGCTGCGATCACTGTCTTTTCAGGCAGCGATGACAGCGGCGGGGCCAGAGACAGAGCCCCTGCCACTCCTCCATCTGCTGCCTCTTCCGGGCTCAGAGCACACGCGAGCATGTGCCCAAGAACAGCAGATGGAGGAGCGGCAGGGGCTCTGTCTCTGGCCCCGCCACTGTTATCGCTGCCTGAAAAGACAGCGATCGCAGCGGCGGGGCCGGGACAGAGCCAGCTCGTGAATGGGGTGGGCGTGGCCTGCACCGATGCTGTGGCGCAGGCCACGCCCACCCGATTCACGGTGCCGGCCGCTCAGCGCAGCGGTGTCAGCGGCCAGGTGAGTTTAACTTTTTTTTTTATATACATGGCGCCTGCCTATACTAATGGGGGGAGGGGGGTGGGAATGGGGGGAGAGGGGCCACACAGCCTATTCTAATGGGGAGAGAGGAGCCACACAGCCTATACTAATGGGGGGAGGGGGATGCCACACAGCCTATACTAATGGGAGGAGGGGGATGCCACACAGCCTATGGGAATGGGAGGGTGGGGATGCCACACTGCCTATGGGAATGGGGAGAGGGGGATGCCACACAGCCTATGGGAATGGGGGGAGGGGGGTGCCACACAGCCTATGGGAATGGGGGGAGGGGGATGCCACACAGCCTATGGGAATGGGGAGAGGGGGATGTCACACAGCCTATGGGAATGGGGAGAGAGGGATGCCACACAGCCTATACTAATGGGGGGAGGGGGATGCCACACAGCCTATGCTAATGGGGGGAGGGGGATGCCACACTGCCTATGGGAATGGGGAGAGAGGGATGCCACACAGCCTATACTAATGGGAGGAGGGGGGATGCCACACAGCCAATGGGAATGGGGGGAGAGGTGGATGCCACATAGACTATGGGAATGGGGAAAGGGGGATGCCACACAGCCTATGGGAATGGGGAGAGAGGGATGCCACACAGCCTATACTAATGGGGGGAGAGGGGGATGCCACACAGCCAGTGGGTATATGGGGAATGGGATGGGGGGATGCCACACTGGGTATACGGGGAATGGGATGGGGGCATGCTACACTGGGGGCATCCCACACGGCCTATGGGAATGGGATAGGGGAATGCCACACTGTCTGTAATGGTGCGTTTTTGGTTTAAAATATTTTTTTTCTAATTTTCTTCCCCCAAATCCTAGGTGCGTCTTATGGGCAGGTGCGTCTTATATGGCGAAAAATACGGTACTCACCTTCTTCCAGATTTCTGCAACAGTGATTTCTGGTAACATCCAGAAATCAACAAGTAATGCAGAGCATAGAGTAAAGATGTCACAGTTGAAACCCTGCATAAGTATATATCATGGGTTCCTAGGTTTCAATAGCTATTTACACTTCAGGGCATCCCAAATGGGTATGTCCACTTCGGAAAAATCGAAGCAGGACTGGGACTAAGAGAGAGATGAACAGCACACAGGTGAGGGTATTGTACAGGGCTACTCCCAGACCTGTGTAACAACTATCTCTAGAACACCATGAGTAGCACAGGAGGACCATCCAACCCCCCCTGAAAGCATAGTTATTATAAAGATTAATAACATCTTGATATTTCAAATCTGAAAAAAACATCTAAAACATTTGAGAAGACAGGACTTTTGTTTTAAATTCCAATTGAAAAAAATAAAGGTGTATCTGTGATTTTACCTTGTGAAAACTGATTGACCACCCTCACCTCCTATGGCGATCTAGTAAAATCTTGAATTTAATGATATTATAACATCATATACTGCTCTGTATAATATACTCACATGTTCAGGGATACCCCTGTAATGAGTCCATTTGAGGCAGCAACCCCAGACCACTCTGCAGAGGGCTGGCAGGAGCTGGACCTGTTCTGTTTTTTACTCATACTTATCTCACTAGTGGTTTAGTGGAGATTGTGGGGGGTGCACCGCTGCATGCAGTCATGTTTTAAAGTCAATCATTGTTGGCTCAATGGCTGTGGCTCCGCGCCCTAATACCTACAGTGAGTCAGAGCTGCTCCCATTATAGGAAGGAGTCATGCAGAGTAGGGGAGCAGCAGGTCCTGGCTTCAGTAGTGAGGCAAGGTTTACCCCTGCACATGTTTTGCTGATATATCTGGATTTCTACTATGTCAATGAAGCAAAATAGAGATTCTAAATGAACCAAGACTCAAATTAGTCAACTTAAAGCCCTGTTGTATAACTATTAAATGGTGGTCTAATTCCCTTCCATGCAGGACAAGCTTTTCCAATGCAAACCCTCTCTGCCACTGCTTCCACTGAAGCAGTTATCATCTCCTTTTGGAGTAAAATTGGCAATCTGCAAAGGTATAGTAGATTTTGATCTTTTAAAGTGGACCAACACCCAGGGGTGATCGGCCCGGGAATCTATAAGATTCCCGGGCCGATCACCTCCTGCACCGCGGGGCATCCGAGATCGGGAAGTCCCGCGGGGTGAAACCCCCTCCCCCAAAAGCCCCAAAAAACCTTACCTTATCGGCGACGGATCAGCCGCCGCCCTGTAAGAGGGATGCGCGGGAGGCGGCGGCGGCGGCTTGTCCGTCGCTTGTCCGTCGCCGACAAGGTAAGTTTTTTGGGGCTTTTGGGGGGGTTTCACACAGCGGGGCATCCTGATCTTGGATTCCCCGCTGAAGTGGACCAACACCCAAGATAGTGAAAATCCTGGGTGTTAGTCCACTTTAAAGTAATTAATTGGCTTGTCTAGTAGACACAGGCTTCCATATAGGGCTGTAGGCCTGTTTTGAGAGCACTAAACCCTGCCCCAGTGCTAAGTGGTTTTAGATACAGTAACTTAAGCTATTATTGTTTTGTTTATTGTATTTTTGGCAGTTCCTTGATGTTCTCTTCCTTGTTTCTGGTTTTCCAGTTCTCCCGATCTGGTTCAGGGGGTGCTTTCTTGCCTCCCACTTATGCATTGGTCTGTTTCTATATCATTCTCTTTTTTCTGTTGCCTGGTCCACTACCTTTCGCCTTTACCCATGAGTGACTTTTATGGAACTGCTTGAGTTCCATATTCCCCTGCTATGTGAGACTTTGTTGATGAAGGAAAGTGTTGGGCACTCCGTCATAGGGTAGATATGTGGTGGCTATTCTGACTTGTTTTCTTCCAAGCCCTTGCTGTTTCTGTCTTCTAGTCTTCTAGTTCTAGTCTCACCAGTCGATATTTTTCTCAATCCGATAGCTTTGTTTTTAAAACATGGCTGATTTTTCTCCTGGTTGAATACATCCTGTCCAAGGCTTATGGTGCTGTTTATGTATTTTCCTCAGTAACTGCCCTCGGCAACTACTTCTCCTGCTCAAGGCTAGACAGAGCAGCCCTTTGTTTCCTATGCAATGGCTTTATTGAAACTGTCCCAGATTCTTTTTCATAATTATTTCCAACACTGACATTCATTGTATTTTTAAATTAAATTAACTGTACCAGGAGATCTCCTGGAAAATTGAATTTCATTGTCTTTCGCTTAAGAATCCAGACATGTTAATGAGGCTTAGACAATAGATAGGAGCACCTGCTCAATACTGATATTATACCCTTGATGAAATTACAGTATGAACAACATCAAAATGCAAACTGCTAAATAAAATGTGTTTGGAGGTTCTGAAAAAGGCAAATGGTAAACATAAATAAATATATGAACAATGGGCACATATTGGATATGAATAAGCCCACTTCAGGGTTTAAACATTCAAAGCCATCCATACATTCCCATATGGCTATTCGCTTACAGAGCCAATAAAAAGTATTTACCTAAATATTCAATGTTTTCATGTCACAGTCTTTTATGCTATAATGAGCAACCAAAATTAACAGTTCAGCAGAGCAAATTGTGTTTGGGCCAATATACCTTTAACCCTTTTATCCACAGCCTACCTAGAGTTTCTGTCAACCTGTTGCTAGACAATTTTTTGTTGTTGTGCTACACATGTTCAATTGTGATTTATATATATATATATATATATATATATATATATATACATATATTTTTTTTTTCCAGCAGAGTCTGAGCTTTAACATGAAATGTCTTGTTTGTCATGTTTTTTGGGGGGAAATATGTGCAAAAAAACAGTGCTTCATGAGAAATTCAGATAAATGCGCACCTTGCAGTTTTTCAAGAAAAAAACAACCATTTACATTAGAAATACCCCCGACAAACTATATATATTCTCTGGAAGTACATACCTCAAGCTTTCTATGTGTACCCAGTTTGTTGTAGTGGACTCATCTTTCTGGAAGTAATCCCTCAAAGAATTCTTTGGTTGCATAGGGTTTCCCTAATAAAGTATAAAAAAGCAAAATTAAAAACACATTTCCTAAAATATCAATATGCAAACAAGATAAAACAAGCTAAGTCGGAAAGTGCAAGGTCCCCCGAGCAGAACAATGCCCAACATGCATAGGTATTTTTACCTGCATATGTCAGGGACAGCAGAGATGGGGGAGGGCTTTTGGGCCCTCTCCTGAAGGCGGAAGAGGCGCAGGGGGGGATAGACCCGGGGGGGGTATATTTACTGTAATGAAGGAGGCCTACCAAGCACCGCCTGTATGAGGCTGCAATAGCACACATGTGCGTCCCACAATCTCCAAATAGATTATTGAAGATCTGGGCTCCAAAGCTGCTGGGAAGGAAAGGTGAGTTTTATATCTTTTGTTAATGTCATCTAATATATACTGTAATAAAGGACAAAACACCATGCCCCAATGTTACGCCATACAATGCAATGTAAAAATGTAATCTGACAAACAAATCTTACTGATTCGGCACAGTGACATTTTTTTTTTTCACTTTTTTTTGTAAGAAAATATAATGTATAATGATTTTTTCCTTAGTGCAATTGCGCACCATTTGTCACTGTGGGGTGACAAATGGTGCGCAAATTTTTTTTAGCTAAAAATGGTGCTGAATTGCATTAAAGAAAAAAATCTATATAAAATGTGAGGCAAAAAATTCTCATGGTGCTGAATCAGCCCTTATATTGGTATATACACAATAGGTATTTAAAAATCAAGGGCAGTCAGCATTTTGGATATATATATATATATATATATATATATTTATTTATTTATTTATTTTGTTAGTGTGTTAGCAATCAGTAAAAAGCAAAGATACACAACCTTACAAACGCACAGACAAACTTTTGAGGCATCCTGACATGTCAAGGATATTTGAATGTTAAAGTTCATGTCTGGGCGAAGGCAATAAACAATAAACAACGTATGCTTGACGCAGGCAACAACACAACTCTGCAATCCGCATGGGGGCAGGGCCATTTGAGCTTCAAAACAGCAGGGCCATTTGCGCTTCAAAGGGTGCAAACTGGCACAAGAAGAGGCCATTTGCGCTTCTCCAATGCACTTGCCATTTGGTGCGATTCGCACGTGAGTCTGGCATGTGCATGCAGCCATGAATCATGTACCTAGGTGCATGGCGAATCATTTGCGCTCCGCCTGAGCGTCTTTGCACGCCTACCATAAATTAACCCTTATGTATTGTTTATTGTGTTTTTCCTGGACAGTTTCTTCAAGTTATTTTTGTCATGTCAAAGGCAATTCCAGGAAAAGGTGTCTTCAGTTCACATATGTACCATTTGGTGAATGTTTTAAAGTTATTGGAAAAGTACCACTATAGTCATTCGTTGTTAAAATTGAACCCGACCCCTGAACAGTTCCCTGTTCTCTGGAACTTGCTGTAAGAGCCAGGCATGTGACCATGAAGCTATCACATCATCTTACCTGAAGGGGAAAAACAAAGTTTATCATTGGTTCATTTTTCAGCTTAGTTGAGGTAGACAACATAACTGGGTGGTCCTAAATCCTCTAAGGCTTAGGTAAGTGTTTTGTTTTTCATAGGTTGGTATTGAGAGTGACAACCAAGTTAGTGAATGGATTTGTTTGATCAGAACTATATTATACTTTAGTCGTATATATGACAGCATAAGTGTGCAATAGTTGCTGCAGATTTCTGTCTGCCTTCCCTTTAATGTATTTAATGACCAGCTAGGCTCACTACTATGAGTACTTTCCAACTTATCTGCGAGTAAGGGAATGGGATGGGGGGCGGTCTGATATACAGCGAGTGTGGATCTGCGAATAAGAGATACTGGAAAACCAATGTAATATCAGAACATATTAATACACAATGATCATTATAAAGAGTGTAATATTTTTATGTGACTTTCATTTTGGATATTCATTTTGTAAAACAAATGGGATGACTAATCGTGTACTATACAGCCCTAGTAAGGCCATAGTAAAATGAGGTGGAGAAGTACAGAACCTCCTTTCTCAGAAACATGGTAAATATTGACTTTTATTTGACCATGTTAATGTAAAATACCCTAGCCAGTATTGCATATATTTGCTGAGTTATTAAGTGTTTTGGTGCTATGGAAAAGTTTAGAAAAGTAGAAAAGTTGTTGATCCAGGCTGAGATTTCTCATTACAGATGAACCCCCTAGATATGCCTATAGGCAAAAGAATATACTCAATTCTCCTGCAATTAAATGTTGACACTAAAATGAATGAGGTTGCACTACTGTATTACTGTTATGGCTGCTGTACTCCAAAAAATGCTAATGATCAAAATATGCTCAAATAATTAGATGGCACTTACTGCAGATGAGATCTGAAAATCATACAGGTTACAAGAAATTAATTTGTTTCCCTTTAATATAAAACATACAATTTAACATTAAATATGAAACATTCACAGGACAAAATCACCTTTGGAGAAGGCGCTTTTTGACAGATGTTTCAAAGATAACCTTCTGAGCTCAAACAGCTGTAAGGATAATTGAGCCACCGGTTAACTTATTATCGCACAACAAAACAAATCATAACAGAACAAAAGTGCTTTACGTGAAGGAATAGTATGAAGAATAGAAGCTGAGAGGTCAAAGACCACATCGCTGATTAGATTAACCTTTACAGGATAGAAACTTTGACACCCCATTAGAAAGCAAATGGCAACCTTAATGGGAAATGAAAAGATTTTCAGAAAATCAAAGTACAGATGGAAGGGAATTAAATAAAATGCACATATCAAATGCAGAGACAAATATCCATCATACACTCATTACTCATTCTTAAGGTATCTGAATATGAGTTATAACTGAACTATAAAAGAACTTCTGTGACTGGGGTAGTAATGAAAAACAACTACATTAAGTTCAGCGGTGGTAGACTGCAGCTTAAAATCAGCCCTGAATTTTAATGGCCCTGAAAAGCTAATAACATCCTCACTGAGTCCCGCCTCCAAAATGTGCTGCCCAGCCAGCAGCTGAAGAAATGCAGGGACAATTCATGGGAAGGAAGGACCCCCTCTTAAGGTGATGCTGAAGCTTTAGTATTGTAGGGGCAGATATTGTTGTTGGAGTGGGTATGCCCCCCAACCAGCAGCCATCATGCTGAGTCTATAGAATCACAGAAGACATTCTGACAGGGGATATAATATGTTGGTTTGGGAACTGCTTGATGCAAGACAGGCTGGCCCTATGTAGGGGGGGGGGGGGGGGGTGAAGGATGCTGGGAAATATAGAGGAAAATAAAATAGACTTCCTGTCAGGGTTGGGAAAGTGCTGTTTCAGAATGAATGAGGTGAAGTTTCTTTACACAGGCAACTCAGGATTGCTCCTACATAGCGGTACTTTCTATGGCCAAATAGTAATCACAAATAATATATAACAGGTTTCAGAGATTATATTTGGAAATCTGCTGTTTCTATTAATTATATAAGTAAATACGTAAATATAGTGTAAATGTAAATATAAATAGTGCATTACTATGTTCAGGTTTATACACACTCTTTCACTCTATTTACTATTTCTAGCTAAAAGAGATGATTTGCATAGCTCCACCCACTAACCTGTTGTTACTGGTCGGCATGTTCTAAAATGGAAGAAACAGCTCCTTGCCCCCTGCCTTTAAAGTGGACTTATCACCAGGATTTTCTCTATCCAGGTGATATATGTGTCCTTGTCGTGGGGCATCCCTATTTGGGATGTCCCGCTTTGTGAAACCACCGAGATCACACACACACAATTAACCTTTCTGCCGCTCCTACAGCGTATGTGTGGGCTCTCATCCAATTAGGGCTTTATGTCCTGCATACTAATGCAGGGAATAAAGCTTTGTTTAAACATAGAGAGTAGATGCAAGGCATCCCTGGTGCAGGAGCACACCTCCACTGCAGGGATGCTGCCATGGTGCTCCATCATGGCAAGGGACTGCAGGAAATCCAAGGGCCTGCATTGGGCATCCTGAAGCAGGCACCAGCCTTGTCAGTCCACTTTCTAGTCTAACACGGGTCTCTTACTGTGGCTTGCTAGTCCATTACTTAGTAAAATTCCAACACAGGCAGCATAAATATAGATTATAGTCTGTCTGTAGGACATAATGGGTCTGTTTCCAAGCTACTTCGCTCTACCTTCAGTGTGCTGTGTGGGCTGCAACTAGGCAACATAGCAACAAACTGAGCTATATTTCTAGCAGCCAGAGCTTTAATTGTGTGCCGCTAATGTAGGGAGAACTGACGGGGCTTCACTGTACCTCAAACGGCTGGAACAGTGGTATTTACAAAATCAATTTGGTGCAAGCTGGCAAACTGCTGTGGTGGACTTGGTTTTTACATTTAAAGAAATCTTGCTGAAAACACATTTTTGCAGCTTATGTCAGCATGATTTTGGTCTCAGAATGTAAGTGTGATATCTCAGGAGTGTATTGGTTCTTGGTTGTTTGGAAAGCCTTATATAATGAGTTAACACAAAATGTGTAAAATAATGTGAAAACAGATTATTTGTTTTTAAAATACAAATACGGGCAGGCTGATTCATCATTAGCGGCAGGTAGCGACAGATGAGCGCCTGTAGCAGGCATTTTCAGAGCGCCCGCTAGTAGTTGCAGTGCTCGGCCGTGCTCGGCCGTGAGTCGCTACTTTATAGCGACTCAGTCGCTGTTCAGTAATGGTGAATACATTGTGAGGAGTCGCTATTTGACCAGTACAGCGCTGTATGGGAGCGCATGTTAGCGACTGGTCATAGCGAACGACTCACACCATATTCAGGAAAAAAACAGCTGCAAAAATCTCTGGCGCTGAAAAATAGTTGTTTGAAGCCCAGAGCGCAGGAGGCGGTGTGTTTAAAGTAACATGAACACTTTAATGCCAGACCTGTAATGTCATTTTTGAGGAAATATTTAAAAAATGAAAAAATTATGAAAAAACTGCTTTTTCAATGCCAGAAGTCACAGAATTATTTGTGATTTTTTGGAAAAAAAAAAAGAAAAACCCGTTAAAAGAGAAGAAAAGGATCGTCCATTGAAATGTATGGGAGAGCGTCAGGTAGCGAGAGGTCATACCTGGCGCTGTGCAAGGCTGAACGCTGGCGCTGTTCGCTGAGGCTGTAAAAATGATGAATCAGACGCTACATGTCGCTATTCCAGTCGCTCAAACAGATTCTGCTTGATAAATGTGTAATTGCGTGCCGTGTCCGGCGTTGACCAGTCGCTATCAGTCGCTACCTCTCATTAACCAGGCGCTACCTGACGCTATCCCTTCTTAAATAAGGGCCTATTACTTAACTATCTGACGTTCAAGCTCAAATTACCAGTTATTGGTGCAACATTCAATTAATAAAACAATCTTGGAAGAACTGTCATGGATTCCAATGGGTTACACTGCTAAAATCTGGAGAACTGAACGGGGGTTTACTATATAGCTTTAGCCCAACTGCACCACATGGATGGTAAAAATTAGCTCCAATATGTAAAGTAAATGTAAACATGGACAAGCTATATAGATTAAAATTGCTTTCCAGTATGTAGAAATATAAAAACAAATCTGTGTTGGGAAAAGCTTTAGAAGGCACATTATATATAATCACCCGATTTTATATGTGCTTAGATGTGCTGGCAATAGGCCTTATATAAATTGGATTAAAATTCATTTTTCTCCCTAAGCTCAATATAGTATCGAAGCCAAAGCAAAGTGATGACCCACACTCATGTCTGCAGCTATAAAGTAATCAGCAGCCTTTCTAATTAATTATGGGAGCAGGTAATGGTGGTGCAGGATTAGATTTGCCACACACAAACATTATGGCCATATGAATTTCTTGATATTTATTGAACAAAGCTATCTCCTGGAAGCAGCCTACTGCAGGTTAATTTGTAAATCGGGAGGAATATAGTAAAATAACTGTTTAGACTGCAGCATAAAAGTTCCTGGTGCAGAGAAATCCATTAACCTTGATGTTCAATGTGCTTGCATGCTTAGATATACACAAACTGGGAGTACTGAAGCTGTACTGCAATAGTATTAAAATACAGTGCAGTGCTATTGTGCAACTGCGACAAATTTAAAGATTTGTTTGAATACTGTGAATTTTATGTTCATTCTTCATCACACGTTACTATTCCTGTGTGATTTTTAATCAAAATACATCTTAGTTTTTTATTTTCAATGATAGAGGGGGAAGGAAGGAGGGAAGATGGTCTTCTGGAGAGATGGGGTTTGTGGTTTGTGGGAGGTTAGGTACATGTAGTTTCCCAAGGCTAGGGGTGGCTCATTTACCTTATTTCTCACACTCTAGTATAAGAATTCTTATTATATATTTTTTTCTTTGATTAATATACAATAAGAAGTATTATAATAGAATGTGACGAATAGGATTAATAAGCCACCCCTTAGCCTTGGGAAACTAGACCATCTCGGATATGTGAGGTGCCCCCCCCTTTTTATTTTTAATGCACTAAACTGCAATGTACAGGTTTTCATTAAATATCTAACATACCTTTCAACCTGAAACCAGAAATATGGATATTACTGTCTTTGAGGCCGATTCATTAATAGCGCCAGGTAGCGACAGATGAGCGCCAGTAGCGTGATTTTCACAGCGCCAGCTAGTATTCGCTGTGCTTGGCCGGGGTTTGCTTGTTGACAGCGACTCAGTCGGTGTGCGGTAATGTTGAATACGGGGTTAGGGGTCGCTGTTTCACAGGTTCTAGTTGTATGGGTGCGCCTGACAGCGAATGGCCAGAGCGAACGGCTTGCTGCAGATTCATTAAAAAATCACGCTCAAAAATTTCTCGCGCTGTGAATTCCTTGTTTAAACCCCAGAGCGCTGGCGGCGATGTGTGTAAAGTATTTTTTAACCACCAAACAACCTTTTTTTTATATGTAAAAATTATACAAGTTTTTCTAAACATTTTGTAATATGAATACATGAATATCAGACCTGTAATATCAATTCTGCACATTTTTTTTTTTTTTTTTTTTTTACTTTAAAAAAAAACCTAACATTGCAGAAGTGGTCACAGAATTTTTTACATAAAAAAAAAAACAAAAAACAGTAATAGCAATTAATTATGATTATTTAAAGATTGCTCCATTGAAATGCATTGGACCACGCCAGGGAGCGCCAGGTCATACCTGTCGCTGTGATGGGATTAGCAGCGGCGCTGTTCGTTGCAGTTGGCTACATGATGAATCCCGCGCTAGCTGACGCTCTCGCCGGCGCTAGCCTCATTTAGCGTGATAAATGCGTCATTGTGACCGCCGCCGGGCGTACTTGATTCGGTAGCCGCCGATAGCTGGCGGTACCTGGCGCTCGTCAGACACTACCTGGCGCTAGCCCTTGATAAATAAGGGCCTTTGTCTTAGCAATGTTTTACAGTGCCAAGGCATGATTTAGCAATAAAAGAAGGTTGTCTGTTAGGATATATTCCAAGGCCCTTTTCGCTTCTTTTTTTCTTTTACAATTTATTATACCCAGGCATGCAGAAATGGGAATCTTGTGGTTTTTTGGACAGGGTCAGAGAAAGTTTAAATTGAGAAAAGCCAAGAGTATAAAAATAAACATATACAGAATCCAATACATGGTTCAAAGGGTTGGTACCAACACAGGAAGTACAGACTGGAAAAAGACAGCTTAAGCACAAACTGTGAATGAGTAGAGGGGTCACACAGAAATGGGTTAACGGATTAAGAAAACACTACCCGAAGGACAAGCATTTTAGGTCAATATCCTATGGTAGGCCCTTTCACTTTTTTAACCAACCCTAGATTGTAAGGATGCACAAACCTGATCTTCTAGTTTTGGCAAACCTGGGGAATAGATTATTGATGGCAGACTCCAAGGGGCAAGGCACCCTTAGTTCTGTTTTTTGTTTGTGGGCCCTTTGTCGTGTCACTTTAATGCTCTGTTTGTAAATCCGGCATACAGAGTGAACCACATACCTGGTTACCTGATGCGCTTCAGCTTAAACGTCTTGGCACTGAATCTAAAAGATTCAAGGGTCGCTGCAAGATGCCCTGCTTTGTGGAACCCCCCAGAATGCTGCTATTCACTCACCTCTTCCTTGTTCCAATGGCACATGTGCAGGGTTTCATCCAGTGAGAGCCATCTGCCGTGCCTATTTAATTCGTCAAATGTCTATCATGGGCTACAATGGGAGATGCGCAGTACCGCATCTCCCACACTCCAGTGAGCAACAACAAGAGCAACCTGCTGAATGTCATTGTCACCTGTGCCACTGGAACAAGGAAGAGATGAGTGAATAGTGGCATTCTGAGGGGTTTCACACACAGGGTAAAAACCAGGAGCCATTCCAGGGCCAGACCACATGGGTTTTGTATGGTTTTTACACAGTGGGGCAGCCCAAGAGTTTCATCAGGATGCCCCGCTGTATGAAACCAAGCAGTACATTGCTATTCACAAACTTCTTCCTTGTTCCAATGTGTGGCCACTCATCCAATGAGAGCTGTCTGCTGTAACTATGTCATTCATCGCACGTGGCTCTCATTGAACGAGAGCCCGTGCATGCGCCATTGTACTGAGGAAAAGGTGAATAACTACCGGTGTTCTGGGGGGGTCTAACACAGCAGGGGCCCCCTTACCCAGCATAACCAGCATGGGACCAGCTATGGAGGCTTGTAAAACAGGGAACAAGGGCCAGCTTTGGTGGCCCCCTGCCCTGCCTGTAAAAATCCCACATAGTCTCCGTGGGCCCAGGCTATTTTGCCCCCTGGGTTTTGGGGGGGGGCAGGTAATTGGGGTGCCGGGGTTAATAGCAAGTCACCCACTAGCCGCACGTGACTTGCCAGCCCCAGCCTTGTGAATTGGTATACGGATCTCATGGATAGCTTACCAGTTCACAAAGGGTTAACAGTAAAAATAAACACACAACACATAATAAAAAAATGACATTTATTTTTTTTTCTCTACTTACCTCCGCTGTTCCCCAGCGATCATCTCGGATGATGGGTGGGTAAGAGATCACAGCCCTCTCACCCCTCCAACCTTCCTCCTCTGAACACCCGGAGAGACTGAGCTTCTCGGGCGGATGAGAAATGCCAGCTGCCGGGTGACGTCATAGGTGTGGGGGTTTTGCCCATGAGGGTTCCCCCAGCAGCTCACTCCATGGGGTATAAATAGCCGGTCTCTTTTGCAGGGAGGACTGGCAGTTGAACTGGTGGGGCAGAGGATATGTGTCCTTGGCCCATCTGCAGAGCTGGAGTGGTGGAGGGAGCTCACGCTGAAGGATAGCGAGGGAACAGATTAATCTGATCAGCACAAATCCTAAGAAATTTGGCTTTGTGTCGAAATGATTTTTGCTGGAAATTTGGAGTGAATTCTTATTTGTCCAAATTGGTTTGCTCATATTTAACTGTAATTCATTATTTGGCTATGAGATGCATTTTGTATGCATTTTCCCCTACCTTAATTTAGTTTAATACCACAATAACACACACATTTGCAAATATAACTTTATACCAGCCAGAAAGAATACTTAGGAAAACCCTAAGGAGTGAAGATACTGTCACCACTATAATGCTAATTTCTGAGGTTACTTTGAATATATTTGTTCCAGAAGTTTCAGATCTAGGCAGCCCATGCTGTTACTAAAATCGCGAAGCAAACTAAATATTAATTCTTCCTTAGTATTTCTGCTCTGAACTATTTAATGATACAGTTTTGCAGAAGCAGTTGTGTGAACTGAAAATCAGATTTCTACCTAAAATAGTTAATAATTCAGAACGCAGGGCTTGGAGGTGGCAAGATACAGAGAATTTATAATAATTTTACACATTAAAGTTAAGAAAAAAATCTTGAAAACAAGGAGGGGTAATGATTTTATGCTCAAAGACTAGAGACCAATAAGCACAAGAGGTATGTAAAATGCATAGTTATAGTGAAGAAAATACAAATACAGAGTGTCTTACAGGAAATCCTGCTAAAAAGGAGGGATTGATGGCTAAAGAGTAACTCTACTGGTATTTACTATTTAACTAGAAAGGAGAAAAGATACTTTTCATTTTTCACCCCACTTTTATTCCCCCAAAGGTGTGTGTGTGTGTGTGTGTGTGTGTGTGTGTGTGTGTGTGTGTGTGTCTTATGGGGGGGTGAATGTAAAAAACAAACAAAAAAAAGTTAACTTATATAACCGATGATCCGATGCTGCTAGATAGCAAGCGAAGGGGTTGCATATACCCCCTACCTAAAAAAAACTCCACCCAAGCCTTTTTCTTTCATGTAATGGAAGAAAGAATAATACAGGGTTACCGGTTTTTAAAAGAACCGTTTGGCTTTTTAGGGGAGATCTGGTCAACCAGCAAGCCAGCAAGTCCTCTGATGGGTGTAGATGCTGTGTTAAGTACTTTGAGCAGATATTTTGACTAGGTAATGCTACTGCTCACCAGATGCTGATTTACGAGACAGACATTTAAAGTGGAACAAAACCAGAGATTTTGACTATCCAGGGTTTTGTTTCTTGCTCCTGATTTGTGTGGAACCCTCCAGATTGCCTATACAAGCTCACCTTTTCCCAGGTAATACAGCACACGCATGAACTCATTTGCTTTGCATATTTAATGCTTGGCAAAGGGCGCACTCCCATCCCAAGCCTATCTGAATTTAAATATTAACAATATGGTTGCTGATTCACTACTAGCCAGACATATTGCCAGATGAACGTATGCATAGCGACGCTTAGAACGACCGCTAGTAGACACTGTAAGCGGGTATCGGGCGCTGTAACCTAACGTTGCCGTCGCTGTAGTAACCTGGTTGGCATTAATGAATATGATGTGTGTTGGGCGCTCTAACAACAGTATAATGCAGCAGCGAGCGAGAGGTAGTGCCAGCTCAGTGCGCTATGTGATTAAAGTCCGTTTTTGAACACATATACACCAGTAACAAAATGAAAACACATGGAATGACATTGTTTTAACACTATGACATTAACACTTTAGTGCCAGACCTGTAATGGCAATTCTGTATAAAAATATAAAAAGTCAAAAAAAGAAATTTGTTTGCAGCCAGGAGAGGTCACACAATGATTTCAGCAAAAAAACATATTTTAATTTCCAAACACGCTGTTTAAACACAGACAAATGAAAGCCCATTGAAATGTATGGGAGTGCAGCACTGAGTGAAAGGTAATACGTGGCATTCTTGAACCTGGAGAGCCGTGCTATACGGCATGGTAATACATGTGACGCTACATGGCGCTGTTAGAGGCGCTCACCAGATTCGCTTTCAGAAATGTGGTTTTGCGTACAGTGCCCGGCATTCACCAGACGCGGCCTGTCGCTACAAAGGACTACCTGGCGTTATCCCTTCTTAAATAACCTCCTTAGACAACTTGATTTATTGAGAGGTAATGATGATTTTAACTCTGTTGACTGCATGTGTAATAGGCAGACTTGGCAGTCATTGAAGAGAATTCTGGATACCTGTGAACATGAAGGAAAGAATCTATACCAATCTGGAACCCAAAGCATTTCTGCTTGTAATCTCCCAAAACAATTAATCACTAACTGAAAAGAAACAAAAGAACACTTGTCTTTTTGAAGGTGCACTTGCTCATCTTTTGTTACTAAAATTCTTCATCAGTATAGGTGCATTTTGTTTTTTGACAGGTAGGCTGGTATATTGTAAACGAATGAGGGGGAGAATAGCAGTTTATCACTTTGCTGTTATTGCGGTGTCAGTGTTGCTCTTTTAAAATAATGAACAAACATTCCAATTCTATGTGACATTCTGAAAATATCGCTCAGCAAACAATGCTTGATCTCTGTTTTTCCTCTTGATAAGATGGCATGAAGATGGTAAATTCTAGTGTTTAGTAAGACAGCTTATCTTTGGGACCAATCGGGAAAATTCTGTTGTTTTTGCATTCTTCTGTGCCCACTTGAAAGCCTCAAATTAAATTCAAAGAACAAAAACTAGTTGGGGAGTTATCGTGAGTCGGCCGATAAAAGTTTGAATATTACCAATTCCAGAATAATACATGCACTGGGATTACTTGCACCCTCAAAATGTCATAAGGAAGAACTATTGTATTAAGAATACCAGAATAGAGTGTTCTTATTAGTGTGAAACTATTTCTGGGAATCGAATATTCTCCAACCCCTGCTGATTTATATAAGCTAAATCCTCACTGGATTGAGGAGGTCAGTCTCTGAGGGTCAGAAACTCATACTGGCTCCTCACGTAGAGCCTTTGTAGCAACTCATGTAAAAAGCAACCTGACTTAATGCTTACTCTTTGGCCAGAATAATATATATATATATATATATATATATATATATATATATATATATATTATATTGTAATATATGTGCACAGTATTACAAAGGTAAACTTGACAAAAACACGCTGCCAGCACATTCATAAAACATATTGTTTACTTCATACAGTAAAATGAATCACACACAGGATCAATACAATCCATATAAATTATGGCATCTACTCATAGTGTCAACAATCAAGCTTTAGTGGTAACTCTTAACCATGCCTACAGCTATATAACTGATTTTACAGCATTTAAGAAATCCTTCTTCCCTCCTCAGGACTTCTTCCCCACCCCTGTCAGCCACAAGCCAACAGTCCATCATCCCTAAAGGAGATGAGTCATCTAGGTACAAATGCGCTATTCCTGTGCCGTGAAAAAAAAATCTACAGCAGGGTTTGCTAGCACAATTGGCGTACTCTAGATCCCCATCCATCACTTTATCCACCCAATAGGGAAGACCCATATAAGGGATGCAGGGCTCAAACCCCCACATCCAATGATGCTTAGGCAATGGGCATTTAAACTAAACAAGCAGCTCCCAGGTCTTTCATCGAAATGTTTCCCTAAACTGATGGCCAGCAGAATGGAGCAGACCTGAGGCAGAGTAATGTATGCATGAACCACTCTGCCGCCCCCCCAACCCAGAAAGGATAAAATCAACCGACTATCCTGGTCCCAGCAGTAAAAGGGGATCCATCACTAGTGTGGGAGGAGAAAATCAGTTAGTTATACATATTTTTAACATATTATAATTCATTCATATCCTCATGATATTATAATTGTACCTGGTTATTTTTTAAGTATATAAGAAATTTCAGCAGAAACAGGGTAGTAAAAACAATGTTTTTTAAGGGAAGAACCCTTTATACGATTCAGGAGCATTACTTTTGCTGCCCCTCAACTCTCACCATTTCCGCTTTCCTACTTTGTCAGGTGAATCAAAAGGTTGTGGATCTGCTTTCAGAAGAAAAATCATGGATGCTTTGAGGGCCAACAACTGTACAGGCAGCATAAAAGCTTGGTGGCACTAAGGGGGCATATGCCGCTAGTATCAGCATCTAGCAATGTTCAAAATCTTCTGAACTACAGGCTACGATATACAATTACAATTTAAAGGTTGTAAGGACAAATTAATTATTACTATTGTATTGTATTATCAACCTATGTCTACCAACCCTTACACACACTCTGTATTTGCACTATATTGATGCATGAGTGCCTTGGCTGCAGGGTTAAATATCACCACAGAACTCATAGAAGATCCCAGTAGTTCTGTTAATTGAAGTGCTCTTTAAAAAATGTCAAAATTCTTTATCATAGCCCTGAAGCTGAGATAACCAATACATGTATTAATCTTTATCTGCTAAGCAATTCGAAATACTAGAGCTCTGTTTTACTTTCGTGTCATATAAAAGACTCGCTCATATGGAATAATAAGCATGTGGCAGTTTTGGATGTAACTATCACAATCTGCATTGGGGAAGTAAAATACCCCATGGTGGCATGTAGTAGGAGTGCAACATGCTAAGGAACACCATTAATCGTTCAGTTATAAACTCAAAGAAATCATAACTCAACTTAACTCACAGACTCAGGAAAAATTCAGGGTGTTAATGTACACAAGAAACTTTCCTGGGATGAAATTTGAAAACCTTAACTAGGTCTCCCTAGTAAGTTAACTAGCCAAGACATCCATGTGACACCTGTTACTAGACCATTAATAACAGGCCTTGGTTTCAAGAAATCCCTATCCTTTGAGATGCTTGGAATTACTGGAATTGCTTGGTTTGTTTACATGGTTCACTCCAAATACTACATTTAAAATTATAAAATGTTTTATCATGTATCTATTCAAGGGAAAGAATTCGGCAGCAAAGAAGAAAGCAAAGTTTAGATTTGCTCAATTATCTTGATAAATGCAGAAAAATATTTTGATAACAAAAAAATTTACTAAGAGTTATGAAGACAACATCTAGTAAATCAACAAAACGTAAGTTAAATAATACAGAAAATACAACAAATATGCTTTCTTTTTAAAGGTGAAAACACGGCAGAGTAATAATGACTCCTTTGGGCTGATAAATCAGCCTCTTTGTGTTTCAATTTCCAAGGAAAGGTAATTGCCGCCAGTGAATGTAAAGCCTCATATTTGTATCCTCTGTCATCCAGTTGAAGCCAAATTGGTAGTTTGATGGTTATCTAGCAGTGATTGTCTAGCAACTCTGTGTTATCAGTGAGATAATCATCTACTACCAGGATCTGAATGACATTTTCTCATGTTGCCATCTTTGATTTAATGGAAAAAGGTGAAAAATGAGATCATTATCTCACCAATGACCTGGGGGGTGGCTGAGCAGGTTGCACATTTAAATTGTACTGGCCGCTGTGCTCCAATACACACAGAACTAAATAGTAGGGTTGTACAGAGGGCATGTAATCAATAGAGATGCAAGCTAGGTTATTGATAGGTGCACCTTTAACTTGTTCAGATCCAATATAGACATTTTTATGAATCTGGAAATTTACCTTGTTATAAGATTACATTTAAGGAAAAGTTGAAAATTAAATAATAAAAAAAAATATACAAAAAACATGAGCAAGGTCAGGGCAAGGAGTGAGGAAATAATATCAAAGCTAGATGTGTTGAGACCATTTTCTTTCACAGTTGGATAGGCCTGTATACATTCTCAAAATGGTGCTGTCATGTACATACTGTAATCTACCAAAAAATCACAAAACCCAATCTGCAGGCAGTAATTGTTTTTATTCTTTACTGTGTATTGAATTAGAGAAGTTTCTGGATTCAGAAATAGGGACTAGAGGAACAACTTCCATGAAACTGACCTTCCAGGATCGCTGGTAAACTCACACTTTCCCCCTTTTCCCCTGTGCATGTGTGGGCCATATAGTCAATCAGTAGCAGTCATTCTGTTTCCTACCAAGGAAATCTAGATAGAACAAATACCTCGGCCACATCCCGGCCCCTGCCTCTAACTGTGTACATGCTCACTTTGGCCATTCAGAAAGTCCTGAAAGTCCTGATGTGCACCTAGCTACCTAGCTACCTACCTAGATATGCCAGGGATGCAGCCAAGGAGGGGGGCTCATGCAAGAGCTAAGTAAATGGGGCGATCTGGTGGGTTACACACAGCGTAGCATCCAATTTCAGGATGCTCCATAAAGAGGTAGACTAATCCCCTAAAAGTCTTATAGACCATTACAAAACGTAATGAATAAGCCTTAGAGTTCTTTGTGTCTTTACTTGCATCAGTCAAGGTGACTGCCCTGCACCTGCCCTATTCACAACAATGGAAGGGGTGTGCAAGCCCTTAGCATACCCCCCACTGTAGAGCAGGTGTGGCTAGTTGCTATGAATGATGGGTCATGATGCAATCGGAATCTCCGGTGGAGGTAGGTCTCAAACTACCAGAATGGGGCTGATCAGCTGGGCGGGACTATTGGTAAGTATGTCTCATTTATTATTTTTGCCCAGATAGACCCTTTTAGAACTTTAAAAATACTCTTATTAAATATAGAAATATATATAGAATTATATAGAAATATATAGAAATAATGAAAACTTGACCTATCATCAAAAGTTTAATCTTTGTAATACAACCACAGTGGTCTAGAAAATCCTCGCACATGTACTCTGCCTATTCATGGAGTCCTCATAAAAAGTATTTTCCTACTATTATCTCACCTTGCTGCCTGATATTTCCATTCCCATAAGACCACCTATTGTCTGTACTGGCAGAGGGTGTGGCTATCCATTTTGTTATTCCACAATGGGATACAAGGGATACAAGGTGGGATTTCTGCAGGAAAGAGCCAAATACAGTGCTTGTTTGTAGGCATCGATTAAACGATGACATGTTTGACTTCTAATGATATTTTAGCTAGCAGGGTCTTTACACACACACATATATATATATATATATATATATATATATATATATATATATTTATTTATTTTTTTTGGTCAATCTGATGTTGCTACTGTCTGATCAAGAAATATTTAAATGAAAATAGCTAAACGATAAAAATCCATTCAGTTAAATAAATACCCTAGGCCCATATCCAGATAGCATGTAGGCTTCCCCTAACTAGCCCTCTTTATCGTCTTTTCCAATAGAAGCCATTCTGGCTCAGGCTAGTTGTTTCACAATTTGCCATTTGCAGTCATGTACTGTTATAGAAAGATGACCAAAACCCAGGAATCAAGGCCCTAGAGTCTAAAAGGAGTCTAAGGTTAGGTTAGAGCCCCTCAATGGTGTCCTGATTTGTTAACCCCTGATGGGGTGCCAGGTGAGTGCTGCACATGCCTGTAGGATCAAGTAGTGATTTTATTGCAGACTGTAGACCATCCCAAATCAGGACATCAGGGGAGAGGGATTAACCTGGGGTATGTTGGTCCTCTTTATCTAGTGTTAAATAGCCCCACGCTGGCTTCTGTAGGGAGCAGGCTTCCTGAATGGTGGCAGGGATGCACCTTATGACTGGCTACTCTGGGGACTTTTATCTCAAGGTGACCATTCTAAAGCATGAAGAACACTGAGCCTAAGTTCCTAAACCAGAAGGCATTCCATCAATATTTTCTCACATGTTTGGTAATTTTTAAAGAATTGGATCCTGAATGTCCTGAATATTCAGATTAGAAAAAATGCAAAGATTATAATCAACCACATCAATGATCAGCATTGGTCTACAACTGTCTGTAACCCTCGTACACATAAGAAGTCATGAGCTACCTGTACACATGTTTTTATATGGCAAGTTTTAGTATATAAAGGCAATTACTTGGTGTCAGGAGATAAAAAAAGCTTTTAGGCTGCTAGACCATAAATGACTGGTTCTATCTTTCTGCATAGTGTTCCTTGCAGCTACTTGCTGAATAGAATGATATAAGACAGGCTAAATGCATGAGAAGTCAGAATTACACAGAGATCCTAAGCGCAGCAGAAAATCAATTCAATGCATCTGCAAAAAAAAAGTCCATTCAATGAAAGCTTATGGTCTTGTTAGTGTGTTCCCCGGAGCCAGCTATTCACCCTGTGCATTTTATGGTCCTATTTGACCTGCTCTTATTTATCTTTTTTAACACACAGTAATTCTTCTTCATAATTCGAAATGGTTTGCTGGTTTTTGTCAGTTTTGAATGTTTTTAAGTGATCTACTTGCACAGAAGAGGGGTTATTCAGTCATTTATCAGTTATAGGAGCAGTATCGCGAATTTTTCTTGGTGACTTATATTTAAATGGTACTTTGAATGTAGGTAAGTGTTGGAGTAAGAATTACAAATTTAGAAAAAAATGATGTCTGTGTTGTGCAGCTGGAGACTAATAGCTCATGTTTATGTCTGCTGGGTGTCGGAGCCCGACACTCTGGCCTGTTCCACACTGAGGAGAGGGGGAAACAATGTATCAAAGTATCAGCTGTTCAGTGCTGGCAGCCGTCCAGCATAAGATAACAACATTGCAACATTGCCTGGCCAGAACTTATAGAGAGAGAGAAAAGCTCTATAAGTCATTTAGCTGATTTTGACAGTTTTCCCTTCATGTTGGCTCTGCTGCAGAATCTTTCAGTTTACCATTTTCTCTCTCTTTTCCCAACACATTTTTCCATATGATCTTTCTTTCAGCTTTGTGTGTTTTGAGCAACCCAGGATTTTCACTATCTGGAGTTTTGTTTTGTGCCCCTAGGGGCATCCTGACTTGGGATGCCCTGATATGTGAAATCCCCAAGTTCGCATGTGAAAACGTACCTTTCCCTGTCCCACAGCGCATGCGCGGGCTCTCATCCAATCAGCTCTGTTTGCACGCAGATGGGGAGCCTGAGCAGTAACCTTCCTGGCCGCCCGGCCTGTCTAAATGACTATCTGCGTGAGCACGCCAGAAAAATGGGGGGATCTGTGGTTATCCAGGGGTCGTTTCACACAGTGGGCATCCTGATTTAGGATGCCCAAGGGGGAAGGTCAATGGCCGGGTCTTATAGACTTCAGGGTCGGCAACTCAGGGTTTTGTTCCACTTTAATACCTTTAGATTTTCCTGCACAGTTATTCAAAGAAGAATTTCAGTCGTTTTCAGTCAGTTTAGTTTATTTTGTATAGATTTTACACATTTGAGTCACCTGGTCTCATAACAAAAGCAGCACCTCACACACACACAGCCGTTACCACTGATTACAGTGTCAGCCTCTGAGGTAAAGTGTTGCTAGGAGACCAGTGGGCTAAATGAAGCAGCTCACTAAATACAACCCAGCAGATCCCCCTATTCAGCAAATGGACTGAGCCATTGTCATTATACAATTTAAAAGAAAGGCAGATATTTTTTCCTTTTTCTATCGCCAGGTTATTTATACACATGTTAGAAGCTATTGTGTGGCTATTTAATTATTTATCTTTTTTAATGCAAATTTCACGATACTGCTCCTTTAAACAAGAAAACATTTACAAAATGTGGACATACAATACATAATTGGTGGCTAGTGTTCACAGGGACACTAAACTAACATAATCCACACCTCACACCATCAGTGAGCCCTGCATTAGAAGGATACTTTTTCTTAGCAGGGCTCACCCTTGTTTGCTAGCATAAAAAGCATTATGTTCAATTTTTAACTTGGCAGGTGGAGGGGTCATTTTTTTATATTTCAAATATTTTTAAGAGGTAACAGATTCGTAACATATACAGTGAAGGCAAAGCAGAAGACACTGAGTTAGTGCAAGACAAATTTAACAAACGGATCCATACTGTGTCATTAAACCCCACAAAGTCACAGTAAAATTTATTTCTTTGCGAAATCATCATCCTCCCCCCTTTTTTTTTTAAGCGTTTTGATTAAAATACCATTTCCCTATATATTTTTTATTGACCATTTATATATTTATCCAAGTTTATCATGTCTCCCCTTAGCCACCTCCTCTCAAGTGTAGATAGCCTACTGTCATTGTATTCTATAGAGTGAGCCTCTCTGAGCCCATGGAAAAGTAGGATAGCTGATCAACCTACACTTATAGCTTAGCACTTGGTATATAACAGCATTTCTCCAATGGACAGGCATGCCAAGGGTAAAATAATTTAGAGGATATTGCTTTGCTGTTAATGCTGTGCTGTGCCAACCAATGCAGCACTGGTAAAACCTGCCATGGCATTAGTAATCATGGCAACAGATTTATTTTGCCCACATCCTTCCACCATCACTCTTCCTGCAGTGTTACACACTTTCTTCCCGGGACAGTCTTGCTACACACGTGGAGGTTGATTCATTACTAACGCCAGGTATCGGCAGATGAGCGTCTGTATAGCAGCGCTTAGATCGACCGCTAGTAGACACTGTAAACGGGTATCGGGCACTGTAACATAGCGCCTCAGTCGCTGTAGTAACATGGCCGGCATTGATGAATGTGATGTGTGTTGTGTGCTCTAACACCAGTACAGCGCTGCAGGGAGCGAAAGGTAGCGCCAGCTCAGTGCAACCGACTCTCAGTGCTCCACACCAAACGTATCAAAAAAGGACACACACACAGCGCCGGCGCTCAAAGTCTGGTTGCTGTAGCATAGAGCGCAAGATGCTGTGTGATTTTTTAACACATATACACCAGTAACAAAGCGAAAACACATGGAATGAAATTGTTTTAACACTGTGACATTAACACTTTAGTGCCAGACCTGTAATGACAATTCTGCATAAAAATATTAAAAGTCAAAAAAGTTTCTAAAAATGTTTCTAAAAATGTTTGTTTGCAGCCAGGAGAGGTCACACAATGATTTGAGCAAAAAAAAAAAATGCAATAACGCTGTTTAAACACAAGCAAATGAACGGCCATTGAAATGTATGGGACAGTGACACTAAGGCCCTTATTTAACAAGGGATAGCGCCAGGTAGCGAATGGTGAGCGAACGGTAATGACGGTCACCACCACGAGAACGCCGGCTCCCCTCCGCAATCACACATTTATCAAGCCGATCCTGCTTAGCGACTGACAGAGCGCCAGATAGCGAATCATTCATCATTATTCCAGCCTCACCCCACAGCGCCAGCGAGCGACCTTGAACAACGACAGGTATGACCTCTCGCTACCTGGCGCTCTCCAATGCATTTCAATGGAACAATCTTTAAATATTCTTAATTAATTGCTATTAATGTTTTATTTTTTGTCAAAAATTCTGTGACCACTTCTGCAATGTTATATATTTTTTTAAGGTAAAAAAAAAAAATTTGTGCAGAATTGATATTACAGGTCTGATATTAATGTATTCATATTTCAAAATGTTTTGAAAAACTTGTTTTTTTTTTTTCCCAAAAATATGGTTGTTTGGGGGTTAAAAAACTACTTTAACCCATCGCCGCCAGCGCTCTGGGGTTTAAACAAGCATTTCACAGCGCAAGAATTTTTTGAGCGTGATTTGTTAATGAATATGCTGGGAGCCGTTCGCTATGGCCATTCGCTGTCATGCGCTCCCATACAGCGCGGAACCTGTCAAACAGCGACTCCTAACCCCGTATTCAACATTACCGCACACCGACTGAGTCGCTGTCAACAACAGAACAACAGCCAAGCACAGCGAATACTAGCGGGGGCTGTGAAAATACCGCTACTGTCGCTCATCTGTCGCTACCTGGCGCTATTAATGAATCGGCCTCCCCGTGAAAGGTAATACCTGTCGCTCTGGAAGCCAGAGCGCTGGCGCTATATGCTGAGCTGCCTGTAATAATACATCGGACGCTACATGGCGCTGTTAGAGTCGCTCAGAATTAACTTCATAAATGTGATTTTGTGTACAGCGCCTGGCGTTCACCAGACGCTGCCTGTCGCTACCAAGCACTACCTGGCGCTATCCCTTCATGAATAACCCCCATACATGCTAGAACTTTGGGGTCTTGAAAAACTTTATAAATATTAAAGCTGCACAATTGTCTACGAGACATTTTCCATGGCTTGTTATAAAGCTATAACAAGCATTATCTAAAAGTAAAAAATACATATTTCATGTTAAAAGGTAATGCTGATAGAGCAAGGACTTATAAGACATCCACCTAAGACTAATGAACACCTGTCTGTATCCTCAGGGAGCCGTCATACTATTTTATCAGCTCTTTTACTTAACCAGCAAGATGATTAGAGGAGCGCATACTAAGAGTGCTTAATATTTTATATTAGTTCTTGGGCTTCTGCTCCTAATAAACAGGCTTGGTAATGGTGTGAGTATGGAATTTTATTGAATATAACTCTAAAAATAAAATGTTCTCTTAGTGATTTGCAGTTCTGTGCTAGGAGCTTGTTAAAGAGTAATGCATAGCAACTCCATTACATCAGTTATAGGTTGCAAATGATAATAATGTAAGAACAGTATTTTTTAATGTACAGTATCTCACAAAATGTGAAGAAGTCAAGGCAGGAAATGGAAGTGTTTCCAACTAATTAGTGGTACTTGTTCAATTATTATGCTACACCCTCATGCCCTCCCTTTCCGAGTTAAGGGGAAGCACATCTGTTATGTCCCACCGTGATGATCTAAGGGGAGCCAGTCATGGGGGCAAGTGGGACAGATTACTCTAAAACATTTGAAGAGAAAGTTTTTGAGGACAACACTTGCAAGGAGGTGATTGGAGAAGTATATTTTCATTAAAATCTCTATATACGAGAAAAAGGCTAACCCTTTCTTTCCCAACACTGTTTCTCTGGAGCTCTGTGGACAGCGTCCTGGGAGTTACTCCTATTGTGGGGTTTACCAGCAGTGGCAAGGGGTAGATAAGTATGCCATGGACCTGGACCCTCCCTGGCATGAAGCTCCCAGGGAAGGTTTAAGGAAAAACTTCTGTTTTGTCAGATGTGGTGTTCTGCATTATTATTGTTCCTTTTTAGGAATGTAAAATAAACATGTGTGTTAGGATTGTGTCCCAAGACCTGAGGTTTATTCAGCAGCATGCAGTTTCCAAGTTTCTTGCTAAAATATATATATAATAAAAGCCAATAGAGGCTTTTATTATAAAAGTGTCACAATGCCCATGACCTACTAATTTTGGTAACGTTTATAATTTATCCCATTCTTATCCCATAGTTAGACATTTTTGTCACTACAGGGGAGACTTGATATAAAAATGATGCAAACCATTGCTCTACATTAACTACAAAGAGGGCCTGGCATGGTAAAGACAATCAAGAAGGACAAGCTTCTGCCTATCTATCATTAGATCTGTTCTTTTTTGTCTAATATAAACTTGCAGCAAAGTAGCAAAGTTTAATTAGTTGCCATTGCAATTCCCGTTTTAAGCTACAATTACTTAATAAGTTTTGTTGCAAGATTAGATTGGAACGAAGTGGAAACAAGCTCCAGGTGGTAACACCTCATTTAAAAAGTTATTTACTTCGAAACCCTTAGTAATTAAATCTACTGAACTATTATGTGGGGAGAACTATGGTGTTCTTCATCTGGAAGTAAAGCTGAATCTTTTATTAGCACAGTAAAAACAATTTAGAGCAATATTTTACTATTTAAATTTGACAATGGGATAATTAAAGCCAGTCCTTTGCATTAAGTGAAAGATAAAAACAGTAAAAGTCTCCATCTTGGGAAGTCTGGTGTCCCCTTCTGTGGACCTGGTGTCATGTGATCTGATCATCTAATTTTGGGAGTAGCAAATATATTTCCCTGATCACAAGCTCAGGTTGCCTGGTCCTGAGGTCATATGGCTTGATGTTGGGGAAATATACTTTCCAGCCTAGGATTCTGGGAACACCAGGTATTCTGGAAAAATCGGGTGTTGAGAGGGATTCAAAACATATGAAAGGTTAGTGGTTAAAACATTAACATGGTCATAAGCCATAGCCATAGGTGGATAACTAGAGCCACATGGACCTTACAGGCTAAAACAAATGTGCCCATGCCATAGACCAGATAACTAGATGACACACACCACCAGGAGGGTTGGGAATACAGATCTCAGGAAAAAAGGCTCTTTACAATACAGTGGACTCAACACTCTTGCCTTTTTGCCCAAACCCACCAATGGAAGAATTAGCTCATGCTTTTTGTAGTCCCTCAGAGGTCCTATGCCTGGGGAAAAGGCCAGTGGCACAGCCGAGGAACAGGACTTGGATGTCCATAGGCTGAAGCATGTGGTCCATGGAAGGCAGGAGGTCAGAGGCACATATGTGGGACTAACAGAAGAATAGGCCTCAGACATAGAAATAGCAGAGCTCACAAAGGACAGATCTCAGAAAGCTGTAATGTAGCACATTAAAGTGAAATAACCGCTGCTGCTGTACTGTGCCATATAACTAACACTATGAGTCCTATTGGTAAACTGTAAAAAGCAATCCAGCTCCCTGTTGTGTTACCTTATAAAAATCCAGGCATGCTTTACAGCCAACAGCGTTGTGTGCACGATCCCAAAACTTGCGCTGGGAGTTTTAAAACTGTTAAAGTGCCAATTTACAATATAACAAGTAGAACAGAAGAACTGCTGCCAAGTAGTAACACATTTCCAAATCCCTGCTATGTTACAATGTAACACTGGCTGAGGGTTTAAAGGGACTCCAAACCCAATGGCAATAATAAGGCAGCAAGCAACTCACCTTATGTCTGCTGCATGTGCCTCTCCTCTGTTTCCTGCAGTGCTACGTAGCTGTAACAGGGCTCCAAATGTTGCCCTTTTTTCAATGTCATCTCTCCAAGACCACACAAAAATGCGGCCCTACAGCTACTATGCAGCTGTTTCTGACCACAGCAGAACATGCACATGACTCATTACAGGATGATATGCCCTTAAGCGTTCAGCCACCACCCAGAAAGCTAAAAAAAAATAGTTTTAGCCTAGAATGCATAAGAAATTTATATTTAATCAGAGATTTTCGGGTTCTTTAACATAGCTAATTTTATGCCATTCCCAAGGGGGATAATGGGGGAGAAAGTTAGTGTGTGCTTGGACAGGGCTTTGAAGAACTTTTACTGCTGCTTCTCTCCCTTGTGCTGTACAGTGCAACAAGCATGATGTGTGAGTGATTTCTCTATCACACTGCATTCCATGGAGAGATCACTGTTAAAAAAGCTGTATCTGTAAATGTGAGGAATGTGTGAACAAAAAATGGTCTGAGGGCAAGGCTGTGTCATGGTTATTGGCAGGAAAACTTCATTATTACATGCATGTTTACATATATTAGTACTGCTCAAATACAGAGAGCCTTATTTAAGAAGCATCAGCACCACACTGCGCCACTTTTTTTGGCCTCAGTGGCACTCAGCATGGGATTTAAGAAAGGAAAAACACCAGCGCAGATGCAGCTGCCGCCCAGCGTCTTATTTTACAGTAGTGCCAAAAATGATGCAGCGCCGGGTGCTCTGGTTAAAGCAGCGCCAGATAAAAACCTGGCACTGTAGCTCAAGATGCCATAGAGCCCAATGGGCAGAACTGGATTGTAGTGTTTAATGCTTATAACTTGCATTGGGACTTGTCAATAATTAAAATTCATTACCTAGATGGGCCAAAATGTTTTTTGCTTAACAATAGGAAATTAGGACACCAACATCTAAAACACAACCTAAACACATGTAAAGTTTGTCCCCTTTGTCTCCAGCAGTAATTATATGTAACTGCAATGAAAAAAACGCTGGGCAGTACCAAAAAAAATACAGCGCCAACTATTTCAAGGAGGAAAGAATTCATAAATATGCTGGGGAGCGCCGGAAAAACGTTGGTACAAAGTAGCGCTCACAGGTGCTGGGATATTTGTCCGGGGGATCCAAAAGGTGCTAACATAGGCCGGCCAATACCTGAGTGCAACAATCAAAGCTAATTGCCAATGCAGCATACAGCACAGGGCCAGATAAGACAGGAATGCCGGGGCTATAACCACACAAATGATGCTAAAGGCGCACATCATAAATAAGGCCCTTTGTGTCTTTAGTGTAGTTCTTTTGAATGTAGTTTTCAAGATTAGAGATGAGCGAACTTCTTGAAAGTTCGATTCGGGCGATTCGCTGAATTTCCCCACGAATCGCTCATCTGAAAAAAAAAAATGCCGGCATGGTGGCAGCGGGCAGGCCGGCTATGCTGTCAGCGGGTGGCGGAAGCCGGCCCGCTGACAGCGCAGCCGGCCTGCCCACTCCCACCATGCCGACATTTTTTTAAAAAGCAAACACTTACCTGCATGGTCGGAGCGTGGAGGCCGGCACCGCTCTCAGCTGTCATCAGAGGACGCGTCATCAGAGGACGCGTCATCAGAGGGCGCCTGACAGTGTAGCCGGCCTGCCCGCTCCCACCATGCCGACATTTTTTTAAAAAGCAAACACTTACCTGCATGGTCGGAGCGTGGAGGCCGGCACCGCTCTCAGCTGTCATCAGAGGACGCGTCATCAGAGGACGCGTCATCAGAGGACGCGTCATCAGAGGGCGCCTGACAGTGTAGCCGGCCTGCCCGCTCCCACCATGCCGGCATTTTTTTTTTTTTTTTATTTCAGGGAAAATTCGATCGGCACGAACCAAAAAAAATTCGGGTTCGTGCCGAATCGAATTTTCCCTGAAATTCGGAGCGAATTCCGGTTCGCTCATCCCTAGTCAAGATCACATAGAATTTGATTGGTTGCAGTTCAAATCAAGAATGCGCCTGCTGTTACAATATAATCAGCTGATTCACAACTCTCTGCGATGTGTAAGTGATCTATATTGCTCTGCTGCTGCCATAGAGGTACAGGTGCAGCTTTCTTTAAAACTCCACTTTATCTTCAATGCTTTTCAATGGCTTCTTTGCTAAGATAATCTAATTAGTTGAGCTGTGCTTTCTGCTATATCTGCATATCACTACTAATAAAGCATCTTTATATTACTACTCTATGGTTGCAGTTCAACCCACAAATAGACCAAGAAGGCAGGAATAATTTCTGTCACACACGAGGTGGGCACTGCATACAATGACCATGGTTTGGGTCAAACATTTTTCAGCTGTCTGTTAATTTGCACATCATGCTAATTCTCTGCTTGAAAATCTCATGTTTCCTTGCCTTCTGTCTTTGATGTCTGCTAATCTGGTAATATTCCTAAACTGGACAAACACCCATTTTTACATTAATCCTCTGCAAAACGTTGTCTACTTTCACAATTCGCAATCACATGTCCTGTTCTCGGCCCATGGTCAGCAAAGTAGAAGCTGAGAGATTGCAGATTAAGGTAAGATTTATAAGAATTGCATTAACTGAGGGAGGATCCCAACAATCGGGATGCACCTCCCCCTTTTAAAATGGCCGTTGGTCCAATTTAAATGGTGCTCACTTTTTGGTGTCTTGTAAATCTTACTTTAATACTCTCTCCCCTGATTAGCCCATGACCAACAATGCAAAAGTCGAGAGAACACAGAGCAATGCCTAGCCGCTCACCAATAAAGTCACCTTGCCACGCTCCAATGGCGCATGCGAGGGCTTTCGTTCAATGAGAGCAGCCTGCTGTGACTATGTCATTCATCTGCCGGATCTTTTGTACCCCCCCATCCTGCCTCAGTGCAAGGGGGGAGAGGCAGGGTGGGGGTTACATAAAGACTGGACATCTGTTTTAAGGATGTTTATAGCAAACTCTATAGCAAAGGAGTGTAAATATTAAATGATTGGAGATGGACAAAATATGTAAAATAACCTTGACTAATTAAAAGAAAGAATATGAGCAGATCATCGGAATAATTGCATGCCATAACATGCTGTAATCATAAAAAAAGCTGCATATATCACAGTCTTTTCACATTTTGTGTACCTGTTTTTTTTACTGATATATGACAGAAGATTGAAAAATCAGATTCCAGAGCTTTGCTCAATTATCCCAAGCAGAGTTTACTTTTAATCAATTTGTCTCAAATCATCTGAAAATAACGCCAGAATTTTCCGCTGATCTTTGCAACAATGAAACATTTATCTAAGATGAATGCTTCAAACTATCAATTTTATTAGAAAAGGTAGTCTTCCAGATATAGTTATTATAGTGCTGTGTACAGGAATTAGGAGAGCACTTGGTAATAAAACACTTTTCACTAAGAATAAAGGGTAACTCTACAATCAAAGTTTTAAACGTGTCCCAACACCACCTAATTTTTTATTAAGTGAAAGCTGTTATAGTGTACTGTACTGTACAGATCCCCCCCCCCCCAACTAGAGATGAGCAAACTGGGTTTCAGAACCCGAGTATGTTCCGAATTTCAGGAAAAATTAGATTCAGCATGAAACTGAAATTTTGGGGTTTCATGCTGACTGATTCTTCCCTGGAATTCACTGGCACCTCGGGTGGTGGGTAAAAAAAAAACTCACCACCATCCTCGTTCCAGTGCCACGCTTGGATCCTGTGCACGTGGTGGAAGCTGACTTGCACAGCTGACAGTGCAGCCGGCTTCTCACTCCTCCCCTGCACGGGGGAGCTGGCTGCACTGTCAGCTGTGCAAGTTGGCTTCTGCCACCCGCTGGCAGTGCGGCCAGCCTCCCCTGCTCCCACCATGCTGTGTGACATGCCGGCTTCCCCATCGTTCTGGCCTAGTGGCTGGCTGTAGGTAAATGTGCGATACACACAGCAAGGTGGGAGCAGGGGAGGCCGGGCGCACTGTCAGCTGTGCAAGTTGGCTTCTGCCACCCGCTGACAGTGAGGCCAGCCTCCCCTGCTCCCACCATGCTTTGTGACATGCCGGCTTCCCCATCGTTCTGGCCCAGCGACTGGCTGCGGGTGCAAGTTGGCTTGCAAGCCAACTGCTGGACCAGAATGTCGGGGAAGCCGGCATGTAGGTAAGTGTGCAATACACACAGCACAGCGGGAGCGGGGGAGGCTAGTCGCACTCTCAGCACATGCGACTTGCACAGCTGACAGTGTGGCCGCCCTCCCCCGCTCCCACCGTGCTGTGTGTATTCCACTAGAGATGAGTGATTCTCAAAAGTTCTATGAACCCAAATTTCCAAATTCAGCAAATCTCTAGAGAAGTTCGCTCACCTCTACCCCTAACCCTAGACTGCAGCAGCTGATAAAGCCTGAGAGAACTGTACCCAGAAGTTTTTTTTATTTTAATTCCACACAACATTCTGTAGTAGCCCGGTTTCCCTCAGAGGGGTTGGAGGAGGAAGAAGAAGATGGAAAGCAAGCATAGCTATAATACTGCACCATCTCAGCCCTGAGCTACAAGCTCATAAGCAGACAAACAGGCCTCAGAATAATATTGCAAAATTTGGAGCATACTGTATATACATTAATTAGTGAATCCCAATGAGGAGTGCTGTTGTACATTTTGTGTGGTACTCATGCGGCACAATAGTGGCAGGCAGTCTACTTAGTTCTTGATTAGCTCAAAGCAGGGAGGCCTTAACACATTTCTCAAAAAAAGCTTCCTCATAAGTCAAGTAAATATCACCACCAGGACTGCAGAGGTTAATGCTTGCCTGGATATGCTGGTTAAGAGCAGTGGGTGAGCTAACAAATAAGTAGCAAATTGTGATAGGTATTGGTAAGAAGGGCAAGTAGTCAGCAGGGTGATGTTCTTGTTACAATGTATAGCAACCCCAAGCCTTTACAATGTAGGAGCCTGACTCATCCTGATTATTACATTGGACAGTGTGAAGGAGAGAAGCAACTCTGAGCTCTATAGGTACACTCGGTTAGATGTCATTGGCCCAAAAAAGCAAGTAGAATACAAGATAGTGAAGTGCCCCAGGTTGTAGGCCAAACGTTTTCCTTTGCATTGCCACCACTACTTGTGTTGCTTGGGTTAAGGAAGCAGGTTGTTGCATTGCTCTATGGAAAGTTTTAGGTGTAAATTACACATCTTACTCTCTTTACACAAAAAAAACATACATGAGCCAGTGACTTCTTTTGTCTCTTCTAGTTGGCTCAAACCATTAGATCACTGAATTGACACCTATTTGACTCATTGGCCATGCTATTCCTCCTGTACCAAAATATTGTGTTGTTAAGAAAAGTCTGCATGACATTCGAACCATACTGAACCATTTTCTTAAATGGATTTCAAACATAACTTGAAAGGGTTCGTTTTAACATTTTTTTTTTCTATTTGCAACATAATGATACAGTAAAAAGTCTAGATAAAGTGTTACAATACAATAAAACTCAAAATAAACTATAACTAGGAAAAGCTGTCAGTTGACAAGCAGAACCAGTTACGAATTGATCTGAAAGGAAGGTAACAGGCACATACTGTATTATATTAACAGATTCTCTTTTTCTTCCATTGTCAAAGTTCCCTTGAGTGGTTTAACTAGCAGTAGTTTTTTAATGATAGGCCTCCTCTGAAAATGACACATAATTATAGCTATCGTTTTATCTTGGAGGAAATAGATTGGAAGAAAGTAAAAAAAACACAACATCTAAACTTTTTAATGTATGTCACTGTTAAAAAGATGAATGCAAACCTAGTATAAAGCACTTACATGCTGGGTTAAATAGACACTTAGAAGTGCTTGAATGTATATCTACAAAAAATATGTACAGTAGAGATTCGGCACAATTTTGGGTTATTTTCACCCAGATTTAAAGCAAAACATCACAACCTAGCCATGAAGTTGGCTGACCCTATGTCATTTAGGCACACCAGTCCACCTGCAGGTCAACCTATATACCAATCCCAAAGGTGCAGAATCTATTCCTAGCCAGTTTCAAACATTGGGATGAGGTGAACAGCAAGCTTAAGGGCAATGGCTTTCATGGTCATGTTGTCTCTATTGCCTGATTCAACATGCTAGAGAGATAATGAACCCGAGTGTCAAAGCCTATGTTAAATGATCAAGGTTACCAAAAGCAAAGAGGCAGGATAATTCAAAAGACAAATCAGCACTTTCTGGGCACCAGAACTCTTCTTATAAAGGGCAAAGGGCATGAATTAGTGCACATCATTTAGCTCAGCCCATGCAAAGTACGTAATCTCTAAACAATCTTTTGCACATGTAGGGATCCTTCTCCATTACTTAACACATGCATTTTCATCAGACTAGCTCTTGGAGCATGTGCAGATTTCATCTTAGTGCTTGGAATAGAATAACATTCTTCTGTTCACCTGAGGAATGATGATTGCTAATTCTTCATGTATGCATTTGTCCCCATGCAAGCACACTGCACTCTGGAGGATCCTGACAAATAGTCCCCCTACAGGCATCCCTCTACAGAAATAACACTGCTACCTAGGGTGAGGTTTTATATCTCTTGGCTTCTTTGGACAAGTGTCAAGCTGAGATAGATATTTTGTTTTATTTCTTAGTTTGTAAAAGAGAGGAAAGGTGGATACCAGTTGAGAAGATAGGTGAAAAGCCACCTGGCTGCCTTGAGATCTGGGAACTTGCCTCTACCCTTGATTACTTGCAGCCCCTCCTGGGCAAGAGTGGTGCAGAAGAGCAGACTGTCCATTGACCTGGACCCACTGTTCTTCCATGAGTGCCTCAGTGTTCTTTGATCACTATCCTATCTGAAGACCATAGTCTTGTTACTTGGTTTTTGCTTGCAAACCTTCATTTTGTTTGCCCTTGGTTACCTTTACACTTTCAGAAACATCTTGTTTTTAACTTTGCAAATGCAGCTCACGCCCCCCAGCTGCATGGAGCCGGTTGTTCGTTGCCTGAGAAGAAGCGGTGGTGGCAGCAGAGACAGCGTGGGTCATAGATGACTGGGACAGCACCAACAGAGGGGACATTTGGCAGGGATCAGTTACCCTGCCCGCCGGCGTGCTGCTCCTCCATCTTCTGGCCTCCGGGGGCCTGGTCAGCAGTGCGGGCGTGATGTATATGTGAGTTTTTTTTTATTTTTTTTTTGCCTATGGGAGAGGGAATGCCACACTGCCTATAGGAAATGGGAGGGGGGAATACCACACTGCCTATGGGAAATAGGAGAGGGGAATGCCACACTGCCTATGGGAGATTGGAGGGGGGAATGCCACACTGCCTATGGGAAGTGGGAGGGGAGGAATGCCACACTGTCTATGGGAATGGGAGGGGAGAATGCCACACTACCTATGGGAGGGGGGAGCATGCCAGACTGCCTATGGGGATGGGAGGGAGGAATGCCACACTGCCTATGGGAAATGGGAGGGGGATGCCACACTGGCTATGGGAAATGGGAGAGGGGGAATGCCACACTGCCTGTGAAGAATGGGAGGGGGATGCCACACTGGCTATGGGAAATGGGAGGGGGATGCCACGCTGGCTATGGGAAATGGGAGAGGGGGAATGCCACACTGCCCATAGGGAATGGGAGGGGGAAGTGCCACACTGCCTATGAGGGTGGGAGAATGCCACTCTGCCTGTAAGTGGGGGATTCTGCATCTTTTTAATTATTTGTTTTATTTGGGGGGGGATTGAGCACAACATTTGGTACAGAATTTTTATTTCTTATTTTCCTCCTCCAAATCCTAGGTGCGTCTTAAGGCTAGGTGCGTGTGTAAATGTGGTAAATATGTGTTTATTAAAGTTCAAAGCAAGCATCCTTCCTAAAGTTTGTTTTTTTCCTTCATTAAAAATCAAGGAATATTACTTGAACTTCCCGGTCTGTTTAATTAGTAATTAAAATCATTGATATGGTACTGGAAGGCTTCAGGTCAACGTAATTCCAATAAATGCACCTAGGAATGTACCTGCTGACAGCTTTGGAAGCTTTAGAGTTTTGTTTATAACTGACAAGCTGGCATAATTCGAACAAATCTAATCAAAACTGTAAAATCGGTAGCAGATGCATCCTGGATTAAAGCCAGATGCTTTGCAGGTGTTTGCATTTCCTATCCTACAGCAAACATGATTTGGATAAATAAAAAGCCCTCTTTTCAGAGCATATTTTATAGATAATTTTTATTACCTGCTATTTAACAAGTGTGAAATTTTCTCTTCCACTAATGTTTGCCTTTGTAATTGCCTACATCTTTTCTTTATTTTGGAAAAAGTAAAGGCAAACAATGGTATCAGTCATACGATAGTTGCTGCAAACAAATAATACAGGTGCCAGTCACAGTGGCATGGATCAATTTGCTTTGGTACTTTGGTTCAAATGTTATAAGCAGGAAATGTAGCTTTCCGCTGCTTGAAGTGAGGGCATTTTTGCCCTTGAAGAACTTACAAAGGATGTAATTAAAATGTGGACAATGGATGTTAGAACACTCCAAAAATGATGTGTGTAAGAGAGTTCCTTATGGAACATGAATCATTATTGCAACTATAGCCATGTAAATCAAGTAGAAATTAAGGCAAGTCGTTAAAAGATATTGTTGTACATTAGGTTATTCTTTTCTGGTTTTGATTTCAAAACACTGTCATCAGATCATTATTAAAATCAACTTTTTTTGAAACACATGTTAAGGACATTGTCCAGGCAACAACAAAAACGGTCAAACCGATAAGATTAGAATACCATCTCTTCCTCTCCCCAATCATCAAAGAATCATGTATATTGTCTTGGTCAATGTGCTGCCCCTTCTCCCTCGGAGGGCTCCGGCCATGACAGGACACCAGGGGTGAACACCGGGCCTGCACCAATGGGCACAAGGCTCTTCTGAACCCACCTGGTCATTGGGGGTATGGTTTATAAATGTTAATGACAGCAGGAACCTTGCTGCCCCTCCTTGTTGGCTCTCTTTTGCTGGCAGAAGTGATTCGATCAACATCTCTGTATGCATTTGACCATCTGCCAGTTTCTGAGCGCTCCCCACCAGAGGGAGGGGTATTTATACCCACAGACATGGCTTCAATGGAATTCTCCCTAGCTGAAAAACGATGTTAGAGGGATTCCTATGACATTTTCACCCTTATTTTTTCCGTCCACTACCTTGAACTAGTAAGGGGTCCAGGGCCTCCAAGCCATAGGGAACCCAACCCATGTCTGGTGTGCTGGCGCGTAGCTTCAAAAGGGGGGCGCGCAAATCATTTTTTAATGAGCTGCAATAGCTGGGGCACTGCAATATCCCTCCTTGATGAATGTACTGATAATTTAACGGCAGTCTTACAAGCCCCTCATTATGCATATTCTAAGCACAAAGCATCGCAGTGCTCAGGCCATGCCCATATGCTTGAGAAAAGAACTCAAAGGTTAAACATTCGAACCTCAATATCTTATCCATTTCGCCATCAATTTTAAAATCACTGCAGGGACATAAATCTCATAAATAATAAAAGTGCAACATGTCAAAACTGGTCAAAACCTACCATACCAACCAAAAGTGGGAAGGCACAAAACAAATGTATGCTAGTATATATTAAACTACAAATTATCGAAATTGTAGTTTAATATACTGAAGCAGTGTTGGACTGGCCCATCAGAGGACCTCAGACTCCAGGGGTCTATAGGCACTGACCTAATGCCATCATCATGGCATCATCATGGCAGTACAGCAGGTCAGGATTAATAAAGTGTTTCTTCTTTGCCTAGGGAATTTGTTATTTAGTTTTTTAAATGTCTAATAAAAATCACACTTCAAACCAATCCAATTGTGTTTTACTAGAGGTGAAGGACAGATTCCCAGAATAATTCCTTTGGTGGGCCCAAGGTGCTCCAGTTCACCATTATACTGAAACCATCTAAAAAGATCTAGATAAGAAAAGCCTTTTTCACCTTTATTAAGAGGGCAAATGTATTGGACAGTTAATGTATAGACTATGACAGAGGTGTTGGGTTTGTGGTTTGGAGGCATACTCATACCCATCACAATTATATTATTTTCTTTTCATTTTCCTTTACTTTAGTATCTATAGAAATCTTGAATTATTTCAATATAAATATTTCATTTTGTACATGACTTTCATGATTAATAAACCAACATATACAATATGAACTAGTTGATTAATTCTGCCAATCTGTTTGTGACATACTATTTCCTTTTCATTTTAGGGTTAATAACTGTCACCTCTTCAACAAAGTCATTTTTTTTATCTATGTGTTACCTCTCTAAAGCAATCTTTCCTTTATTGTGTATTTCTATAAGAAATATTTTTTGAATTGAAATATTGAAATCATTTACAGAAATATTAATGTGTTGAAAAAAATAGCATGTCCCATAAATACTTGTGTGATCATGATGTAAAAGCTCAGCAAAAGCTCTTAGCAGTTACTGTACTAAAACCTGTTCTGTGTTATATAGCAATAATATAATGTTCTGAGCTATTTTTGTACCTGTTTACTTCTATACTTTAAGTCAAATTGAGATTACTACTTGTGAAGGGAGACCATATAGGCTAAATGTACTTTTATTTCATTTCCACTGGGATTCATGCTTTTAAAGGGCACCTTCTAAAGATACACTCCCCCCCCCCCCCACAGCTAATCTGTCCAGAGCCATTGATTCTTTACTTACTTACATGGCAGAGAAAGCATGTGGAGGCTTTGCTTTGCTCCCCCCACACTTTAGGGTCTAATTTATGATGTGTGTATGTCCACATGAGGTTTGTGGCTTCACCACCAGAGCGCCAGCATTTTCTTCTTATCAGGTGCTGTGCTATGGTCTACATTGGCGCTATCAGATGCTACAGAAAACGCTATTGGTTTAGCTAGTTACACTAGGTATTGGCTGGACTACGTCAGAACCTGTTGTACCTGCTGCCGATTATACCAGTGCCTGGTGAGCGCCACTTTGTCCTGCTGCTTTCCGGCACTCCCCAGCATATTTATTACATTTTATCTCCATTAAATCGTTGGCATTGTATTCTGCCGGTGTGGGTGCACCTTTCATCATTACAGTAACCAGAAATCATTGCTTTACTGTGCCTTTTGGCTGCGTTTTTAGTTGTTGTTCACCAAATGACACATTATATTGCAAAATAAGCCTAAGAAATATTTTTTAGTAATAAAAAAAATCCTTTTAGACCATCTAGGTCCTGCGTTTCAATTATTGACAAGTTCCAATGCAAGTTTGGTACGTAAAAATGTGTTTAATATTAATTATAAGCATTAAATACTTCAATTAAGTTCTGCCAATTGTGCTCTATGAGATCTTGAGCAACAGCGCCAGGTTTCATCTGTCGCTGCAAAATCCAGAGCGCCTGGCACTGAATCCACTTTAGCACTGATGTTAAATAAGACGCAAGCAAGCGGTCGCATCAGTATTAGTTTTTTGTTAGTTGTTAAATCAGACACTGATGCCAAAAAAGTGGCGCCGACCGACGCTGTGTAGCGCTGACGCTTCTTATATAAGGTTGCATGTTTTGATTTTAATGTTGGCATTTTACACTATTAACTACAATATTTCTATGATTTTATATGTATACAGGCTGATTCATTACTAATGGCAGGTATTGCCAGATGAGCGTCAGTAGTGCGGTACTTAGAGCGACCGCTAGTAGTTGCTGTAAGCGGCTATCGGTCGTTGTAACTGAGCGCCTCAGACGCTGTAGTACACTGGCCGGCAATGATGAATGAGATGTACGTTGGTCACTGTAACAACAGTATTACTCTCAGCTACTCAAACCATATCCATCAAAAAATCACCCTCACAGAGCATCGGCACTCAAAATTGGTTCGCTATAGCCTAGAGCGCCAGACTGTGTGTGATTAAAGTGATTTTTTGAACACATATCCACCAGTAACAAAGCGAAAACACATGGAATTACATTATTTTAACGTTGTGACATTTACACTTTAGTGCCAGACCTGTAATGACAATTCTGCATAAAAAGTAAAAAAAAAAAAAAAAATCTTTTCAAAAATGACTTTTTGCTGGCCATGAGATGTAACACAATTATTTGATTAAAAAAATGGAATCAGGAAAGGCATTTGAAGGAACGTCCATTGAAATGTATGGGAGAGCGAACGGTATCGACAGGTCTTACCTGGCCGGGACGCTAGAGCGCTGAGCCACCTGTAATGATGACTCGTACGCTACATGGCGCTGTTCCAGTAGCTCACCAGATTCGCTGCCGGTGCTGGTGCACCTGTCATCATTACAGTAACCAGAAATCACTACTGGGGACAAAGGGGACTTTACAGTGCCTTTTAGCTGCGTTTTTAGTTGTTGTTCACCAAATGACACATTATATTGCAAAAGAAGCCGATAAAATGATGACTCGTACGCTACATGGCCCTGTTCCAGTAGCTCACCAGATTCGCTTTGATAAATGTGAATGAACCCTTAGGGGTTTATTCATCAAGGTCTAGAGCCAGCTAGTGACTAGTAGTGGCAGGCAGCGTCTGGTGAACCCTGGGCACTGTACACAAAACCACATTTATCAAAGCGAATCTAGGGAGTGACTGGAACAGCGCCATGTAGCGTACGATTCATCTTTACAGGCGGCTCAGATTCCTGAGCCGATCGCCCCCGCGGCACTTTGAAAATTGGGATGCCCCGCTGTGTGAAACCCCCCAGGTCGCCCCATTCACTTACCTCTTTTCCCAGTCCCACAGCGCATTTAAGAGCAGCGGCCGCATCCCACTCTCCCTCTAGCAGGACAGGTGCCCATGCCAGGCATTTGTGAATGGCTCTCTGGGAAGCAGAGAATGCGGCCATCAGAGCCTCTGCTCTTATAAGCACCATGGGACTGGGAAGAGGTAAGCTGGTGTCGGCGTCCTGGGGGGTTTCACACAACGGGCACCCCCAATTTAGATGCCCTCGGGGAAAGGACCAAAACCAGAATAGTCAAAATTTTGGTCCGCTTTAAAGCTTGTTTTTATATATTTCTATATCCATATAGTATATTCATGTCTAGGTTATATTTGTTTGGAGCCACTGGGTTTAGGTCTAAGGACCAGGGTCACATTTGCTAAATTTGTAAGTATGGAGCCTTTAAGGCTCTGTTCAAACCTCTGCGCCCTGTATATTATTCTAGGTGGGATAGTTCACACATCTGTGCTGCATTACGCAATGTATCAAAAAAGCATTACAGACACATTTTTCAGTGCAATGCAGTAACAGCGCAGGTCAATAGAAGTCTTAGGCAACGCAAGAACAATGCTGGTATAATGCAGTGTTCCTGTGCATCCCTTGCATTGCATTTGCGTTGCCATCGAATTTACCGTGCATCAAAGGCACAGGATTTGTTTTGATACAATGCACCTCTGGCATACTTACAAAACACTTAACACAATGGAAAGGTGTGAACAGAGCCTTAGACTATAGAGCTGGTGGTCTTCCTGTCTGCATGCAATACTGATATCCCCCCCCCCCGCTGCCGGTTTTCTGGGAATCTCACCCTTCTTATAATCCCACAGGCTCAGGGAACATCCCCTGTATCCCTCTAGCTGCTGCGCACCCCCCGTCAGGTGTATCTGAATTGCTGTTGCTGGTGTATACAGCTGGAGGAGAATTCCAGCTCCAAAAACAGCTGCCAGAGATACAGGTGGTTTCAAACCAGACAAACAAAAGAAAAACTTGACTCATCTGCAAGCATGATACCGAATTATTGTCAGCACTTACATTTCCTCCTGCATCCACTCAAAGCTGAAACACCACCTACCAATTTTTTCCTGGACACAGCCATACTGGAGCACCTAAAGGGCTTTCCTTTCCCATCATCCCAGCCATGCTGCTGCCTGGCAGGAAACCCAGACACACTTCCTTTTTGCAGGGCACTGGCAGATGCAGATCATTGAGGGGGGAGGTGGAATCGACCAGGTTTTCCAAAAAAGTAAATGAATTTGTATGTGCAGCAATCTGAATTGCACTGGGGAGGGATGTGTATGAGCACAGTTTCCTGTAATTTTTTTAATATAAAACATCAACTAGCAGAAATATAGATTAATTTCCCTTTCCCTAAACACTTGATGTATTTTACCTTTCAGTTGTCTCGTTTACATTTGAAAAAGCTACATGATTTCACATTGTGAGCCTCTTCAGATGTGACATCCTCTAATATATTCATGACAAATATGCTGGTAAGGAGATGGCCCCCGTAGTGCTAGATGGGTCTGTAAAGTCAGATTCACTTCATTCAAGCTCTAACGCGGCATTAAAAAAAAATTCAAGCTGATCCAACTTTTAGATTTAAAATCTAAAAACAGACTTGGTCTAGAAAAGTTATGATAATAATAATAATAATAATAATAATAATGTTTATTTATATAGCGCCATCATCTTCCGTAGCGCTTTACAAAGTAGTAGTTACAGACAGGGTAGAAACATACGGTACATATAATATATCAAATGCAGTTTTACAGAGTTGACAATGGATATTCTGAGTACAAGACACAATAGGAGAGAAAGCCCTGCCCTTGCAAGCTTACAGTCTAAAGGATGAGGGGTGAAAACGAGGGGAAAGAATCACAAACAGTCCGTATTGAGCTTTGTGGCATATGCCCTTTTAGAAGATTGGTTAAGCCAGATTATATGATTGTCTGAATAAGTGAGTTTTGAGGGCTCCTTTGAAGGTTTTGAGTGTTGTGGAGTGGTGGATTGGGTGCGGGAGGGCATTCCAGAAGATTGGAGTTGCACGTGAGAAGTCCTGGAGGCGGGTGTGAGAGGAGGTGACCAGGGAGGAGGACAGGAGAAGGTCGGTAGCAGAGCGGATGCTGCGTCTAGGTTGATATTGTTGGATTAGAGATGAGATGTAGGGAGGGGCCTGGTTGGAGAGAGCTTTGTATGCAAGAGTTAGAGTTTTGAACAGGATTCGCTGTGGGACTGGCAGCCAGTGTAGGGATTGGCAGAGAGGCGCAGAACTGGAGGAGCGAGAGGAGAGATGGATGAGGTGAGCAGTAGAGTTCAGGATAGATTGGAGGGGTGCCAGTCTGTTAGTTGGTAAGCCACAAAGACGGATGTTGCAGTAATCCAGACAGGATATGACCAGGGCATGCACTAGCATTTTAGTGGTGTCAGGTGAGAGGAAAGGACGAATGCGGGAGATGTTTTTAAGTTGGAGGTGACAGGAGGTGGCCAGGGAGTGAATATGTGGTTTGAAAGAGAGGGCAGAGTCCAGAGTGACTCCCAGGCACCGAGCTTGGGGAGTTGCTGTTATTGTGTAATTGTTGAAAAATGATAAATGATAAATTAATGTCTTACATGTTGAGTTATTTTTATATATTGTACAGAGTAAAGAGGGTGGAAAAGAATGCACACCAACTAGGATTATCATTATGCAAATAAAAATTGTATTGATTTAGTCAATAAACAAACAATTTAGTGCTGTACAATGGAGTGCAGTATTGCTGTTCAGATTCAGAGCCCAAAACACTGGGATGTCACACATTGAAAAAAGGATATCTGATGAGGATTCTCTGTATGGCGGCACCTCAGTCGTCAGAATTGTCTGTGCACCTCAAGAGAGTAAAAGGGTAATAGTGATAAGATAGCACTAACAGTAACAGAACCAAAGGCTATGGGAGGGTAAGTAATCCTTACCAAATAGGTCTAAGAGGTGTATTAGTGGCAATCCTGACATTCAGTGCGGCCATATATACAGTCCAGTGTGGATCTTTGGTCAACGATACCACAATAGTTGTCAAACCAGCCGATAAGGGTGGAGCAACAGTGGTGCTAGATCGCTCCTACTATGACAACGTGATTATGACACAACTTCAGGATAATCAAATCTACCAAAAACTTAATAGTGATCCCCTCACTAACATACAGTGTGAACTCATACGCATCATAAACCGAGCACTTGAGGAAGGCATTATTGACAAGAAACTAAATGACTTTATGCTCACAGGCACACCGACTACACCTGTCTTTTACATTCTCCCAAAGATACACAAGCACCCGACCAATCCTCCGGGTAGGCCCATAGTCGCTGGGACCAACTCTGTTTTCCAGAATATTGCCAATTTTTTTAGACAAGGTACTACAGCCTTCTGTCCTTTCCACCAGATCATATCTCCTAGATACTGGTGACTTCATTAATAAAATTGGAAACCTGGGCCCGCTCCCCAACCAAACTATCCTCTTTAGCATGAATGTATCTTCATTGTACACATCAATCCCACACCTTAAGGGCATTTCTACCATAGCGGAGGTTCTTGATACAACTAATGGCACCCCTGAATTTAATCAACTATGCATTGAGTTACTCACCATTCTATTGACTAGGAACTCCTTCCGTTACAATCGACACTACTACTTACAACTGCAGGGGACCGTCATGGGGTCAAACATAGCACCAGCATATGCAAACCTCTTCATGGACAAGTTTGAGCGTCAACATGTCTATACGGACCCAGCAAATGCATCTTCTCAGCTATACTGGGTCCGTTATATAGACGACATTTTCTTCCTCTGGGAAGGGCCCTCCGATCAACTCAGTTACTACAGTTACCCCCAAAGGCCTTAATTAGGAAATGGACTATTCCCCATTCCTATAATATTGACAATGTGCACTTGTTCCTAACATTTAATTTCTATTTTTTATAGAGCAACCTGTGGACTCCATACAAACTTCCTCTCGGGCTCCAATGTACGCCTCAGTTTTGTCCCCACATACATCTTACCCTATTGGACTTAAAGGTAAAATCCGCCAACATACCTTCGGGATTAGATACGACTAACATAGGACACTTCTCAGTTACTCTGCCAAGTATATGACTTTCTGCCATCACCTGCACATTTTAGATCGTCCATCTCGGCGTGAACCTCTAGGACTAACCATTTTTTCTCCCTTTTTCCTGGTCAGACCCCTAGTATCTATCATCCCTGGCCTAGACCACACCCCCTATTTACAAGCTGCCCCCAATGGACCTTGTATCCTCCTGCCTCCATTCAGCATATGTGACAGGTAATTAACCAGGCGAGCATACATATATAGGAATGACTTTACCCAGAATTTCCTTACCTATATTCACCAACCAGGCAGTCTTTTATGCCTTTGCCACTAGGGACGTACACTGGAACCCGCACAGGAATTTAGGGGCTGCTTACCCCTGCCCTTGTATTACCCTCCGCCCCCTGCTCCTTTGCCATCCAAAGTAATTAGACAGAGTGGCGATCCTTGTTTTTATAATTCTTTTATTATATCTATATGTTTTTAACACATATATATGTTTCTTCACAGTGCATGTAGCGACGCAATAAGGGACACCTCTCCGCAATCTGAAGATTTCCTGTCACCTCTCCACATCGCGTCTTTCTGCCAATGTTTGGCAAATGTCAATAAAGCTTGTTGCTTACTTCTTTTCTTGCACTGACACGATGATCCAGGAACGCTGGCCCCATGCGCCTACGTCACTCAGGGCCGGCTGGCAATCTCCACACTGCCAGCCTAGGTCGGATGTGACGTGGGCTGGGACCTCCAACCCGGATGTGACGCTCCGGCTCGCGCTCTACAAGCGCGCCCGGAGGTGTCACTACTGGCCGGCCAGGGGAGAGGTATAGTTCTATATAAGCGCTACTCAGGTAATCTTCTTTATCGCTGCCTTGACAAAGGAGCCGTGAGCTCCGCAACGTAGGCTCGTTACTAAGCGATCGCCACTTCTGCCTTTTCTGCACTTGTGTAACCATATCTATCCTATGTATGCTTTCTGTATGCTAAACACTGATGATGGCTCATGGCATGATTAATCTGTATATTTACATGGTGTGAGGTTTCCTCTGGTATTATGTTTACTACCTATACTGACCAGGGTATTAGACCCTGATTCATAGATATCTGTATTATCACTGTATTGTCCTTAACCTGCTATCCACACTGGACTGTATATATGGCCGCACTGAATGTCAGGATTGCCACTAATACACCTCTTAGACCTATTTGGTAAGGATTACTTACCCTCCCATAGCCTTTGGTTCTGATACTGTTTGTGCACCTCAAGAGAGTAAAAGGGTAATAGTGATAAGATAGCACTGACAATTCTGATGAGGTGCCGCCATACAGAGAATCCTCATCAGATATCCTTTTTTCAATGTGTGACATCCCAGTGTTTTGAGCTCTGAATCTGAATAGCAATTCTGCACTCCATTGTACAGCACTAAATTGTTTGTATATTGACTGTTTGTAAATCAATACAATTTTTATTTGCATAATGATAATCCTAGTTGGTGTGCATTCTTTTCCACCCTCTTTATTGTGATCTAATTGAGGTATAATGTGGTGGGATACCTCGGATGGTTTGCACCCACAAATCATAGTTTAAGGTACCTTATTATCGGTTTTGGGTGTGCTTTAAGCCCTAACACTAATTTATATATTGTTCAGAGGAATATGAATTTATTCTGAGATGTGAATGCCTTTACTTGGTAAATAAACCCAGTTCAATTTTCTAAATTTTACTCACAATAAATTGTGATTATTTATTTATTAATACAAATGATGTATGTGAAATATTCTAGAAAGGTAAATACATACATACTTCACTAAATTTCACCAATCTATTTATTCTTTAAATGTATAAATCTATTCATGCAATTATTGCACTTAGGTTGCTATTGTTGTGCTTTATGCCCTACTTTTGAAAACTGAAACATATTTTCATCCTTTGCTCAACTTCAAAATGTGAATGAACAGCAGTGACCTACACCGTTAATGGTACTATAGAGAAACAAAATCCTAGTTATAATTGACATGTACTGTATAAATGATGGAGGCTAAACTTAAAAAGGTCCAGATTTGTTATATTTGGTCTATGCTAAAACCGATGCTGAAAATTTTGGCAGAATTTGCCCATTTCTATTCAATTAAAAAACTTTTTAAATGCAGCAATGTATTATAAAGGCAGATGCTCTATCATTTTTTATTTAATTTCTTCTTTACTTATAGTAAAACATCTGTATATAATGTGAAGGGTTCCTTTTAATAATGCATTCGTAGAGTAAGAGTATTTCTTTTTAAAGTGTAAAACATCTGAATAATGTATGTACAGAACCAATATACAGAAGCAGGCCTCCAGGGGATTATCTTCACATTTTAAACATGCATTATTTGGCTAAAGGGGGACCTTTTTATACATATTTATCATATGTTTTGTAAACTGCCAATGCAGTTTGGAGGCGTGCACAACGCAAACCCAACACAGGCATTTTTGTCCAACACTAGTTGACATCTTGTACAAAATATTCAGTGTGAAAAAAAAATGATTACCCTTTCCATATATTCTTTAAGTTAAAATGTAGGGATCATTATCAAATGATTGTTATTTCAATGTTTGTTGTTCAATGTTAAACTGCCTATTACTGATAAATACTGTTGGGTTTCTAAGGTTATTGGTCATGTCATATCCTTTTTGTTTTTGTATGTAATATAGCTTAACAAAGGAAACACACGAAGTTTTACCTAGGCCATGACTTTACTTTTACAGAAATACACAGTTACAATCTACTGGTTGGCGAATATTGCTTTTTTCCATTGGCTTTATGTATTCAGTTTATGTCAATGGACAAAAGAAAGAGTTTTTAAAAAATCTATTGGCCTATATATACGTGACCATTATTTTTTGCCTTTAATGCCATTTTAAGTATAAAATACATAAAGAAATGTGCAGGCTGTGGTCAGAGTCCAAGGATAAGATTCAAGGATAACAATGTGTAGCTCTTACACACAATCATATGAAACAATTCCTTCAAAAGTCACACAATTGGACAAAAGAATATCAAATATATATTTTTTTAAGAGTAAAAGTTTAAAAAGTATGTAATATTTCCCAACCACTAGACAGTGGTCAATAATGGAACTGCAAACTTTCAGCTAGCCAAACTGGCATGATTTTTAAATAGCAATAAAACCCAATCTTTATTAAAGTGGTATTCAAGCTACCTACCTAAATATGAAAAAAAAATATTTTTCCTTGTGTAATGTCACTTAATTTTAACACATTTTTCCACTTTTCATTGAATTTTTGCTGCTGCATGAACCCTGTAACTGTCTCTTTTGCTGTATTATCACTAAGAAATTGTTGCCCACACAAAAAAATATTTAGGTTATGAAATAGAAGGTCAGAAATCCAGTTTTGGACAGTAGGATGGATAGTTAAGCTCCACAAAGCTACATTTCCTGTTACCAGCTTGTGACTTGGAAGATTTTAGAGATGTCTTGTAAAGGGCAGCACTTAATCTTACTCTCCTCATATATAAAAGGGTTCTACAAGGGAGTGACAGGTCCCCCTTATCACCCTTTAGCCACCCATGCTACCTTAAATAATCTGGGGCCAACCTTACTCTCTACTAGTATGCCCAGCTGCAGCTTGTTGAAGTATAGAAGGATCCCCACAATTAGATCAGGTACTTGTGCAGCAGCATTAGCAGCAAATTTCTGGGAGGAGGGGTTGGAGCAAGTATTGCTGTTGGCAAATTTGGCTCTTGAAGATCCCTTTCCAATAATTTGGCCGGCCAATCACTAATATATTTGCATTTTTAATACGTTTCACAGGTCGGCCTAAACGAATGACAGATATCTGTGACCCTATATGTGCTTCTGCAATTGGGCCATTTAAAAAAAATACATATACTGTCCTGTCTGTATGATATATTTTGTGATGTTTTACACATTAGCCATTTTACCAATAACCTGGGTTTTGGGGAGTAATTCACATTTACACTGCACTGGTATTGGGGGCCCTTAAAACCTCACTGAACCCAACCTCCCCCAATGTGAATACTTACACAGTTTAGCCTATTTAAGAAAACACGGGCCCACCTATTTTTTAGGGTCAAGTGGGGAAGAATAACGGTCAGTTACTGTTTCCTTGCTGTTTAGATCCCATTTCGGGTATCCAACGGCACCTTCTGTTTAAGACCTACTATACTTCTAATACTAATGCTAAACCCTAAATCTAAAAACATTTGGAACATAAAACATGAAATACATATTCAATTTAATGAGTACATAAATTGGCGTAAGTAAATAAGAACAGGCCCAGTGCAGACTTTCATCTGTGGCGTTTCTTTTGAGAAATTTAGCCCCTAGGATGATGACTTGTTACTAAATAATATACAATCATAATATTAAACACTGAAAAATGTAAATGTGCCTTAGCTCTTGGATTGAATTGATGTATAATTGTTTGTTACGGAAATGCAGTTTAACCATTGTTTCTAATAGCTGAAGAATAAGTACCTGACTTTAAAAAGGTCACTAAAGCAGGTCAATATTGAATTACCCTCATTAACATTTCTAAAACACTATGATCTTTCTCACTATTTTGTACTCCCAAACCTACAGAGGCTACTATAATGGATAAATGGATGGGCATTTTAGGTTATTGCATGCTAAATCATGTACTGTAAATGTATATGCTCCTTAGTGCATCCTTGGAATTTTCATGCAATGTTTTAAGTTAGGTGAGCAAAATAATGAGCTGGTTATTCTTCCTTGGAAGGCTAAATGGAAAATGGCAGCACTCCTGATTTGAATAAAGACATTGACATTGTGAAGCTGTGTCTTCATAAACAGTACAGATAATCCGGCTTTCTGCATTAAGAGGCCGATTCATTAATAGCGCCAGGTAGCGACAGATGAGCGCCAGAAGCGTGATTTTCCCAGCGCCAGCTAGTATTCGCTGTGCTTGGCCGGGGTTTGCTTGTTGACAGCGACTCAGTCGGTGTGCGGTAATGTTGAATACGGGGTTAGGGGTCGCTGTTTCACAGGTTCTGCGTTGTATGGGTGCGCCTGACAGCGAATGGCCAGAGCGAACGGCTTGCTGCAGATTCATTAAAAAATCATGCTCAAAAATTTCTCGCGCTGTGAATTCCTTGTTTAAACCCCAGAGCGCTGGCGGCGATGTGTGTAAAGTAGTTTTTAACCCCCAAACAACCTTTTTTTTTATATGTAAAAATTATACAAGTTTTTCTAAACATTTTGTAATATGAATACATGAATATCAGACCTGTAATATCAATTCTGCACATTTTTTTTTTTTTTTTTTACTTTAAAAAAAAACCCAACATTGCAGAAGTGGTCACTGAATTTTTGACATTAAAAAAAAAAAAAAAAAACATTGATAGCAATTAATTATGATTATTTAAAGATTGCTCCATTGAAATGCATTGGACCACGCCAGGGAGCGCCAGGTCATACCTGTCGCTGTGATGGGATTAGCAGCGGCGCTGTTCGTTGCAGTCGGCTACATGATGAATCCCGCGCTAGCTGACGCTCTCGCCGGCGCTAGCCTCATTTAGCGTGATAAATGCGTCATTGTGACCGCCGCCGGGCGTACTTGATTCGGTAGCCGCCGATAGCTGGCGGTACCTGGCGCTCGTCAGACACTACCTGGCGCTAGCCCTTGATAAATAAGGGCCTAAGTTCTAGATATGGCTTGGCTAAAAAGAACAAGTTAGTCTTGGGAAGCTTTGATCTGCAGGAGAACCTTTGCCTACCAAAAGCAGAATTCTTAGGGCATACTCTATTTGGTTCATTTTGAAAATAAATTATGACCATCTACCAGTGCACTTCCTTAGCAGATTGGTGTGGCTTAGACAGCCACAAATCAAGTAGTGTTTGCACTAATTTGGGACTTGAAAAAAGGGTGGATGATCAGGAGTATCTTGTAAAAACATATCTAGGGGTGCCATTCTTACCAAATGTTTCAGCAGAACATGTTCTGGATTCCTTATATTGTTATGAACAAATTGGGATGGCCCAAAAACATGAATAGGGCTCAGGGCTTCCAAGCCCTGGTATGTTGCAGAATTTTCAGTGGCTTCCTTTTATTTATTATTACGTCTTTCCATCCAGTGTGGCCAACATAAACCTGGAGATGACCCTGCTTTTTCATGTTGTATACCTGGATAGACCTTTTAATTCTATAGAAGGTAAGAAAATATGGTTTGATTTAACTTTAACAGTTAGCCTACAGATGCTCTGAAATATTTCAGCAGACTTTGTTGCATCAAATTTGAAATTCTTATTCTGTTTGAAAAATATATAACACTATATATGCGTGTGTGTGTGTGTGTGTGTGTGTGTGTGTGTGTGTGTGTGTGTGTGTATGTGTTTGCCCTCTTTCTCTCTCTCTCTCTCTCTCTCTCTATATATATATATATATATATATATATAAATATATATATTGAGAACAACTTTCCTTTAAGGATTCTGCTTGGATAACATAAATCTAACTTCATAAGAAAAAAAAAACTATTTAATTACCTATTCTTCATGTATTATTTGCTTATAGTGTGCTATGCTGTATAGTAGTTGAGCAAAGACTTCACTCCAAGTTTTTTGATGGAATATTGAACAACCTCCTTCTGCCTAATATCTTATGAATGAGGCCATGAACTAATCTGTTTTTTACAGATGCAACAAGAAACTGTGGCAAAGGGTAAGAGAGTCCTGGATGTGCCATGCTGAACCCTAATGGGAAAATCCACATTGTGAATAATATGCTTTTAAAGAACTGCAAAGTCTTTCTGAAGAGCAGATGTTGATAGCTGGTTACTGACAGTGATTGATGAGCAAATGAAAATCAGCAAGTCGCTGAGGAATATTTTGAATTAAAAAGGTTTCTGATCCACTTTGTGTTGCATGAGAGTTTTCTGTTACTGGATTACTTTATAGCTATACTATAGCCCAATATCTCTGCCACATTAAACAGGAAATGTTTGCAAATATTTTTTTTTTTAAATGAATTTGTCCCCAGTGGCAGTTCCCAAAGTCTAAAATTAAAAGTCTAAATACAATGAAGCAACCATGTTGGGCTTTGTTTAAAAATATTTAAATGACAGTAAGGCCCCTTTCACACTGTACCGCTTGCATAACGTTGGAGTAGAAATAATCCAATGTGATATAGGTGGCAAGAAAAAGCTGCCCATTAAGGTAAAAGTGCAGTGTTTCTAAATTGACCAATTGGTGGACAATGAAAGGCAATAACACTTTTTACACCCCAAAAAAGTAATGCACCCTTTACACTTGCTGAATCAAACCTTCAATTTAGCACCAAATGCAAAAAGTATCAATGCCTTTCATTGTCTAACTATGGGTCGATTCAGTAACAAGCTAGAATTGACTAGTGCAGTATGATTCAAGCACTTTGGGTATTTGTTTCAAATAACTTAATTTTGAACTGAAAATGCTCAAGTTTCCCTGAAAAGTGGAGAAGCTGTGGCTGTCAGCTTTCAAAAAATGAATCTAAAACCACCCCCCCAAAGTTTTGGAGATCTACTTGAGATCAAGTAGTAGGATTATTTTTGATGGCGAAGGTTTTTACACTTAAAAAGTGTGTATTTAATGGTGAAGCAATCTATGTACTGTATCTACTGTCATAAACTCAAAGGTTTGTATTTTTCTTAAAATAATTAAAAATCGATTTGAAAAAATATGGGTGCATTGGCCCTATGCTCTACTTTGTAATCACATAATATTGTGCAGCGATATTTTAATATAAAAGTGGAATGCATTTTTAATGACACCTGTAAATAATAGATCATGTAAAGTGGTCTGATAATAAGGTGTTTCATTTACCATAAACCAATCTGCTTGTTTGGTCAAACGTTTTAGAAATGTAAAGGAGGGCGATGGATTTGCTATGACAGCAGTCTATTAGATCCTCTTTTAGAAGAGAAACATGAGGTTAAGTAGAAGCTGTGTGTAGCTGTGGGTTTCTGGTCGGTTGGGAACAAGAAGTTGGCTCATGCAAATAAAGCTGATCTGACTATTGAAGCAAGCGGACCATGAGTGCACTATTTCACAACTCTAAAGCTTCCCATCCCCGACGCCCGAACAACAACACAGTGATGTTCTCTCCAGCAAAATCATTCATCCACAACTGAGCTCATTCTTTGTTTTGCATAGTACAGTGGATTTTGCTTTCCTATCCTAAAGTTATGTTTTTATGGTTAAATAGGTTACTTGAAAAAAGAATGACTTTAGTTGTAAAGATATATATCTTTGTAAGCATATTATTAATTGAAAAGTGTGAGCTTTAGTTCAAGTATGTATATCAGGTTTTGCAGACCACAGACTTAAAGAAGCACTATCGCGAAAAATGTCCCAATGATAAAAATACATACAAATATGCTGGATGGCGAGGGGAGGGGTCACTTATACAACCACCATCAAGAACTATCCAGCCAGGCTAGTTTTATTTTATTTTAATAGATGGAACGGAAAATCTGGGGTAACAGGCTCTGTCACCCCTGATAGACTGAACCTGTTACTCCTGGATTTTATTCCTACCATGAGAGAATAAAACCACAAGCTTGGTGGGGGTTTTATTCAGTTCAGGTGTATAAGTGACTCCTCCTCTCATTAGCCAATATGTTTATAAGGATTAAAAATATTACACAATTTCGCGAAAGTGCTCCTTTAACCTTTAAAATGAGTCAAACCTGACCCTAAAGTTTAGGTTCAGAAGAAACCTTTCCCTAACTGACATCCAAAATCAGAATGATACAGAGTGTCAAACTCACTTAGTTCAAGGATCTAGGGGCGAACTTATGCCTCAATGTGCAAAGTGCTTTGCATTGCTGCACCATTCCTGCTCTTCACGCCTAGAAGACCTGGTGGTCTACTAGTGGGTACGAGCAGAGTTGAGTGAGGATGCCATGGGAAATCAGAATGTTCTGCTTATTTCCACATATGGGCCTCAACTCAGAGTTGAAAAAAATTCTCATTGTAGTAAAAAATTCAATTCATGAGAAAAAAAAGCCAGAGAATGCCACTGTTGCTGAATCACAAGCTAGGAAAAGCTAGGAAAAAATGGAAAGAACGCTCTGACTATGAAAAGGTTGCAGAGGAGAGCCACCAAACTAATAAAGGGAATGAAAGATCTTAGTTATGAGAAAAGATTACGAGAATTAAATCTGTTTAGTCTTGAGAGGAGGCGATTGAGGGGGGACATGATTAACTTGTATAAATATAAATGGACCATACAAAAAATATCAGGGAACACTTTTTCATGTAAAATCCTCTCTAGGGACAAGGGGGCACTGCCTTCGATTGGAAAAAAAGAAATTTAGTCTCCGGAGGCGACAATCGTTTTTTACCATAAGAACTATAAATCTATGGAATAGCCTCCCACAGGAGCTTGTTACAGCATCAACCGCTGACAGCTTCAAAAAAGGATTAGATGCTTATTTAGAAGAAAATAACATTAAAAGTTACTATTAGCGGTTATCAGTAAAAAAATAAAATAAAAACAAAAAATAAATAAATAGCTTCCCCTATAAAATAAAAAATAACTTCCCCTACCCCAACACCCTTGGTTGAACTTGATGGACATATGTCTATTTTCAACCGTATTAACTATGTAACTATAAAAACAATGACAAAAGTACAAAACTGTTTACTCCTTTCTACACTGTTGTAAAAGCTGCCATTGACTTTCATTGTCTTTTTATCTGGTGATTCTCAGTGACATTCTCAGGCTTTTTCTCATGAATTGAATTTTTTACTACCGTGAGAATATTTTTCAACTCTTATTGAATCGAGGCCCATGGATCTTTTTCTTGTCAACTGGATGCAGCTAGACAACTAAATATTGGAACAACAGAAAAAGTTTGTGCTTCCTTTATCTAAATGATTCCAAATATTATTAAAAATGTGGAGGAGCAACAATGACAGGGCCTCCCTGACCTTCTGGGCCCCAGTGCAGATGCACCCCCTGCATCCCCTCAAATTACGCCCCTGACTTTAGCCCATGTTTATGTCCACTTCTCTATTGTTAATGCATATCTAGCAAGTCTAAATAGGCTCTAGGTCCACTGCTTAACTTCCCTAAGAGACATCTTAATTTGGCATGCGGGACAGAGCAGAAAGCACTACTCTAGGCTACTCTAGAGTCTAGGCTACTCTTCCCTGCTGGTCTGCTGGCAGTGCTGCCTAGAGCAGAGGGAGCAGAGGGAGAAAAATAGCTCACTAATGCCGCTTCTTCCAAAGGGACCCGTATACAAGTTCAAAGGGTAGTGATGGCCGACATTCTACTTTCAAGCGTTGTCGGGGTGGCATGCTGAATAATTTGACCTGGATCTTGCAAGTATCCAGGATATAGCCTCTGTTCACCTCATACATCAATGGTGTACTTTCACATCTCAGTACTGCCATTTGCGCAATCGTGATAGACGGCCACTCTGAGCTAAAAGCACCCAGCATGGTTATGTCTGGTGTACCCATTAGTCCCCTCATGAATGGCAGCTTGAGCAGACCTTGGAACTAGCAAGAAGTAAGCCACTGGGGACGTAGTAAAGAGGATGGAAGAACACTGTGGTGTTTATATTTTTTAAATGATGCAATGCGCTTTTAACCTTTTGGAACATCCAAACACTAAATTGACTAATAAAGGGAACAAAGTCCCTAGAAGAGAATTGAGGTTTTACTAATTAATTTTGTGACCTCCTGGATGACACTGATTGAGTTTTAACAGAAAATCAACAATGCATTCAGTTCCTTCTCCGATACGAATCCTTGATTTTTATTCATTATCCTGAAACCACAGAAAACATAAATCAAGGCAACCTGTTGTATTTCGTACAGAAGAATTCTTTTATCTGTCTTTGGATACTAATGAGAGTCTTATGTAGTTCATGATGCTGTGGTATGATCATTTGCAGACATTTGGTTCGTGACCATGTGCACTGCCGTGACAATTGGTTATCGGATATTAGCTTCCAGGCCTCTAATTGGAACAGATGTACTGAAGACTAATCTGTCCATTCCTGTTCATGCCCTGCTCTTAATAAAAGAAAACAATGAAAAAAATCAAGAGCACCATTATTTTTCTATTTATGCAAAGATTAGATTAGTGTCTAATCTTAATTTACATATTTTTTATATTACCAGTAACTAGAAATTGTACGTTGAATAAAGCTTATACTTTTATTATTACATTTTGTGTAATTTGCACTGCATCGATTGACTAGATCCATTTAATACTATATATTTAATTAGCCGGGATACCAAGAGAATGAGGTAGGAGGAAACAGGGCTGGCTCATGGTTCATACACTGTATGGGCCTTTGGGCAAGAGCTTTTGGGAAAGAGAGCTTTAGCAGGCCTTTTTGCTGTGTGTCCCATCATGGCCTTAACTTTCACCCTTCAGCTTCACTACCACCAATGGGTCCTCCTATGCGGTGTCACCACATTGTCCTTGACAAATTCTTCTACTGCTGCCAGTCAGCCTCTGGTGTGTTGCTTCCTCTACTGCTGCTGTTCAATTTTTGTCTTCATTGGTATCTTCCCTGCCACTAAGGGGTCTACTGCAGCAGTTGATCATCTTCCGCCATGAGCCTGAATGGGTCCCCTAATGCTCAGAACATGACGTGAAGCTGTTGCTGGCATGAGGATGATGAGAGCTTGTTGAAATGTCTAGAAGCACTGGCATTTATGTTACCAGCTCTTTACCCAACCAAGATGTCAGCCAGATTGCAGAAGCTCCTCCACCTTTCTTTTTTCTACTCTACTGCCTGCCTTTGGACACGTTCTATTTGAATTTTACATTATTTTAATAGAACGGGTCTAAAGGCAGGCAACAAAAATGGTAGAAGGACTTAAACTAAAAATGTATCAGGAAGAACTTAATTTTTACAGTTTGGAGAAAAGAAGGGAGAGGGGGGTCATATACCTTTAAATATGTGAACGGATTGAATAAGGTTCAGCAAGAAACTTAATGATAGAACAAGGGGGCACAACCTGAAGCTAGTCAGAGGGAATCAAGGAACAGAGTTAGAAAATATTATTTTACAGAAAGACTAGTACAATTATTCAGAAGAGATAGTAGAAAAATCAACAGTAAGTGAACGTAAACATGCCTGTGATAAGCATACATCATTCCTAAGATAAAGAGAACATACAGTACAATACATAAGGGCAGACTAGATGGACCATATGGTTTCCTTCTGCCGACAACCTTCATTGTTCTATGTATCTCTTACAGCGTGATGACTGAACTGCTTCTGAAGTTCACTCCTACAACCTCTCCTCTGACAAACCCAGGGAGGGGGTGAGAAAATGTATGTGCTGCTTGCAAATTAAATGTAGGTCAGGGGACCTTGGGTAACTCATTTAATCATCCAATCACTGCTGCATCTGGACACTGCTGATGCACTTATAAGGTGATTAATGAGTCATTTAAGGTCCTAGCACTATGGCAGCCAGCCTAAAGGGCAAAAATTTCACTGTGAATAGAGAGGAATAGTGGTGAGAAAGTAATTGAACAGCCTCTATAATTTTGACTTTAAATTTAACAGGCGTACCCGCCGCTTTCAATGTTATAATCCACCACTTCTCCTCTGTCCACCCCCCTCCCCTAGCTCAGTTAGGGTGAAAAAAATACTTACCAGCTTATGCTTATACATACATGTTTAGTTCTTCCACTCACACCAAGAACAGAGAAATATATATATATATATATATATATAGTCGCCCAATCACTGCAGTAGCGAAGCCATTGCTACTGCACTGATTGGGTGATTCCCAAGTCACTCGAAGTCCAAAAGCACAGACTTCCATGATACATTATATTTCACATAGGTTTTTTAATCCAACATTTCAGTTCCTTGCAGGACCCCTTCATCAGGAAAAACAAGCCACAAAACATTGTCATTCAAGTCCCAGCACTGCAGCTGTTGGCTTACAGGGCCCAGCTCTCATAGAGGATTGTACTAGTCAGGTATAGAAGTAGCTTCACTGAGAGTAATAAAACTCAGGCTGCTAATTTTTATATTGCCACAATAAAAACAATTGTACAATAAATCTAATGTTACGCTTGTTTTTCATTGTACCTGTTTTGTCCAGCATTTCTAGGACCATTAGTATTGGCATATTGTGAAGGCTTGATCATTCCTTAGCAAATGGTTAAAGCTATAGACACCAATTTCTTAGCTGAGTCACAATCATTTAACTATAAGAGCAATGTAATTAGATTATCTGAACAAAGGTTCTGTTAGGGTCTCATTTTTAAGGGTTAAATTCTGGTAATGTGGTAGCGTGCCGATAATCAGTGATGCCAGCTGCTAATTTATTGATGCAGTTTAGAAATGTGTCAAGATAAAAGCTACAAATCTGAAAGTGCACTAAACAGTCCATGCAGCCAGCCTAGAATCTAAAATATTCCCCCAGCCTGCCCCGGAGCATCATATACCAGATGTCCCACTGTGTGAAACCCCCTGGGACACCAGTAATCTTACCCGCTTCCGGCAGGTCCCGCATGATAGTGTGGTTTTAGAACCTGTGAGATTTGATTGGTTAAAATAAAAGCTTCGATTTCTAGACACCCAGGAGCTGGACACCTTGATTCAAGTTTCCCAGTTGATGAGGAAGAAGAAAGAACTAGCATTACATATAGATTAAATGGGCTGTCTTTTAACCCTGGAAATGTATGTTGGCTAAAGGGGTCCTGGCAATTTTCCATAAATAAATTACTGGCATTTTTTATTTTACCTTTAAAAGTCCCTCATAGATATGCGAGCATGAGAGGTCCAGCACAAGGAAGAAGGTTCACCTGGGCTTGTTCGAAATTATAAAGCAAACAGGATGAAAGATGCAGCTCCTCAAAGATAGCGTGGGGAGAGCAGAAAACAGGCAAAATGAACCATTTGCCTGGTATGTTCCTTTAAGTCAAAGTCTTCAGGTAGCTTTTCAAAATTTCAGAGACCTTTTCAACATATTGAAATCATGGAGGTGAAAAAGAGAAGGTCATGTGCAGAGGGTTTCCAAGAAGATAGAGGCCTTTTCCTCAGATTAAAATATGATTGACCCATTGGGCAGTTTGGAGTACCCTCCATACAGTGGCAGCAGCAATCATTGTAATATAACTCATGCTGCCGCCGTGGTGAGCACTGTAGTAAGAAGTCCGGCTGTTACACTGTAAAAAGCCAGTCAGCTCCTGCTGTGTTACATTGTAACTGCAAGTCATGTGGCAGCCATTACAATATAACAAGTGGAGCATCCTGATGTGTAACATTGCAAAACCTGCCCTCTCTGTTGTTACAATGTAATCAGATTACAGCTGACTCACAGCTTTATGAAATATGTGAGATCGGTCTTATAGTGGCACATCTGTAACACAACATACCCACCATGGAAGGCAAGAGTATGCGCCACAAGAAAATGAAAGCTCTCCACATTTTAGTGAATTACCTCATAATACACAGACATGTGCAGTTTCCATTAATGCCAAATTGTTAAGAATATCTCCATGTAAGGAGTTATTTTTATGTTTGAAGAAGAAGAAGTTCAGAAAGGAAGGCAAAAAATTAGGATCCGTTAGTATTTTATTTGAAAGGATTTAAAAAAAGATGGTAGTCCTGAAAGCTGCAAGATTGGATTGTAGCCAGGAAGTGGGGAAAGCAATCATCAGCTGCATAGCTCGAAGCACCACCAATAGGAAGCAAGAGGTTTTTATGCCAATGCATTGAGCTCTGGAGAGGCCAAAGCTGGAATACTTTGTACAGCTCTGGAAACCTAGCCTATGAAAATACACTATTTGCATGGAGTGGGTTCAAAGACAGGCAACAAAAAATGGTGGAAAAACCTTAGACATAAATTGGACCTCCAGTCAATAAAGCAAAGCTTAGTAAATTGCTCCCCTAAAGTCCCCCCTTCAGCTGTTTAGTTCACTTTAGTGTGTGTGTGTGTGTGTGTGTGTGTGTGTGTGTGTGTGTGTGTGTAGAAGGACAGACAAGCTGCACCATATTTCTGAAGCATATATCTCTATCAGTTTGGTGCGAGTTGCTGCTGACACAGCTCCCTGCTCATGTTTTTTTTAACTGGAGGTCTGCTTTAAAACACTTTTTAGGAGAGACTCTTTTTTATGGTCTGGAGGAAAGAAAGAAAAACATGATCGAGGTCTATACATATTTGAAAGAACTGAATAAGGCTCAGGAGGGAAGGAGAACTTGAACAGGAGGGCCCGACCTGAAGCTAATCAGAGGTAAGCGTTATCAGGAAATATCCAGAAATATTATTTTACAGAAACAGCATTTGATGCTTAGAACAATCTTCCATCTGAGGTACTTAAAGATAAGTAAGGGAATTCAAACACGCCTGGGATAATCATACATCTGTACTAAGATAAAGAAAACACATACACATAAGGGCAGACTAGATTGACCATGATGTCTCCTTCTGCCATCAACCTTCTATGTATCTATTACAAGACTAGGCCAAGAAGCCCATAGAGAATGGTATTGTCTCGCATGCCACATATGCCTCCTTGAGACAGGAAGCCAAAATTGTATGTTTGGTATTGAGCTGTTGCCATGCTGGTGATCCCTGCAACAGTGGTAGACAGAAAAGAAGAGATCATGGTTATGGTCTAGGTTGGGATACAGTTCCTTTCCCCATCACAGAATACTTGATTTTACACTAGCGTGGATGCGGAGCGTTGAGTAGTAATCCATGCGAGCTTTCACATGTGAAGTGCTCCACAAAAGCCTTGTCAACAGTGTCCTGAGAGCACAGCTATTATTCTCCCTCCATGTGAGTGGAGAACGCTAGCGCTAAACACCCTCCACACGCTGACCAGCAATTTGCCACACAGCAGGTGCAATTTCCATGCTTACCCCATTTGTCATACTTGGTGAGATATGAAAAATAACATACAATAAATGAGAAATTATCATTAGAATTGGATCTAGGTGAATTTAACTAAAACTAAGAAAATCAGAAGTACTTTGACTTTTTTTATTTTGAAGTGACTCTAACCTATCTCTTCTGTGGAGGTAAGACCATTCTGTCATTATAGCAACATGGTTGGGATCTTTGCACAAAGCCCTCACTCCCAGTTAAGGTTATACAAAGCCCCCTCCTCACATCCAGTAAGATCAGCAGGGGGTCCATGGTGTAGATTTTCCAATGCAACATTTTTCTAAGCAGTTGAATCATGTTTATGTTACCTGTGCTACCATCAATGCAGATTTAAAGATTTTAAAGAGCAGTGTGTGTGTGTGTTTGTGTGTGTGTGTGTGTGTGTGTGTGTGTGTGTGTGCTAAAAATAATAGCAGTCGGCTATCATTAATCTAATAAATCAATGTTTTGCTACAACAACATAGCCAACAATTTAATGCACTTGTAAGTATAAAGAGTAATAGAAAAACATGTCCAACAATTAGCACATGCATACTGCTCATTCTGAGTAATTGATTCATTGTAAGCAGTTAAAGTTGTCCATTCTTTGGAATAACAGATATTCATTTTGGCCTTTTGGCATGTGTGACAAGATTTAGCAAATGTTGGTAACAATGCTTTTCCATCAACAACATTGTGGGCTATTGGGAGGTTGCTCTGACACTATTTTATTCTACTTTTTATTTAAAAGTTTATTAGAGAGAGAAAAACATATAGAGAAGTGCTGCCAATTATTGACTGCTCAGATAAAATGAACTCAAATGCATTGGAGATGTACTGGTAACATTTAAGTCTACTTTGTTTAAAATTATTTCACCTAAAGTTTTTGCAACTCTCAATAGCCAGGTGTCCCACCCAAATGTAGTCACTGGTAAGGTTCAACAAGTCATGGGCAGAGCTGAGGGAGTTAGAGACGGTCCACTCATAACCAAGTGCTGAAACTATATTGTGTACAAGACTGTGAGGCCCTGTGCAGTCAAAATGTATATCAATGAAAGCAGTGTCTTTAGGATAGTTATACAGAAGAAGCAGCACCCATCCTGTGCTTTCAGTAGGTGAATAATGGCATGGCAGACCAGGGCTTCTCAGCCAGGTTTGCATAACTGGGCATCCAACAATCGCATACCCGGCCACCTAAATGTAATAAATGAAAAATGAATGAATGTAAACAAGTCATCTTTTCTACTGTGTTATATTTAAAATAGTTAACCAACTGTGGGGAATAGATATGACCAGGATTCTCTACTTTGAATGTCTACTGGATCAAGTAGAAACATTTCTAGTTGAATAGAAAGGCTCAAAGGACTCTCTGTAAACCTGTCACCATGACAACATTGTAGGCAGTTATTGGTAATGGGCTGACATTTCCTGTTTTCAATATGTAATTAAAAAAAGCAATGACATGGTTGGAATATGTTGGTGTCACATTGTAGACGAAAGCCTTTTTCATGAAAGGCTGGGGACTTAATAAGCCTTAGATCAGGACCATGGACAGCTCACTTGCCTTCATTTTATTACCTAAGCTAACAGACATGTTGATCTAACTATATTTTCCAGTCAAGCATTTCGCAGTCAGCTCCACGCAAGTAAATCCTGTTTGCATTGCAAATGGGGCAGTTTCAACACGATATACTGTTTGCTAATCTGCTTTAGTTGAATTTCAGCACCCTTTGACAAAAAAGCCAAAAAAGAGAAAAAAGCTAAATCAATTGAAAACGTACATGCTGTAGATATCTCAGGTCTTCAGCCCCATGCTTTTCGTCAATAGTCTCCTGCGCATGGAACCATCTCTCCAGCAATAAACCATGTTAACGGAATAATTGTGGTTTGTCTAGTGGTGTGTAAATTAAAATAAATAAATAACAATACAATGAATGTTAAGCTCCACTAACTATCTGCAAATCTATAAAAGGAGCTAGAAACAAATCAAAAAGACATAAATTCTATTAATGATTAGGTTTTAGTGAAGGCTGTTAAGTCATTAGAGGGCTCTGTGGGACAACATGCAGCAGAAATCATTCACCAGTTTCAGTTTGCTAATGCATGAGCTTTCCTGTCTTTAAAGCGGACATACAGTATTATCAAATATCTGCTGTTGGTATTAAGCGTATATACTGTACAGTACAGATGCAAGGCTCCCAAGATTATTCATGCTTTCTGATTACTTCTTGAAGATAATACTTACCTTCTTGTGTGAAATTATGCCAGCAGCCACTTTGCCAATTCCTTCTCTAAAATTTCCATACTTCTAGTTCTGTCCCCCACTATGCATTGCTAAATGCCAAATAGGGAGGGGGTGGTTAGAAATCAGCACACCAAAGGGCTACATATTCCAGGAGCAGAGCTAAGTAAAAGCTGCTTGTCCACCCTCCATCGTTAAAAGTATTGGGCATTAGAGGGAAAACAAACAGCAGCTTTTGAAGTGTGGCCCTGTGGAACCTACAGCTCTGACCTTTGGTGCACTGATTTTAAACAGGCAGAGCAAGGAGAAGAGTGATGGATGGAGGCAGAGCTAGGAGAACAGGGGATGGATAACAGCAGAGCTTGGTGACCATCTGTTCCTGTTTGGGGGCTTCCCAGTTTGGAATGCCCTGTTCTGTGAGTTCTGTACCTGGATGGGGACAGAGCTGGGAGGAGAGGGATGGGTGGACTGAGCTTGGAGAACTGTGGATGGAGGGAGAAAGAGATGGGAGAGGAGGGATGGGTGGGGCAAAGCTAGAAGAATAGAAATGGATGGTGATAGAGCTGGGAGAACTGGGGAAGGATGGAGGCAGAGCTTGGGGAAGAGGGATGGATTGGGGCAGGGCTGGGAGGAGAGGGCTATATATGGGGCAGAGCTGGGAGAACAGGGCATGGATAACCTGGCAACAGATCAGGGCATGAATCCTGGCAACAGATGACAGTGGCCACAGACACTCAACATTATGAGGCATCTATAGGAGGCACTTGTCTGTCAGTTTCAGAATCCATCCAGGGCACCTCTTACCAGAACAAGACCGCAAAGCAGTCCGTCCCTACTGGTAGGAGTGATCTGACCGACCCAGTACTCACCCACCACCTCCAGCCCCGGGGCGATAGTGTGGTATCCCTTGGGGTCCAGACAACTGGTGGCCATGGTCTGCTTGGAATTATGGTCCACCAGTTGAGTATTCCTGTAATAAAGAATACTCACCCTGCCTTCCCCACAGCTGACCCAATCAGGTCTGTAGCTTTAAAATGCACCCAGTGCAGCCCCTGATCTTCAGGCATGCATCTGAAAGGTGGTTCTGCTGTCTCATACATAGGTAGTCCTTTCATCACTGTGATATGAGGAGGGGGTGATGTTCCAGCCACTGCTTTGTCTCCTCAATGGGTATGCTCTGAAGCTGATCAACTACTAAGTAATAACAGTATCTTGGTTATTACAATAGAAGGAACGAAGATCCACACAAACAAAAATAACAAATAATATCAAATACACTCAAAACACTAAAAAATTAAGGGAACTGCTTCTAATGTCCCCAATAAATAGTTCTATGCAATTTAGCTGCACAACAATGTCCCCACTAATGAGGAAAACAAGAGACAAATTCACGGGCACTCCCACCTTGTGCCAGGTCAGTCTGCCAGTTGGCCTATGCATGTCAGCAGCAGTCCCTTGCACATGCCCATATTCTGTTACGCTGATAGGTTCCGTCCTATATTTTTATTCCTGCAAGATTTTAACCAGGGGCTTTTTAACATGAATAATCTCCATTGAAACATATTGTGCTATGTGGAATCTGTTTTATGTTCTACGAGAGCTATCTGGTATTGGAGGATATTGTCATTATTGAAGTGGAATTGTTTGAAGTCTGATCTATCCAAGAAAATATTATTTGGTTATGTTTAACGATAGAAGTTGGTATGCTTTATATATATATTTTTTTTTTTACCCTGGGGAGGAAGATCTGTGAACAAATGTGCTATCCACTTTAGTAGGGACATTTTTCTACAGATATATTCCATATATTCTGTATTTTCCATATTTTCTCATAACCTGTCTATGCTCGGGTTAGGGATGCACATTGGCTGTAGATCCAAATTGGGAAAAGGTAAAAATTAGGAAAGATTATTAACCATACTCTATACTGCTTTTGCATCCCACATGACTTCTGCAGCCAATATGGTAACTCACTTGGTTATCGGTTATTGGCAGAGCAATGTACCACTGAGGGATTGCATGGTTTCAGCCTTTACTGGACATTTCAGACAATAAGCATACCAAATCAAGATGCTGGGGGGGGGGGGGGGAGTTAAAGCAGGCCTGAAATAATTTGTAGCTCACTAAGTGTCCAGCTTTATGATTAATATCTTTAGCCCTTATACAGCTTCAAATCTACACAATACAGCTTTGATTTGTGATTCCGGTGGCCTGGAACAGGTATGCAATTAGCCTGACACAGTCTCCTTTGGTCTTGATCATGCCAGGTGCCGGTGAAAGTTACCCTGCAAATAGTGGAGCTAAAAACATGTCATTCCAGCCTTAACATCTCTATTCAACCTCTCTCTCTCCACTGGTAACTTCCCTTCCTCCTTTAAGCATGCTGTTATAACTCACTCATCAAAAAACCCTCTATGGACCCGTCTGCCCAGTCTCGCTGCTCTCTTTCTCATACAAACTTCTTGAACAGCAAGTCAGAAATGGCACACTATCTGTCTACAAACTCCATTACTTCATTCCCTCCAGTCTGGTTTCTACTCAAGTCATTCCACAAAAACTGCTCTCACCAAAGCCACCAATGATCTCTTGACTGCCAAATCAAAATGCCACCAGTCCATTCTCATTCCTCTTGACCTATCCTATTTTGACACTGTCGACTATGCTCTGCTTCTCAATATTCTTTCTTCTTTTGGAATCCTCTTGCTCTCTCTTGGCTCTCTCTTGGCTCTCCCCCTATATCTAATGCACGATTTCCTCTCCTTGTCCTCTGTCTGTTGGTGTACCACAAGGCTCAGTCCTAGGACCACTACTTTTTTTCAATATACACTAATGGAATTGGCCAACTAATAACATTGCTAGGCTTTCAATATCACTTTTATGCAGATGACACTCAGATATATCTCTCTGGCCTAAATCCCCCTTCTCTCCTCTCTCGCCTTCCTGTCTAACAGCCATCTCCTCATTTATGCCCTCTCATTCCCTTAAACTGAACATGGACAAAACAGAACTGGTCATTTTCCCCCCATCCCACACCCCTCCCCTCTTCAACACCACAATCTCTGTAAAAAATCTTACAATAACTACAACTCCTCATGCTATGTGCCTGGGCATCATTCTGGACTTTTCTTTGGCATTCACACCTCGTATTCTCTCCCTAGCCACCTCCTGTCACCTCCAAAACATCTCCCGCATCGGTCCCTTCCTTTCACCTGATACCACTGAAATGTTAGTGTATGCCCTGGTCATATCCCAACTGGACTACTGCAACACCCTCCTTTGCGGTGTACCAACATACAGACTGGCACCCTCCAATCTATTCTGAACTCTACTGGTCCCCTCATCCACTTTTCCTCATGTGTCTCCATTGCTGCTCCCAACTGTCAATCCCTCCACTGGTTACCTGTTTCTCAGAGAGGCCCCTCCCAACAGTTTATATCTGATCGAACAATAACAACTCAAGTGCAACCTCCCTTCTGCCTCTGACATTCTCTTTGGTCACCTCCTTGCACTCCCAGCCTCAAGACTTTTCCTGTGCCTACCCACTTCTCTGGAATGCAATCCCCCACTCAATCCATCACTCTCCAACCCTGCAAGCCTTTAAATGTGCCCTCAAAACCCACCTCTTCAGACAAGCATAATCACTGGCTTAAGCAACTTCTGTAACCTTCACCGGGCACATGCCACCATACTTAAGCTCTACCATCTGTGATCACTCCATTTTGTCTCCACCCCCTATCCTTAAAACTGTAAGCTCAGAAGGACAGGGTTCTCTTTCCTATTGTCTCCCGTGCTCACAACATTTGGTTTGAACTTTGTAGCATCTAGTTTTTATTGGTCCCTGTACAGTATGTGTTACCTTGTCAGTAATTATACCTTGTAAAGCGCTATGGAAGTTGATGCCGCTATATAAATAAACAATAACAAATATAGTTATTTACAGCTGCCCCTATGGAAACCCAGTAATACAAAATGATAATATGGCAAGGCATTGTGCTAATTGACAATTGTTTTAGTGACAGATTGCATGAGCTGAGTTCCTGCTGAGTTTACTTTAAAGCAGACCTGGATCACATGTCCCAGTGTCCCCTGGTGGAAACTAGGGAGCACGGGGCAGCGGAGTTCAATCCCTTGTATTTTATGCTTTCTGTGTGTCAATATGGAAGATACCAATTGAGTTTCATACTAACATGATTGACATTTATTGAGAAGAAATTTATTTTTTGAGGGGGGGATTTTTTTGGGATTTATGGGACATAGGCATTTTTCCTTCGCACTTAACCTATACATGCAATGTGTGTACACATGCCTGGAGTGGTGGGCTGCCCTAATTACAGTGCCTGGGGAGCAGTTGGAGGCTAGGTGCCTTGCTCAAGAGATTTTCAGTGATGTCCCATGGTCGGAAATCGAACCTGCCACCCTCCAGTCACAAAGCAGCTTCCTCCGACTATTGAAATGATTTGTTGTGGACTTATTCCACCCATGTATTAAGGACCTATACTGTTATGGTGAGCTCTGCTACTTATACGCCCACCTAGCACTTTCCTAAACACAGTATTTATGCATGTATGTAGCCAGGGGTAACATCACCAATCATATATGTAGCCATGTCTAAAATCACCAACATACATGTAGTCAGTTATAACATCATCAGTTATAACATCTTCAGCCATATATGTTGCCAGGTCTAACTTCATCAACATCACCATCTAACATCTTCAACCATATATGTAGCTATGTCTAACATCATCAACATTTAGGTAGCCAGGTCTAACATCATCATCTAACATCTTCAACCATATATGTAGCTATGTCTAACATCATCAACATTTAGGTAGCCAGGTCTAACATCATCATCTAACATCATTAACCATATACCGTATGTATCCAGGCCTAATATCATCAACCATGTATGTAGCCAGGTGTAATGTAATCAACCATATATGTAGCCATATCTAACATCATCAATCATATAGGTAGCCAGGTTTAACATAATCAATCATATTGTAGCAAGGTCTGCCATCACCAAACATACATGCAGCTATGCCAACATCATCAACCATATACTGTATGTATCAAGGTATATAATAATAAGTCATATATGTAGCCAGGTCTAACATCACCAAACATATACTGTATAGCTGTAGCTAGATTTAACATCATCAGTCGTATATGTAGTTGTGTATGTAGCCAGGTCTAACATCATCAACCGCATTTATAGCCATGTCAATAATGTAAAATAAAAAAAAAAAATAAAGTAAAGTTAATCTTAAATCTCACCATGAATAAAAGTATGTGGCAGGGTTTTATTTAGAGGATCTCAAATATCGGTATTAATACATTTCACATGCACTCACATACAGTATAACAAACACTGGTGTTTTTTTTTTTTTTTTTTTTGCTGCTTTCTATCTTATCATTGTATTCTTTGAACATGCAAAACGACATATGAAATATAACAATTTTCATGAAATTATACAGTAAAGCGAGCCACCAAAAAACCTGCAGGCACAGTTTTACTTCTATGAATATGGAAATGCCTCTCGCTCGTGAATGCCGTTATTCCAATCTGTCAGGTGTTAAAATATTTATGTGTCCTGCTGAAAAAAAGACATCAAATGCAATCTGCACATCCATGTGTGTAACATGACTTCATAAACCTACAATTTAAAATGTGATAGGGGACTTTACAGTGACAAATAGATAATTGTGGATTTTTACAGCATAACATATCTTGGATTTGTCTTGTGCACGTGTTACATAAAGAAATAATTGTACATGTTTCCTATCACCTTGTCCCTTTGTCTACAAAGTTGACCCAGATTAGTTGGAGCCCCTGGATAGTTTATGTGGTGCAACGCAACGCAACATGACTTTAGAAACCTACAATTTAAGATGTGATAGAGGATTTTAAAGTGATAAAGGATATTTTGTATATGTCTTGTGCACTTGTTACATAAAAAAATAATTGCACATGTCTCTTATCACTTTGTCCCTTCATCTACAAGGTTGACCCAAATTACAGTATGACCCAGATTAACAGGAGCCCTTGAATAGTTTATGCGTTACAATGTCGGGTGGTATTGTCTATTATGGAAAGTGATCACTAGTACTACTAGTGCTAAGCTACCATCAGATAATATTGCAATAGGAATAATGTTACAATAATGCTACAAAGATGCTCATAGGATTTTTGGTTTTACATTGTGGTGCACTTTTGGGGAAGGGAGTGGCGTGGAGAAAACATAATTAAAGGGAAACAAATACATGTCACGGAGGCACTTCTTAAAACAACCATCCCACCACTGGTAAGCCCTGTAACTGTGAGGCCATTTTTCTGATGTGAGTGCCGTCTGATGGGGAACCAGTAATGTTTGTACACAATTGATGCAGCGCGACCTCCACCAATGGAAGCATACGGTGCTGCAGAATGCTGATGTCCCACTTCAAGTGGAGCTATGTCAAAAGAAGTAAGGGGAGCTATGTCAAAAGAAGTAAGGGGGGTAGCCCACTGTCTTTCATTAAAGGGGACATCTACTAAGAAATAAATAGAGGTTTTCTTACAGTACATCCCCCTCTGGGGACTTCTTATTTTTGAATGTCTTCGCTTTTAAAGGCCCTGTCCTGGCACATGCTAATTTGCTCCCCCCTTACCCCTCATGTGATTTTAAATCTCATATAAAGTGTAAATACCTTATGGATCTGGCTTTTATTGTATTACTTGGTGTGGTCAAGCTGGGAAGGAAATGCTTTATAAGCTATGTGTGTGTTGCGGTGGCCAGAGACAGCTGCACAACCACTGTGGCTTGCCATGCTCAGTTGTTCTAAGAGCTCCAAGGGACAGAGTAGCCATTAGACCCCTATTTGCATTGACCTGAAGAAATGGAAATAAAAGGAGCTACAGCTTCTACTACAGGAAATGGAGGAGAGGTACATGGGAGAGGCATCAGGTGAGCTGCTTGCTGCCTGATTATAGCTGTTGCCCAGACAGTCCCTTTAAAGGGAAAGTCTAGCTTTGGATAAGAAAAAAAGAGACCCATCCTCCCACCTCTTCCTTGGCACTAACTCCAATTCACCTGCTCAGGGCTACTGTATCCACCCAATTCCAAAGAGAATTTTGGGGCAGCCATCAGGGAAGCTGCTACCCTGATTGTGATTGACTGCTTAGTCAGCCAATCATTGCACACCATCTCCACCCTGCTGCACTGATCCCTTTTGTAAGGTTAAGCTTCTTCTTTTAAAAAGAATAGGTTCACGAAAACAGGCAAAACACTGTACCAGATTTGCATTCCTCCACTGCTCTCAGGTTCCCCACTCTGCCGGTAGTCAATAATGTACTGCGGGGAGGGGGGCTCATACATCTTTTATGGTTAACCCTACTAGCTTAACACTTATTTTGTTCAAATTTGAAGTTCCTATTCTTTTTTTAATCAAAATACCCAGGGAGGGGATCTTTAGTCATTTTGGTTTGAGAACCCAATAGCTAGGCCTGGTTAGTGTAAGTTGGCTGTTGGGGATTTCTGACTATATCTGTTCCATTTGAATCCTGACCTTTTATATATATTCATGCCAGACATCATAATTGTTCAATGTCCAAATGTTACCTAAAACCATGGCTCCAAATTTTTGATGCTAAATCCAAAACGACTGGATGTTGCAGAGCTTGCCCCCTTCCATTAGCACAAATAGCAGATGCTTTTAATTCTGCCATTGTTGAGCAACAGACAACCCCGCCGCTGTTCCATCAGACAAAGAATAAAATAGCTGTGTCCCTTCCTTGCACTTTAGATTAATGCATTATTTGTTTTATGGCCAGTAAGACCTTGACAATGTACAAAATAAAGCTCGCTGTTCATTTATTCAGCTTCACACTTTTTAACTCAACAATATAGAAAAAACCTTTCTTCTTTTTTTTGTGTTGTGATGTCTGGAAGCTGTGGCCTAACCCCTTAACAAGCTATTTTCACTCACTGGATAGAAGTTATCAACAAATCTTGTTGTGGTGTTAATTGGCTTATATGACATTTTTAAAGACTAGCTGGTATTTCTCTGCCTGTTCTCGTTAGTATGCCGAATTACTTGAATCCATGTGATGCTAAGTAATTAATCTGATCTGTTCTAAATAGATAATTGTAACATTCAAAATGATGTTGCTAATTAAACAGCAAAACATACAGGCTCATTTAAAGAGCACTGCCAGCCAGTGGCCTTTAAAGCAGTCAAAAGTCCAAAAATCAAAGCTTAGTAAATTGCTCCCTTAAAGCCCCCCCCCCCCCATAACAAACAGTGACATATGCTCTTTGAGGGTGCCTAACCCCATGCAGATGCTGTTGAATGGCATGCAGATAAAGTGCTCCTGAACTACATGGGAGCGGCCTTGCTACACACCTGACAGCCCTGCTTCTGAGAAACCCAGTCCCACAATCAAATTGGCATTCATTTTCTGTGCAATCATGCCTTCTCATTAGACAGCAATAGAAATACATTCACTATTGCTCTACTCAGATCAGAGAACTCCTAGAAACATTGCTTCAACTGTTTAAATAGTCACCCTTTACAGATACATTCCAGTATTAATTTCTTTCACCAGCTGTTGTGTGTTTGTGTGCAGCATGACAGAGTTTTCACCACGCTTTCTGAGGCATCTCAATTTGGTGTAGGCTGCATATAGCATGCAGATAAAGTGCTCCTGAACTAAATGGGAGCGGTCTTGCTACACACCTGACAGCCCTGCTTCTGAGAAACCCAGTCCCACAATCAAATTGGCATTAATTTTTCTGTGCAATCATCCCTTCTCATTAGACAGCAATATAAATGCATTCACTATTGCTCTACTCAGAGCAGAGAGCTCCTAGAAACACTGTTTTAGCAGTTTAAATCATCACCCTGTACATATACATTCCAGTATCCATTGCCTCCACCAGCTGTTGTGTGTTTGTGTGCAGCAAGACAGAGTTTTCACCATGTTTTCTGAGGCATCTCAGTTTGGTGTAGGCTGCATACAGCAAAACTCCAACCTTTTCTGCTAACAGCCTGGCTTGTATGGGGAGAATAACACAGGCACCCCAGCCTAGCTAACATTTCATCAATGTGGCCAGCTATACAGCAATGTTATCTGCTTCTTACATTCTGTGTGGAACAGATAAAATCTCTCCCTTGTTGGATGAGATGATCATAAGGAAGCTGCCAACTCATCTACAGTGTGTTTGTGACAAAGCCCCCCCCACCCCAATGCTCATATTTACAGGGCTATAAGGTGTGCAGCAACATGGCCACTTTCATGCAGTCCAGGAATGCTGCATCTGCAAATATATTCCACAATGTCTTCATGGGGTTGAGCTCTCTCAAACAGCATACACCACTGATCTTCAGAGAGGGGTATAGGGGAGAAATGTACTATTTTTTTATTGAAGGCTCACTTTAAATGTGTGATAGTAATCCTGTTCTAAAAAGTTGGTCCAAATTGTTAAAATTATTCAGGTGATTATAAATTTCCGAATAAAAAAGAGCAGTCACATTAGGTGAAAATATTTAAACCATAATAAAGCACACATAATATAATGTCATAATCTGTTTATGATGCTGCTTGTTTTATGGAGTTTCAGTGCCATAAATTCCTTATAGAAAAAGCCTTTAAAAGGCTGTTATAGTTAGGTCAGAGCAATGTTATTATGCAGTAATGCGTCTGCCTCTCATTTCCCAGGTAAATAATAGTGTATAAATGAATTACAGTTGCTTTAAACAAGGTCGTGTATTTACCAGCAATAGATTTTCCTTAATCCATTTCTGCTGTCTAGACACCTGAATTGCAAAGGCCTGTATAGCAGTAGCCTGTGCCAGTAAGAGGCAGAAGCTTTACTTAATCCAACAATATCAATCTAGACACAACTTTCACTCTGCCTTTAAACATTTTGCTGGTCCCTACCTCCGCTCACTCATACCTTCAGGAGCTCTCCCATGCCCCCCTCTCTGAAAAGACCCCCCCAAACAATCCGGTTTGAAGGGTAATTCCACTTTCAATGACATTTCTTTGTTTGTGTTATAAAACACTTTTCTCTAGCAACATACACCAAGTGATGTGCTTTGTGTACGTAGTTGTGTATGCTAGAGAAAGTTTGGAAGCCACAGCACCCTATGGGCTATGCTGAAAAAATGGCAAATTCTTTAGCATACCCCATAGGGTGCTGTTGATTCCAAGGGTTTAGTGCCACGTAAAGTGGACCAAAAACCAGCACAATCAGCCCGGGAATCTATAGGATTCCCAGGTAGATCGATTCCCTCCCCTGGGGCATTCAAAACTGGGATGCCTTGCTGTCTGATACCCCCCAGGTCGCCCCATGCACTTACCTTGCTTCCCGGTCCAGGGTGCTCCCTGTAAGAGGGAAGCGGAGGATGTGGCTGCCAGCGCGCTCGGAGCCACTGCTCTTAAACGAAGTGACATCAGCAGCTGCGAGCGCGCTGACTGGACGATCGGCCGCACATGCACTGTAGGACTGGGAAGAGGTAAGTTGTGCTTGGCGATCTGGCGGGTTTCAGACAGCGGGTACCCCCGATCGGGGTGCCCCGGGGGAAAGGATAGTCAAAATCCTGGGTTTTGGTCCACTTTAAAAAGCTCACTGAGACGCAAATTGTAATTCACACTCCATTTTTTTTATTACAGTTCCCCCTTAAAGGGACTGACCAGGCTAAAATAAATAAGGAAAGATACTCATCAATCGTCCCATGCAGCTGATCATCTATATACTGGGAGTTACCACTGCCGGAGTTACAGACTGCACATGTGGTCACCTGACTGAATTCTCCCATTACGCATCACTGAAGTAAATGCAGCAGACACAGCCAGTAAGCAAGTCAGTAAGTTTCAAACTCTAGTGGACGAATCAGCTGTGCCACACTACTAGTCAGAATCTATTTATTCAAATATAAGCACACACTTTTGTGGACCTGCAATGTTTATCTATTTTATTACATAAAAGTAGAGTGCAATGTTGTCAGTATTTCCTAAGCTTAGGAAAAGCAACTCACATGGATAAGATGAGAAGGACAAGATGTTCATTGTTATTTTAAGTACCGAGCTGCCAAAACTCTCTTTCACTACATGAAACACATTAGCTCCCTTAAATCACGATTCTCTCCGACCATTTAGGCAAACTGCAAAGATTTTGTACTGGAGTAATTACTCTGCTCCTGCTTCCATCCCTGTACACTCATAAGAGCTTAAATATTGTTTGTAGGTATTTCAGCTGCTTTATGTCCATCTCTAAATCACTCTAATTGTTTCCTATATGATTTTCTCCCCACACTAAGCACCGGGAGATAAATAAACACTTTCAAACTCAAAGTCCAGTGATACTGAAAGCTATATGAACACTTAAAAACACTACTGAGATTTAGGTAATTATTTACTGTCAGTAAATTTGGGTTTAATATAAACATATTTTTATGTTGCTGCTGATATTTAAAATTAGGAACATAATTGATTAGTAATTGTGCTGGGGCTGTATGGTAAGGAAAATCTAAGATATCCTCCTTTGAATTGTTAAGGTAAGGAAGGCAAGGAAGGCAATACTTAAATCCTCTGAACTGCAGTGCTGCTGTTTCCAAACCATGACTGGTCTGACCCTGGGGTCAACTGGCTGATACTTCCTCTGGTAGCCCAAATCAGTCCACAGCTAACCAGCCCTCTGTACAGTGTGGTCTGTTATTCTTCTTTGAATTGCTAAAGTAGCCCTGTATTCAGTTGCTCAAAATGGCAGAACAGAAGGCAATACTCAAATCCTCTGAACTGCAGTGCTGCTGTTTCCAAACCATTACTGGTCTGACCCTGGGGTCTAGGATTGCTCAACTGGCTGATACTTCCTCTGGTAGCCCAAATCAGTCCACAGCTAACCAGCTCTCTGTACAGTGCAGTCTTGATTCATCCACCAAATGGGTAAACTAGATGGACACACAATACAAATGATATAAGAAATTCAATATTTAAGGGAAAGTCCACATTAATAGACTTCATAACTCAGCTCATAGGGTAACTCGTGTCATAGGGGGCACATGGTTTCCCAGCTTACCGTCACATAGTCCATTGACAGGTGTTCCAGACCAACGATGCCCTTTTTAGGCTATAAGCACCTTGGCTGCACTTGTACAGCACTATACACTGCCGGCCAGCTTGAAATCAGGAGGGGGGCACCCAACTTCAAATTCTGGGACTTTAAGAGAAATACTATATCAATAATGTACAGTAGGACCGGGAATGGAGAGTTGGGGGGCGGGGCTTTTTTAAAAGCAAAATTTAAAATTTTGCCTATAGTTCCTTTAATCGGAGGGCCATTGGGGCATGTAATGGTGATCTGCACTGGTGCTTTTTATTCTAAGTTGAAACTTTCCTGGCATCCACGTGGACCTAACATCCTCCTCCGGGCTTCTGGCTCCTCCAACAAAGGAGAAGTGGCAGGCAATAAAATGAAGTGAATATAATGTGCATGCTCCAGTCACTTTGCCGCTGGTAAGCAGATGTCCAGGGTATCCTGCGCTACAGGACTTTCTCTCAGTAACAGGTATGTTTCTGAGCACCAGACTGCCAGGTGCAGCAGCTGCAGGGGAGAAAATCATTTTTGTTTTTTTAGTATGGACAGTCCTTTCATAAGCCTATAGATATCACATCTATGCATGCACACAAATCTATTTTCAGTAGCCCTCGTTACAATTTTCACATAAAGAAACATTTTTTTCTGAAATCAAAATCTTCTCTACATCAGAGAGACTCTACCTCTCTAACATGCCCTTTTTATACAGCCATGTCATGTTTTTTTCAAAAAGTTGAACCTTTGACACTTTGTTATGTGTCCTGTGAAGAAAATATGGTTATAGGAGATATTTAAATAATTCTTGTTCTCTTTACTTTTTACATAGCATCCCAGGATTTTTGGAAGTGGGAATATATATATATATATATATATATATATATATATATATATATATATATATGACTTGTCTGTCTTGGGCATGCAACTAATTTGACAGTGTTCTAGAGATGCTTTATCTTGTATTTAAAATGCGCTGTTTTTCTATTTTGAATAGTATTTGACAGAATCCCATATGACATCTGACCAGAGATTTAATTTAAAAGCTTTCAACCCTCTTATTCAGCTAAACCTATTTTTGACCCCCATTTATATGCAGTCTTCTTAAAGTGGACCAAAACCCACCCTTGAGTCTAAGACTCCAGTGCAGGTATACGCACTTCCCCCGAAGTATCCAGGCTCGGGATGCTCAGTTGTGTAACACCACCCAGAGTCGTCTGAAAACTCCCCTTCTTTCCAGTCCAAGGGCACATGCATGAACAGGAGGGTGGTTGACCGCACCAGGCACTTGTGAATGGCCGGCACAAGCATGGTCCCTGTTGAAGGGTAGCAGGGGAAGCGGCCACCAGCACACTCGCCTTAGACGAGCTCTTGGACGAAGAGACAGGAGTGGATCTGAGCGTGCTGACTGGACTAGAAGCCACGCGTGTGCCATAGGACTGGGGAATGGTGAGTGAGATTGACGCGATCTGGGGGTTTCACACACTGGAGCATCCCAGGGTGCCCGGGGGCAAGGACCAAAACCCAGGAAAGTCAAAATCCTGGGTTTTGGTCCACTTCAGAATTCAGAAGAGCCACATTACTGGGAGAAGAATTTAAAGATTCAATATCATTTCCATGATGTTCTGAGAGTTCCTTTTAGTTGCAAAGCTTTATTTGAGATACAGAGCAGCTCATGGGAGGACAACTGTAAGAGCTATTGTATTCACTTAGCAGGAAAATAATTTAGCATGAAGTGACCATGATACCATTGGTAGGAGGGGATCATTTTGTGGTTTTCCCTGAGTTCTACTTTCAGTGAAATGATTTCCAATGTTCTTTTAGTCCATTTTCTCTCTTTACCATGTCATTAAATTAGAAGAAAAACTGGTATAGAAATTACTTATGAAAAAATAAAATAATCTAACCTTTTAACAGACTCACATGATGCTATGCCTTGTTAATCTCAATATAATGCTGTTTTATTCATTGGTATTTTTTAGCTTCAGTACATGAATATAAATTTAACTTTTATAAAAAATCTTTTTAAAAAGAAAAAGTCAGATATTTCCAGGAGGCAGTCTAGCTATGCAGGAGTTTAACTAATTAACCCTCACAATTGCCGTGGAAATATATTTCCTTCACACCTTCCGGGTTTCATTTGCTGCCGATGTAGTGTACATTATTTTACTTTCCTGTGTCCATCTGTGTAGAGGAGAAACTGTAAATCATACCATAGGGAATAATATGTGCATTTCCCCGGTACAGCACAAAGCATTGGGCACTGATTAGCACAGGATATGATTTCCAATTCACAAGCTTATTATTTCAATTGCCGGTTTGACTGTACTATGGAAGGAAAGGTTTCTACTAGTGAATAGTGTTATTTTAGGGTGAGCTCCCCCAGCGTACTAAAGAATTTCTGAAATTCCTTTTAATAAAGTTTGGGAATAGTGATGGTTTGCGGCTTCTGTACGAAGCTAGTTATGACCTATAAAATAGATTGCATAGTAGCACAAGCACAAGGTATGTGGGAGACCGGCAGGCTCAGATGGGCCCACCAGATTACCAGGAAATTGTTTTGTGAGCCCCTGAACTTAGGGGACCTTCAGGGGTGCCTGCCTATGATGTGCGATTGTAATTATTATGCTGTTTATTTCTATCATGATACAGTAGAGGTATTTGGTTATTCTTGGTGTAGCTGTTCTATGGCAGGATAGCACAGGTTATCCACTCACACACTATACAGTTAGTAATGTCTGTTTACATAAGACCTAGAAATAAACTAGTAATATTTTCATTTGACTGTAGGATGGGCCCTAGAGTCAGTTTCACAGGTGAATTTAAAAAGGATCATCAATCAAAAATGACTTGAACCAGACCAACACAACAAGCAGTGCTCATATGCATCTCTCCTTGGGGCAATTTAAATTGCAGCACATACATTTTTCTAACTCCTGCTGGGGTCATTTTTAAAACCAAGATGGCGGCTCATGCATCTGCAGGCTACCTGCAAACAGGAAGTGCTGCTGGTCTTAGTTATGTCAGTTAGGAGAGGAAGCTCCATCTTGCTTCCCTCACTTGAGTTTGACTGCAGTCACATGATCAGAAGACCAGTCAGAGACTTGTTACACCCTGGCATCTCATGGCTTGTAAGATGATTTTGAGATTCCTGTTCCAACTTCAGGCATTACCAAGGAAACATAAAGTAATCTAATTTTATTATCTAAAATAAGTACAGTATTTTGGCCCTATAAGAGGCACTTATTTTTCCCCAAAAGTTTGCGGAATTTCCTGGTAATCTGGTGGGCCCATCTAAGCCTGCTGGTCTCCCACATACCAGTCTAACGCTTGTGCTACTATACAATCTATTTTTCAGGTCATAACTAGCTTCGTACAGAAGGATGAAAAGGTGAGTTGACTTTTTTCTGTTTTTTTCCGCAATCGCCCAATAAGACGCACGGACATTCGGCTTCGGCTTCTGTACGAAGCTAGTTATGACATAAAAAATAGTTTGCATAGTAGCACAAGCATTTGGGAGACCAGCAGACTCAGATGGGCACAACAGATTATCAGGAAACTGCCTTGTGAGCCCCTGAACTTAGGGGACCTTCAGGGGTGCCTATGATGTGTGACTGTAAATATTATGCTGTTTATTTCTATCATGATACAGTAGAGGTATTTGGTTATTCTTGGTGTAGCTGTTCTATGACAGGATAGCACAGCTTATCCACTCATGCACTATATATTTAGTAATGCCTGTTTGCATAAGCCCTAATAATAATATTTTTTTAACATTGACTGTAGGATGGGTCCCAGAGTCAGTTTCACTGGTGATCTCAAGAAAACCCAGTCCAACACTGGAGACCAGTTTTGATTAGTAAACCACACATGTATCATTTTGTGTTGCTATACACAAATTTTTTACGAAACTCAAAACAAACATATTGCTTGAGCGGAGCAGCAACTTGCTTCTCTCACTTGAGTCTGACTGCGGTCACATGATCAGAAGACCAGGCAGAGACCTGTTACACTCCGGCATCTCATGGCCAGCTCTCTAGGTGGAGACTATCAGTGTGAATATAGCTGCAGTAGAAACATTCATGATTCTGTACGTTGGCTAATGCCTCCCCCCCCAATATGTTTCAAATTAAGAGTAGAAAGAGAAACTTAAACATACTTAGATGTTTCATTAAGTGTGCGTGGCAGAGATACATACACGGTAAGGTAGTTAATGATGGAGTGATTTATATTGCAGCCTTTTTGAGATGTGCAGGGGAGTTATAGCGGGGACAGGTGCTGCAGCAGGGGGCCTTATGAGGATGGAAAGCCAGATGCAATTGTCTAGTTTCGCCCCCCCCCCCCAAATGCTGGTCCTGGCATTATCTTCCATCCTTGCTGCCCTTAAGATATTGATATCATAGAAACATAGAAACATAGGTTGACGACAGAAGGAGACCATACGGTCCATCTAGTCTGCCCTTATGTATATACTGTATGTACTCTTTATCCTAGGATAGATGTGTGCTTATCCCAGGCATGTTTAAATTCAGTGACTGTTGATTTTTCAACTACCTCTGCTGGAAGTTTGTTCCAAGCATCTACTACTCTTTCTGTAAAATAATATTTTCTAACATTGCTCCTGATCTTCCCCCCGACTAGCTTCAGGTTGTGCCCCCTTGTTCTATCATTAAGTTTCTTCTTAAAAACACTTCCCTCCTGAACCTTATTCAATCCTTTCACATATTTAAAGGTCTCAATCATGTCCCCCCTCTCCCTTCTTTCCTCCAGACTGTACAAATTAAGTTATTTAAGTCTCTCCTGATAAGTTTTAAGTTTAAGTCCTTCCACCATTTTTGTTGCCCGCCTTTGGACCCGTTCTATTTGAATAATGTCTTTTTGCAGGTGAGGTCTCCAGAACTGCACATATCTTACATGTTACAATTTACAATTTCGATGGAGAGTCAACTGAAGCCCTACTAAAGAAAAGGTGTTATCAGGACTTCATGAACTGTTTAGCATGACGAGGAATTGAATGCTGTGACATCCAACAGAAAGCAATCAGCTGCCATTATATTGCACAGTATGGTCTGAGATTTTTTTTCCTGGGCACATTATTTATGTATTTTCTTTTTACAATGACTAAAGCTGTTCTGTCCTGAAATACCAATGGAATATTAAAAACACCCAAACATCCTCATAACATCTCGATTGCACATCTTTCATTAAATTCTAGATAATTAAACAATATGCTTGATAAAGGTCAGCATTTAAATATAAGTGCCTGTCTGGCTTTACAGTTGTGATATTACAGCCAGTTACCGTCAGACCTCTATTTTGTATGAAATTTAGGGCTAGGGTGTATGCTGTAGATTTCTTTGGCACACTTCTCTCTCTTTCATGTGCGCAGCTTTCAGGACATGCCTATAGCTCTCCTGCATATTGTTGAACTCTCTGGCAGGAATACAAGGTAATAAAATAGTTTTTGTTTTTTTCATCACATACTGGCTGTATGGAACTATTTCAATACCTTTCCTTGCAGCAGCTTGCTTTTCATGCATAATGAATTGATGTAATGCGGTGCTGCACAAACAGATATAATCAAGAACAAAAACTGGAAGATATTAAAATACCAGGCTTTTTTCATTTTTTGTGTGTAATAGTCACAGTGAAGGAATGTTTAATTATACACTAGAGCCTTTTACCAACTACCTGAGATTAAACAGACTTGGACCCTGTTAGGTGCCAAGGAGGAGCCTGTTCTTCAGGGAGGGTGCCAGCTGCCACACCATGCACTGCAACTTCTGGTCCCATGTCTCAGCCCATCCTGAAAGAGGTAACTATAGCTCACAGGAGAGGGTTGATAGGATCCCAATGGACCTGCCCTAAAGCAGAACAAAACCCAATATTTTCCCTATCCCAGGTTTTGCTCCTCCTGCCTGAAGGAACACCCACTCTAAATTCACTTTTCCTGCAACCCCGTGGTGCCTGTGTTGGCCACTAGCTAATCGACAGATAGTATTTCATATAGTTTTTCCTACGCTGCTCTTAGCAGCAAGAAAAGCCAATGATGGTGTGCCCCTGCTCCTTAATGTACCACACCAGCAATTCAGAAATGCCTGGTGTGTGTAATCACCCCACACAGAGGCACAGCACTGATGTGGCCGACGCTGGACTGCTGGAAAGGTGAAATTCACGACAGTAATTAGAGATTCGAAACACAAGACCTAAAGTCTTATGCAGAATTGGCTGGTGGTTGCTTCTATTTAAGGAAACAGTAAAGACAGACCATAAAACCACAGTACGCAGCCATGCTGCAGCTTTCTAGGATTACTCCAAGTGTCTGTAAAGAAAATAAGGGTTTTTTAAGCATTCTTCATTTCTTCATGTCTGTGTTGTTAAACAGGACTGCCATCCAAATTTTAGTCCCATACAACCTTTCACAGAAGTCCTTTTGATTGGGGGCCCAAAGATATCTGCACAATGCAGTGAGACGTACCCTCTATGCGTAGAGGTGAATAATGTTTGTGCAGCCGTTTGTGTGCCCCATATGGATAAAGTTCTGAGTAAATGTTAAGTATCTTGTACATTCAGGGCATACTGGTGGTGGGAGGGGATGGGACAAGGTATGCATAGACTAGAGAGGGGGTGGTAGAAAGTTGGGAAGAAGGAGTGGGACTTGGTGGGGGATGATGGAGTGGAGCTTGATGGGTAAAAGGCTCTATGAGAGAGGTGTGTTAGTATCAATGAGAAGGGGATATGTGAGTGGTAAATGAGTGGCATTTAGGAGTGAGTGAATAGCACTTGGAGGGGCGGTGCTAGAAGCAGGAAGGGACACACACACACACACACACACACACACACAAAAGAATACCCCCCTTTAGTAACATAGGAAGAAGAAGTGCCGGCACGCTGCATGATTAACCTGATGGCTGGGATCTTTCTGAGCAGGCCAGGCCAAGTTGCTGCTGGGCTGTAATTAATGGCAGCGACTGGGCCCTCCATTCGGTCTGGTATCCATATAGGAGTCCGAGCTGTACTGGGCTCTGAGTTAAACCTACTTAGCAATATTATACTTCAGGTAATAGCAAAGCCAAGTCTACTTGTAGCATATATTTAGCCCAAGCCTCTGCTGATATTCCCTCTGTAGAACTAGAAATTTATATTTTTGTCTTCCATGTTGCCTTTTTTGCTCTTCCTTGGCCCCTATGTCAAATATGTCAAACTTTAAGCCTTTGCATTTGGCCCTCTAACAGGTGTCAGATGATGCCCCTTCTAGCCTCCCCTGGTCACTTCAAGGATTCTGACACTGACAGCACATTATTGAACCTGTGTGAGCTGCCACTGAGCAATGCAGCAAAAAAAAAAAAAAAAGACTCCATGTAGCCCCTGAGATGTACTGGGGGAGTTTCTAAAAGTCCAGTCCCTGGCAAGATCTTGCATGTGATCTGTGTCTTTAACTTCAGAAAAGCTGGGAGGAGGGGGACTTCATGAGAGCACTGCTGCAGCAATATGAGTTGGCAGGTGACCAGTTAATGTAGAGGTGCGGAAATTAAACCTCTTTTTACTCACAAAAGTGACAAAAGGTACTCTTTATGGGGGAGGGGCAATTCAGCTGATACTAGTTGAAAATGTGTTTTTGATCCACTTTGAGTGGATCTTTAATGAATTCAGCCCAATGGTTTTAGACGCACACCTATGTATTTAATTTTATGATGTAAATCTTTCTTGAATACCATTGCTACCTGTATTGTGACTATTACAGAGCAAACTCTTCTTCTGTTTCTGCCATTTATCTTGCTAAAGGATTTTCTTTAATAATCTCTTTTGATTGACAGCAGGCTATCACTGTCATGTCACTTTCAGCCATCATGGAAAATTTATCACTGAATAATATTATCACAGTTTGAAGGATCACATCATTATCTGGAGCCAGGATCTGATACTAAAGCTCGAAAATATGGAAGCATTTAGTAACGACTGGCTGCTTGAATTAATATAATGCAAGAGCAAATACATAGCTTCATTCAGAAAAGTGTAAAGGCAAATGTTGGCTGGACTTACCGCGTAGCCATCTCGGTCAAGAAAGTTACAGGTTTTAGCATGAACCATTTTAACTACTTTTTCATAATGCTAAGCAAAATGTTATTTACAACTATTTTTTAATATCATCAATATCTGTTAGATTTTCTGGCAGAAGATAAGAATTATTTTACATTACAACATCTACTGTAGAAAAATGTAGCGTAAAATAGTATTGCATGGCCCTATGGAAAAAAAAGAAGATAAACAAAAGCTATACTAACTCTCTGTCCCTCCACAGCTCCTCCATCTGGCTCTGGTGCTTTAACACTAACCGCTACCCATGGAAGAGCAACGCGTTATCCTTCCCCGGTCTACAGTCGTAGCCTCCTCCAAGATAGAATCACACCTCTCAGCCTGTTCACTCAATGGAGGAGGCATGCCGAGACAAAGCCATGACAGGACCACACCCTCTCCATTGCAATAAATGAAGTGGGCATGCGGGGGGGCTAGTGATCTGTTAAGATGAAGGTCACCATGTCGGGCAGGAGTGCTGTTTTTCATAATTAAGGAGGGGAGAGCTGTAAAGGACCAGACATGAGTATTGGTTTTTTTGCATTTTTTTGCTTGCACAACCATGTTAGCAGCAGTAGACACTAACAATGCATGCCAAGGGCTAATTGGAGCATCTACACCTAGACTGGCACAGCCTGTAGGGCTTCCTGGAAATCGAGTCTGTGGGCTGGCAGGTAATTGATAGTTGTTGTGTTTACTTGACAAGACCAGGAGTTCTTCATCTTTTTTGATTAAGTACCACTTCCTTTTTTAAAATGTCCTCAAATACCAGTAACACCTGAGTGGTTAATATGGGTCACAACACAAGCATTTAAATTGCATAAAATGCATATAAATAGTTTTGTTTTTGTGTTAATGGAGCAAATAAGGCTTAAGTAAAAAATAAATGGCAGCAGACCAAGTTGCTGCACAGGTCACTTTGCAACCTTGCTGAGTATCAACTGATAGACAGGAGTGTAACTTAAGGGGGTGCAGAGGGTGTGACCATACTGGGACACGTTAAGTTGGGGAGTCCATAATTGTTTTTCATATTTATTATATTTGTGCTCTCTTGGCATGATTTAGAGAAAGGAAGCACCATTTATTTATGCAGTTTTCGTCTTTTGTTGTTTAGTTGCAGCCCATTAAACGTTAAAAACAGTTAAAAGACAGAAAAGAAAATGTTACTGCATGTGCTGTGGAAGGACACCATGTAATGTTCGTACCAGAGCCCCATCATTTCTAGTTACACCATTGCAGATATGATGTACTGTACCACCAGTGGTACCTGTACCATTGTTTGGAAACCCATGCCCTAGACCATCTCTTTAATCCTCACCATCTGGGTATCCTGATTTGGGCTTTCTCCTTTAAAAGCCCCCTGGTGCCAGAGCTGCATACCACTCCACCAGCAAGCAGTAGAGATCATCAGATGAGTGTGCACACGGCTTGCGAGGTACCACACATGTCCACTATGGCAAACTATTAGCCACCAGTCAACAAGCAGTTGGACACAGTAAGATTTCTGTAATTTATTTTTCTGGGTTTCTAGTGCACAATTGGTCTTCCCAGTTCAAGGTGCCCAGGGGTGGAGGCACCTGAGAGCTGATTCCAGAGATAGAACTAGATAGCTGAAGTATCAGGGATCCGATCATACAGTATAAATTGAAGATGGATAATATTGGGCACTGTACATTACCTTTATCAAATATTCAATAAAACTATACTACTGTACATGGTTCGTGTACTATGAGTGGTGTCCTTGACAAAGCATTTTAGATTCATTTTGTAATGCTCAATGAGACAGAAATTCAATTTGCATTATCCAGTCATATGCTCTACAGGCAATGGCGACGATAGATTAAGTACGAGATATTTCATTATCAAGCAGCAGCCCAAACTGTACTTTAGATCTGTTTGCAATGCTCCTCATCTCTCTTTCTTTACTTACTGTAAAACAAGGGGCTAAGAAAATATATGAAAAAGGATAGAACAAATCTATAGGTTATACTGCTGCTGCTATAAGGTGACCTTCATAACTGCAAAGGTATAATTTCACTCTCTATGGTATTATATTACAAGGATATAATCATCTATAGAAACTAGTGGTGAGCAAACATGAAGGTTTAACTACATAAAAGTATAGGGGGTAAAAATCACATACTATCATAGTGTGCTTTTGCCACATCCTCCTGTAAGAGGATTTTGAGATTCCTGTTCCAACTTTAGGCATTATTAAAGAAACATAAAGTAATCTTAAAAAAAAATGTTTTTATTTTCTAAAATTAGTATCTGTTTTAGCCAAGTATCTTCGGCACACTATCCAAAAAAAGAAAACCCCTCTCTTTACTTTTCACATAACTGTGAGTATAATGTTTCATGCCTGAGAAAGCAGAGACCTGAGGAATATGTAGCATAGTCACATAGACTGATACTGTCTACCACCCAGGGCTGTATTTGGTGTTATGATGACTGCCCTAGGCACTTTTAGTGACTGTACCCTCTTTTGTTGAGTCAGATCAAAAGCAATATCATACTACTAAAATTACTATAACATTAACAGTGTACTCTACGGCATTACCTGCAAGTGGACACCCTAGGCTCATGTGTAGATTTGGCTAATGGGAAATTTGGCCCTGCTCCCACTCATGATAACACATATACCATCATTAGCTATTGCTTTGAACTATAGTTTTGCGTTATATATATATAGTATAGGGGTGAGCCTTTGGATTGTTAGTGTTAGAGTTATTCATAATTTACTTTGCCTAGCTACTAACTTCCTAACTTTGCCTAGCTGCTAACAGAAATCATACATGGACACCAGCCCCTAGGCGATGCTCCAGTTCTATAGCTTAAAGTGGACCAACAGTTAAAAACAAAAAAAGATCTCACCTTTGGGGTGTAGGTTTGGATGTCCCTGCAGCCATACAGCTGTTTATGCAAGCCGCTTCCAGGTTCCGGATTTCGCCGCTTCATGAATAAACTGCAAGCTGCAACTACTGGCCGGTGATGCGAGTGAGCAGCTTCTTATCCGCTCCCGCTGCTCCTATTGTGAGGGTGAGAAAAGCCGGCTGCTCTCTGTGAGGGGCTGGCTCAAAGGCTGTACCTAAGAGAATTGTGGGAGACGTACTAGCAAGATGGCTGTGTGGGAACGAGATGTCAGGGAGCATACTCCTGGGTGTAGCAAGATGGTGGCGCAGGAGCGAGAAGTCCAGGAACCGACAGGCAGGTAAGGTGAGTAAGTCATTAATAAACATGCATTTGTATGCATGCTTAATAATGACCTTTTGTGTTTTTTTTTTTTATTTAAAAGTTAACCATTGGTCCACTTTAGTAATACGGTCACATTATCCACCCCCCTCTAGCTAAATTATGGGGTTGAATTCCCATCAGCCATCCTAGTAGTAAAGGCTGGGGAGTATAAATAGTCTGGATACAGGGAGTTCTGTGGGTGAGGTAGGAGCTTCAAAGCCTGCAAGCTAGTCTGAAGAACTCTATCCTAACCCTCCACCATATTGGTTACTGCTGTTCTACTCTGTAATTGTAGAGGCTACTATTTGTAGAAGGAAATCTATTAAAGTGATCCTATACCTAGAAAGGAAGTTTATGCTGTGACCTTCTATCGCCAGCCCAGTGCCCCAAAACAGACTGTGTTTCTTTTTTTACTAAAGCCTTTGCCCAGTATAAATTAAACATAAACCAGTATGATCTCTGAATGGCAGCCATCTGCTAATTAATTCAGTTACAACTAAAGTGTCACATAATGTCAGTTAGGTTGAAGTGCTCCCCAAGCTGCGTGTACTGTAACTGAATGTATAATCACTGCAAAGCGCCAGGGGGCGGGACTGCTCGGCCAGCAATATGGCCAACTGCATTCAGTACATATTGTAATTAATATTGGGCAAAGGCTTTAGTAAAAATGAAACACAGGCTGCTTTGGGGCACAAGGCTGGGGATAGAAGGCAATGACATACTATAAACTTTTGTAGGAATTAGTTTTCCTGGCACAGGGGCACCATTTATGTTGCCTACAATGTTAGTTATTGGGCTCCACATCTCCCCTTCCCCTTGTAATTTGCATCCCAGAAGGTTAATTATAGGTTTAAGTTGATGCATTTCAGAAGCAATAACCAACTTATCTGAATGGAGCTGAGAACTATTCATTTGCATTAGTAAAATGTGCATTACTTAACACGCAGCTAGATTGCTTGCTTTAGGTTCATGCTCCCCTTTTTGGTTCAAGGGCCGCATTCTCTTATTGTTTCACTTCAAGGGGCCACAATGAAACCCAAGCAGGCAAAATGCAAGTGGTGCACTGCAGAAAAGCAGTAACCTGGGTGTATTAAAGTGGACCAAAACCCACTTAACTTGTGAAATACATTTGGCCAAAGTCCCTGCCCACTCTACCTTCTTAAGGTGTAGAACTAGAATTGGATATTTATGCTTTTTGAATCATCCTGGAACCCTGATTTTTTTGTATGTCCCTCTCTGTAAAATGGCAGAGAATCAGTCATTGCCTAGAGGTGGCAATGACATCATTGCTACTCACAACAGTGGCAATGAATGGAGGAGGCAGGACTATACAGCAAAACAGGTGGCATTATCTGGCATTAGAGTGAAGCAGGAGCAGCGAATATTGGCAACAGGTCCTCTTCATAGGAGAAGCAATTCAGGGGGATGTTAGTTAAAATGTGGGGTTTGTTCCACTCTAAATATTCTTTTATGTATATGCAGATCTGAGCATAGGCAAGACAAGAAGAAGTGGGTAGGGATGAGCCTGGTGGATTGAGCAGAGATGAGACAGGGAGAGGTGGGTAAATGATATGGATAAATGTAAAGTGAGCAGCATTGAGGTGAGAAGAAGTGGGTAGAGGTAAGGTGAGTAGAGGTGAGGTTGGCTGAGGTGAGGCACCAAGAGGTGAGGACAGCAGAGGTGAGGTGGAAATACATGAGCAAAAGGTGGGTAGAGGGTAGCAGAGGAATGATGGGTAGAGGTGAAGTTGGCTGTGGTGAGGCAGGAAAAGGTGAGGTGAAAGGAGATGGAGGTGGGAAGAGGCAACATAGATAGAAATGCGTTAAGCAAAACTGAGGTGAAAAAGGGGGGTGTGGAGAAAGGTTAAATGATGTGGGGTAAGGTTAAATGATAGAATGAGGCGAAGCAGTGGGTAGAGGTAAGAGGTAAGAGCAGAACATAGGTAGAGGTAGACAGAAGAGCAGGGCGCCGCAACTGATTGCAGTGCATGTGGCCCCCAGGCTGCAGATTGTGTATCCCTAACCTAGGTGAATGTATAATTTACATATACATTTTATAAATAATACATATACACAGTAAACATTACAACTTGAATAGACAAGGCATATGAACAGATAACCTTAACAAACTTATATTTTCAACCATGGCTTAGAGCCATTGTCTCATGATTTAGCATTTATGTTATTATATAGGTAATAAAATGATAATGGAGGAGAAAAATGATGCATTTTAATTATCCAATCTTATATATGCATGTTCACACATCCATAATACATTCAAATGCTATTTTTTTTTTATTTAAATCCTTTAAACTCATGAAAAGGCAATCTATGGATTATTACACACACAATGAAATGGATCTAAAGATTAAGCTATAAATAAGTAATAGGTAAGACAGGCATATGCAGCATTGTATTTACATTATAATTATATTTACATATGTGTAATGATATTTAGAGGAGCTTCTATTCAGACGAAACATTCTCACTGATTATACTCTCAGGATATGCTCACAGCATAGAGTGCAGTATACCCTCAAGTATGCAAATAAAGCATATTTCACTAGAAGAATCTACTAGCAATGGCTCTATGCTTTGATAAAAATGTAGAGCAGTAATATGTACTTTTTTGCATATAAAACAAAGACAGACCCATGTTAAAATGGCAGAATTTTGTCTTGTAAAATAAAAACACATTGGAAGGAATCATTATGAACTTTTTCCACCTTCAAAGTGACCCATAATCTGTATGATTCCATTTAAAAACAAATTAAATACTTTATTATAACAACTTTGAAATAATGTGGTTCCATAATTGTAAACGCTCCCACATAATCAGGGATGTGGTTGGGTTCAGAATTAACCAATCACAAGTAAACAGTCAGTACACAGCTGCCGTCATTTAAAGTTAATCTAATTAACCTATTTAAAGTTCAGCTCTTCTAGTAGGATTTGCATTTTACAGTAAAAGTAAACAAGAATGTCTACAGCAAATTTAAAGGAGCTTCAGGAATTTCTGGCGCTAAAATACACACCTGACCATAAGTCGCACCTAGAGTTAAAGATAAATATAAGGGCACCCAATCCCAGCATCAATATGGCAGTCCCCCTTACAATGAATATGACAGCCCCCAGCATGAATAGGACACACCCAACCGACACATTTCCTTTTTTAATTTATTTGCCTAGCCCAAATGCTGGTTACCCATGCGCTCTATCTTCAGGCCTCCATTCTGCACCCCCATCTCTGCCATGCGCCCCACTGCATTAACATCTCTGCCCTGTTCCCTTATTATTGCCATGTTCCTTGCTGCACCCACATCTTTGCCCTGGTCCCTATCCTTGTTGTGTTCCCACTGCATCCCAATCTCTTTTCTGAGAGGGTCAATTAATGGCAGTACGCCTATGCATTTGCACATGTTTTTTGGAGCACCAAGACGCGATCGGGATTCCTCTTGATTTATGGTCATCAAAATTGGAAACACATTGTTTAAGGTTGTTGTTTTAAATTAGAGGACAATGTCGATGTGGAAGCTTGCGCCTGAAATTCTCTGCAAGCGCAAATTTGGCCCCCAAACTGTTATCTGCAACTGATTTATAGGGTTTTTAGAGGGCAGAAAAGTGTGCGCAAATGTGTCAATTTCCAGAGTGAATTTCCTCCAGCAAAATACTGAAATAAACTGCCAACTTCCCCGACTAACAGGCTTATTTCATTCCTAAAAGACATGTCGCTTGCATCCGGCATGTTTGTTAGCAATAAAAGTGTCAGCTGCAATTATATTTTAGTAATTGTTCCCTTTATTTGGGGTTTTGGTGAGAAAAATGTTTAATAATCAAAACACCAAAAATTAAGAGTAATTAAAAAAAATATTAGTAGCACAATTATTAAGCATAATATGCAACAGGGCAAGGCGGGAGGGGTAAAGACAACATCTGGGAGTAAACATTTGGAAAAACACCTAAAAATAAGGAGAAATAAGCATCTATAAATAAATGATAACTAAATATTCCCTTTCTTTACTGTTTCTCTTTTGTCTCTCCAGCTTCTGTTTTAGGTGACTCTCTGTTCTCCATTTAGGAGTGTATTCCCTGCCACCTGAGTCACCTGACAGGGAATACAATCCAAAATGAAGAATAGAGATTTGACTAAAACATCAACAGCAAGCAGCTGGAGAGACAAAATCTCAATTTAGAAACAGTAAAGACAGGTGAGAAACATGGAGGGCCATCGGGACCAGTTAGGGGCTTAGCCAGCCAAAAGCACATGGGGCAGGGCAATTTGCGCTTCAAAACAGCAGAATTTCAGGTGGAAGGCGACTGAAGAGAAATTTTGCACTTCCAGCGACCGCAATCCATTTAGTGCGATCCACACGTGCGCCCAGCATCTACACGAAGCCATGAATCAGGCACCTAGCATACAGAATCGTTCGTGATTGGCTTGGGTTTTTTGCGCAGTGACCATGAATAGACCCTAATGTGGTGCATTGCAGAGATGGAGGTTCGATAACTTAACCTGTGGCCATTTATGGGGACAAGTGTGGGATGAGGGATAGTAATGGGCCCATTACTAGTTCTGAAAGAAATTTCCCCAGTGTGAAAGATTCTGCATCTGGGGGTTGAGTGTGTGTGTGTGTGTGGGGGGGGGGGGGTTAGAGTGCCAGCACCTAACATATTATACTTATACTACTTATACTGTGTGCATCGGGACCTGCTGGAGTCCTACTGTACAGCTTGTTATTGGTGCTTATGTCCCATGCGCTGTCCTCACATGTCTGCTTGCTTCTGCACATAACACAGGGCAGGGCAAACAGCAGAGACCGCCTGAAGAGGAGGCAACAGCAGCACCAACAAGATTTACGGTATTATGCTGGACACTCTTGATGCTTGCTATGCAGAGTTCCATATGCCCCTACTTGAACTTCCCTCACTAGTCAACGCAGTTTTCTCCAAGGATTCCATCGGTCATACACCTGCTTCTGCTGAGTTCTGTTGCTCACACGGCTTTACCATAAGTATAGAGCAACAGGAGCTACACTGGGCAGACAATCCACTTCATGAGCAGCAATTTACCATAAGTATAGAGCAACAGGAGCTACACTGGGCAGACAGTCCACTTCATGAGCAGCAATTTACCATAAGTAGAGAGCAACAGGAGCTACACTGGGCAGACAATCCACTTCATGAGCAGAAATTTACCATAAGTAGAGACAAACAGGAGCTACACTGGGCAGACAATCCACTTCATGAGCAGCAATTTACCATAAGTATAGAGCAACAGGAGCTACACTGGGCAGACAGTCCACTTCATGAGCAGCAATTACTATAAGTAGATAGAAACAGTAGCTACACTGGGCAGACAATCCACTTCATGAGCAGCAATTTACCATAAGTAGAGAGCAACAGGAGCTACACTGGGCAGACAGCCCACTTCATGAGCAGCAATTTACCATAAGTAGAGAGCAACAGGATCTACACTGGGCAGACAATCCACTTCATGAGCAGCAATTTACCATAAGTAGAGAGCAACAGGAGCTACACTGGGCAGACAGCCCACTTCATGAGCAGCAATTTACCATAAGTAGAGAGCAACAGGATCTACACTGGGCAGACAGTCCACTTCATGAGCAGCAATGTACCATAAGTAGAGAGCAACAGGAGCTACACTGGGCAGACAATCCACTTCATGAGCAGCAATTTACCATAAGTAGAGAGCAACAGGAGCTACACTGGGCAGACAATCCACTTCATGAGCAGCAATTTACCATAAGTAGAGAGCAACAGGAGCTACACTGGGCAGACAGTCCACTTCATGAGCAGCAATTTACCATAAGTAGAGAGCAACAGGATCTACACTGGGCAGACAATCCACTTCATGAGCAGCAATTTACCATAAGTAGAGAGCAACAGGAGCTACACTGGGCAGACAGTCCACTTCATGAGCAGCAATTTACCATAAGTAGAGAGCAACAGGAGCTACACTGGGCAGACAGCCCACTTCATGAGCAGCAATTTACCATAAGTAGAGAGCAACAGGATCTACACTGGGCAGACAATCCACTTCATGAGCAGCAATTTACCATAAGTATAGAGCAACAAGAGCTACACTGGGCAGACAATCCACTTCATGAGCAGCAATTTACCATAAGTAGAGAGCAACAGGAGCTACACTGGGCAGACAGCCCACTTCATGAGCAGCAATTTACCATAAGTAGAGAGCAACAGGAGCTACACTGGGCAGACAATCCACTTCATGAGCAGCAATTTACCATAAGTACAGAGCAACAAGAGCTACACTGGGCAGACAGTCCACTTCATGAGCAGAAATTTACATAACTAGAGAGCAACAGTAGCTACACTGGGCAGACAGTCCACTTCATGAGCAGCAATTTACCATAAGTAGATAGAAACAGTAGCTACACTGGGCAGACAGTCCACTTCATGAGCAGCAATTTATCATAAGTAGAGAGCAACAGGAGCTACACTGGGCAGACAGTCCACTTCATGAGCAGCAATTTACCATAAATAGAGAGCAACAGTAGCTACACTGGGCAGACAGTCCACTTTATGAGCAGCAATTTACCATAAGTAGAGAGCAACAGGAGCTACACTGGGCAGACAGTCCACTTCATGAGCAGCAATTTACCATAAGTAGAGAGCAACAGGAGCTACACTGGGCAGACAGTCCACTTTATGAGCAGCAATTTACCATAAGTATAGAGCAACAGGAGCTACACTGGGCAGACAGTCCACTTCATGAGCAGCAATTTACCATAAGTAGAGAGCAACAGGATCTACACTGGGCAGACAATCCACTTTATGAGCAGCAATTTACCATAAGTATAGAGCAACAGGAGCTACACTGGGCAGACAGTCCACTTCATGAGCAGCAATTTACCATAAGTAGAGAGCAACAGTAGCTACACTGGGCAGACAGTCCACTTCATGAGCAGCAATTTACCATAAGTAGAGAGCAACAGGAGCTACACCGGGCAGACAGTCCACTTCATGAGCAGCAATTTACCACAAGTAGAGAGCAACAGGAACTACACTGGGCAGACAGTCCACTTCATGAGCAGAACTTTACCATAAGTAGAGAGCAACAGGAGCTACACTGGGCAGACAGTCCACTTCATGAGCAGAAATTTACCATAAGTAGAGAGCAACAGGAGCTACACTGGGCAGACAATCCACTTCATGAGCAGAAATTTACCATAAGTATAGAGCAACAGGAGCTACACTGGGCAGACAATCCACTTCATGAGCAGCAATTTACCATAAGTAGAGACAAACAGGAGCTACACTGGGCAGACAATCCACTTCATGAGGAGCAATTTACCATAAGTAGAGACAAACAGGAGCTACACTGGGCAGACAGTCCACTTCATGAGCAGAACTTTACCATAAGTAGAGAGCAACAGGAGCTACACTGGGCAGACAGTCCACTTCATGAGCAGAAATTTACCATAAGTAGAGAGCAACAGGAGCTACACTGGGCAGACAGTCCACTTCATGAGCAGCAATTTACCATAAGTATAGAGCAACAGGAGCCACACCGGGCAGACAATCCACTTCATGAGCAGAAATTTACCATAAGTAGAGAGCAACAGGAGCTACACTGGGCAGACAGTCCACTTCATGAGCAGCAATTTACCATAAGTATAGAGCAACAGGAGCTACACTGGGCAGACAATCCACTTCATGAGCAGAAATTTACCATAAGTATAGAGCAACAGGAGCTACACTGGGCAGACAATCCACTTCATGAGCAGCAATTTACCATAAGTAGAGAGCAACAGGAGCTACACTGGGCAGACAATCCACTTCATGAGCAGCAATTTACCATAAGTAGAGAGCAACAGGAGCTACACTGGGCAGACAATCCACTTCATGAGCAGCAATTTACCATAAGTAGAGAGCAACAGGAGCTACACTGGGCAGACAATCCACTTCATGAGCAGAAATTTACCATAAGTATAGAGCAACAGGAGCCACACCGGGCAGACAGTCCACTTCATGAGCAGCAATTTACCATAAGTAGAGAGCAACAGGAGCTGCACTGGGCAGACAGTCCACTTCATGAGCAGCAATATAAAGGTGCAATCCAGTGTATCACCTGTGTATTGATTTGTGTTATTTGAACTCAGGTGCTTAGTGATTCCTTGGCATTGTATCTTACAAACAGCAGCTCTGCTTACATATTTCTCTTTGTGGCTTGTTAGCTGATGCTGTAGGATAAAATCAATGTCTCTGTAAAATATAAAGGTCGCTCCTCTGAATGTCATAAAAACTAGACTTTGTAGAGCGCAGAGAGATAACGCCGTCATCACCTGGTCCTGTGGTTAGTACAGTTCTTGCACAGTAAGTGACATGTGAACAGCATCCTGCAACAAGTTTTAAGATAGAATTCACAGCAATGAGCATATTTAACCTTTAGAGCTAAGAAATGCCAAATCATTTTATAGCCATGAGCTTAACCTAACTAGTTAACCCAGCACAAAAGCAATTTTAAAATAGCACACTGTGCCATCATGTTTTCATGCAGTCTTTTTGGAGATGCTATAGCTGTACATGCACCATTGCATGCTAAAGGCACATATTTGGAAATCGCAACCTTCTTGCCACTGGCTATTAGCAATGTCCCCACTAGGCTTACCAGGACAGGTCCCAGTCCCTTGCAACTTGGAAGGCATTTAAAAAAAAAGATGTGGGTATGGGAGAAACCCCGAAGACTGACCCAGGCATAAAACAGGCCTTTTGTACTTGGAAGGGTCCACTTCACCTGTCATGTGACACACCTCTTCCTGATTTCATGTGGGGTGATTCCCCTTCCCCCAGGCAGCTGCTTATGCAAGATGCACAAGTGCGGATTGTCAGTCAGGGACAGATTGGCCATCAGGAAAATTGCCTGCACTCTCTTTAGGTGAGCAGTTACAGAACCATTTGCTTGCTCGTCTGTTCTGAAGGGGACATGCTGCCTTGTCCTTAGCACGCCCACACCTTGCTACCCCTACTTTTTTGTAATGATTAGAGTGGGTCTGCTGAGTGAAAACTCTAGGGCCCACAAAGCAAAGCCGGACAAACATATTGCTTTTCTTGTTTTCTTGCCTAGAATGTCACTAAAAGTTCAGTTCTAGACTTGTAGCCCACCTAACTGCGGAATTCCTAATTCACTCCTATTATTAATGTTTATTAAAGTGGAAGTCCAGTCTTCTATGATTTAGGTGACTTTCTTCCCCATCACTGAGGCAGGATAAGAATGGGGGTTTCCTGGTCCAGAGATTCCAGCACTGTCTCTGACTTTTCATGCTCACCCATGTCTAGAGATGCTGATGGACAGTGCAGGATTGCAGGGACCAGGTAAGGTGTTTTTTGTTAACCTTCTGTCCTGTCTTAGCATCAGGGGCACTGGCCAGGGAAGGGGGAAATCATAATAGACTAGCGTAAGCTCTTTAATAATGTATATTGTTAGACATGCCGAAAAACAATGCTATTTTAAACCACATGAAATGGATTATAACAAACTTTTACTATCGAGGGACTATTGCAGACTAATAAGAAATCAGCTATCTCTGTATTCTTGTTTATTAATTTGCCCTATAGAATTCTGCCTCATTTGTCAAAGCATTTTAACAATGGTTTTTTATTGTGTTGCTGACAGCAGAAACCAGTGGTCATTTCCTGGGAAAATTGTCTATTTGCTATGTGAAACACAGACAACATGTGTTTTGGACTGTGCAAGAAATGAGAGCTCATTAGATATACCCAGGGAAATGATGAAGCAGTGCTAGGCTTTCTAATTTGATGGGAGAACATAGTAGCTGGGCTGTGGCTTCCCAGAGGACACTCTAGTGTGGTGTTAAGAATATGGATGATGGTGAAAGAAACTGGGAAATACATAATATAGTAAGTACAGCATGAGGACAATGTACTAATCAAGTAACTTATGCTCTCTCAGAAAAGCATATTTCCTGCAGAAGAATTCAAAAAAGTTATGGTGCCTCTCTGACCAGGTTTTGAACAGGACCAATAGCCTGGCACAATTGGAAAATAAAACTCCCCAAAACTCACTTGCCCCATCTACATGCATAATACTAAATCATTATTAGAACTTACATTTGTTCCTGCATCAACCCAAAGCTAAAACACCACCATCAATTTTCCATTGGTAGCGACCATTTTGGAGCTTTCTATCTCAGCATCCCAGCCATGTTGCTGCCTGGATTCAACTGACATAACTGGCAGTGCACAATGGCAGGGAACCCAGCAACACTTCCTATCTGCAGATGGCCTGCAGCTCCAGGAGTCACTATTTTGTTTGTAAAATTGACCACAGCAGACAAAGGTAAATTAATTTTTATATGCATCTACACGCATGATAATGAATCATTAATAGAACATACATTTGCTCCTGCATCTGAATTGCCCTAGGGAGGGATGCATATAAGAAAAGTTTGTTGTAAGGGTCTGGTTTAACTGTGATCCATGACTTCCTGTTCAGTTTTATGCAAGGCAAGTAACATGATGGGGAACAGAATCCACAGCTGACCACCACAAAGGTTTTCTATCTTCCAGATCTATATTAAAATTCAAAGAGCTACCCCACCACCCCTGAAGCATAGTGGACCACCATGACTGCTTCTTTCAGCTATGTCTCCTCATCAGCAGGATTCTTCCACACTGTTAGAATCTGCCTGGTCAGCACAGTTTAGCCGTGCCTAAAACTAGTAATGAACAAAGATGTACAGATTGATTTCCTTATCCATTCTAAAGAATCAGTGGGAAGATATATTTCAAGTCCTAAATGAAAGGTCCAAATGGAAAGTGGCTCTAGTTGGAACGGAAAAGAATGCACAGCAAAAAAAAAATGTATAAAAAAAAACTTGAAGCAAATCTGAAGCTTTAGCATTGGTCCAAAATCTGAATTGTGCCAAATCAGTATCACTATCTGTAGCCGTTCACTCAGTCCTGCAGATTAATTTAGTGAAGTGCTGGCTCTTAGCTAAATATATTATTATGTATATTGATATATATTTAGCAGGCGAGGCATTCTATTTTATGGTATTGTCTTTACCCGATAAAAGGCAGGCTCTTTGGGTTTCTTGTGATACTTCAGTACTGTATATGCATTTCATCTCACCAACTAAAGGGTATTATTGATTTAAAAAAAGTCTCATAAGACAATACAGTTGTACATTCTCACAGGAGATGTTTCATTTGGAGCTTTGGCTCCAGTATTGTGTACTGTATATTTAGAAGAATAACATTCATTGTACTTGATTAAGTACATTTTTCTTAAATTAGCTAGTCATACAAGGGACGAGACAGGTTCGTAGTCGGGATCCAGACAGGGGTCTGGTCAGGCAGGCGGTCATGGAATGGTCAGGCAAGCTAGGTCGGCAACGAATAATCAAACAGTCTCAAGAACAATAGTACTCAGCTATACGCTATCACTGGCAGTGAGAGAGTGAGCCAGGAACCCTTTAAACTAACCTCTGGTAGCCATGCTGAGTCGCCGGAAGGCACAAATCAGCTGTGCTTGTGCACGAGCAGGAGCAGAGGAGCGAGGGATGCGGTGGGGAGAGGAGGAGGTGGAAGTGCTAGGGGCCGCTCAAGCTGACGCTGCCCGAGACGGCACCCGCTGTTGATGCAGCTGTCAGGCGGAGGGGAACTCGGCCAGCCACCCGAGCCCGCGCTGCCCGAGGACACCGCGGGACTGGGCCACAGGTAAGTGCATTGTGACAACCGGATCCAATTTATGCAATGTCTTATTTTGAACAAAAATAAAACATAAAATGGCTCTTATTTTCACAAGGTATTTTAAGACAAGTTTACTGAATCAAGACCCTAATGTTTGTCAATGCATAGTCATTCAATGTTATTTTACATGTGATTTACAAGTAAGTGAATTGGTGCAGTCACGTTTAAAATATATTCTTCATAATTCATTCATAATTTCACATTACAGTTTCTGGGTAAAGTGGAGCAAATCCCCATTTGCAATTTAGAAATTATGCAAGCTGTGGGCAGTGACACACATACAATAGAGGCAGGGGTGGCAGCTGATACTGGGCTTATGGCAGAAGCTCAGCAGTTAATAGACCCACCCCACCCTTGCTCCCTTGCATGTTTGAATTAGTAATTGGCCCTGAAACCACCCGCTGCTTCATTGAGGAGTGCTGAGGCAGCTGGCAGTAAATGACATCACTCCCTGCAATGATCGTCATCAAAGCAACCAGATGCTGCCACTTTCACAAGGTAATACACATAGTGTGTGAAGGAGACGGTGGCTTGCCATTTACTGTTGAGCCAATGTCAGTAAAAGAAAATAAACAGCACTGTAGTGTCGCAACCCCGTATTGTCAGCGTGGGGGTTTTGCAATCTATATAACTTTTGCTATATGGCCCTGTGAAGCCAGCGTATGTTATTAGCTGGGGTATGTGGATTACCAATCACTACATTAGTCCATAACATCGCTGATGTTTTTCTGTTCATATTCCTCTGCACTCACCCAGTTCATATAAATATCAAACTTGCCCATTCGCTTTAAATGCAGTAACGGGGAGCCTTATTTATGAAGCGTCAGCTCCACACAGCACCATTTGTTTTGCATTAGCGGCACTCAGCATGCAATTTAAGACAGAAAAATGGCAGTGCAGATGCAGCTGACAGCTAGCATTTTATTTAACACTAGCGTCCCAAAAGATTGCAGCGCCGGGCACTCTGGTTGAAGAAGCACCAGTTGAACGTGGTGCTGTAGGTCAAGATCCCATAGAGCACAATGGGCAGAGCTGGATTGCAGCGTTTTATTCTTAGAATTAATATGACACACATTGATATGTACAGAGTTTGTATTGGGACTTGTCATTAATGGAAATGCAGGAGCTAGATGTCAACAAATGTATTTTTTTTTGTATATTAAAATTGATTTTCATGACTTCTCTTTCTTAGCAATGTGTAATTTGCTCAACATCTAAAACACAGCGTAAAAGCATTGTAAAGTTTGGCCCTTTGTCCCCAGCAGAGATTTCTTGTAACTGTAATAATGAAACACGGCCCAGCACCGAAAAAATACAGCCCCAATAATTTGAAGGAGGACAAAATTAATAAATACGCTGTGCAGCACCGAAAAGATGGTGATACAAAGTGGCGCTCTCTAGTGCTGGGATAATTGGCAGTCAGGTCCAGCAGGCGCTGACACAGGTCGTCTAATACCTAGTGCAACAATCAAAGCAAATTAGTTAGCATCAAAAAAGACAAAAATGCTGGCGCTCCAAAACTGGCTTTACAGCCACCAGAAAAATGCTAAATGGCGCACATTATAAATGCGGCCCATAATATGTATATATGTATATATATATATATATCCTTCTATAAAATATGTATCTATTTTAGCCAAGTAATGGTTAATTTAATTGTTAGCTCAAATCTGAACAGCAGCACTTAAATCAGAAATTCTAAAAGCCTCTAGCCTACAATATACATTTATCCACTGTGCTGACCTTTCCCTCATGCTGTGGATTAATAATGGAGAAGAGATGACGCTTTGCCCCTCTCCAAGAACTCTTTGATTAATTGCCCACCGTGTACTTTACACCCACAGAAGTAATCATATAATCAAGGTTAAGCTTGTAGTAATTGCATTGAATTTAGGTTTAAATTAACATACTAGTAAATCGGCCTTGCTCTTTTGCTTCTGGGGTATAGTACACGTGCACCACAGCTACACAATATAGGTTATCTTCTAGTGCACCTTCCATAATAAAGATATCAAATAAGAATGCATTTTACTGCAAGTAGGGAAATTACTGACCTTTAACACAAATAGCCTATGTGCAACTCAGGTTACTGGAGCAAAGTCTAGTTCAACATTAAAATGGACCTTAATTATAGACTACAATCGGTCTAAAGCATAAAACAGATCATCACAGACATGTTATTGTTGTCAATTAAACAACTCTGGAGTCCCAAGCCGGGGCATAAGTATGTTTTACAGCGCACAATACCAAAATTCCTAGAGGGTCTCCCAAAAACTTAGCATATATATTGTATTTGTATTGTATTTGCTATGAGGCAGAGTTGGGATCAGTGGGGCCATTATTGCCTGGGATGTTGCCACAGTACAGAGGCAGCAACAATTGAGCAACAAGAGTAATGAAACTTGTGTTGTGAGTTTTAAAACTCACTCTGTTGCTGCACTGTGCAATGTAACAAGCAGGTTAGAGTTCTTGCTGTATTACATTGTAACAGCCTGGTGTGGCTGATGTAACAGTTGTAACAAACCTGCACAATTCTAAGTTACAATGTATAGCAAATTAGAGTTTTCTATTAATATCTTAACAGCTTACAGCTGTGATGTGTCATCTCTCCATCACTGTGCTGCAATGGAAAGATTACTCACCTATGGCAGAAAACCAATCTGTCTGAAGAATGTTACATTTGTACACAGTGCTGGTGAGCTGTCTTCTAGGAGTGTAAGTGTAGGTCTGTAGGTTTCACAGGACAGACCAAAGATGCCATCAGTTTGTTCTTCCAGCTGCTAGCATACTGCAATAGCCCTCCAGATATAAAACAGGCCACACTGGGTGACCATGGGTGCTGCAAGGTGGAGGCAGCCACCTTGCACTGGGTCCCCTTTTGACAAGGGCAAAGGTAGCAGCTGCCTCGCCTGCCACACCCACTAAAAGTCATCATTGATTTAAAAAAGTCTCCTAAGACAATACCTTAACCAAAAGTACTTTTTCACTCACAGTAGATGTTTTCTGTTAGTAGTGATTATTTCTGTAGGGATCTTAAACCAATGAAGAGCTTTGGATCCAGTATATTTAGATAAATATATAAAATAGGCCACACTGGGTGGCCCACAGGTGCTGCAAGGTGGAGGCAGGCACCTTGCACTAGGTCCCCTTCTGACCAGGGCCCGATATCGGCTGCCTCCCCAGCCTTTATAGTATGTATACCAATGGTCCCTAGCCTGCCAGCCTCCAGTTCAAAAGCCATAAAGGACCCTCAATACTAAAAAATAAAAAGGATGGTCAAATCTTAATCACCTACAGTACAGTATTTTAGTGTATGAAAAAGCTCAACATCTTGCTGGACAGAAAGGGGTATTCTGTGCTTCTGGTTTACATATTAACTACGTGTTCTGCTATGGCTTTAGATTTTTGTGTCTAAAGTAAACCTCCAAAATAAGTTTAGCATCAGGCATGTTCATTCCAATCAGTGCCCATTTTAGACCTCATCCTAGCGCACTGATTATACCTGTGCTTGCCATGGCAAGTCAATGGTTAACTACTGTGTAAGGGAACCAAACAACATGCAGGGCAGACACTCCATAGCTTAGCTGATGCAAAAACTGCCATGATGTAGAGAATAAATACTACAAAATCAGGAAACCACTCCCCCTGTCCTGCTTCAGTGCTAGGGGAGGGTGCCAGGATGGGAGGGGGAGATTTAAATAATGTGATTCCTGGGTTGGAGTGGTCCTTTAACCCTTGTTTAAAGGGACATTCCAGGCAAAGCTGTTTTCTGCTCTCTCCATGCTGGCTGTCAGGAGCATATTTCAATGATTTGCGCTTTATATTTGTTAATAAGCTCTTGTGAACTTTCTTGTCACTTCTGCTGGCCCTTCTTTGTAGAGGATACTTCATCCATGTTTGTCTCAACATCTTAAGGATCAACTTCTATAGGATTTAACAGGGAATGCAAAGGGCTGGTGAATACAAGATTCTACCTTCTGAAAGCCAGCATGGGGCAAGCGGAAAGCAGTCTAAATTATTATTATTAATAATAAAAATAATAATAGTAATGTGCATATATGTCCAATGTTTGCTTGCACAGACAAAATAATTTGTGCTTTATATTTTACCCATCTGCGCAGAGACAAAAACAAACCAGTAAACCCCACCAGTGAGCAGTGAGTGCACACGTGCCCAGAGCAATGGGCTGCCCAAATCACAATGCCCAGGGAACAGTTAGGGGGTAACATGCCTTGTCCAGAGCCCTTCAGTCATGTCCCAGGCAGGAATTCAACCTTCAACCTTCCAATGAGAAGGTCGTTTCTCTTTGCCTAAACACAAACACCTGAAATCCTCTACTGATGTCAACTGGGGTGTGTGACTCCCTTGATGGCCATGGCCATGGGCTTCATTACAGTCACACTCCTCCATGGATTTGGTGACTTATCACTCAATGTCCCAGCTTCAGATTCCGTGTGCTTGGCCACCCATTTGTGTTTTATGTTATTGCCCAAAATGGGCTTAGCACAATTGGAGAACTGAAGAGAGGGGTGGTTGGGTTGTTACAAAATGCTTGGAAGTCCAGGGCCAATTGCTAGACAATCTAACTCCACTTATTTGCCAATGAAGTCCCGTACAATCTTGAATAGAGGTATAGTTAGGACATTCGAATGACCGATAGGGGTTACAATCTGACACAGCTAGCACTGGAACAAGGTGAATACACTGCCAGCAGTGGTCAATTTGATGGCCACAATTCCTAAGCTTTGCTTTCAAAATGGGAACGACCCCTCTGCTAGTTAACAATACAGAAGGACACAGGCGACTAGAGCCATTATATAGGGAGGCATCATATATAAAGTTTAACATGCAGGGATTGTTGCCCCTGTTATATAAAGCCCGTTTTGGCCACATCATGTCCAAAATCTCTGAATGGTACCAGGTCATGCTAAGTACTCTGTATTATATGAGTGGTTATCCTGCATGGAACGTGTGCTAGAAAAGACCTCCCATCCTACTCATCTC